>CM040126.1:368968835-369568835 GCA_022559845.1 Amorphophallus konjac
GTGGTTGGGAAGGGAGGAGAGAGAAGAAAATTCGAATTTGGGTGTTGAGGAGAGAGAAAGTGGAGTGAAAAAGAGAGATTAAGAGAGGGAAGGGTGGGGAATCTCTCCCCTAGGGTTTCTCACCCAAAAAATGGAATCTCTCCACTAGATAAGAAGTGTAAACTCTCAAAATGGCAAGTTTTTTCATTCATTGATTCATTAAGTTAAAATGGGGGGAATGGGGTCCTATATATAGGCAACCCACATTTTACAATAAGTCCATGACAAAAGACTCAATGACAAATAACCGAGGGGGTAGGGGGTGCACTTGGGCCAAACCCAATGAATTGGGCCCAATAACTAACTAAACAGCATAATGACTCTCAAACTTAGGGAAATAAACACAAGACCTAGGAACATGACTCAAATAAAAAGGAAAATACATCAAATGACTCAAATAAAAATTACATAGGACTCGAAATTAAATAATTAGACTATGCCGGATGCAACCGGGGCGAGGAGACGAGCTGTGAACGTGGGCATGGGAGGTGATGTCCCCATCAGGATGACTGGCCCTGTCTCAGCTGTGTGCCATACTGGCTTTACTGGAGGTGGTTCGGGCCTTGGTGTGACACCGCGAATAACTGTTCCACTGGTATTAGCTGCGGGAGTTTTCTTTCTATTCTTTATTGGCTTCATGTGCCACCCTTCTTGATCCTTCAGTGGGGTGAGGAAGCAAGCTTCATAAGTATGCCTGGTGCATTCTTCGACGGCTTCCTTAGGCAGCTGCTGGTAGACTGAAATCATATTGGCGGCCATTTTTAAGGCCGGAGGCTCATGTGGACGAGGTGGCTCTACCTGGTAATCTCCCAACTGTAGCTCGCCCTTTTTGACCATGCCTTCCATAATATCTTTGAAGACGTAACAATCTTCAATTGCGTGCCCCAGCGCACGGTGATATGGACAGAACTGTGGATCACCTTTCTTTGCCGCGTCCCCGGGTCTCTTTGGCTCAGGCAATGTTACTTTGTTGAACTTGTATGCCCAGTTGAATAGCACAGCTGCCTTATCTTTCGGGAAAGAGTATGCCTTTTATCATTTTGTTTCTCAAAGAGACCTTATCTTTTCTTTCTGCTGTGTCTGCTGGCGGGGGAACTTCATCTGCCCCCTTTTTCCCTTTCTGTTGTTCGAAGGTTCTGAAATCGACGGTGTTAGCCTCAGAGTGCGATGGTCGTCGATCATTAGATTTACCTTTCGGCATAGTGGGAGCATTGGTAGTCGGACGCTTGGACAGGAACGTCTCAACTTCTGCCACTATATTGTTTAGCCGATCAAATGTTCTGACATCTGCACCGATCATCTTTTCTAGTACCTCTCTCCTGAGGCTCTGCTTACATATTTGCACTGCATCTTCTTGATGAGGAGGTCTTCTGCATCTCATAGCTAAGTTCCTCCACCTTTTGATGTAGTCCAGTACTGTTTCATCTTGCCTTTGCCTGGTTACATATAGCTCTGATATTGTAATTTCTCTTTCCGTGACATGAAATCTATCGCAGAACTTCCTTTGCATATCAGGCCAATCGGCCACTGATCCAGCCGGCAGGCTTGAATACCATTTAAAGGCTAACCCAGTGAGGGATGAGCCAAAGAACTTAAGCAGATAAGCTTCATCAGCTGCCAAGTCGCCCATAATTGTGGTATAGTAAGCTATGTGCTCCCTGGGGGAGCCCTGGCCATTAAATTTTCAAACTTCGGCGGCTTATTGACGCCTGGCGGTAGTTTCTTAGCAGCATACTGGGAGGATACGGTACCTTGTACACATCATAGGTACCAGCATCATTACCAGTCTTTTCAGACAGCTTCATCTCCACAATCTTTTCAATCATCAGCTTGTGGGCTACGGCTGGATCTATGTTCTCCGGGAAGAAGTGAGCTTGTTGCTGACTGTAAGGAGTTGTCATCACCGTTGCGCGCAAGGTGGGCACGGTGGGCTGTGTCTGAGACACAGAGGGCTGAGCTGCTGTTTGCTGTAGAACAGGTTGGCTTGGTGCTTTTCCCTTATCGGCCGGGGGAGGATTGGCTGGGATAGCCATTTTTGTTGAGCTGGAAGTCTGCCCCACAGGCTCGGCTTGCCTGGAGACCGGTGTAGCTTCCTGCCTCTCATTCAGCTGTCTTCTGAGAGCACTAATCTCTTGTTGATATCTTCTAAACATCATCTGGATCATGGGATCCAGGGTTGACGGGATCTGTATCTCTTCTGAAGTCCCTTCAACGTCATCGACGAAGGGATTGTCTTCCTCTTCTGCTGTCACCACATTCACTGTCATGGTGGTGATCTTGCGGGCTTCATCATCAGTCTTTATTTTCTCTTTGGCCGGCTGACTTCTCCTTGTGACGGGGCCTGGTCTGGTTGCCAGTCTGAGCAGTTCATCTGGCGGAGTCGGTAACATGTCCCGCCTTTTGACAAGTCCGGCCATATTGCAGGCGAAGATCTGCATCTTCTCCCTCTACCTGTAGACTTTCCTTTTCACCTGGTCGGGATATTTAAGCCGGTCGAAGACCGATATTCTTTCTTCAGCTTCTTCCCTGTGCAGGTCCCCTTCCTCATATCTGGCTCTGTGGCCCTCTTCATAGTCGTTGGAATCAGAGGAGGAAACTCCGAGCATTGGTTCTTGAAAGGTTTCTTCTTTTTCTTCATCCATGGTGCCCAAGGCACGAGATAGTCTTCGCAGCCCGAGGGAGGAATTCCCCAGGTAATGAAGATAGTCTTGAGCCACCTGCTTCATTTCTTCTTGACTGTGCCTTCGCCACTCCGGTCGGGGCATCAATCTTTCCTGGCCTTTCTGCTGAGAAGCCAGTCTCGCCACCTGAGCAGTCAGATGCTCGGCCTTGGAATATTTGAATATGTCGGCCTGTCTAGCACAGGCTCTCGATCTTCTTGAAATGGTAACAGCGACTGGTTCACTTATTCTCATTTTTTCTTCCTCCCTGAACCTTCTGCTCCCATCCTGGCAGCAGTTGGTAGCAACAGCATAGTTCTTCCTTTCCCATCTTTTACCCCCGGCCATGGGGTGGGTGACCATGAGGTCTTCTTTTTTCTCATATCTTCTGCCCCTCATCCTGGGGCGAGTAGCAGTCATATTCCTTCCTTCATTCTCTTTCTCATCTCTCCTACCCCGAGCCCTGGGGTGAACAGCAACAACCTCTCTTTCATCTTTTCTTTCTCCTCTTCTGCTCCCTGCTCTGAAGCGGGCAATAGCAGCATCAACAATTTTTTCTTCATCTTGAGCTGGGGCCCAGCTCTGGATTTTCTTCGGCCGAGATCTGCCTGAATTTGAGCGGCTTTGGTGCCAGTGGCCTTCTATCTCCATGTTCCATGTCGGTCCTCCTAGTAGCCAGTACTCGGAACCTATTGGTGGTAGGTACCATTGGGACGATCACATCCGGCTTGACCTCCCTTGGGCAACCATTGAGGTTCGCCCGGATATCTCCAATCAGCATTGTCTTCCCCGAATTGGATATCCGACGACCCACAGCAGTGGATTGGACTCTCCGGTCGGATCTTCTTCCTTTTCCAGCAGCAACAGAGGGTACGCTCCTCCTTGCTTCGTGATGGACAAAGCAGGACACGACCCCAGGAGTATTCTTCATCACCGCGCTCTTCTTGGGACCGGTAGCTTGCGGCGACGTCTCGACAACAGCTTTTGGCTCCTGGTTGTCGATCTCGAGCAGATCAGTGAAAATGAGGCCCAGGCAGTTGGGCATTCCGACAGCAGGCGGCATCGATCCGAATGAAAGAGGTATCGCCAGGTAGCCTTCTCGAACATGTGCCTCGACTGCTTGCTGGTCAAAGCACACAGACATGATTCCAGCCGTCATTCTAGCTTCCTGAAAATGGAGAAAGCACACAAAATCAGAAATTTGAGGGGGGGCCCACCGGGCCTCCTATTTTGGCGTAGAGATGAAGGGAGACTTGGTCCCACCGGGCGTGCCAGACTTGTGGACGCGGATTCTTTTCTGTCATGGTGGGTTTCATTGGTTAGATTTATTAGGCGTGCCAGTCACTAGAGTGATAATTTTTTATTATGCGCTCGATTTGACTTGGTCAGTCGATTGTGAAGTCCGAGTCGGGATCGGAAGTCCGTCATACCATAAAGGCTATGACGTTAATTACGCCCTTCCTAAGAAGGACAACCCTTGATTAAACGCCAAAATAGGAGGCCACTTGGGGCGGTTGAAAATGACAGTGCATAACATTGAAGTTCTTGTTATTCTGAGAAGGTAATTGAATAAATGATAAATTATTAAATCAGCATGACCCCTTTGTGTGGGTCGCGCCGGGTAGAGATAGGACACCGTCCACGCAGTGGCGGGGCGGGGCCTGGACAATCATCGGGGACATGTCCCCTTTCACGTTTCTCTTCCGGCCAAGGGCCTCGCAGTGTTTTATTCCCCGAAGGATCGAGCCGGACGGGAGGTGTATGACATACGCTTCCCGGAGCTTATCGGGGTTAAAGCGTCAATCGACATTTCGGCAACATTTCCTCTTAATCTGGATTATGCCCAGGGGGAAATAGGCTATCATCCACGGAGTGCCGGAATGAAAGCCGAGAGAGAGAGAGGCCAAACCTCCCGAATTACATATGTCTGCAATGGGGCGATGTTCGATTTTCCCTTAGGGAAGCCGGTGGAACTCATGCAGTGGCAGAGCCCTCCCGAGCTAAAGGGGTTATTCATGAATCCGATACGGGACAGTGGAACATAAGGGAGTCTGTCCCCCTTTAGATTTATCCCCGGGACCGGTCTGGTGACTCATGGGTGTCCCTGAGTGGGTCTGATCAAGCTATCGGAGGCTCGATTGGATGGCAGGGTAGATTCCCGGCGCAGCTCAAGGTGGATGGGATTTCCGGCGCAAAAGCAAGGTGGAAAGGGGTTCCCAGCGCGACCAAGAGAAATGGGGTTCCCGGCGCGCCCAAGAGATGGGGTTCTCGGCGCGCCCAAGAGATGAGGTTCTCTGCGCAAGAAGGCTTGCGCCGAGAACTATTTACCTATTCTACTGTTCGTGGCGCCGGGATGTGCAAGAGACGGCGCCGAGATGGTTTTGAATGGTTTCCGGAGCCCTATTTTTTTGGTTTTTTTTTTTATGATTCAGGCCAAGACAAAGGGTTTCCTTTGGGATAAGAGTGGATCGATTCATCATAATGGATTGGATTAGGTTTGAGTTCCAAAGGAAGGCCGGAATCGAAGAGGAATTGGGGGGAATCATAGTCTGGAGGATCCCTATCACCAGTGTTCATAATGAGCCTCGAGGACAATTTTAATATACTCTTTCATCATCTGGGAGCCAAGAGATGGTTGTCTCTGGCCCCGGGGATGACTTCGACAGTGCTAATATCTAGAACCGAGTAGCAGTCGCTATATAGCTCTGCTTTGTTCCGGAGGCCAAGGGATAGTCTGTCCCTGGCTCTGGAATAAGCACAGGCAGCGTTTGAAAACCAGGCAAATCAACAGACTATTAATCAAACTGGGGAGGGGGATAGCATGTTACGAAGTCTAAGAGAAGACAGAAAACACGCAGAGATGGCAACAGAGCTTCAGAGAAACAAACAGCAGGCATCAACTGCAGCCTGTAGCATTCATCCATTCAAGCATTGATATTACATAGGATCCATACATCAGAGGGGATGCGTAGAAAGGAATGTAGAGAGACGATGCATTATTCTAGTGGCCTAAAACCGGATACGATATCATAGAATACATCAGAGGAGTAAGAAGGAGAAGCAATCGAGATTAAGAAAATGAACTACAGAAATGGGGGCAGAGGGCGGAGCATTGACTCCTCTCCCTCCCTGGCTGCCCACCTTCGATCAGCCTCTGGCTCTCTCCGCTCTGCCTTTTCTCTTCTCTGGCCCTCTTTCTTTCTTTTCTTTCTGGAGGAGGTAGGTTGGTCTCTTCGATTATCTGGCCTCTCTCTTCTCTTTTTCTATTCTCTCTTCTCTGCTTCTTCTTCTGTTGACGCTTCTCTTCTATCGTCCTCCTTTTTTTTCTTCGAGTGAGTGGGTTTATATAGACCCAGCCCCTCCTCACCTCTCGGCAGATGGGAGTCGGCGTGACTTTTCATCTTCACGGCGCACATCTGTCGAGTGCAACCGGCGCGCTAGACATCCGTAGAGTATCCCGGCGCCACCTTCGTGAGCCCATTTCATAGGCCCATTTAGGGCCTTTTTTAAGGCTTCACATGGACTTGCTGTCTCCCTGAATATACTAGAACCGCAGCAGGCCTTTTGTTGGTGGACCCGAGTCTTAGTGGGATTATGGAGACTTTCATCAGTCAGTGGACTGGGATTTCATCAGCATCGTCACCTGAACGATGACATTACAGGACATCATTTCATCAGCATTGTCACCCGCACGATGACAAAATCGGATATCAGCTTTAGCCTGAGAAGACTTCAGCTAGGTATATATAGCCCATGGAGAAGGTTTTTCTTCCGTTACGACTTTGCAGAGGTTTTCATAATCTTCATTTACCGGTTCTGATTTCATCTTTGTCTTTGCTCATATCTCATCCGTCAACAAGTTAACATCTGACTTAGTCGGATATGTTACCTGTAGACTTCCGGACGAGGCAGTAATATAGCTCTTGTTAAAGCGTGATAGGAGGTCTCATCAGTCAAGTGACTGCTATTTCATCAGTGTCGCCGTCTGGCTGACAACGAAATCGGACATCAGCTTGGCCGGAAAAGGCTTCAGCCAGGTAGATGGTTGACGAGCTTCACCATTAATTTTTCACTGTTAGTCTAATTTTCTTTTCAATTCTGTTTCCCCCCTTGCTCATTTTCAAGGTGTTAACACCTTATTAATATCTTATCTATAATGGTCTATAACAGGTCCGTTACAGGAACGTGACGGTCGTACACATTGCCGTCACGATTATGTGACGGTCCAATCTTAGGCCGTTACAGGACACATACCAGTTTAATTGAGCTGGTCCTAAAACATGATTCAAACCACGTTCATGGGTTTAAGTCTTTAAGGTACAACCTGCCCGGCGTCCTGGTGGGAATCCCAGGCTCACGGGGTCTTACGGAGGTCTCATAATAGTGGTCCTAGTCCGACGGAAGGAATATCCGGCGGAGAGTCCCATCTATTACAAGAATTGAGGCTAATAAACACGGAAACCAAGACTGTGCGATAAGTCAATCCCACCGGAGTGGCATGACTGTCAAACAATAATGCTAAGATCAAATATATCTTACATAAATCAAAATTTGTACAAGTGTTAACTAAGGGTTTTTATCAAATTCTTCATGATCATTCAACTTAGGATTTTCTAAACATCTTTCATGTAGAATAATGAAAAATTAATGTTTATGATCATACTACAATATTAACATCACGTTCTGCCTTGTTTATAGATCAAGATATCTTACTAACATAGCAAGTTTCTGGTTTTAAGAACGCATAAACAATAGTTTAAAAACACCGTCAGGAGAACGTGACGGTCTAAAGTAGGGGCGTTACAAGAATGTAACGGTCTATAGTAGGTGCGTTACGTACCAGAAAATAAATAGATTAAAATTTTAAAACACAGGTGCATGTGACGGTCTGTCGTGGGGCCGTCAGGCTCAGGTGACGGTCTATCAAGCGGCCGTCAGGCTGTAATGGCTTCGGAAAGATGCGTCACATGACCTGGAAACCCGCCAACGATGAACTTCGACATGTTGCACTAAAACTTCGATTTCTCATGATAGAATGAATAAAAATTAGGGAAAATGCTACCATTCGAAAGAGCATAAAAATTTGTATAAAATAGCATGCTTTCATTTAGATCTAACACAACAAGATTCAATCTTTAACTAATAATCATGAAAGTTGTCCTTTTGATACACCTTGGAGTAAAACGTAAAATTCGAACAGCATGATGAACGAAAATTGGGCACTTAGGTATCAAAAGAAAGAGCTCATGGAGACGCACAAGATGGTATTATTATATTTCTGTTTGGCTTGAGAGACACCTACCTTTGCTTGAAGGAAAGAAGAATGAAAAAGGAAGGGTCGCCAGAACCCTAGGTACCGCTCCTAGAACGTCCAAAATCTCCCTCGTCCGATCACGATCGGTCCCGCCGCCTGTTGCTGGTGCAAATAGGGTTCTAGGGTGTCGAAAGCCCTCTATAAATAGAACCTATAGGGACATCTAGCGATCGGATTTTGTTGAAGAGTCCTAAGAAGAAACTCCGGCAAAAACTTCGGATAAGGTTCTAATCCACCGCCGCCGCCGTCGGTAGAAGCATCTAGACTTAGGGTTTTCGAAGAGAAAGCAAAGACCTATCAATGGGCTAGGGTTTGGCTCGAATTGGAGCAATTGGGCTAGAATTTGGCCCAAATTGCGATGGTTAAACTAGGTCTTCTAACCCACGAGAAACTGCTAAAAACGTGAAATTGGGCCTATACGAATTTTATTTTGGGCTCTTATCTGAAGACAAAGTTGTTACAAATTCAATTTTACACTAGTTTCATATTTTTCCAAAATTTTAGTAATTTATTTAGAAGTTGAGCCAATAAATAAATAATTTATATGGAAATATTTTTAGTAGAAAAAGACAGGATGCTACATGAGCAAAATGGAGTAGTGGAGAGGAGGAACCAAACACTTGTGGAGATGGGTCGTACGCTGCTAGTGGAAGGTAACCTACCAAGGAAGTTTTGGGCTGAGGCAGTCAATACTGCATGCCATGTAATCAACGGAGCCATGGTAAGGCCATTTACCCAGAAAACACCATATGAGATTCTCAAGGGTAAGAAACCTTCAATTGCTTACTTCAAGGTCTTTGGCTGTAAATGCTTTATTCATGTCAATGCTAAAAGAGACCTTGATAAGTTTGAACTTAAAAGTTATCCGGGAATTTTTCCTAGGATATTCATAAACCACTAGAGCATATAGATTGTACAACTTAAATTCCAAAATAGTTGAAGAGTCTCCACATATAATCTTTGATGAAACAATTACTAAACCTGAAAATAATCTGTGCAGGGAACAGGATGGTGGAGAAATTCTGAAAGAAGGAAGCTCTGCAGATCAATCTGATGATGAAGAGGTAAAGGAGCCTGGCACTCAGGGGGAGGTAAATGAGGGTCAAGGTAATCAGGTTATCAATGTAAGATTTCTTAGAGATCATCTTGTAGATAATGTAATTGGTAACTTGCATGAACCTCCTAGGACCAGAGGTTATTTTAGAGCTCAGAATGAACTAAATGCTTTTGCATTAGTCTCTCATGTTGAACCCAAGAACATTGACAGTGCCCTCAGTGATGTGCATTGGATCAATGCCATGCATGAGGAATTGAATCAATTTGATAGGAACAAGGTATGGCACCTAGTTCCACCTCCTGATCATGGGACTGTCATTGGAACTAAATGGGTGTTCAGAAATAAAACCGATGAACAAGGAAATGTTGTTAGGAATAAGGCTCGATTGGTAGCTCAGGGGTACAATCAAGAGTTTGGTATTGACTTTGAAGAGTCATTTTCCCTTGTGGCTAGGATAGAGGCCATCAGGATTTTATTAGCTTATGCATGTTCATTAGGAATCATCCTTCAGCAGATGGATGTAAAGTCTACTTTCCTGAATTAAAAATTAAAAGAGGATGTCTTTGTAAGACAACCTCCAGGATTTGAATGTTTAGATTTTCTAAATCATGTCTATAAACTGAATAAAGCTCTCTATGGTCTGAAACAAGCTCCTAGAGCTTGGTATGACAGGCTCAGTAAGTTTCTTACAGATAAGAAGTTTTCTAGAGGTGAAATTGACCAGACTTTGTTCACAAAGGTATGTCATCCAGACATTCTCATTGTTCAAATATATGTGGATGATATAATTTTTGGCTCAATTAACCCAATAATGTGTAGGTAATTTTCAGATTTGATGACACATGAATTTGAGATGAGCTCAATGGGTGAGCTGAAGTTATTTCTTGGACTGCAGGTGACCCAAACAAAAGAAGGAACCTACATCACTCAGTCCAAGTACATAAGGGATATGCGGAAGAAATACAAATTTGAAAACCTCAAGGAGATTACAGCACCAATGGGTACATCAACAAGTCTTGATGATGACCCAAAAGGTAAACCGGTTGATAACAAGCTGTATAGAGGTATGATCGGATCCCTTCTCTATCTTACTACATCTAGACCTGATATTCAGTTTGCTGTGTGTTTATGTGCTAGATTTTAGGCTAGTCCTAAAGAGTCACATTTTTGTGCTGTCAAGAGGATTTTTAGATATCTGTCAGGCACCCAAGAGCTAGGTCTTTGGTACCCTTCTAGGTGTGAGCTAGACCTATTAGCATACACTGATGCAGACTATGCTGGGTGTCGAATTGATAGGAAAAGCACTAGTGGATACTGCCAATTCTTAGGTGGTTGCCTAGTATCTTGGGCTTCCAAGAAGCAACACACAGTTGCTCTATGCACTGTAGAGGCAGAGTATGTCGCTGTAGGAAATTATGCAGCCCATGTACTATGGATTAAGCACCAACTTAATGATTATCAGATAAATTTGGGATGCATTCCAATTTTATGTGATAATACTAGTGACATATGCTTGACTAAAAATCATGTTCATCACTCTAGGACTAAACATATTGAAATAAAACATCACTTTATTAGAGATGTAGTAAGCAAGAATGAAATTGAATTGAATTTTGTTGAAACACAAAAATAAATTGCTAATATTTTTACAAAACCTCTTGGAAATGAAAGAATTAAGCTCCTAAGAAGAGAATTGGGGCAATGTAAATTTCAGCATGAAAATGACTTCTGATTTATTGATTTCATTCTTGAATTGATATTTGACTTGGTCTGAAAATAAATGTGTGTCTCCTTATATCTGAATAAACAATCTCTGAATTTTTTGAATAATTGTTGTGCATAGATGCATTGTTGAATAAAAAGGCATATAGATAGGTGGAGTTTTGCACCGAGTATATGTCAGTGCATGTCTTGCACTTAGTCGAAGCACAGTGTGAGCATTCTGCATATAAGGTCAGTGCACCTTGTGTCTAAGCAGCATGTAAGTCGGTGCACCTTATGTCTTACACATACACAGGGTCGATGCACCTGCATTCCACACGCATGCATAGTTGGTGCATTGCTTGCTTTATGCATGTTAAGGTAGGTGCATGATGATTTCAGGAGGAGTTTAATCATTCTGGTTTTTGTGTAACCTTCTCAAACTCTCTCTTCACACTCAGAAGTTATCATTACATGGCATCAATTGCATCAATTGACCTCGTTCAGATCTACCTCTGTCACATTGTATCTTGGTCACTCTTCTTGATACTTTCTATGAGCTGCTTCTGTGCTTTATCGTCTATTCCCTCATTCTGAATGGATGATAGCCTTGTAATTGGTTCATTATTTAGAGCTGCAATTATTACAAGTTTTCTCTTATAAGAATCATAATTGCTTCTTGATAAACTGAAGGTTTAATCTTAATAGATTGAAGAGTTTCAAGACTGTATTTCAGAGAATAAGGTGGTAGAAAACTTTTTATAGCTCTCAACCTCTCTTTCATAACTATGACAGATAAGATATTCACAGTATCTAAAAAATGACAGACTTAGTGAAGACTAGGCTGAGAAACTTAGAAAGTGTATTGTCTTTAAACAAATCGCTTTGAAAATTAAAAAGGGCAGCAACAATAAAATTATCAGTAAAAGAAATGAATAAAGTGGCAGAGCAATGACTGAATTGCATTGAGAAACTGAACCCTCCATCAAAGAAGTGGAGAGGATTTCATGTCATGAAGTGCATCATATTATCTCTGTTCATATGGTCAAATCTATAGGGCTGGTTTCACTGAGTAACTGTGGGTACTGGTATCTAATAAACATGTACTCTTAATGTCAAAGGTGTAAATCATCTGTGTAGTCTTTGATCAGAGACATATATGGTAGTTTACGCCCAGTAACTGGGGATACTAGCGTCTAACCCACGTGTGCCCTTAATGTCAACGATATAAATGACACCTGTCTGTTCACTAAGTTCAGATTCAAAATCAGATTATGTGACAAAGATTTGTTGTAACCCTCGAAATTCAAATCTCGTAAGTGTCAATTGTTTAACTTCAATACATATTCAGGTCACTCTCTAGACACTCACTGATTCTGAAATCAGTAGGATACAGTCTTAATCTAGTCTTTCATGATTATGTGATTTAGGTTTATTGCTATAAACAGTCTATAACCCTATTTCAGAAAGTCAATGAATTCACTCTACCTTCTATACTATTAAACCCGATATCTATCAAGATTGAACAATGATTGATTCTTATCTCTAAAGAACTGTCCAATAATGTGCTTATATTCTGAACCATTGCATACAGTGTTATCCTGTCTCCCACCTCTTCTTGCATCCCTCCTTTTCTTCCTCTGTCTCCCTTACTTCTTATTTGCTTATGGCAAAGGGGGAGAGATTATTCTATGATCTTAACTTATCCTTCTCTAGACAGTGTTTATAGGGGAGAGATTTTGTTGGTAAAGGGGGAGAGAAGGGAAGAGAAAGGTTTCATGCTATTTTGATTAAGGGGGGGGAGTCACTTATTCAGGGGGAGAATGTTCATATAGTCTGCACAACATCTGAGAGTCTGCATATCATCTGACCATGTTTTATGGCTCATCAAAATACATCATCTTTATGGCATTTATATTTAGGTTTGCCATTGGGGTTGCCATCATCAAAAAGGGGGAGAATATTGGGTCTCCTCTGAGACTGAATGTTGGGGGAGAATGTTAGGTCTCCTCTGGATTGATGAGCAGTTGTGTACTACTTTGTGCTGAATTGTTTTGAATGATTGGCAACAGTTCTGTCTGACTTCATTGACTGCAGAGTTGACTTTGTCAACTTTATCTTGATATGATGATGTATGTATTTTGATGAATTTCATTTGTCAGATTATCATATAAATGTTGTCTACATCTTCATACTTAATCTGTGCATAGAATAGAGTCGGTGCAACACTAAATTCACTCTGTATTGAGTCTGTGCATATGTTGCATTTTAACTAAAATAAGGTCTATGCACACATACATCAAGTCGGTGCTATTCCCTGTTCATAACACGTTGTGTCCGCGCATATGTTGCACTCCAAGCAAATAAAGTCTGTGCATGGTTACATCAAGTTGGTGCAACCTTCGTTGCTGCACTCGACTAAGTCCGTGCATATGTGTGTCTCATGCAAACATAGTCTGTGCATGCTTGCATCCAAGGGACATCAAGTCGGTGCATTCTTCGTTGCTGCACACGACCAAGTCGGTGCATGCGAGCTCTAGGCTCACGCAGTCGGTGCAACAGATGTCGTTATATGCGACCAAGTCGGTGCATGCGAGTTCTAGGCTCATGTAGTCGGTGCAACAGCTGTCGTTACATGCGATCAAGTCTGTGCAACTCTCATCTCTTGCACGCACAAAGTCTGTGCAAGGTTGCTCACGGGACATTGGGTCAGTGCAACGTTCGCTCTTTGATTATACATACTCAGTGCATTCCTTGCTAGTACACACCATGTCAGTGCACCAATTTCATCTTGCATATATAATGTCTGTGCACTTGTTAGTCTTATAGACAAATCAATTCTATGCATTTCCATTTTGATAATGTATCAACTATGTGCAACTCTTTACTTTCTGTTTAACAGTCATAAGCTGACATTGAGTCTGACACTTTGACAGGATGCCCGTTCGTGGAAGTTAAGAAAGGCACGTGATCTAAGAATGGAGGATGAACCCTGATAGTGACACGTGGAAAGCAGCCAAGCCAGGATGCTGCCACGTGGCTGTACAACTCCAGATCTGGATAAGGCGATTAGGCGGGAAACATGGTTTCCACGCACCCATCTCTCAGAAGCCTCCATATATGTAGATGCAGTAAGAGAGAGAGATAGATAGAAAAATTGACAAAAGAAGAGCCTTCGTAGAGATATACAAGTAGAGAGAGGAAGAGCAAGTACGATCAAGCCAGATCTGAGAAGAGAAAGTGAGAGAGTTTTGAGAGAACTGTTTGAGAGAGTTCTGGTATCAGTCTCCTGGTTCAGAACCGGAGCTGATCTGCTCATTGTTGAGATGCATTCCATTTGTTTTTTGAGTTTCTATTTTCTTCGTTTGTTTTAAAACTCCTGTTACTCAAGCTGTGTGTCAGCGTTGCAGAGAAGGATTTCTCTGGACAGGTAAAGCTATAATCCTCAGCGGCAGAGGTGGATTCCTCTGGATAGCGAAGCTGTGACGCTTAGCGGATTTTAGGGAAGGAATTCCCCGAAGTTGTGGATCAGCGGCCAAGCTGTTTGTCAGCAGTGAAGCCACACTCAGTTGAGTGTGGGGTGGACGTAGATCTCTGGATAGAGATCGAACCACCTAAAAACCCTTCTCTTGTGTGGTTGCATTCTGATCTGTGTCCTTCTCCGTTTCCACGCTACTTCGCGTTAGATGGATGTTTAGGAACGACTGCTTAAGTTACATCTCTCAGACTGTGGTTAAGTGTTTTTCGACTGTCCTACAGTAGTTCGATTTAATTCCGCACTAGTAGCTGCTGTAGAATTTTTAATAGGTGATTGATCTATTCACCCCCCTCTAGATCCCACATCATAGCCTTCATGGTTATGAAAAAGTACATTCTTGTTACATTCTTGTTCATGGAAAGGCCAAAATTTACATTCTTGTTATATACTTGATCAATCATATTTTCGTATCTCGTCATGATCGTATCTTGTTACTTTGGTTTTATTCACATGCTTTGCCGTATTTGCATGATTTATCTTTTTTTATCAAAAACCTTGCCTAGGTACATTGGGGGGCCAATGCACAGCTAGGAGGTGAATTTTATTGATAATGAGAGAAATAAAGAATTACATCAATCGAATGCTAGGCATGCCTAGCTTATCCAACCTGGCAGCACCTTTTATATGGCTAGGAAGTTGTTGCTGAGAGGAAAAAAAGAGATTACATTTTGTATTGCAAGCAAAATTTGCTAAAGAATCTGCCACTTTATTTGCCTCACGAAAGATATGAGTAATTGAATCATTGGCTAAAAGAAGGGTCCGAATTAGCCTCACAAATATAAGAATCTCCCAGGGGCATGGAATCTTATTGTTGATAACTTGGACCAAAATCTGTGAATCACATTCAATTAGGCTCGGCTGGGAAGTGATAGTTCTCATTTATTTTAAACCATCCATAAGTGCTCTAGCTTCAGCCACAATGCTACCTGCTTGATCATAGAAGTGAGAATAAGCAAATATAACAGAACCATGGGTATCCCTTATTACTCCACCACAACCTGAAATTGCAGACTGCTTTGAAGCTCCATCTGTGTTTAGTTTTGGATATGGCCATGGTGGTAGTTGCCGTTTAATGATTTGCACCATTGGCCCTTTGCTGGCCGAAACTTGAATTCCACATGCAGATAGAACTATTTTCCTATTTTACTTGTCTTCCTGTAGCTTGGAAAGGGAGAGGGTTTGCTTAACCTGTCATAAAATTTTATGTATCATGCTTTGTGGCTTTAAAACAATACCCTCTTGAGTAGTAGAATTCCTTGCTGTCCATATTTCCCACAGACTGTAACCTATCACTGCAATCATGAAGAGACCAAACAGTGATTTACCAGAGGCACTATGTATTGCTTGGGTGATTAAATCTCTGATTGTTCTGCCTCCAATCTCCAATCCTTTAGATTGAAAAAAAGACCAAATGGCCATAGCGCAACCACTTTTAGCAAATAGATGTTCACTATTCTCTGCTACAGGTTCCTGACAGCATCTACATTTAGAGCATATAGGGATACCTGAGTTCTAAATATTTTGATCAGTGGGCAGACAGTTGAAGAAAACCTTCCATATATGAATTGTGATTTTGGTAGGAATCCATTGGGACCATGTAAAATTCCAATTTGGATTCATCACCGTCAACTGTGAAGCTTGAGAATGCATCATGTACCTGTATGCAGAAGAAACCGAATAAGTCCCATTACCTGTTAAACACCATATAACTTAGTCTGGGTATGAGGTCAACAAAGCCGGTGATACTACTCTTTTGATATCAACTGGAAGAAAAGATTCCATAGTCTGAATATCCTCTTGAGTGGGATTCAATATAATATCCCTGACAGTCACATTTGAATTTGGTATGCTATCATTGGAAGCATAAGATTCTAATGTCCTGTTTCCCAGCCATATATCCTTCCAAAATTTTGTTTCAGCCCCATTACCCAGAATTATTCTCTGGTTTTGCAGAATCACTGATTTGGCTTGAATCCAGCTAGCTCTGTAAATACCTTTCATGGCTTTGAAGCTAACCTCTGTGAGATGTCTATCTTTAATGTATTTCGCCCTGAAGAATTTAGCCCAGAGTGAATTAGAATGCAGACCATTCCAAAGCATTTTAATTCGCAAGGCAAGGTCCATATGTCTTAAAGACATAATTCCAAGGCCACCCTGAGAAATAGGTTTGCAAACATCTTTCCAAGATCTCCAGTGTTTTCTATTACCATATTTGGAGGACCCCCAAAAAAAGTTGGCAAAGGATATGTCAAGTAGCTGATGTATGCCGGCATGAAGAGGAGAGGAAGCTAAAATATATATCGGAATAGATGAAAGAACATGCTTGATTAGAATCAATCGGGCACCTTATGAATCGGATTCTCTAGAGCGAACATGTTAATCACTTAAACTTGCCTTCATGTTGATACGAAGATACCTACTGGGCAAGTGTGCTTATTACCTACTTTCTCAATGTTTCAGGGAGTACAAGTGAATCGGATTCGGATCGTGCAAGTAGCGGGTCCGAGAGCGATTGAAGGTTATATGGACGAGAGAAGGCTTAGTTATCAAGTGTCTAGTCGAGTCATGATGTAATCTTTATTTTATTGAGTCTAGTAAAGAGAGTCAAAGATCTTATGTATTTGATGGTTATTTATATGAAATAAATATGAAGGTTTTTAGTGAATTATTTGTGTAATTACTTTATGTGATTGTCTTGCGCTCTGATTATTCTTGCTTGCGAGAGGCTTACCATGCCGGCTGTTCACGTTCCCGAAATTTTATTCCATTGTACTAAAAGCTCGGGGCGTGACAGTTAAGGTGGTATCAGAGCATAGGACTAGAAGTCCTAGGGAAAAGACATGTCATAGGATAAGTCCAAGGTTAAGGACCCACACCTATGAGACTAGGAAAGAAAACTTCCAACCCATGTGAGAGGAATTGGGTAGAACCCGAGATGAGCTAGTTGTTTAGAATAGATCTTAAAGCTAGCTTTCTTTAAATCCTATGGAGAATAACAAACCTATCACTCTTCTCAGGTACCTCATTCTTACGATGGCTCACCGTGTTGATTGGGGTGGAATGCAACAGACCGTTGCGGGTCTCACTCAAGCATTACAGAATATGGCTCAAGCGGGCCCAGGGGCAAGAGCTGGAGACCTACACTGTAATTTTCGGAGCTTAAATCCTCCGCGGTTTTCAGGTTCTTCTAATCCTGATGAGGTAGAAAATTGGATCGATGAAATGAACATCATATTCGAGGTCATGCAATGTGCGACCAAGAAAAGGTTCGTCTAGCCACATTCCAACTCAATTAAGATGTCTGTACATGATGGAAGTCAGTTCCTACACCGCCAGTAGATGTACCACATACTTGGGAAGGTTTTCTTACACTCTTCCGAGCCAAATATTTCTCTGAACACGTCAAGGAGCGGGAATTCGCTTCTTTGCGCCAGGGCATGATGTCAGTGGCGCAGTACGAACTCCAGTTTTCTCGACTAGCACCGTATGCTCCTCACTTGATTAATACGGAGTTATTAAAAGCCAATCATTTTATGGATGGTTTAAGGCCGGCTTTATTCAGCAACTCGGGACTCAAAATATCTGTACATATGCGGAGATGGTCCAACGGGCACATCGATGTGAAAGGACCTTGGAGAAGGTCAAAAAATTAAAAGACAAGGGAGAGGAGCCACGCCGAAGGTCTGATCGGCATGAAAAGAAGGGAAAGTTTAATATCACGGAACCTTACAAATCCCGCGATAGCAAGAAGAGATCCTGAAATGGGAGTGATAGTGGCTACCACAGGAATAAGAAGGTTAAAGAAGAAGAAAAGCAAGTCATGGCGGCTTGCATGTTTTGCGAGAAGTTCAGCTACTCAGTCCAAGAATGCTGAAAGCGTCTCGACGCTTGTTTACGATGTGGCAGTCAGGAGCACCGCATGCCAGATTGCCCCCTTATGAAGGAACAATCTTCCGGTGGTGGATGTAAGCGACAGGCTCGTCTCAATGCTATTATGGAAGATGATGAAGCGCCCAAGAATGATGGGTTAATGGAAGATACTATCTATATTTATTCTCATCTTACATTCGTACTATTTGATACTGGTGCTTCTCATTCCTTTATATCTACTACTTTTGCAAAAACCTTACCAGTTTCATCAGTTCCTCTAGCTTCGGACCTAGCAATCACTACACCGTTAGGTCCCGGAACCAAACTTACAACCTACTACCCAATAGTGGAGTAATGGTAGGAGGTCATAATCTTCCTGCAAACCTCGTATGCTTTAACATGGAAGGTTACGATGCTATTTTAGGTGTAGATTGGCTTGTAGACCATGACGCTTATATAAACTATCGCAATATGATAATCTCTTTTCGGAAACCTGGTCTTCCGAGATTTTCTTTCCTTGGTATCAAATATAGGAAGCATCCTACTATTATTTCATCTCTTCACGCTTGCAAGCTTATTTCGCAAGGATGTGAAGCCTTTCTTGCTTCCGTAGTCATTACTGAGTCCAAGGAAGTCATCTTAGAAGACATTCCCATTGTAAATAAATTTCTCGATATATTTTCTTCAGAATTTCCGAGTTTACCACCCGAAACGGAGGTTAACTTCACCATTGAACTCACACCTAGAGCAGCACCTGTTTCAATAGCTCCCTATAGGATGTCCCCCATAGAACTCAAGGAATTGAAGAAACAACTTCAAGAGTTATTAGACAATGGCTTCATTCGACCTAGCACATCCCCTTGGGGTGCGCCGGTTCTGTTTGTCAAGAAGAAGGATGGATCCCTCAAGCTATGTATCGACTACCAACGACTGAATCAACTCACAATTAAGAATAAATATCTGTTGCCGCGTATCGATGAACTCTTTGATCAGATTTCAGGAGCAGAATATTTCTCCAAGATAGACCTTAGGTCAGGTTATCATCAGCTCAAGATCAAAGATGAAGACATTCACAAAATTACTTTTCGGAGCAGATATGGCCACTATGAATTCGTGGTAATACCGTTCGGGTTAACTAATGCCCATGCAGTATTTATGCAACTCATGAATAATGTCTTCAGGCCTTATCTAGACCAGTTTGTAGTCGTCTTCATTGATGACATTCTTATATACTCTAAAACAAAGGAAGAACATGAAGATCACTTAAGAATAGCCTTGCAAACACTAAGAGAGCACAAACTTTATGCAAAGCTTAGTAAGTGTGAGTTCTGGCTGAAAGAGGCCTCTTTCTTTGGCCATATTATTTCAAGGGAAGGTATCGTTGTCGATCCTTCTAAAATAGAAGCTGTTAAGAACTGGAGCCGGCCGACGACCGTGTCTGAAGTCAAAAGTTTTCTAGGTCTGGCTAGTTATTACAGGAGATTTATCAAGGATTTCTCAAAGATCGTTGCCCCTTTGACTAGACTCACAAGAAAGGAGAATCTTTTTATATGGTCGAAGGATTGCGAAAAAAGTTTCCTAATTCTTAAAGATCACCTTACCACAGCCCCCATTCTGACATTGCCCGTTGAGGGTGGTGGCTTTGAAGTCTATACAGATGCATCTGGCATTGGCCTATGATGTGTTCTTATGCAAAACGGGAAGGTGATTTGCTATTCTTCAAGACAGTTGAAGCGTCACGAAGAGAACTACCCTGTGCACGATCTGGAATTAGCTGCGGTTATATTCGCATTAAAGATTTGGCGACATTATCTTTATGGGGAAACATTTACTATATTTTCAGATCATAAAAGTCTGAAATACCTCTTCACCCAGAAGGAATTAAACATGCGACAACGTAGATGGTTGGAATATCTCAAGGACTTTGACTTTACTATTCAATATCATCCAGGGAAAGCAAATGTTGTAGCTGACGCTCTTAGCAGGAAACCAATGACAACTCTAGCAAGTCTCAGGAAAGGTATAACTTGTCTTTTTAAGGATTTTTCTCACTTGAATCTTGATATTGACAGAGAAGGAGAAGGAGGTATGATTGCCAATATAAGGTCTCAACCCACATTGATCAAGGACATAGTCCAATTACAAGAAAATGACCCAACATTGATGGAGATTAGGGATAACATTGATCAGAGACCGGATTTCTCTATCTCAAATGATGAAAGACTATTATTTAAAGATCGAATTTGTGTGCTGAATCATGATGACACTAAGAAACTGATCATGGAAGAAGCTCAAAATCAAGGTATGCTATTCACCCTGGTGCTACCAAGATGTATCAAGATTTAAAAAGGATCTTCTGGTGGCCCAATATGCAAAGAGAAGTAGCAGATTTTGTGTCCCGCTGTCTCACTTGTCAACAAGTAAAGGCAGAACATTTAAAATCCGCTGGTAAATTACACCCCTTGAATATTCCCGAGTGAAAGTGGGAAAGTATAGGGATGGATTTTTTCATGGGTTTACCCAAGACAAGAGGAGGACATGATGGTATATGGGTGATCATAGACCGATTGACTAAATCTGCACATTTTCTACCAATCAAAAGTCAATGGTCTGTAGATGTATTGGCAGCACTATACATGAGAAAAATTATCAAATTACATGGTGTCCCTATCACCATTATATCTGACCGAGATCCTTGGTTCACATCACAATTCTGGAAGTGTCTACAACATTCATTAGGGACCCGACTCAACTTTAGCACTGCTTTCCATCCACAAACTGATGGTCAAACTGAAAGGACAAATCAGGTGGTGGAAGATATGCTCAGAGCTTGTGCTATTGACTTTGGAGGAATTTGACACGACCATTTACCTCTAGTGAAATTCACCTATAACAATAGCTATCAGGCTAGCATTCAGATGGCACCATTCGAGGCTCTGTATGGTAAAAGCTGTCGATCGCTTATTTCCTGGAATGAAGTAGGAGAAAGATAATTTCTCGATCCCGATATCATCACGGATACTACCGAGAAGATAAAACTTATTCGAGAAAGACTCCAGATGGCTCAAGATAGACAGAAATCATATGCTGATAATCGAAGGCATGACCTGGAATTCCAAATAGGAGATCACGTGTTCCTTAAGGTTTCCCCAGGTCGAGGTATTCGAAGATTCGGTATCAAAGGTAAGCTTACTCCGAGATTCATTGGCCCCTTTGAAATTCTTGAAAGGGTTGGTGAAGTTGCGTATCGAATAGCTTTGCCCCCTCAATTATCAGGAGTTCATGATGTATTTCACGTCTTAATGCTCAAGAAGTATGTTCCTGATCCTTTCCATGTCATCACTTACGACAACCTGGAGATTAAAAAGGACTTGACATATGAGCAAAGGCCAATCAAGATCATTGAACAAGAAGTGTGTCAACTGCGGAATAAAACTATTCCTATGGTCAAGATCCAATGGACCAAGTCATGTCCACATGAAGCAACATGGGAAACCGAAGAAGCCATGTGCAAAAGATTTCCAAAGATATTTGAATGTAAGTACACTCTCCATAAATCCAAATTCTATTAAGTGGGGGAGGGTGTAATATCCCAAGATTTTATAAATAATATTTTAAAATTTTTTTAGAAACATAATTAGTTTTTCTAAGATTTTTCTAGAATTAATTGAAGGCCAATGGGCTATTAAAAGGATTATAGTTAATAAAATCTAATTATTAAAGCCCAATACTATGTAAATAATAACCAATTGACTTGGCCTGTTTAAATAAAGTCCAAAGGATTTAAAAACCAAGCCCAAAAGAGTTGGCCCATATTCTAAAAGCTTAATTTCTAGAATTTCAGAATTTAAGTAGATAAATAGGGGATAATATCAAAGGAGTTTGAACTAGTTTGAAATTCGGCGCCAGGACCATAAACGGTCTATCGCAAGACCGCATAGGGTCAGTAAACGGTGTAGCATTAGACCGCTAGGCTCTGCAGATTCCGTGAGAGGAAGAGAACGTGAAAAGATTAGATTTTTTGCATCCTAATCACCTAGGATCGATGCTATCTCTTAGTTAGAAGAGTTTAGAACTCTTGAGGATCGATCTTACACCTAATAAGGACTCTAGAATCGTTCTAACCCATGAAACCCTAGCTAAACCCTATAAAAAGACCCCAGAACCAACTAGCGCGACCCTTACTTTTGGCTCGCATGGAACTAAGGTAAGGAGGACGAATTAGAGGCAAGTTCTTTAGAAGTTTTTGTTCATAATACAAAGTTCTAACTACCCTCCAAATTTCATTCTAGGAGATCAAGTTTACAAGGAGTTAGAGACTTCCAAAGTTGCTAATCCTACACCAATAACCCAGGAATCTGTGCAACGGCCCAGTGAAGATCAGGAAAATAGAAGCTCCAAACGAGGTAATTAGATAAATGTTCTTTAGAAGAAATTGTTCCTTTTAGTACCCTCTTCTTACCCTCAAAATTTCACATCCTTAGGTCATGGGAATCAGGAGATACAGGAGGGTGAAGTTGCTAGTTCGGTACAAGACGAGCAAAGAATTAGGGTTAACTTCCAGCCTTAAATTCAAAGTCTAATGTCTAGGACAAAGGTAGGTGTTGACAGATAAAATATGAACAAATATAAAGATGAGACCAGACCAGCAACGAAGACTGGAAGATTTCTGCAAAGTCAGGATTGAGGGAGAGCCCTCACCACCAACTACTTGCCCGGCCAGGACCTTTTCAGGCCTGGCTGATGTTCGGTGTTGTCATCATCCAAATGGCAATACTGATGAAACTCTGGTCTGTTGACTGATGAGAAACCTCCGGATTATTCAGATGATGATACATACAAGGGGCCTTCGTTAGTTCCAATATGATCAAAGGAATTCAACGAAGCTAAGGACAATAGGAGCTCTAAAAGGGAAAAAGCCTTAAATGGGCCTATTGAATGGGCTTCAATGAGACCCCTTGCGCCGAGAGCTTTGGAGAGAGTAGCGCGCCGGGAACCTCCCCACCAAAGTAGGCGCGCCGGGAACCTCCCCATTGCTGCAGTCGCGCCGAATATCCCTTGCAATGAGCAGGGTTCTATAAAACCCATTTCTTCGCTCACGAGGAAAAGGGGCTCGAGAAAAGGGGGCTGGAGGAGAGAACGGGGGGAAAACGAAGAAGACTATCCAAGAAAGAAAAAGAGAAAAGAGACCAACAGAGAGAGAGAGCCTCCTCCGCTGAGAAAAGAGAGAAGAGACCAGCAGAGCAAGAGAGAAAAGTAGAAGAGAAAGAAGGAGAAGAAGCTCCAGGTGGGCAGCCGGGGAGGGAGTGGAGTCAATGCTCCGCCCTCCCCCTCTTTTTTTTGTTTTATGTTTCTTCTTCATGTAATCATACGAGTTTTATCTCGATTCATCGGATGTAACCGGGATATCCCGGCCTCTGTTCATCTCCCTTTCCCTCACTCCCTCCTTGTGATTGGTGTGAGTCTTGGAATGATGTAATGAAATGAAATGCTACAATGGCCCGTTTGGGCGCTGGGTGATCAAAATATCTGCCATCTATCTCTCCGTCTGATGCTGTGTTTTTCCTTCATATGTTTTCATTTTTAGCTCAACTGAAGCGCACCGGATTCTCTGATGGGTCTTCGGGCTCAATTGTCTTCGGCAGAATAAATGTAGCTCTAATTATACCGATGTTCCTCGCCGTTCGGCGTCGTTTGCATAGAGTCTCCCAGGCTTGCCCCAGGACCAGAGACAAACCATCTCTTGGCTTCTGGAGCAGTCTGCTACCGATATTGGCAGTACCTTCAATGGCCGCTGCTCGTGAGATTCTGTAGTTCTAGATGCTATGGTTTTGCCTATTGGTACTGTCAAAATCATCCCTGGGTCCAGAGACAGCCATCTCTTGGCTCTCAGGATGATGAAAGACGACATCAAGCTGTCCCCGGACTCTGCACAGTAATGGTGACACGGGTTCTCTGTACCATGATTTCCCCCTCCCAATTTCCTCTCCGATCTTGGACTTCCTTTGAAACCTAAGCCAAATCCAGTTGAAACCTGATGAATTGAGTCACTTTGACCTCACAGGACCTATTTACCTTGGCCTGAATCGTCAAGAAACCCCTGAATCGTCAAGAAACCCAAAAACAGGGTGCCGAAAAACCTCAGAACCCATCTCGGCTCCATGCACAGTAAAAGGGATGAATAGTTCTCGGCGCAAGCCTTCCGGCACCGAGAACCCCATCCCCTGGTCTCCTTGCGCGCCGAGAACCCCATCCTCTAGCTATTTTGCCTACGCGCCGGGAACCATGGCCTCTTTGCCTTCGCGCCGAGAACCCTTGGCCTCTTTGCCTTCGCGCCAGGAACCCCCCTTGCCACCTTGTTCCCGCGCCGGGAACCTACATATACTCGAGCTACGCCGAGAGCCTACTCTGCCATCCAATTGAACCCCCGACAGCTTGATCAGACCCACCCAGGGATACCCACGAGTCACCAGGCCCGTCCCGGGGATAAATCTAAAAGGGGACAGACTCCCTTACACTCCACTGTCTCGTATCGGATTCATGAATAACCCCTTTAGCTCAGGAGGGCTCTGCCACTGCATGAGTTCCGCCGGCTTCCCTAAGAGAAAATCAAACATTGTCCCATGGCAGATATATGTAATTCGGGAGGTTTGGCCTCTCCCTCTCTCGGCTTTCATCCCGGCACTCCGTGGATGATAGCCTATTTCCCCCTGGGTATAATCCAGATTAAGGGAAGATGCTGCCGAAATATCGATTGATGTTTTAACCCCGACAAGCCCCGGGAAGCGTATATCATACACCTCCCATCTGGCTCGATCCTTCGGGGAATACAAGCACTGCGAGGCCCTTGGTCGGATGAGAAACGTGAAAGGGGACATGTCCCCGATGATTGTCCAGGCCCCGTCCCGCCACCGCGTGGACGGTGTCCTATCTCTACCCGGCACGACCCACATAAAGGGGTCACGTTGGTTTAATAATCTGACGTCTATTCAATTACATCCCTAGAATAATAGGAATTTCCATATTTCGCACCATCAATTTCAGCCGCCCCTAGCGGCATTCTATTTTGGCGTTTAATCAAGGGTTGTCTTTCTTAGGAAAGGCGTAATTAACGTCATAGCCTTTATGGTATGACGGGCTTCTGATCCCGACACGATCACTCACAAACGACTGACCAAGTCAGGTCGAGTGCACAATAAAATTGTCACTCCGGTGACTGGCACGCCTAATAAACTAACCAATAAATAACAGACGGAAAAGAATCCGCGTCCACAAGTCTGGCACGCCCGGTGGTACAGAGTCTCCCTTCATCTCTACGCCAAAATAGGAGGCCTGGCGGCCCCTCTTAAATTCTAACTGTGCGCTAATCCTATTTCAGGAACTAAAATGACGAGTGGATTCGCCTCCCTCCACTCCGGCCAGCAGGTCGTTGATGCTCATGTTCGCGAAGGCTGCCTGGCGGTGCCCACGATGTTCGGGTCTATACCCCCTACTGTCGGGTTGCCCAACTGCTTGGGCCTCATCTTCACCGACCTACTGGAGGTTGCTGACAAAGAACAAGGCACTGCTGCAGGTGCCCCGATGAAGACTGTTGATGAGTAGGAAAGCTGGTGAGGACACGCGCCGCTTCACTCGACGGAGCACACGGAGCACGCCGGCATCCCTTTGGCTCGGCGATCATTTAGCAGACTAGCAGAGTTATCCCCATTTATTTCATGCTTTAGGCCATGTTGGGCCTTGGATTAGTCCCTGCGTGGACACTTCTATCTAGTTGTAGGCCTTTGTAGGCCAATTAGACATCTTTTGTGCTTTGTAGGCTTATTTAGAGGGCAAAGGGGTTAGTGGGCCATCTTGTGCTCCACTTCTCTTGGCCCATTTGGGGTTTGCGCACCCAACCCCTAGGGTTAGGGTTTTGGGCGCACCTCTCACCTCCTCCAAGTGGAAGAGGTGGCAGCCGCCTTCCCCTTTCTCCACTCCCTCCTTTGGCCGCCCCTTCCTTTGATCCCTCCTTGATTGGAGGAACCTCCTTGATTGAAGGAGAGATTCCCTCCTTGATGGGAGGAGAGCTGGCCGCCCCTACCCCCTCCCATTTGCGCCCCCATCTCCCCATTTGGTGGTAGAAACCCTAGCTCCCCTCCCCAACTATATAGTCTTAGCATTTTCTTTGGAGGAAATTAATGAATACATGAAATATTTTGATCGAGCAGCCATTGGTGCAGCCACCCCTTGGAGAGGGCGACCCTCTCTTCCTCCTCTGCTCCTGCGACGGGAGCAACCCCGGGGTGCGACTCCCCATCCCCTCGGTGCGACGCCGAGGTTCTTCCTCCCTTCTACTTCGTCTCCGGTTCGAGTTCGCGTGTTCCAGATTCGGCCCCGAGTTGCAGCGGCGTCCCCATCCGGTGCAGATCGAATCCGAGCCCCTCCTTTTTTTGGTGGATACTTCTACGAGTCGGCAGCGCGTGGGCTTTGGTTTCGCCTCGATCCGAGGTCGGCACCACCCGTGGCGAGTTTTCTCGTGAGCTAGCGCAGGAGCCTCCCTCTCTGCGCGCCCAGATCCACCCTCCTTCTTGAGAAAATCCCACAGGACGAACAACTCCGAGTTTGGAGCTGATTTCTTCAGGGTTTGTACCTCTCGTCGTCCTCTTTCCAACGCCGCCAACCTCGTCTCATTCCAACGTCCGAGCTGTTCGTGGCGTCCGTTCCCGTGAGGTCGCGCGGGTCTGCCCAGTCCACCCCGTGCCAGGACAACCGGCGATTTCCAAAGTTCACAGCGTCCAACCACGACCAGATCTGATTGAGCTCTTTATTCCGGACCTGCTGCTCTGCGTCCCCGACGTCCTCCCACAAGCGGGGCCTCGTTCGCCTACCGGAGCAGCGAGTTACCATTTTCCCCGCTCGACAGCGCAGTTCTGGGAGCAGATTCCTTGTCCCCACTTGCAGGTGCGGCCACGGCTTCCACGGATGGAATCTGAGCACGCCTTTTGGCCGAGGCTTCCTCCTGCGACCTAACTACGCGCCCTCACTGACGGCGCCCCAATCGGACTCCGGATCCATTCGTGGGAACGTTTACCACCGAGTCGCGCGTTGCTGCGATTCTGCCGATCGTCATCCGGACCCTCCTCGTGGCCAACCCTTCACCGAGTGCCGCCCGTCAGCCCGTGTATCGGCCACCCCGAATGGAATTGTTGTAGCCTGTTATCTCCCTGTGAGGAGTGGGCACCATTGCTGGCTTGTACCTATTCTTTCATTGTGTGTATCGGGGTTGTCGGTCTCGGCCGGGGTTCCTTCCCCACGCCTAGGCGTGGAGGTACGTGCGACGCTCCCCCCCTTGGCATTTTGCTTTACTAGTATGTGATCTTGTATGCCGCGTGAGAGTGTAGGGATCCTAGCTAGCATTCAACACCGCGAGATCGTGAGTGAGAGTATCCCATTCCGTGGCCCTAGTCGAGCACCGAGCTCGGACTAGACTCCTATAGTTGCGCGTCGGCTCCTTTGCCGCTTTGATCCACTCGCTTCCCTCATAGGGACGACCGTGGACTTGGGTTTCTTGTTGAGAGATGCCTCTCTTCGGAGGAATAGTACGGAGGTCGATCTCTCGGCTTGCCTTGTCTCGTGTGAGTGCTGGCCGCACTTGGTCTTCATCATAGGTTTAGTCCATTTGTCAGTTCCGTCCCGCATCAAATTTGGTATCAGAGCATGGTCATCCAGTTTGTCCCTACAGACTGAGGTCCTAGGCCATGTCGAGTCATTAGATTTGCTGGAGTTCATTTGAGTCCATAGGTCTACTACTTGCATTGGAGTCCATTGTTGCGTTAGGAGTTTTCTGTCTAGGTTCGTGTCTAGTACCCTTTCATCCTTGTCCCTTAGAGTCTTGCATGCCCACCCGGCGTGGTACATCCTACCATCGCCCTATCCAGATGGCTGACCCTAGGAATCCCGTCCCAGATGACCTATCCCTGCGGTAGATGATCGAGACCCTGAGTCTCAACTTTAGGGACTACGCCGATCGGATGGAGGGCCGGATGAAGGCCATGGAGGATCGGCTGGGAGATGTGGAGGGTCGGGTTGAGGCCTCTAACCAGACCATCCAAGGTCTGGTTGATCGCCCCCAGGGTAGAGCCCCACCGGTAGATGTTCCCGAGCAGGCCCATGGCCAACGTGACCCTGCTCCTCGACCCGACCAGCCTAGGGGAGGCAATAGGAGACCCCACGTGCATGAGGTAGATGATTTTGGGTCCGATAATGAGAGTGAGGGCTATGGCCGTGATCGCCAAGGCCATCGGTATTATAGGGATGAGGAAGAAGAGCGTCTCCTTAGATCCGTGCGGGTGGACCCTCCTACCTTTGATGGGTCATTGGACCCCGATGTTTTTAGTGATTGGGCTGCTAGTATGGATCGTTATTTTGAGTGGGTCGACATGGCAGAACATCGGAAAGTCCGATATGCCAAGATGAAGTTGATTGGAAGGGCCCAAACCTACTGGGCCAATGTGGAGAGCCTAGTGAGACGTCAGGGCACACCCCCGATTGAGACGTGGGTAGATATGAAAGAGAAGCTCCGGCAGAAGTACGTCCCTCGTTCCTACCGCCACCGGTTAGTTGATCGGTGGCAGACCCTTAGTCAGGGGAACCGGCCTGTGGCAGAATACATCGCCGAATTTGATGATTGTCTCCTGCGATGTGGAGTCTCGGAGGAAGCCATCATGACTATAGCCCGCTTCCGTCGAGGTCTGCGACGGAACCTCCAGATTGAGTTACTCCGCCGCCACGTGGCTACCTTAGATGAGGCGTACCAGGTCGCTCGTGATATGGAGCTGTTTGAGTTTGAGTTTGTGCCCGATCAGCGCCCCGCTCCCACATACCCTCGTGGGACGGACTCTCGCACTAGCACAGGACAGTATGCGAGGGGACCCGTGGCCCGACCACAGGACCCCACTCGTCCGGATTTTGCTCCTAGGCCCCGGCCTCCACCTCCCCAGAGGGACTATCCACCTCGCCCCCAGGCCCCAGCTCCCGCACCCCCTCGGCCCCAGCAGCCCACTATTCCTACCCGACCTCAGCTTCCACCACCCCCGGCCCGTCGTGATGACAAGGGAAAGGGGCCGATGATTGGTGGAGCACCGCAGGGCTCTAGGCCTCGTGGAGATTGTTATCGATGCGGGGGGGTCGGTCATTATGCTGCTCTGTGCCCTTCTCGGCAGCAGACCGTGGCCTTTGGAGATACCTCAGCAGGTGAGGCCGCACCCGAGGTCGAGCCTGTCAGTTATGAGGCAGACCCAGAGCTCGCCGAGGAGTTCTTTGATGAGTTGTTAGAGGGAGAGTCGTCAGGTGTCCAGGGCACGCAGTGCCAGGATGGTGTTCAGCTAGGTGTTGTCAGGTGCGTCTTGACCCAGCCTTTGGTGAGTGATGACTGGCGTCGCACCACCATTTTTCACACCTTTTGCAGGCTGGGTGGGAAGGTCTGTAAGGTGATTATTGATAGTGGGAGTTGCATTAATGCCATTTCCACGGGTACAGTGAAACGCTTGGGGTTAACCCCCGTGGACCATCCCTCCCCTTATCGTGTGTCATGGGTAGACACCACCTCTATTCCAGTCAGGCAGCGATGTCTGGTGCCTTTGCAGTTCCACGCCTACCAGGAGGAGATTTGGTGTGACGTGTTGCCTATGGAGGTAGGCAGCATTATCTTAGGGAGACCCTGGCTTTTCGATAGAGATGCTACCCTCCATGGCCGGTCGAACACATGCACCTTCGATCACAAAGGCCAGAGGATCACCCTTCATCCATCCCAGCCGACACGCCCTCCCGTTCGGGGTCCCACTGGGCCTAGTACCCCCAGCACTGATATTCCTGGGCCCAGTACCCCATCTTTGGCTCCGACCACGACACCCCCTCCTGTTGCTCCCACCCCGATTGATCCTCCGACTAGGAGGCTGATGCTTATTAGTCCCCGGGAGATGGAGCGCGAATTCATTAGAGGGGACCCCATCTACGCTGTCGTTGTTCGGGAGAGGGTTAGTGAGGCGGAGGGTGAGCTCCCTTCTGATGTTGCTGTTATCCTTCAGGAGTTTTCTGATGTTTTCCCTGCTGATTTGCCTGAGGGTCTTCCCCCCATGCGGGATATACAGCACGCTATTGATTTGATCCCGGGGTCATCTCTACCCAACTTACCCCATTTTAGGATGAGCCCCGCTGATCATGCTGAGCTCCTGCGTCAGATTGAGGAGTTACTGGCTAGGGGATACATTCGTGAGAGCATGAGCCCTTGTGCCGTCCCTGCATTACTTGCCCCAAAGAAAGACGGTACTTGGAGGATGTGTGTAGACAGCCGTGCAATCAATAAGATCACGGTGAAGTACAGATTTCCCATTCCCCGCTTGGATGATATGTTGGATATGATGGCGGGAGCCACTGTGTTTTCCAAGATAGATTTAAAGAGTGGCTATCACCAGGTGAGAGTCAGGCCTGGTGATGAATGGAAGACGGCCTTTAAGTCCAAGGATGGTCTTTATGAGTGGCTGGTCATGCCCTTTGGGCTGACCAATGCTCCCAGCACCTTTATGCGGCTGATGACCCAGGTTCTACGGCCATTGATTGGGGTCTTCGTGGTTGTCTATTTCGATGATATTCTCATTTATAGCCGCACCCGGGAGGACCACCTAGAACACCTTAGGCAGGTCTGTCTTATTCTGAGGAGAGAGAGCCTTTATGCTAACCCGAAGAAGTGTGCTTTCATGACTACACAGGTCACTTTCTTGGGGTTCATTGTATCTAGTGATGGAGTCTCCGCCGACCCGGAGAAGGTCAGGGCTATAGTGGAGTGGCCCGAACCTCGCACCCTGCACGATGTCCGTAGTTTTCACGGGCTGGCGACCTTCTATCGCCGATTCATTCGAGGTTTCAGTTCCATCACCGCCCCCATCACTGATTGCATTCGAAAAGGGGCGTTTGAGTGGACCAGGGCCGCTTCGGCTGCATTTGCGCTCCTCAAGGAGCGCATGACCCAGGCACCTATCCTTCGTCTACCGGATTTCACGAAGGTGTTTGAGGTCTCTTGCGATGCCTCTGGGGTTGGTATTGGAGGAGTTCTGAGTCAGGAGGCTCACCCCGTTGCCTTTTTTAGCGAGAAGTTGGGCGATGCCCGACTGCGTTATTCTACATACGACAAGGAGTTCTACGCAGTTGTGCAGGCTCTGCGGCATTGGAGACACTATCTTCTACACCAGGAGTTCGTCCTATTTTCTGATCATGAGGCACTCCGATATCTCCATGCCCAGAAGAAACTCAACTCTCGTCATAGTCGTTGGGTAGAGTTCCTCCAGGAGTATACTTTTGTGCTGAGGCACAAGGCCGGTGTGGAGAACCGGGTAGCTGATGCTTTGAGCCGCCGTGCTCACCTTTTGACCACCATGAGTGTAGAGGTGGTGGGGATGGATAGGATGAGGGAGTTGTACGCTGATTGTCCGGACTTCGGTCGATCTACACCACCCTCCAGGCAGGCCCGTCCCGAGAGTATTCGGATTACATGCTGCATGACGATTATCTTTTCCATGGGAGTCGCTTATGTGTTCCGCGGACCTCGGTTCGCGATTTTCTTGCTTGGGAGATGCATGCTGGCGGTCTAGCCGGCCACTTCGGCCGGAATAAGACCGTCGAGGCAGTTGAGCATCGCTTCTATTGGCCTAGCCTGAAGCGTGATGTTGCCCGGATCGTGGCCCAGTGCCGCATTTGCGCTATGGCCAAGCAGAGGAAGCAGAATACTGGCCTGTATACTCCCCTCCCCGTGCCGGACAGTCCATGGCAGGACATCAGCATGGACTTTGTGTTAGGTCTGCCCCGTACCTCGCGTCGTCATGATTCCATTTTCGTGGTGGTAGACAGGTTCTCTAAGATGGCTTTGTTTATTCCCTGTTCCAAGACATCTGACGCCTCTAGAGTTGCCCGTCTGTTCTTCACTCATTGTGTCTCCCGATTTGGGCTTCCACGTACCATAGTGTCTGATAGGGATGTGCGTTTCACGAGCTACTTTTGGAAAACCCTTTGGCATATGATGGGCACCCAGCTGAAGTTCTCCACCGCCTACCACCCCCAGACCGATGGTCAAACAGAGGTAGTCAATAGGAGTTTGGGGGATCTTCTTAGGTGCCTAGTGCGTGATCGTGTCGGGGACTGGGACTTGGTTCTGCCTTTAGCAGAGTTTGCTTATAATGACTCGGTCAATAGGTCTACAGGTCTGAGCCCTTTTGAGATTGTTACTGGTCGTAGACCTAGGAAACCGATAGATTTGGTCCCCTTACCCATCCAGGCCCGTGTCTCTGAGTCAGCTGAGTCCTTTGCAGAGCATATTAGGCAGTTGCATGAGCATATACGTCGTCATATAGAGGCCAGCAACGCACGTTATAAGGAATTAGCTGACGCGCATCGACGCACCCGTGAGTTCCAAGTGGGAGAGTACGTCATGATCAGGGTTAGACCTGAACGGTTCCCTTCGGGGGCCGTGAAGAAACTCCAGGACCGCGGTGCCGGACCCTTTCGAGTCTTGAAGCGAATTGGGTCGAATGCGTATGAGATTGAGCTGCCAGACGACTATGGGATCTGTTCGACGTTCAATGTTTCAGATCTGGTGGCATATCGGGATCCCGCGGTGATTCCCAGTGAGCTTTTTGGGCCTACCCCTCCTGTTGAGAGCATTACACCTTCTGAGCGTCCACCTCCTCCAGCCCCATTACAGACACGCGAGCATATAGATTGCATACTGGATGAGCAGGTGACCACGACCAGGAGCGGAGCCTACCAGCGCTTCCTAGTGCGCTGGAGAGGGCGCCCTGCGACAGACGACACCTGGATCACACGTGGAGAGCTGGAGCTGATCGACCCGGACCTGCTGGAGCGTTACTTGAGCGACCGTGACCCTTACTCGACGGGGTCGAGTTCTTCCCACCCGGGGAGAATTGGTGAGGACACGCGCCGCTTCACTCGACGGAGCACACGGAGCACGCCGGCATCCCTTTGGCTCGGCGATCATTTAGCAGACTAGCAGAGTTATCCCCATTTATTTCATGCTTTAGGCCATGTTGGGCCTTGGATTAGTCCCTGCGTGGACACTTCTATCTAGTTGTAGGCCTTTGTAGGCCAATTAGACATCTTTTGTGCTTTGTAGGCTTATTTAGAGGGCAAAGGGGTTAGTGGGCCATCTTGTGCTCCACTTCTCTTGGCCCATTTGGGGTTTGCGCACCCAACCCCTAGGGTTAGGGTTTTGGGCGCACCTCTCACCTCCTCCAAGTGGAAGAGGTGGCAGCCGCCTTCCCCTTTCTCCACTCCCTCCTTTGGCCGCCCCTTCCTTTGATCCCTCCTTGATTGGAGGAACCTCCTTGATTGAAGGAGAGATTCCCTCCTTGATGGGAGGAGAGCTGGCCGCCCCTACCCCCTCCCATTTGCGCCCCCATCTCCCCATTTGGTGGTAGAAACCCTAGCTCCCCTCCCCAACTATATAGTCTTAGCATTTTCTTTGGAGGAAATTAATGAATACATGAAATATTTTGATTGAGCAGCCATTGGCGCAGCCACCCCTTGGAGAGGGCGACCCTCTCTTCCTCCTCTGCTCCTGCGACGGGAGCAACCCCGGGGTGCGACTCCCCATCCCCTCGGTGCGACGCCGAGGTTCTTCCTCCCTTCTACTTCGTCTCCGGTTCGAGTTCGCGTGTTCCAGATTCGGCCCCGAGTTGCAGCGGCGTCCCCATCCGGTGCGGATCGAATCCGAGCCCCTCCTTTTTTTGGTGGATACTTCTACGAGTCGGCAGCGCGTGGGCTTTGGTTTCGCCTCGATCCGAGGTCGGCACCACCCGTGGCGAGTTTTCTCGTGAGCTAGCGCAGGAGCCTCCCTCTCTGCGCGCCCAGATCCACCCTCCTTCTTGCGAAAATCCCACAGGACGGAAAACTCCGAGTTTGGAGCTGATTTCTTCAGGGTTTGTACCTCTCGTCGTCCTCTTTCCAACGCCGCCAACCTCGTCTCGTTCCGACGTCCGAGCTGTTCGTGGCGTCCGTTCCCGTGAGGTCGCGCGGGTCTGCCCAGTCCACCCGGTGCCAGGACAACCGGCGATTTCCAAAGTTCACAGCGTCCAACCACGACCAGATCTGATCGAGCTCTTTGGTCCGGACCTGCTGCTCTGCGTCCCCGACGTCCTCCCACAAGCGGGGCCTCGTTCGCCTACCGGAGCAGCGAGTTACCATTTTCCCCGCTCGACAGCGCAGTTCTGGGAGCAGATTCCTTGTCCCCACTTGCAGGTGCGGCCACGGCTTCCACGGACGGAATCTGAGCACGCCTTTTGGCCGAGGCTTCCTCCTGCGACCTAACTACGCGCCCTCGCTGACGGCGCCCCAATCGGACTCCGGATCCATTCGTGGGAACGTTTACCACCGAGTCGCGCGTTGCTGCGATTCTGCCGATCGTCATCCGGACCCTCCTCGTGGCCAACCCTTCACCGAGTGCCGCCCGTCAGCCCGTGTATCGGCCGCCCCGAATGGAATTGTTGTAGCCTGTTATCTCCCTGCGAGGAGTGGGCACCATTGCTGGCTTGTACCTATTCTTTCATTGTGTGTATCGGGGTTGTCGGTCTCGGCCGGGGTTCCTTCCCCACGCCTAGGCGTGGAGGTACGTGCGACGCTCCCCCCCTTGGCATTTTGCTTTACTAGTATGTGATCTTGTATGCCGCGTGAGAGTGTAGGGATCCTAGCTAGCATTCAACACCGCGAGATCGTGAGTGAGAGTATCCCATTCCGTGGCCCTAGTCGAGCACCGAGCTCGGACTAGACTCCTATAGTTGCGCGTCGGCTCCTTTGCCGCTTTGATCCACTCGCTTCCCTCATAGGGACGACCGTGGACTTGGGTTTCTTGTTGAGAGACGCCTCTCTTCGGAGGAATAGTACGGAGGTCGATCTCTCGGCTTGCCTTGTCTCGTGTGAGTGCTGGCCGCACTTGGTCTTCATCATAGGTTTAGTCCATTTGTCAGTTCCGTCCCGCATCAAAAGCTTACCAGAAAAGACGACCCCGATAGTTGTCGCCTGCTTTGTCCACCATGTGGAAAGGAGGGATGCGGTCCCCGCTGCTGCCCAAAAGGGGAGAAGAGGTAACCGGAGGAGCCAGTATGCTGCTACCAGCCGTCATCTTTCAAATTCTGGAAAGACAATGATGATCGGAGATGTTAGGGTGAACCTCCACGGTTGCCCCAAAAACGTCCGGTCGGACAGGGTTGTCCCGACCGTCCAGACCAACAACAAGTTCCAAATTCTGGCCACTAGGAGGGCCAACTGGGAAGCTGATGAGAGGAAGCCGCTGGCGCCCAAGCTAGCAAGATATAAACAGATATGGAGGCCGAAGAAGATACAGAGCTAGATTCCGGCTCAAGAGCAAGGTGCCACTGCTATCCACCCTGAAGCCAGAGTCAGGAGAGATGAGAAAAGAAAAGAAGAGACTACTGCCATCCGCCCCAGAGCAGGGGGCAGAAGAGGGGAAAGAAAAGAAAATACCACTGTCATCCACCCCAGAGCTGGGGGCAGAAGATTTCAGAAGAAAGAAGAATATGCCGCTATTATCTGCCCCAGGACTGGGAGCAGGAGATGAGAAGAAAGAAAAGAAGATGTTGCTGTCATTCACCTCGGACTGGGGGCAGAGAAAAAGAATCATTCACCCCAGGGCTAGGGGCAGAAGGAGAGAAGATGCCATTGCCACTTGCCACGAAGGGGGGGACAATATATACTGCCAAAGGGAAGAACAAAGAAGAATGGAAGATCCAGCCTATGCTGCTATTCCAAAGAGACCGAAGGCCTGCGCCGGACAGGCTGATATCTTCAAATATTCCAAGTCGGAGCATTTGGCTGCCCAAATTTCAAGGCTGGCTCATCAACCAAAGATCGAAGAGAGGCTGCTGCCCCGATCAGATCTACAAAGGCATAGCTAAGAAGAAATGAACCAGGTGGTTCAAGACTACTTCCACTGTCTAGGGAGCCCCTCCCTAGGGCAGCAAAGATTGTCTCGTGCCTTGGGCACCCTGCATGAAAAAGATGAAACCCCAGAAGATGTGGCGTTTGGAGTCTCATCCTCAGACTCCAACGACTATGAGGATGGCCGTAGGGTCAGACATCGAAAAGACAGCCCCAAGAGGGAAGAAGCAAAAGAAAGGACTTCAGTCTTTGACCGCCTCACATATCCGAGTCGGGTCAGAAGGAAAGTCCATAGCTAGAAGGGAAAGATGCAGGTTTTTGCCTGCAATATGGCCGGTGTCACCGGGAAATATAACACACTGCCAGACCAGCCTGAAGAGCTGATTAAATTGGCATACAGGCCAAATACCGTCACAAGAAGAAGCCGAGCAGCGAAAGAAAAGATAATGGCTGCCGATGAAGCTTAAGAAGTCACTATGATGACAGTCAATGTAGTGACTACAGAAGAAGAAGACAACCCTCTGGGTGTTTCCACTGAAGAAATATCGGGAGAAACACAGATCCCGACAACCTTGGATCCCGTGACCCAGATGATGTTCAAGAGATATCAGCAGGAGATTGACTCCCTTAGAAGACAGCTCAATGAAAGAGGCGAGCATACACCTGTCTCCAAGCATGCTGAGCCAGTTGGATAGACTTCCAGCTCGATAGGGGTGGCCTCTCCGGTCCATCCTGCTCAAACTGACAAAGGCAAGGCGCCGAGTCAACCTTCTCTACAACAAGCGGCAGCTCAGCCCTCTACGTCTCAAACGCAGCCTGCCGTGCCTGCTCTGCATACAACAATTATGACAACCCCCTTCAGTCGACAGCGGGCACACTTCTTCCCGGAGCCCATAGATCCGGATGTGGCTGGCAAGCTGATGATAGAAAAAATTATTGAAATGAAGCTGTCCGAAAGGACCGGGGATTCCAGTACCTATGATGTTTATAAGGTACCATATCCTGCGCATTATGCTGCTAAGAAACTACCACCAGGCGTCAGCAAGCCGCCGAAATTTGAAAACATTCAATGGTCAGGGCTCCCCCAAAGAGCATATAGCCTACTATACAACAATTATGGGCGAATTGGCATCTGATGAAGCCTACCTACTGAAATTTTTCGGCTCTTCCCTCACAGGGTTAGCCTTTAAATGGTACTCGGGTCTACCCGCTGGGTCAGTGGCCGACTGGCCCGACATGCAGCGAAAGTTCCGGGACAGATTTCATATTACAGAAAGAGAAATCACAATAGCTGAGCTATATGCAACAAGGCAGAAGCAAGATGAGACCGCTCTGGATTATATAAAAAAGATGGAGGAATCTCGCCATGAGATGCAGGCGGCCTCCGCATCAGGAGGACACCGTCCAAATTTGCAAGCAGAGTCTTCGGCGGGAGACTCTCGAAAGAATGATTGGAATGGAGATAAGGTCGTTTGACCGACTAAACAATGCCGTGGCGGAGGTCGACGCCTTCCTCTCCAGTGATCCTTCAATTGCTACTACTCTATACCATAAAGCTAGATCGGCTGATAAACGGCCCATGCCTGCAGAAGTCGGTACAATAGACTTCAAGATGTTTGAGCAACAAAAAGATAACGAAAAAGGCGTTGCCCGCCCTCCTCCCGCCGGGCCGGCTGATCAAAAGGATGGCCCCGCTCTGCGAGCCAGGATGAGCAAGCCTTATTCCTTTCCTAAGGAAAAGACTCGGCTCCTGTTTGAATGGGCCGCCCAATTTGACAAAATTGTCCTTCCAGATCCAAAGAGACCTGATGATGCCAAAAGAAAAGATGACCCCCGCTTCTGCCCATATCACCAGGCGTTGGGTCATCCCATTGAAGATTGCTATGTATTCAAAGATGTTATTGAAAGAATGATTAAGAAAGGGAAACTACAGCTGGGTGAATACAGAGTGGACCCACCACGCCCGCATGAGTTGCCTGAGCTAAAAAGAGCAGTCAATATGATATCCCTATACCGGCAATTGCCTAAAGAGGTGTCAAAAGCCTGTGCAAATGGCACCGATGGACCCATCCTGCGGGAGCATGTCAAATCCCCGGGTCTGATGAAGAAAATGAAAAGTGAATCAAAAGTGCCAGATGTGCTAGATGACCCCTTAGGGGTACAGATGCCGACCGCCAAAAAGAAGGAAAAGCAGATGCGAAGAAATACGAGGAGGGACAAAGTCTTCTCCTGTAACATGCTGTCGGTCTCGCCCGGCAATGGCCAGACTCTCAAGCAAGATGATGGAGAGATATGCTCCACACCGATAAGGTCAGAGCAAGCCAAAGCTTCAGTCTCCCGTCATGATGATAAAACCAGGGAGAAATATGGGCATCTCCCGCCACCAAAGGAAGAAGCGTGCTACCCCACTCCTCCTCCATATGGAGGCATAAGGGCAAAGATGTCAATCTCTGAAAGCCTGGACGCGTCTGGCGTCTTTAATAGAACACTGCCAATCCCTCCTATGATCGGGACAGAGGGCAACGTTCTTGGCCTCGCCATGATGACAGAATTATATGAAAAATTGCAAGAAGTTGAAGTGCTGCAGAGCAAGCTGAATGAAATGGGTGTTCATATACCTGGTCTGCACTCAAATCCACCAATTCTGGCAGTGGCGGGTGGGCCCAAAATAGAACAGATGAGGGAAATGAAACCTGCCGAGGAAGAAATTACTAAGGCAGAACTGTATGAGACTAAACAAGGGGCTGATGACACCCTGCTCTGGGGTAGATGTATACCAAAAAAAAAGAGAAGAGAAGAAAAAAATGATGATGATGAAGGATGCCAATGATACCCCTTCCTGGGGGCAGATGTACACGTAAAAGATAAAAAAAAATGATGAGGGATGCAGATGATACCTCGTTCTGAGGGCAGATGTATTAACAAAAAAAAATGATGATAGGTATGGATGATACCCCGTCCTGGGGGCACATGTGGATAAAAAATGATGATAAAAAAATGATGAAATAAAAAATATAGATGGTACTCCCATTTGAGGGGTGATGCACATCAAAAAATGAAAAAAAATGAGAAAGATGATGAAATGATGGAAGATATAGATGATACCCCATTTTAAGGAGGGGGATGCATATCAAAAAAGAAGAAGAAGAAGAAAATAGGAAGAAAAAAAGATGATTATGAGATGATGGAAGTTCCAAATGGTACCCCATCCTAGGGGCAGAGGTATGCCAAACAATGAGAAATATTGATGGTATCCCGTTCTTGGGACAAATGTACGCCAAAAGAATGATAAAAGACACACGTGGTTCCCCATTCTAGGGGTAAATGTATGAAATGTCAATGGCGGCATGCATGGCCGTTGCTGGATATTGCTCACCCCTTTAAAGGGGCAATGATCATTTATGGTAATGATGAATAAGATTGGAGCATTGACCTTTCAAGGGCCATCCTGCCGCAGACTCTTACACTGCACGTCTGCTGCTGATGTTAGGGACTATCCAAATGATGGAATCCCAGATGGAAAGGAATAATGAATGATGGATCAATGAAGAATGATGGAAGCTCGCCTAACCACCGGCGTTCAGGTCAACAGATGCTCACAAATATGGATTGCCAGTGTGGCCAGCTAAGAGAAATCAAAATTCTAGCTGTCGGCGCCCAGGCTGACAGATATTCTACCATCGGCACTCAAGCCGACCAATGTTCAAAGATTGCCAAAGAAAAGTCAACGGAATCAGTGATATGCAAAGATGTAGATATCCAGCTGATCAGAGCCACATTAACAATGAAGCCTACCCTTCCAGCGAACGGCTGCGTGCCCCAGCTGCCATACACATCTTTGAATCAATTCAGACCTTTCGTTTGGGTAGATTATGAAGCCCTATTCCTTTACGTTAATGTTAAACCCCAACATTAACGATGAAACATACATTTTCAGAAAATGGCTTCATGCCCAAGCTGCTATCCATCAACATTAATTCAGACCTTCCGTCTGGATTGCATGATGAAACCCCATCCTTCTTCGCGTCGATGTTTACCTCACACCAATGAAGGGCGTTCCGCCCTAGTCAGGCTATTTCCCTCGATTTTGTGGCACTCCGCCCTAGCCGAGCTACCCTTACCTTGGGTTAGTGGCACTCCACCCTAACCAAGCTACCTCTCCTTGGTTTAGTGGCATTCCACCCTAACCAAGCTACCCTCTCCTTGGTCTAGTGGCGCTCCGCCTTGATCGAGCTACCTCTCCTTGGTTTAGTGACATTCCGCCCTAACCAAGCTACCCTTACCTTGGTTTAGTGACATTCCGCCCTAACCAAGCTACCCTTATCTTGGTTTAGCGGCACTCCGCCCTAACCGAGCTACCCTTACCTTGATTTAGTGGCACTCCGCCCTAACCAAGCTACCCTCTCCTTGGTCTAGTGGCGCTCCGCCCTGATCGAGCTACCTCTCCTTGGTTTAGTGGCATTCCGCCCTAACCAAGCTACCCTTACCTTGGTTTAGTGGCATTCTGCTCTAACCAAGCTACCCTTACCTTGGTTTAGCGGCACTCCGCCCTAACCAAGCTACCATCTCCTTGGTTTAGTGGCATTCCGCCCTAACCAAGCTACCCTCTCCTCGGTCTAGTGGCGCTCCGCCCTGATTGAGCTACCTCTCCTTGGTTTAGTGGCATTCCGCCCTAACCAAGCTACCCTTACCTTGGTTTAGCGGCACTCCGCCCTAACCAAGCTACCCTCTCCTTGGTCTAGTGGCACTCCGCCCTGATCGAGCCACCTCTCCTTGGTTTAGTGGCATTCCACCCTAACCAAGCTACTCTTACCTCTCCTTGGTTTAGTGGCATTCCGCCCTAACCAAGCTAACCTCTCCTTGGTTTAGTGCCATTCCGCCCTAGCCGAGCTACCCTTACCTCGGTTTAGTGACACTCCACCCTAGCCGAGCTACCCTTGCCTTAGTTTAGTGGCACTCCGCCCTAACCGAGCTACCCTCTCCTTGGTCTAGTGGCGCTCCGCCCTGATCGAGCTACCCCTCCTTGGTTTAGTGGCATTCCGCCCTAACCAAGGTACCCTTACCTCGGTTCAGTGGCACTCCGCCCTAGTCGAGCTACCCTTACCTCGGTTTAGCGGCACTCCACCCTAGCCGAGCTACCCTTACCTTGGTTTAGCGGCATTCTGCCCTAACCAAGCTACCCTTACCTTGGTTTAGCGGCACTCCGCCCTAACCAAGCTACCATCTCCTTGGTTTAGTGGCATTCCGCCCTAACCAAGCTACCCTCTTCTTGGTTTAGTGGCATTCCACCCTAACCAAGCTACCATCTCCTTGGTTTAGTGGCATTCCGCCCTAACCAAGCTACCCTCTCCTTGGTTTAGTGGCATTCCGCCCTAACCAAGCTACCCTCTCCTTGGTTTAGTGACATTCCGCCCTAACCAAGCTACCCTGACCTTAGTTTAGTGGCATTCCGCCCTAACCAAGCTACCCTTACCTTGGTTTAGCGGCACTCCGCCCTAACCGAGCTACCCTTACCTTGGTTTAGTGGCACTCCGCCCTAACCAAGCTACTCTCTCCTCGGTCTAGTGGCGCTCCGCCCTGATCGAGCTACCTCTCCTTGGTTTAGTGGCATTCCGCCCTAACCAAGCCACCTCTCCTTGGTTTAGTGGCATTCTGCCCTAACCAAGCTACTCTTACCTCTCCTTGGTTTAGTGGCATTCCGCCCTAACCAAGCTAACCTCTCCTTGGTTTAGTGCCATTCCGCCCTAACCAAGCTACCCTTACCTTGGTCTAGTGGCACTCCGCCCTAACCAAGCTAACCTCTCCTTGGTTTAGTGGCATTCTGCCCTAACCAAGCTACCCTTACCTTGGTCTAATAGCACTCCACCCTAGCCGAGCTACCTCTTTCTTGGTCTAGTGGCACTCCGCCCTAACCGAGCTACCCTTTTCTTGGTCTAGTGGCACTCCGCCCTAGCCGAGCTACCCCTTTCTTGGTCTAGCGGCACTCCGCCCTAGCCGAGCTACCCTTTTCTTGATATATCGGCACTCTGCCCTAGCCGAGCTACCCTTTTCTTGGTCTAATGGCACTCCGCCCTAGCCGAGCTACCCTTTTCTTGGTCTAGCGGCACTCCGCCCTAGCCGAGCTACCCTTTTCTTGGTCTAGTGGCACTCCGCCCTAGCCGAGCTACCTCTTTCTTGGTCTAGCGGCACTCCGCCCTAGCCGAGCTACCCTTTTCTTGGTCTAGTGGCACTCCGCCCTAGCCGAGCTACCCTTTTCTTGGTCTAATGGCACTCCGCCCTAGCCGAGCTACCTCTTTCTTGGTCTAGCGGCACTCCGCCCTAGCCGAGCTAACCTTTTCTTGGTCTAGCGGCACTCCGCCCTAGCCGAGCTACCCTTTTCTTGGTCTAGCGGCACTCCGCCCTAGCCGAGCTACCTCTTTCTTGGTCTAGTGGCACTCCGCCCTAACTGAGCTACCCTTTTCTTGGTCTAGTGGCACTCCGCCCTAACCGAGCTACCTCTTTCTTGGTCTAGTGGCACTCCGCCCTAACCGCGCTACCCTTTTCTTAGTCTAGCGGCACACCGCCCTAGCCGAGCTACCCTTCTCTTGGTCTAGCGGCACTCCGCCCTAGCTGAGCTACCCTTTTCTTGGTCCAGCGGCACTCCGCCCTAGCCGAGCTACCATTTTCTTGGTCTAGCGGCACTCTGCCCTAGCCAAGCTACCCTTTTCTTGGTCTAGTGGCACTCCGCCCTAGCCAAGCTACCTCTTTCTTGGTCTAGTGGCACTCTGCCCTAGCCGAACTACCCCTTTCTTGGTCTAGCGGCACTCCGCCCTAGCCGAGCTACCCTTTTCTTGGTCTAGTGGCACTCCACCCTAGCCGAGCTACCTCTTTCTTGGTCTAGTGGCACTCCGCCCTAGCCGAACTACTCTTTTCTTGGTCTAGTGGCACTCCGCCCTAGCCGAGCTACCCTTTTCTTGGTCTAGTGGCACTCCGCCCTAACCGAGCTACCCCTATCTTGGTCTAGCGGCACTCCGCCCTAGCCGAGCTACCCTTTTCTTGGTCTAGCGGCACTCCGCCCTAGCCAAGCTACCCTTCTCTTGGTCTAGCGGCACTCCCCCCTAGCCGAGCTACCCTTTTCTTGGTCTAGCGGCACTCCACCCTAGCCGAGCTACCCCTTTCTTGGTGTAGCGGCACTCCGCCCTGGCCGAACTACCCTTATCTTGATCTAGTGGCATTCCGACCTGTCACCCTCTAAAAAAAAAGAGAATAAAAGAAAGTAAAAATGGGGTTAAAAATAGAGATACCCCGCCAGACTTGCTCCTATATTAGGAACAAGTGCAAAAATGGCTCAAAACCCAACTGTGGTGAAAACCCGAAAGGGCACTGCTGGCAATATCGGGTACCCCGCCACGTGAAAACCTGAAAGGGCGCGTGGGCAAAAGTAAGAGGGGGCTGGCTCCGGCGAAAACCCGAAAGGGCGCTTAAGCTAGTAACGTGGTAATTTAAAGTTCCCTTTTTCACCCTTCCTGATAAAACTCTGAGAAGGACGATCATCATAAAGTCCCACCGGAAATCCTGTCCAACAATTTCTTGTCCCTTGTCATCATCGACAAGATCGGCCGGTCTGTTTCTTTAACCTGGACTCTTCGTCCCTGTTAAGCTAGTCTACATTCCTGGCAACAGCTTCATGCCTGGGCCGCCATCCACCGCATGTCCCACTGATGATGAAACCCCATTGATCGCAAGGCATATTGCCTCGATCAATGCTAAAAAGCCCACCTCGGAATAGACCTTCCGTCTGTTCTAATAAAACATTTCCACTTGTTTTTGTCTAAGATCCGCCACGATGAATCCCATCCAGTCTAGATCTTACATCTATTGTGATATAACCTACCATACGTCCCGCCGTGATGAAACCTGCTGTTGATCGATTGGCGCACTGCCCGATCAACGATGAAATCTGTCCGGTTTAGACCTTACGTCTATCCCGATGAAACATATGAAATCCTTGCATTGGTATGAACCCAATACCGATGATGAAACCCGCTATTGGTCGATTGGCACACTGGCCGATCAATGATGAAACCTATCCAGTTTAGACCCTACGTCTATCCTGATGAAGCCCATGAAATCCTTGCTTCGATATAGACCCAATATCGATGATAAGAGCAGCTACTAATGGAGCGGTACGCCGCCTGACCAATGCTAAAACCGGTCCGGAGTAGACTTTCCGTCTGCTCTGATGAAGATGCTACCCACATTCTCAAAGTCAATCTGGACCTTCTGTCTGGATGGATGATGAAATCCTATTCCCTTGCGTTGATGGTAATCCCCACATCAACGATGCAGCCAGGCTCCCGGCAAACGGCTTCGCGCCTAAGCCGGAAAACACACTCAAGTCGACCCAGGCTTTTCGCTTAGGTGGACGATGAAACCATATGCCCCTTGCATTGGTGTTGGCACCCACATCAATGATGATACATACACAAGCTGAGCACATGGATTACAAAGCCAAAGTCAAAAAAAAAAGAGACAAAATGGGGGCTAAAAATAGAGATGCCCCGCCAGACTTGTTCAGGCACTCTGAGCAAGGGCAAAAATGGCTAAAACCCAGCTGTGGTGAAAACCCGAAAGGGCACTGCAGGCAAAATCGGGTACCCCGCCACGTGAAAACCTGAAAGGGCGCGTGGGCAAAAGCAAGAGGGGGCTGGCTCCGGTGAAAACCCGAAAGGGCAATTGGGTCGATAATGTGGTGATTCAAAAGTTCCATGCCAACCGGCATGCTGGCTTTACCTCCCCTTCACTAATGAAGCCTTCCGTCGGTCAACTGGCTCCACGCCCCACCGATGATAAAACCTTTCCGGGGTAGACCTTACGTTTATCCTGATGAAATCTACATACCCCCTGTCACATGTCCCGCCGACAATGAAACCCATCACCATTCTGATAAAGCCTGTCCAGCTCAGACCTCACGTCTGTCCTGATGAAACTCTTAAACCTTCCCTTGATCGATCGGCTCCTTGCCCGATCAACGATGAAACCCTACCAGGATAGACCCTAGGCCTATCCTAATGAAACCTACGTATTGCTTGGCGAAGTCCCACCCGCGATAAAACCTGCTGGAATAGACCTTACGCCTATCCTGACGAGACCTACACCCCTACCTACGTCCCACCTTTGATCGACCGGCGCCTTGCCCGATCAATGATGAAACCCTACCCAGTTTAGACCTTACGTCTATTCTGATGAAACTTATAAAACTCTCTTCGCGTCGATATAAACCCAATATCGATGATGAAACTAGCTGTTGATCGACCGGCACCTTGCCCGATCAATGATGAAACCCTGCCAGTTTAGACCTTACGTCTATTCTGATGAAACTTATAAAACTCTCTTCGCGTCGATATAAACCCAATATCGATGATGAAACTAGCTGTTGATCGACCGGCACCTCGCCCGATCAATGATGAAACCCTGCCAGTTTAGACCTTACGTCTATTCTGATGAAACTTATAAAACTCTCTTCGCTTCGATATAAACCCAATATCGATGATGAAACCAGCTGTTGATCGACCGGCACCTCGCCCGATCAATGATGAAACCCTGCCAATTTAGACCTTTCGTCTATTCTGATGAAACTTATAACATTTTCTTTGCATCGATATAAACCCAATATCGATGATGAAACCAGCTGTTGATCGACCGGCACCTTGCCCGATCAATGATGAAACCCTACCCAGTTTAGACCATACGTCTATTCTGATGAAACTTATAACATTTTCTTTGCATCGATATAAACCCAATATCGATGATGAAACCAGCTGTTGATCGACCGGCACCTTGCCCGATCAATGATGAAACCCTACCCAGTTTAGACCTTACGTCTATTCTGATGAAACTTATAACACTCTCTTTGCATCGATATAAACCCAATATCGATGATGAAACCAGCTGTTGATCGACCGGCACCTTGCCCGATCAATGATGAAACCCTACCCAGTTTAGACCTTACGTCTATTCTGATGAAACTTATAACACTTTCTTTGCATCGATATAAACCCAATATCGATGATGAAACCAGCTGTTGATCGACCGGCACCTTACCCGATCAATGATGAAACCCTACCCAGTTTAGACCTTACGTCTATTCTGATGAAACTTATAACACACTCTTTGCATCGATATAAACCCAATATCGATGATGAAACCAGCTGTTGATCGACCGGCACCTTGCCCGATCAATGATGAAACCCTACCCAGTTTAGACCTTACGTCTATTCTGATGAAACTTATAACACTTTCTTTGCATCGATATAAACCCAATATCGATGATGAAACCAGCTGTTGATCGACCGGCACCTTGCCCGATCAATGATGAAACCCTACCCAGTTTAGACCTTACGTCTATTCTGATGAAACTTATAACACTTTCTTTGCATCGATATAAACCCAATATCGATGATCAAACCAGCTGTTGATCAACCGGCACCTTACCCGATCCATGGTGAAACCCTACCGGGATAGACCTTACGTCTGTTCTGATGAAACTACATATCCTTTCATGTCCCACCTGCAATGAACCTACCCAGTTTAGACCTTACGTCTATTCTGATGAAGCTTAAACTCCTTTGCATTGACATAAACCCAATGTCGACGATGAAACCATGCACTGGTCGGTCGGCACATCGCCACGGCCGGCTTTGAGGAACGGACCTCTCGTCTGTTCCAGATGCTCCTCTAGAACCCCTCTCGTCTACACTCCCGCAGGATGCTATGGCCTAAAGACATGTCTTCCGTTAACCAACAAGTCCAGCAAAGGCAGTTCCACCGGATACAGACACGCGGTGGAGCGAGTCCCCCATTCTCTCCCTGAGAGGATGGACGCTCACCTGCTGAACACGGGTCATCTGCATAAAGACTGTTGCGACCGCCGTTCTTCAACATGAAGGAAATAACAGCACATGAAGTCAGATGTACAGCAAATCGGGGCTCAAAATCGACAGATACAAGATGTACAGCCAATCGGGGCTCAAAACCGACAGATACAAGATGTCCAGCCAATCGGGGCATAAAGCCTACAGATGCCCAAATATGCCGTCAATCAGAGCTCAAAATCGACAGATGTCAGATGTGCCAGTTGATCAGGGCTCAAGTCGATAGATGTTCAGCTGATCGAGGCTCAAGCCAAGAAGATCATGCCAGGATGAAATCCCAGTATGGGGATACTGCCAAGCTATAATTGAAAGAATAAGTCAATACCATTGAGCTAAAGATGCACCTGTGGACACCGTGCCGCTTATTCTGCACTTACGCCGTCTACAGGTGGGGGGCATTTGTTGACAGATAAAATATGAACAAATATAAAGATGAGACCAGACCAGCAACGAAGACTGGAAGATTTCTGCAAAGTCAGGATTGAGGGAGAGCCCTCACCACCAATTACTTGCCCGGCCAGGACCTTTTCAGGCCTGGCTGATGTCTGGTTTGTCATCATCCAAATGGCAATACTGATGAAACTCCGGTCTGTTGACTGATGAGAAACCTCCGAATTATTCAGATGATGATGCATACAAGGGGCCTTCGTTAGTTCCAATATGATCAAAGGAATTCAACGAAGCTAAGGACAATAGGAGCTCTAAAAGGGAAAAGCCTTAAATGGGCCTATTGAATGGGCTTCAATGAGACCCCTTGCGCCGAGAGCTTTGGAGAGAGTAGCGCGCTGGGAACCTCCCCACCAAAGTAGGCACGCCGGGAACCTCCCCATTGCTGCAGTCGCGCCGAATATCCCTTGCAATGAGTAGGGTTCTATAAAACCCATTTCTTCGCTCACGAGGAAAAGGGGCTCGAGAAAAGGGGGCTGGAGGAGAGAACGGGGGGGAAACGAAGAAGACCATCCAAGAAAGAAAAAGAGAAAAGAGACCAACAGAGAGAGAGAGCCTCCTCCGCTGAGAAAAGAGAGAAGAGACCAACAGAGCAAGAGAGAAAAGTAGAAGAGAAAGAAGGAGAAGAGGTTCCAGGTGGGCAGCCGGGGAGGGAGAGGAGTCAATGCTCCGCCCTCCCCCTCTTTTTTTTGTTTTATGTTTCTTCTTTATGTAATCATACGAGTTTTATCTCGATTCATCAGATGTAACCGGGATATCCCGGCCTCTGTTCATCTCCCTTTCCCTCACTCCCTCCTTGTGATTGGTGTGAGTCTTGGAATGATGTAATGAAATGAAATGCTACAATGGCCCGTTTGGGCGCTGGGTGATCGAAATATCTGCCATCTATCTCTCCGTATGATGCTGTGTTTTTCCTTCATATGTTTTCATTTTTAGCTCAACTGAAGCGCACCTGATTCTCTGATGGGTCTTCGGGCTCAATTGTCTTCAACAGAATAAATGTAGCTCTAGTTATACCGATGTTCCTCGCCGTTCGGCGTCGTTTGCATAGAGTCTCCCAGGCTTGCCCCAGGACCAGAGACAGACCATCTCTTGGCTTCTGGGGCAGTCTGCTACCGATATTGGCAGTACCTTCAATGGCCGCTGCTCGTGAGATTCTGTAGTTCTAGATGCTATGGTTTTGCCTATTGGCACTGTCGAAATCATCCCTGGGTCCAGAGACAGCCATCTCTTGGCTCTCAGGATGATGAAAGATGACATCAAGCTGTCCCCGGACTCTGCACAGCAATGGTGACACGGGTTCTCTGTACCCTGATTTTCCCCTCCCAATTTCCTCTCCGATCTTGGACTTCCTTTGAAACCTAAGCCAAATCCAGTTGAAACCCGATGAATTGATTCACTTTGACCTCACAGGACCTATTTACCTTGGCCTGAATAGTCAAGAAACCCCTGAATCATCAAGAAACCCAAAAATAGGGTGCCGAAAAACCTCAGAACCCATCTCGGCTCCATGCACAGTAAAAGGGATGAATAGTTCTCGACGCAAGCCTTCCGGTGCCGTGAACCCCATCCCCTGGTCTCCCTGCGCGCCGAGAACCCCATCCCCTAGCTATTTTGCCTACGCGCCGGGAACCATGGCCTCTTTGCCTTCACGCCGGGAACCCCCCTTGCCACCTTGTTCCCGCGTCGGGAACCTACATATACTCGAGCTGCGCCGAGAGCCTACCCTGCCATCCAATTGAACCCCCGACAGCTTGATCAGACCCACCCAGGGATGCCCACGAGTCACCAGGCCCGTCCCGGGGATAAATCTAAAAGGGGACAGACTCCCTTACACTCCACTGTCTCGTATCGGATTCATGAATAACCCCTTTAGCTCGGGAGGGCTCTGCCACTGCATGAGTTCCGCCGGCTTCCCTAAGAGAAAATCAAACATTGTCCCATGGCAGATATATGTAATTCGGGAGGTTTGGCCTCTCTCTCTCTCTCGGCTTTCATCCCGGCACTCCGTGGATGATAACCTATTTCCCTTGGGCATAATCCAGATTAAGGGGAGATGCTGCCGAAATATCGATTGATGTTTTAACCCCGACAAGCCCCGGGAAGCGTATATCATACACCTCCCATCTGGCTCGATCCTTCGGGGAATACAAGCACTGCGAGGCCCTTGGCCGGATGAGAAACGTGAAAGGGGACATGTCCCCGATGATTGTCCAGGCCCCGTCCCGCCACCGCGTGGACGGTGTCCTATCTCTACCCGGCACGACCCACATAAAGGGGTCACATTGGTTTAATAATCTGACGTCTATTCAATTACGTCCCTAGAATAATAGGAATTTCCATATTTCGCACCATCAATTTCAGCCGCCCCTAGCGGCCTTCTATTTTGGCGTTTAATCAAGGGTTGTCTTTCTTAGGAAAGGCGTAATTAATGTCATAGCCTTTATGGTATGACGGGCTTCTGATCCCGACACGATCACTCACAATCGACTGACCAAGTCAGGTCGAGTGCACAATAAAATTGTCACTCCGGTGACTGGCACGCCTAATAAACTAACCAATAAATAACAGACGGAAACGAATCCGCGTCCACAGTAGGTTATCTCATGAAAGGCTTAAACTTTATGTCAGGGATAAAAGCCCTCTGGTTTTAGTTGATTTCATGCATTGTACACCGAGAATTTTATGATTTATTAGGGACTATGTATCTAGTATACTCCTCATGCACAATTCTTAGCCCTAATTGAAGTTAAAAGGAGAATTTTCTTTTTTATTACACAAACCCACGCATATTGTTGACCTATACTCATTCTATCATGCTGTAGGAGTTTATACATATTTATTCCCAGGCATGATATGTCTTAGATTAATATTTTTATTAAGTTTTCTGTAACACAGGAAGAAACGATCTTCCTGTAGACCGCCAGAAAACCTAGCGGTCGCACGATAGACCGTTTGGCCCAGTGAAACGGTCCTCCACTAGACCGTTTGAGTTTTTAATTTCTGTATTTAAGTTAACCCGAAACTTAATGCAGAATGGCCCTAATTAATGTATGGTAAGCCTAGTTAAGTAAGTTTTATTCCTGTTTTAAGTGCTATTGTCATATATCTGGTTATGTTAACGGAGCGTTCTAATGGATTTCATGATTCCTTATGCACTTAGAACTATTTTTACACTTATGTTATTTTCATGATCAAATCATATACTTTTGTAATTAATTTGAATTTATATGATTTATGGACTAGTCATAGTTTAATCGTTGTTTTACCATGGTATCTCTCTTCTAAGAGTCATTTTCTTAAGTGTATGGCACATATCTCGGTATGTTATCATTAGTTACACCTTTGCACATTAAAAACACAATCTTGGACTTGATAACATCTCCATTGGATATTCCTTCCAACGGACTAGGAAATCTTATTTCAAGGCCTCCGTAAGTCTCCGTGAGCCTGGGATTCTCACTAGGATCCCGAGCTGGTTGTACCGTTAAAACCCATTGTCTAGAAAAGCACTTATTGGTGTTTTGTGTATTCTGGACCTTAGCGGCCCTCTGGATGACCGTCTGATTTCAGTAAGCGGCCCTTTACTAGACCGCTTAATGCATGCGATACTCTTTTTCTTAGCGGCCCTTTACTAGATCGTCTGATTTCAGCCAGCATTGTGCACCAACATGTCCAACCTTACTAGAATTAAAGCATGTGATGCTCTTTTTCTTAGTGGCAGGAAGCTTCTTGACATGAGAGTCCCGGGCATGCATTTTTCTAGCATTCAGATCATCTAGCTCCATTAATCTACATTCATGCATCAAATGACCGAATCTATGACTGTAGTGCCCCAAAATTTATATAAGTAATTTCTGGGTTTTCTAGAATTTATAAAGGCCTAAATAAATTAATAAATGGATTATTGGATTAATAAGTTATTATAAGGCCCAATTGTGTTAAAATAATTAACCTAGCCTATCTAAATATGATTCAAAAGGGTTAAGGACCAAGCCCATTAAGTTTGGCCCATATTCTAGAAGGTTATTTAGCCTATCCACGAATTTTAAAGATAAATACTCTTTTATATAGATAATTAGAAAGATAAACGAATAAAAGAGTTTTAATAAATTAAAACTCTATACACGTTTGATGTAACGGTCTATCGGGCGACCGCTACAGCTATGTAATACACTAGACCGGATGCGTTACACCTCTGTCAGTTCCGTGAATGGAGGAACTTGCAAAAAGATTGGATCTTTGCTACTCTATTCATTAGGGATCAAGATTGGAGGATTAGTAGGCATGTAAAGGACTTTCTGAGATTGATCTAAGCACTAGTAAGGACTCTAGAGTCGATCTAATCCTCAAACCCTAGCCAAATCTCTATAAATAGGACCATTTCTGAACTGAGCGACCCTTACTTTTGGCTCGCAAAGAATCAGGGTAAGGAGATAGAATTTCCGGTAAGTTCTTTAGAACTTTTTTTTTATAATACATTAGACTAATAGCTCTCCAACTTTCGTGCTAGAAGATCAACCAACCAAAGAGATTGAAGCATCCAAAGTTACTGGTCGGACCTTAGCAACCCAGGAAACTGAACGTAAGACCCCCGAAGATCAAGAGATTAGGACGTCTAAACGAGGTAATTAGAGTTCAGTTATTTAGAACTTTTTGTTCACCCTAGTTTCATCTTCTTACCCTCAAAATTTCACGTCCTTAGGTCAAGAGGCTGAAGAGCTAGAGCAGCGCGAAGTTGCTAGAAACTCACTGAAAAGGGAGAACTAGGGCACGTCTTTCAGACTCAAATTAGAAGTTTAAAGCCTAGTTAAGCGGTAGGTCATCTCATGATTGGCAAAAACATCTCATTAGGGATAAAAGTCCTCTGATTGTGCTTGATTTCATGCACGATAGATCATGGATTTCATGTTTTAGTGGGTTCATGTATACATACATATCCTTAGCCCTAATCAAAGATCAAAGATATTATCTTGTCAATTCACTGCAACATATGCATCTAGATGACCTTTACTTCATTTTTTCATGATTGGGGTAGTTAAATCTTTTCAAAACATGACATGGTTTGAAATCATAGTCTTTTAATTTCTTTATACTGTTAGCAGGAATCCTGACGCATCATACTTAGACCGTCACAAACTGTAATGGCCTTACGATAAGCCGTCACACTCTCTGTTGTATGAGAATTTACTCTATTGTCTCTGACGGACCATAGATGGAGCGTTACAATACTGTAACGGCCCCACGATAAACCGTCACAATCACTGTGACACCCCCACTCCCGACCGTTAGGAGAACTGTAGATAGAATTGGAAAACAGTCAATTTACTTATAAATAAGCCTAGTTATCTAAGTTTTGACATGTTAATATGATTTTGACTTTATTAATTGGTTCATAATAGAAGCTGCATGTTTAAAGGCATCTTAAGTTATTTTAAGTTATGTTAATTTCATGTGCCAAAATTCTATAGTCTTGTATTTTAAATCATGGATTTTCAATGATGTATGGACGGAATTTTATCTTGGTTTCACGTTGCTACACATTCTCTCTCTATCAATAAAGTCATTTTCTCTAAGTACATGGCATATATTCCGGTATATGACCATTAGTTCACACTTTGCACTATAGGAATATTATTCTTGGACATGAGGACCTCTCTATTGGATATTCCTTCCAATGGACTAGGAAATCATGTTTCAAGACCTCCGTAATTCTCCGCGAGCCTGGGATTCCCACTAGGATGCCGAGTTGGTTGTACCATTAAAACCTAATTGATTAGACAACACTATCGATAGTTTTTGATTTTCAGATATTTAACGGATCAAGGTTGTACCGTCAGGCTCATATAACGGCCCAATAAACGACCATTACATGTACTGAGTCCATCTTTGTTTCTTTCAGATTCCGACCATTGTAACGGCCCAATACTGGAGCGTCACGTTATGTAACGACCGAGTCCTTGACCGTCACAATGTTTGAGTGCTTTAACCCAAGGTTTGACCCACGGGTTGATTTTTCAAGGTTCTAGATGGATTAATAATGGTCTAGGACTTACCAAATTGAGTCAAGATACCTAATTTAATTTATGGAAAATAAGGAATGTACCGTTATGCTGCCGAATTATTTCCATGAGCATAAAATAGTATAAGTCATTCTTGATCTCTCATATTCTAAATTGAAGTGTTCATTCATTGATTATTGTTATCATGAACTTATTGAACTTATTACATTCTTGGCCATACTTTATTGTTACATGCGTGGAAGTAGCTTGATTTATACTTGAAGATGCGATCGAGCACTGATTGTGTTCAAGGGCTCTATACTAGTCCCCTCGGCTGATTGTCGGAAACATATTATTATAAACAATGGGGTATGATGCTACTGGCGTCGCATTACACTGGGAGTACTTTCTTTATAAATAAGTGAAAATTCACGGCACGACATGACATTCTTGTACATGACTTTCTTGCTTGATATTCCACAGAAACTCATGAAGTACTTGCTCATAAGCAAAAGATACTAGAGTGATGATTATGTGTCTTGCTAGTACATTCTTGATACATTCTTGTTTATGAAAGGCCAATATCATATTCTTGTTACGTTCTTGCTAATTCATTCTTGCTCTCATTCTATCTTACATGATCGTTTGGTTACTTTGGTTACTCGCGTGATTGATCGTATTTCGCATGATTTTACCTAAATTCTTTAGAGCTAAAATGCTAATTACTTTAATAGTGCTATTCATGTTGATGCAAAGATACCTACTGGGCAAGTGTGCTCATTACCTATTTCTAATCTTTTTCAGGAAATGAAAGTGATTCGAATTCGGATTCGAGTTATACAAGTAGCGGGTCCGAGAGCGAATGAAAGTGTTGTCAAATTGAGGGTGAAGACTTAGGAAGTCTACAATATTTAGATCGAGTCTTTGTAATTTCTTATTTCTTGAGTCTAGTGGAATGGAAAAAGGATGAAAAGGTTATTGTACGTGAATACTTGATTATTAATGAAATAAAGTGGGAGTTTGATTAATTATTGTGTGATTGCATTCTTATGTGTGATTGCCTTGCGCTCTAATCATTCTTGCTTGCAAGAGGCTTACCATGCCGGCTGTTCGCGTTCCTCGAGCGAGTCTTCCGCTGTAATAAAGGCTCGGGGCGTGACAGTTAAGTTGGTATCAGACCCTAAGTCTCAAGACTTAGGGAGAAGAATCATGTCATAGGATAAGTCCAAGGTTTAAGGACCCCTACCTATGAACTAAGGAAGAAATTTCCATACCCATGTGAGAATTGGGTAGAGCCCAGGATAAGATAGTTAATTAGCTTTAAGATTGATTTTCTTCTAATTTCATGAGAAATAACAAATTATTATATTTCTCTCAGGTACCTTATTATTACCATGGCTCAACGCGTCGATTGGAATGGCATGCAACAAACGGTTGCCGGCCTTACTCAGGCTTTACAAACCATGGCGCAAGCTGACGCAGGGGCAAGGGCTGGGAACTTGCATCGTAATTTCTGGAGTTTAAACCCTCCGTGTTTCTATGGCTCTTCTAATCCGGACGAAGTAGAAAACTGGATTGACGAGATGAACCGTATATTTGATGACATCTTGATATACTCTAAGATAAAAGTGGAATATGAAGAACATTTGAGGATAGCCTTGCAAATACTTAGAGAACATAAACTTTATGCTAAGTTTAACAAGTGTGAATTCTAGCTCAAGGAAGTTTCATTCCTAGGCCACATTATTTCCAAGGAAGGAATCGCTATGGATCCTTCGAAAGTAGAAGCTGTCAGGAATTGGAGCCGGCCAACGACTGTATTAGAAGTAAGAAGCTTTCTGGGTCTAGCTGGTTATTATAGGAGGTTCATTAAGGACTTCTCAAATATTGCTGTTCCTTTAACTAGACTCACGAGAAAAGAAAATCCTTTTGTCTGGTCAAAGGAATGTGAAAAGAGTTTTCAAACTCTTAAGAATCATCTTACTACAGCTCCCATTTGTTCACTACCGGTGGAAGGTGGTTCATTCGAAGTATATATAGATGCGTCTGGTATTGGCTTAGGATGTGTCCTCATGCAAAATGGAAAGGTAATCTGTTATTCTTCAAGACAATTGAAGCGTCATGAGGAAAATTATCCTGTGCATGATTTGGAATTGGCAGTTGTTATTTTCGCCTTAAAAATTTGGCGTCATTATCTCTATGGAGAAAAGTTTATGGTCTACTCGGACCACAAGAACTTGAAATATTTATTCTCTCAAAAAGAGCTAAATATGAGGCAGAGGAGATGGTTAGAATATCTCAAAGACTTTAATTTTACTATTCAATATCATCATGGCAAAGCGAATGCTGTTGCTGATGCCCTCAGTAGAAAACCAATGGGTATGCTATCAAGACTTATAATTAGTATGACTAATCTTATTCCTTAATTTGGTCAGTTGAATTTAGATGTTAACAAGAAGGAAGAAGATTGTTTCATAGCTAATATTCAAGCTCAACCTACATTGATAGAGGATCTGGTCAAGCTGCAAAATGATGATCCTATATTATTGGAGATTAAGGCCAATATTGAACAAAGGCCGGATTTTTCTATTACGGAGGATGGAAGATTGTTGTTTAAGGGCCGAGTGTGTATACCAGATCATGAGGATACGAAGAAATTGATCCTAGAAGAAGCACATAAGTCCAAGTACACCATTCATCCAGGTGGTACAAAAATGTATCAAGATCTCAAAAGAAACTTCTGGTGGCCCAATATGAAGAGAGAGATAGCGGATTTCGTGTCTCACTATCTCACTTGCCAACAAGTTAAAATAGAGCATTTTAGACCCGCCGGTAAATTACATCCCTTAGACATTCCAACATGGAAGTGGGAGAGTATAGAGATGGATTTCATCATGGGTTTACCTAAGACCAGAGGAGGACACGATGGTATATGGGTAATCATAGACCGATTGACTAAATCTGTACATTTTCTACCAATAAAAAGTCGATGGTCTGTGGATATTCTAGCAGCATTATACATAAAAGAAATTGTCAAATTACGTGGTGTCCCTGTCACTATTATATCTGATAGAGATCCTAGATTCACATCACATTTCTGGAAGGGTCTACAAAACTCACTAGGGACTAGATTGAATTTTAGCACAGCTTTTCATCCACAAATTGATGGTCAGACGGAAAGAACGAATCAGGTAGTAGAAGATCTGCTCAGGGCTTGTGCTATTGATTTTGGAGGTAGTTGGCATGATCATTTACCTCTGGTAGAATTTGCATATAACAACAGTTATCAAGCCAGCATACAAATGGCACCTTTTGAAGTTTTATATGGAAAAAGCTGTAGATCACCTATTTGTTGGAATGAAATAGGGGAAAGAATTTCTATGCCCCGACCTCATCAGGGATTCTACAGAGAAGATCAAGCTCATTCGAGAAAGACTGCAGATGGCACAAGATAGGCAAAAGTCTTATGCCGATAATCGAAGGTGCGATTTGGAGTTTCAGGTTGGAGATCATGTATATCTAAAGGTTTCTTCGGGTTGTGGTATTCGAAGATTTGGCATCAAAGGCAAGCTAACTCTCAGGTTCATTGGCCCATTTGAAATTCTTGAAAGGGTCGGTGAAGTAGCTTATAGACTGGCTTTACCTCCATAATTAGTAGGTGTTCATGACGTATTTCACGTCTCTATGCTAAAAAAGTATGTATATGATCCTGACCATGTTATCACTTATGACAATCTGGAGATTCAGAAGGATATGACATACGAGCAAACGCCAATGAAGATTCTGGAACGGGAAGTACGTCAACTAAGAAATAAAATTATTCCTATGGTCAAGATTCAATGGAAGAAAATATGGCCATATGAAGTAACTTGGGAAACCGAAGAAGCCATGCGGAAAAGATTTCTAGAATTATTTAATTGTAAGTACACTCTCCATAATCCATGTATTGAATTTGGGGACCAAATTCTTCTAAGTGGGGGAGGGTGTAGTGCCCCAAAATTTATATAAGTAATTTTTGGGTTTTCTAAAATTTATAAAGGCCTAAATAAATTAATAAATGCATTATTAGATTAATAAGTTATTATAAGGCCCAATTGTGTTAAAATAATTAACCTAGCCTATCTAAATATGATCCAAAAGGGTTAAGGACCAAGCCCATTAAGTTTTGCCCATATTCTAGAAGGTTATTTAGCCTATCCATGAATTTTAAAGATAAATACTCTTTTATATAGATAATTAGAAGGATAAATGAATAAAAGAGTTTTAATAAATTGAAACTCTATACACGTTTGATGTAACGGTCTATCGGGCGACCGCTACAGCTATGTAACGCACTAGACCTGATGCGTTACACCTCTGTCAGTTCCGTGAATGGAGGAACTTGCAAAAAGATTGGATCTTTGCTACTCTATTCATTAAGGATCAAGATTAGAGGATTAGTAGGCATGTAAAGGACTCTCTGAGATCGATCTAAGCACTAGTAAGGACTCTAGAGTCGATCTAATCCTCAAACCCTAGCCAAATCTCTATAAATAGGACCAGTTCTGAACTGAGCGACGCTTACTTTTGGCTCGCGAAGAATCAAGGTAAGGAGATAGAATTTCGGGAAAATTCTTTAGAACTTTTTGTTTATAATACATTAGACTAATAGCTCGCCAACTTTCGTGCTAGGAGATCAACCAACCAAAGAGATTAAAGCTTCCAAAGTTACTGGTCGGACCTTAGCAACCCAGAAAACTGAACGCAAGACCCCTCAAGATCAAGAGATTGGAACGTCTAAACGAGGTAATTATAGTTCAGTTATTTAGAACTTTTTGTTCACCTTAATTTCATATTTATACCCTCAAAATTTCACGTCCTTGGGTCAAGAGGCTGAGGAGCTAGAGCAGCGCGAAGTTGCTGCAAACTCACTGGAAAGGGAGAACTAGGGCACGTCTTTCAGACTCAAATTAGAAGTTTAAAGCCCAGTTAAGCGGTAGGTCATCTCATGATTGGCAAAAACATCTCGTTAGGGATAAAAGTCCTCTGATTGTGCTTGATTTCATGCACTATAGATCATGGATTTCATGTTTTAGTGGGTTCATGCATACATACATATCCTTAGCCCTAACCAAAGATCAAATATATTATCTTGTTAATTCACTGCAACCTATGCATCTAGATGACCTTTACTTCATTTTGTCATGATTGGGGTAGTTAAATCTTCTCAAAACATGACATGGTTTCAAATCATAGTCTTTTAATTTCTTTATATTGTTAGCAGGGACCCTGACGCATCATACTTAGATCGTCACAAACTGTAACGGCCTTACGATAAGCCGTCACACTCTCTATTGTATGAGAATTTGCTCTGTTGTCTCTGACGGACCATAGATGGAGCGTTACAATACTGTAACAGCCCCACGATAAATCGTCACAATCACTGTGACACCCCCACTCCCGATCGTCTGGAGAATTGTAAACAGAATTGGAAAACAGTCAATTTACTTATAAATAAGCCTAGTTATCTAAGTTTTGACCTGTTAATATGATTTTGAGTTTATTAATTGGTTCATAATAGAAGCTGCATGTTTAAAGGTATCTTAAGTTATTTTAAGTTATGTTAATTTCATGTGCCAAAATTCTATAGTCTTGTATTTTAAATCATAGATTTTAAATGATGAATGGACGGAATTTTATCTTGGTTTCACGTTGCTACACATTCTCTCTCTATCAATAGAGTCATTTTCTCTAAGTACATGGCATATATTCCGGTATATGGTCATTAGTTCACACTTTGCACCATAGGAACATTATTCTTGGACATGAGGACCTCTCTATTGGATATTCCTTCCAATGGACTAGGGAATCTTGTTTCAGGACCTCCGTAATTCTCCGCGAGCCTGGGATTCTCACTAGGGCGCCGAGTTGGTTGTACCATTAAAACCTAATTGATTAGACAACACTATCGATAGTTTCTGGTTTTCAGATATTTAACGGATCAAGGTTGGACCGTCAGGCTCATATAACGGCCCAATAAACGACCGTCACATGTACTGAGTCCATCTTTGTTTCTTTCGGATTCAGACCATTGTAACGGCCCAGTCCTTGACCGTCACAATGTTTGAGTGCTTTAACCCAAGGTTTGACCCACGGGTTGATTTTCCAAGGATCTAGATGGATTAATTATGGTCTAGGACTTACCAAATTGAGTCAAGACACCTAATAATGGTCTAGGACTTACCAAATTGAGTCAAGACACCTAATTTAATTTATGAAAAATAAGGAATGTACCGTTATGCTGTCGAATTATTTCCATTAGCATAAAATAGTATAAGTCATTCTTGATCTCTCATATTCTAAATTGAAGTGTTCATTCATTGATTATTGTTATCATGAACTTATTGAACTTATTACATTTTTTGCCATACTTTATAGTTACATGCGTAGAAGTAGCTTGATTTATACTTGAAGATGCGATCGAGCACTGATTGTGTTCAAGGGCTCTATGCTAGTCCCCTCGGCTGATTGTCGAAAACATACTATTATAAACCATGGGGTATGATGCTACTGGCGTCGTATTGTGCTGGGAGTACTTTCTTTATAAATAAGTGAAAATTCATGACACGACATGACATTCTTGTACATGACTTTCTTGCTTGATATTCCACAGAAATTCACGAAGTACTTGCTCATAAGCAAAAGATACTAGAGTGATGATTATGTGGCTTGCTAGTACATTCTCGATACATTCTTGTTTATGAAAGGCCAATATCATATTCTTGTTACGTTCTTGCTAATTCATTCTTGCTCTCATTCTATCTTACATGATCATTTTGTTACTTTGGTTACTCGCGTGATTGATCGCATTTCGCATGGTTTTACCTAAATTCTTTAGAGCTAAAATGCTAATTACTTTAATAGTGCTATTCATGTTGATACGAAGATACCTACTGGGCAAGTGTGCTCATTACCTATTTCTAATCATTTTCAGGAAATGAAAGTGATTCGAATTCAGATTCGGATTATACAAGTAGCGGGTCCGAGAGTGAATGAAAGTGTTGTCAAATTCAGAGTGAAGACTTAGGAAGTCTACAATGTTTAGATCGAGTCTTTATAATTTCTTATTTCTTGAGTCTAGTGGAATGAAAAAAGGATGAAAAGGTTATTGTACGTGAATACTTGATTATTAATGAAATAAAGTTGGAGTTTGATTAATTATTGTGTGATTGCATTCTTATGTGTGATTACCTTGCGCTCTGATCATTCTTGCTTGCAAGAGGCTTAGCATGCCAGTTGTTCACGTTCCTCGAGCGAGTCTTCCGCTGTAATAAAGGCTCGGGGCATGACAGTTAAGTTGGTATCAGACTGATGCGGGACGGACACGAGAGACCGACTCTATATGATGCGGACCTCAGACTCTAGATGGAGATGCGACCAGCAACACACAAATTGGAGAGACTTCGGCCCGACACTATGAGTTCCTATGGGCTATACGTCGCTAACAGAAATGCAAGCTCACTCATCGTCCCAAGCGAGGGAAACGCGGATCGTGCGCGGTTGAAGAACCGGCAGAGTTCAAGGGTAGTCCGACTCACTTCCGTACTCGGGTCGAGTCACGGGACGGTCACTCTCACACTCACAGCGGTGACATGGACTCACGGGCTAGAATCCTACGCTCTCGCAGCGGCATACGACCGTATACTAGACTAGCAAATGAACGCCAAGGAGTTAAGACCGTTACCTCCACGCTCCCGGCATGGGGAAGACAACCCCGGGAAATTGCGGACTCCCGGTTAACAAATTATAACAGCGGTACAATAAATTGACCCACTCCACGCAGGGAGGTAAAAGGTCACATGTGGGGCCCAGGAATCACGACAATTGGGTTGACGAGCAGCATCTTGATGTCGCCCGGTGGTGCCGAACACGCGTTTGTGGTGCTGTCCGGACGGCGGGATCTACGGGTCCGTGGGGCCCACGGATCGCTCCAACCTCCGGCGCTGGTGGGGTGGGACCCGCTGGGATGGGGACCCCTGGTGGTGCGCCTCCCTGGATGGCGGTCGGCTGGAACTACCAGTCGGAGGCCGATCGGCTCCGATCTCCACACTTTGGAATTGCGGTCCACGGACTGAAGCTTCTATTTTTCAGCGCGCGCTCCGGCGAGATCGGCCGCTGCGACCAGTCCCGATGTCAGATCGGGGCAAAGGAGGTACCGTCGGAAAGCTCTCTTGAAGTCCTTCAATCTAGGTCCTTAGAGAGTATCTGGATCTGCACAGATCTGGACTTTGTTGAATTTTGAAGTTTCTGTTGCACAGTACCCAAACTCTCAGAACAGCAGGGCAGTTTTCTGAGAACTACCTTTGACCGTAATGCAAACCTCCGAATCAGACATCGACCTCTTCATAAAAGTTGTGGAGGGGAAAGAGAGGAAAACAGAAATAATTTTTATGGAAGGATTGGTGGAGGCTACAAATTGTTATGGGTTTTACACTGACTAGTGGTCGGATCTGGAAACTGGCTGATAGAACTATAGATGGATCTGGGGATGAATTTTAGAAAATGTGAGATGGTCTCCCGAAATTCCAATAAAATTCGTGGGTGGAGGGGTTGGTGGATAGAACTCCCAGAAAATTTTGGAGCTCCTGGAAAAATCAAAGAATGGTCCGAATATGGGAAACTCAGGGCGGGTGAAAATCAGAACAGAAAATAGACAGATCTGGAAACAGAAGTTGGACGAAAATGGAAAATTATCAAATGGAAGCTATATGACCAACCAATTTTTGTGGATCGTGGTAGACACCTCTGGAACACCTCCTGAAAATTTCAGCTCAAGAGGAGCTCGTGGCTGAGAGCAGTAAATCATTTAAGTTACCTCTGTCCTGGATGGACAGAACACCGACGACGATGGTGGCGGTGCAATGGCGGCTCGTGGCGGCGGCGGCGATCACCGGAACTGATCGGGGTGGCTTAACACCACCATAATACAGCCTTCCCATCTGCAAGGGGGGAGAGGGGAGAGAGAGAGAGGGGCGGCCAAGGCTGCTTCCAACAAAATTCCACAATCCTTATGCATTAATTCCACTAAAATGTTTAATACATGGTACTTATATGAAATGGCAAAAGACTCAAATTACCCCTAGATCTAGGATTTTGGGGAATAAAAAAAAGAGTAGAACTAACTAGTTCTACACACATTTTACAATAATTAAAATAGGGTGATGGTGAGAGGGGGGCGCCCCCTTGACCAAGAGAGCAAGGTTGGTGGCCAACCTTGACTTCCAAGCTCCATTGTCCCCCACTTGGCCCACCCTTCTAGAAGCCCACATTTGACAAGTTGACTGTCCCCACATGGGCCCTAGGGATGAGGTGGATCAATGGGAGGAGGGGTGGGGGGCCCGTGGGACCCGGGTGGTCCCATTTTACATATAAACCCTTATTACAATCCAAATTACAAGCCGAACAAAGGTAAATAAAAATGCATTACACATAAATAAAGTCCCAATAAATGTGATAAATGCCGAGACTCAAGGGGGAGTCTCCAGACTGTCTCCGAGCCAGATGGACGCCGAAGTGGCTCGGGTGGTGCTCCGCGTGCGGTACCGGTGGCTCGGCGTATCGTGCTTCTCGATCGCGCGGGTGTCCGCACCAATTCTCCCCGGGTGGGAGAAACTCGACCCTGTTGAGTAAGGGTCTGCATCACTGTGGTACCGCTCCAGTAGATCTGGATCAATCCGCTGCAACTCTCCATGGGTGATCCACGTATCCTTGGTGGCGGGCCGTCCTCTCTATCGCACTAGGTAGCGTGGGTAAGATCCACTCCTGGTAACTGTCACCTGCTCATCCAGTATATGATCTATATGCTCTCGCTGCCGTGGAAAAGGGGCTGAAGGTGGACACTCAGGTGTGGGATCACTCTCAATGGGAGGGGATGGCTCAAAAGGCTCACTAGGGATCACCGTTGGGTCCCTATATGCAACTAGATCCGATACATTGAAAGTAGAGCTTATACCATATTCCTTGGGTAAGTCCACAACATACGCATTGGATCCAACGTGTTTCAACACTCTAAATGGACCGGCTCCGCGAGCTTGCAGTTTCTTAACGGTTCCAGAGGGAAACCGTTCAGGTCTTACCCTGATCATGACATATTCGCCCTCTTGGAACTCTCGGTGGTGTCGATGGGCATCGGCTAGCTCTTTGTAACGTGCATTGCTGGCCTCAATGTGACGATGGATGTCATCATGCAGACTCCTAACATGCCTAGCAAACGACTCGGTAGACTCCGACGCACGTGCATGGATAGGCATGGGGACAAGATCCACTGGCTTCCTAGGCCTACGACCTGTGACAATCTCGAATGGACTCATGCCGGTAGACCTATTCACCGAATCATTATATGCAAACTCTGCCATGGGTAGAATGAGATCCCAATCCCCTATGCGGTCCCTGACAAGGCACCTCAAAAGGTCTCCCAGACTCCTATTGACCACCTTGGTCTGACCATCTGTCTGGGGATGATATGCAGTGGAAAACTTGAGGTGCGTACCAAACATATGCCATAGTGTCTTCCAGAAATAGCTAGTGAATCTAACGTCACGGTCAGACACTATAGTACGAGGCAACCTGAACTTGCACACCACATGAGTAAGAAAAAGGTGGGCTATCCTCGAAGCATCCGAAGTCTTCGAGCAAGGAATGAAAAGGGCCATCTTCGAGAATCGGTCAACAACCACATAGACCGAATCATGTTTCCGAGAGGTACGTGGCAATCCCAAGACAAAATCCATGCTAACATCCTGCCATGGTGCATCAGGCACGGGAAGAGGCGTATAGAGGCCCGAGCTTTGCTTCTTCATCTTGGTCGTAGCACATGTACGGCACTGAGCCACAATGTGAGCAACATCGCGCTTCAAGCTCGGCCAATAAAGTCTATGCTCAACTGTCTCAATGGTCTTGTTCCAACCAAAGTGGCCGGCTAGACCTCCCGCATGTAGCTCCCAGACTAAGAAGTTTCGAACCGAAGTTTGGGGAACACAAAGCCTGCCACCTCGAAAGAGGTAGCCCTCCTGGAGCACATAGTTATCATGATCTCTCGAGGGTCCGACCTGGAGAGTGGTATAAATCTGACCGAAGTCAGGACAATCAACATAGGCCTCTCTCATCTTTTCCAACCCTATGACCTTGGCACTCATGGTGGTAAGCAAGCACGCTCACCGACTCAAGGCATCAGCCACCTTGTTCTCCACTCCAGCCTTATGTTTAAGCACAAAGGTGAACTGCTGGAGATACTCAACCCAACGGCTATGACGCGAATTAAGCTTCTTTTGGGAATGGAGGTACCTCAAAGCCTCATGATCGGAGTATAAGACAAACTCCTGATGTAATAGGTAATGTCTCCAATGCCTAAGAGCCTGAACAACTGCGTAAAATTCCTTATCATAAGTGGAGTATCGCAGTTTCGCGTCATTCAGCTTCTCGCTGAAATATGCGACCGGGTGGGTCTCCTGACTCAACACACCTCCTATCCCCACACCTGACGCATCACAAGAGACCTCAAACACCTTCGAGAAATTAGGCAATCAAAGGATAGGTGTTTGGGTCATGCGTACCTTGATGTCCTTGAAGGCGGCAGCTGCGGCCTTCATCCAAACAAATGTGCCCTTTAGGATACAATCCGTGATCGGAGCGGTGAGGGAGCTAAATCCGCGGATGAAGCGACGATAGAACGTCGCAAGGCCATGAAAGCTGTGGACATAATGAACCGTACGGGGTTCCAGCCACTCAACAATGGCCCAGACCTTCTCCGGATCGGCGGAGACCCCAGTAGTAGACACAATAAAACCCAAGAAGGTAAGCTGGGGTGTCATGAAGGCACACTTCTGTGGGTTGGCATACAACTGCTCTCACCTAAGGAGAAGATAGACCTGCCGAAGGTGGTCTAAGTGGTCCCCCGTGGTGCAACTATAGATAAGGATATCATCAAAATACACAACCACAAAGACTCCAATAAACGGTCGAAGGACCTGAGTCATGAGTCGCATGAATGTGCTAGGGGCATTGGTCAACCCAAAAGGCATGACCAACCACTCATATAGACCATCCTTGGTCTTGAATGCGGTCTTCCACTCATCACCTGGCCTAATCCTTACCTGATGGTAGCCACTCTTAAGATCAATCTTTGAGAAGATGGTGGCACCAGCCATCATGTCTAGCATGTCATCCAGATGGGGAATAGGGAACCTGTACTTCACGGTGATTTTGTTGATGGCACGACTATCAATGCACATTCTCCATGTGCCATCCTTCTTCGGGGCGAGTAAAGCGGGTACAGCACATGGGCTCATGCTGTCCCGAATAGATCCTCTCTGCATTAGCTCATCAACATGCCGTTTAAGCTCGGCATGCTGCGTGGGGCTCATGCGATAATGAGGAAGGTTGGGCAATGAAGAGCCCGGAATAAGGTCGATGGCATGCTGAATATCCCGCATAAGTGGGAGTCCCTCGGGAAGCTCATCGGGAAAGATATCAGCAAACTCCTGCAGAATGGGAATGACATCGGGTGGGAGTTCACCCTCGGAGTCTCTCTCTACCTCTCAGACCGTAATAGCAAACACGGGACAGCCCCGACTAGCCTCCCGCTCAATTTCCTGGTAGCTAATCAACATCAATCTCCCAGTCGAGGGCTCACCTGGGCCAGATGTAACGGTCATAGCCCGAGCTGGGGACGGGGTACTGGGCCCGGGAATGGAAGGCTCCGGAGCACTAGGGCCAGTAGGACCCCTAACTGATCGGCTCTTGGGCTGATGAGGTTGGAGAGTAATCCGTTGGCCATCATGGTCGAAGGTATAGGTGTTCGACCGGCCATGGAGTGTGGCATCCCGATCAAATAACCATGGCCTACCCAGAATAATATTGCCCACCTCCATGGGTAGGACATCACACCATACATCGTCATGGTAGGCATAGAACTGCAGTGGGACCAAGCACCGCAGCCTGATCGGAATGGAAGTGGAATTCACCCATGATACACGATAGGGGCTAGGGTGATCCACGGGTGTAAGACCAAGACGGGAGACAGCACCCGTGGAGATTGCATTGATGCAACTCCCGCTATCGATGATCACTTTACATGCATGCTTGCCCAGCCTACAGAAGGTATGAAAAATAGTGGTCCGACGCTAGTCATCACTGGCCTGTGGCTGGGTGAGAATACACCTGACGACCCCCACGTAAGCATCATCGGGATGTGGGGCATCCTGGTCGTCACCTTCAATCTCATAGTATTCGTCAGCTAGCTCCTGATCGGCTTCATAGGTGACTAACTCAAGGCCCGCAGGGGTGGTATCCTCGGCCTTTGTGTCCCCAATGATAAGAGATGGGCGGGTGGGACACTGGTTGGCAAAATGACCAAACCCATTGCAGCGGTAACACTGCTGCCGTGATCCACTAGGCTCCCCAATCAGAGGTCCTTTTCCCTTATCCTCCCGACGGATAGGAGGTGTAGGCAACAAAGGACGTGCAGGAGGTGCGGGTGCCGGTGGCCGGGTTGTGGGTGCCGTAAGATGCTGGGGACGAGGAAGGTCCCTCGGGGGTGGAGGGCGAGGCCTAGGAGCAAAGGGCTCGGGGCGAGCGGGCTCCTGAGGTTGAGCCATGGGGGCCCTCGGATACGTGCCAGATGAGCCACGGGGCTCGACACTACGAAGGGGGAAGGAGCCCAACTGATGGGGTGACTCGAACTCGGCCTCGAATTGCTCCAATTCGAGAGCAATCTGATATGCCTGCTCCAAAGTGGTCGCATTGCGACGAAAGAGTTCATATTGATAGTTGGGCCGCATACCTCTTCGAAAGTGGGATATAGTCATAGTGCTCTCTTCCGTGACTCCACACCGTAAGTAATACTCATCGAACTCGGCGGTGTACTCGGTCACGGATCGGTTCCCTTGGGAGATGCTTTGCCATTTGTCTATGAGACGTTGGCGATATGAGGCAGGAAGGTATTTCTCCCTCAACTTGGTTTTCATATCATCCCATGTACCGATTTGGGGTTGACGTCGCTGATTGAGCAGGCTCTCCACATTGGTCCAATAAGTTTGGGCCTGCCCTTACAGCTTCATCTTCGCGTATCGGACTCTTCGGTGGTCCGTCATCTCAAACCACTCGAAGTACCGGTCCATTCCGGCCTCCCAATCTAAATACACCCTAGGGTCCAAGGACCCGCTAAAAGTGGGAGGGTCCGCACGAACGCCCCTAAGAATACGGTCGTCATCATCGTCATCACGATTCCGTCGTTGATTCCGATGACTGTAACCCCCTTGTTCATTATCAGATGCATAATCATCCACCGCATGCACCTGTTGTCCCCCAACATTCTCTGCCTGAGCTCTTGGCACAACAGGTTGCTGAGCCGGCTCTTGTTGGCCATTCGTCGGTGCGGGTTGCGCCGCTGTTGGGACCCTCTCAAGGACGGCTATCCTCCCAACAAGACCCTGGATGGACTGGTCCGAAGCTTCGGCCCGATCCTCGAGGGCTTTCATCCGCCCTTCTAGACGCGTCCCTACTCCATCTAGACGCGTACTAAGGCCATCCATATGCGTGTCAAGACGTTCCATAATGGCTCGGAACATCTCGGCCTTCGAGGACTCATCGGAGCTACGGGCCCAGGAATCCACCATAGGTGGTGGTGGCAAGTATTGGGTACCTCGACGGGTGGGCATGCAAAGATAGTCAGACTAGGAGACGCAGACTAATGTAAACACCGACTAATGCACCTAGACCTAAACCAATATCCGGTACGTGGCGGAGTTAATCAATCCAAAGATCAATCCCGCAAGTGTGCGGCCTTCCCGATAGGCGTAGCCTAGCGTTCGGACAACACCTTTTAAGATACCGAATTATCGGGATGAAATACAATTTTAAAACACCCTTTTTTTGTTTTGAAAATAATGATGATCCTAGACTTGACTTAGACCGTGCAAGACTTATGCAATGACTACCCTAGACTCGACTCGCTCTGATACCAAACTGATGCGGGACGGACACGGGAGACCGACTCTATATGATGCGGACCTTGGACTCTAGATGGAGATGCGACCAGCAACACACAAATTGGAGAGACTTCGGCCCGACACTATGAGTTCTTATGGGCTATACGTTGCTAACAGAAACGCAAGCTCACTCGTCGTCCCAAGCGAGGAAAAAGCGGATCGTGCGCGGTTGAAGAACCGGCAGAGTTCAAGGGTAGTCCGACTCACTTCTGTACTCGGGTCGAGTCACGGGACGGTCACTCTCACACTCACAGTGGTGACATGGACTCACGGGCTAGAATCCTACGCTCTCGCAGCGGCATACGACCGTATACTAAACTAGCAAATGAACGCCAAGGAGTTAAGACCGTTACCTCCATGCTCCCGGCGTGGGGAAGACAACCCCGGCCAATTGCGGACTCCTGGTTAACAAATTATAACAGCGGTATAATAAATTGACCCACTCCACGCAGGGAGGTAAAAGGTCACATGTGGGGCCCGGGAATCACGACAATTGGGTTGACGGGCAGCATCTTGATGTCGCCCGGCGGTGCCGAACATGCGTTGTGGTGCTGTCCGGATGGCGCGATCTACGGGTCCGTGGGTCCCACGGATCGCTCCAACCTCGGCGCTGGTGGGGTGGGACCCGCTGTGATGGGGACCCCTGGTGGCGCGCCTCCCTGGATGGCGGTCGGCCGGAACTACCGGTCGGAGGCCGATCGGCTCCGATCTCCACACTTTGGAATTGCGGTCCACGGACTGAAGCTTCTATTTTCCAGCGTGTGCTCTGACGAGATGGGCCGCTGCGACCAATTCCGATGTCGTATCGGGGCACAGGAGGTACCATTGGAAAGCTCTCTTGAAGTCCTTTAATCTAGGTCCTGAGAGAGGATCTGAATCTGCATGGATCTGGACTTTGTTGAATTTTGAAGTTTCTATTGCACAGTACCCGAACTCTCAGAACAGCAGGGCAGTTTCCTGAGAACTGCCCTTGACCGTAAAGCAAACCTCCGAATCAGATGTCGATCTCTTCATAAAAGTTGTGGAGGGGAAAGAGAGAAAAACATAAATAATTTTTGTGGAAGGATTGGTGAAGGCTATGAATTGTTATGGGTTTTACACTGACTGGTGGTCGGATCTGGAAACTGGCTGACAGAACTGTAGATGGATCTGGGGATGAATTGTAGAAAATGAGAGATGGTCTCTCAAAATTCCAAGAAAATTCGTGGGTGGAGGGGTTGGTGGATAGAACTCTCAGTAAATTTTGGAGCTCCTGGAAAAATCAAAGAATGGTCCGAAGATGGGAAACTCAGGGCGGGTGGAAATCAGAACAGAAAACAGACAGATCTGGAAACTGAAGTTGGACGAAAATGGAAAATTATCAAATGGAAGCTATATGACCAACCAATTTTTGTGGATCGTGGCAGACGCCTCTAGAACACCTCCTGAAAATTTCAGCTCAAGAGGAGCTCGTGGCTGAGAGCAGTAAATCGTGGAAGGTACCTTTGTCTTCAATGGACAGAACACCGGCGACGATGGTGGCGGTGCGATGGCGGCTCGTGGCGGCGGCGGCGATCACCAGAACTGATAGGGGTGGCTTCACACCACCAGAATACAGCCTTCCCAGTTGCAAGGGGGGAGAGGGGAGAGAGAGAGAGGGGCCGAAAGGCTGCTTCCAACAAAATTCCACAATTCTTATGCATTAATTCCACTAAAATGTTTAATACATGGTACTTATATGAAATGGCAAAAGACTCAAATTATCCATAGATCTAGGATTCTGGGGAATAAAAAAAAGAGTAGAACTAATTAGTTCTACACACATTTTACAATAATTAAAATAGGGTGATGGTGAGAGGGGGGCACCCCCTTGACCAAGAGAGCAAGGTTGGTGGCCAACCTTGACTTCCAAGCTCCATTGTCCCCCACTTGGCCCACCCTTCTAGAAGCCCACATTTGACAAGTTGACTCTCCCCACATGGGCCCTAGGGATGAGGTGGATCAATGGGAGGAGGGGTGGGGGGGCCCGTGGGACCCGGGTGGTCCCATTTTACATATAAACCCTTATTACAATCCAAATTATAAACCGAACAAAGATAAATAAAAATGGATTACACACAAATAAAGTCCCAGTAAATGTGATAAATGCCGAGACTCAAGGGGGAGTCTCCAGACTGTCTCCGAGCCAGATGGACTCCGAAGTGGCTCGGGTGGTGCTCCGCGTGCGGTACCGGTGGCTCGGCATATCGTGCTTCTCGATCGCGTGGGTGTCCGCACCACAGATCCTAAGTTTCAGGACTTAGGGAGAAGAATCATGTCATAGGATAAGTCCAAGGTTTAAGGACCCCTACCTATGAACTTAGGAAGAAATTTTCATACCCATGTGAGAATTGGGTAGAGCCCGGGATAAGATAGTTAATTAGCTTTAAGATTGATTTTCTTCCAATTTCACGAGAAATAACAAATTGTTATATTTCTCTCAGGTACCTTATTATTACCATGGCTCATCGCGTATATTGGAATGGGATGCAACAAACGGTTGCCGGCCTTACTCAGGCTTTACAAACCATGGCGCAAGCTGACGCAGGGGCAAGGGCTGGCGACTTGCATCGTAATTTCTGGAGTTTAAACCCTCCGCATTTCTATGGCTCTTCTAATCCGGACGAAGCAGAAAACTGGATTGACGAGATGAACAGTATATTTGATGACATCTTGATATACTCCAAGATAAAATAGGAACATGAAGAACATTTGAGGATAGCCTTACAAACACTTAGAGAACATAAACTTTATGCCAAGCTTAACAAGTGTGAATTCTGGCTCAAGGAAGTTTCATTCCTAGGCCACATTATTTCCAAGGAAGGAATCGCTGTGGATCCTTCGAAAGTAGAAGCTGTCAGAAATTGGAGCCGGCCAACGACTGTATTAGAAGTAAGAAGCTTTCTGGGTCTAGCTGGTTATTATAGGATGTTCATTAAGGACTTCTCAAAGATTGCTGTTCCTTTAACTAGACTCACGAGAAAAGAAAATCCTTTTGTCTGGTCAAAGGAATGTGAAAAGAGTTTTCAAACTCTTAAGAATCATCTTACTACAGCTCCCATTTTTTCACTACCGGTGGAAGGTGGTGGATTCGAAGTATATACAGATGCGTCTGGTATTAGCTTAGGATGTGTCTTTATGCAAAATGGAAAGGTAATCTGTTATTTTTCAAGACAATTGAAGCGTCACGAGGAAAATTATCCTGTGCATGATTTGGAATTGGCAGCTGTTATTTTCGCCTTAAAAATTTGGCGTCATTATCTCTATGGAGAAAAGTTTATGGTCTACTCGGACCACAAGAGCCTGAAATATTTATTCTCTCAAAAAGAGCTAAATATAAGGCAGAGGAGATGGTTAGAATATCTCAAAGACTTTGATTTTACTATTCAATATCATCCTGGCAAAGCGAATGATGTCGCTGATGCACTCAGTAGAAAACCAATAGGTATTCTATCAAGTCTTATGATCAGTATGACTAATCTTATTCCTCAATTTGCTCAGTTGAATTTAGATGTTAACAGGAAGGAAGAAGATTGTTTCATAGCTAATATTCAAGCTCAACCTACATTGATAGAGGATCTGGTCAAGCTGCAAAATGATGATCCAATATTATTGGAGATTATGGCCAATATTGAACAAAGGCTGGATTTTTCTATTATGGATGATGGAAGATTGTTGTTTAAGGGTCGAGTGTGTATACCAGATCATGAGGATACGAAGAAATTGATCCTAGAAGAGGCACATAAGTCCAAGTACACCATTCATCCAGGTGGTATAGAAATGTATCAAGATCTCAAAAGAAACTTCTGGTGGCCCAATATGAAGAGAGAGATAGCGGATTTCGTGTCTCACTGTCTCCCTTGCCAACAAGTTCAAACAGTGCATTTTAGACCCGCCGGTAAATTACATCTCTTAGACATTCCAACATGGAACTGGGAGAGTATAGGGATGGATTTCATCATGGGTTTACCTAAGACCAGAGGAGGACACGATGATATATGGGTAATCATAGGCCGATTGACTAAATCTGCACATTTTCTACCAATAAAAAGTCGATGTTCTGTGGATATTCTAGCAGCATTATACATAAAAGAAATTGTCAAATTACATGGTGTGCCTGTCACTATTATATCTGATAGAGATCCTAGATTCACATCACATTTCTGGAAGGGTCTACAAAACTTACTAGGGACTAGATTGAATTTTAGCACAGCCTTTCATCCACAAATTGATGGTCAGACGGAAAGAACGAATCAGGTAGTAGAAGATCTGCTCAGGGCTTGTGCTATTGATTTTGGAGATAGTTGGCATGATCACTTGCCTCTGGTAGAATTTGCATATAACAACAGTTATCAAGCCAACATACAAATGGCACCTTTTGAAGTTTTATATGGAAAAAGTTGTAGATCACCTATTTGTTGGAATGAAATAGGGGAAAGACAATTTCTAGGCCCCGACCTTATCAGGGATTCTACAGAGAAGATCAAGCTCATTCGAGAAAGACTGCAGATGACACAAGATAGGCAAAAATCTTATGCCGATAATCGAAGGCGCGATTTGGTGTTTCATGTTGGAGATCATGTATATCTAAAGGTTTCTCCGGGTTATGGTATTCGAAGATTTGACATCAAAGGCAAGCTAACTCCCAGGTTCATTGGCCCATTTGAAATTCTTGAAAGGGTTGGTGAAGTAGCTTATAGACTGGCTTTACCTCCATAATTAGCAGGAGTTCATGACGTATTTCACGTCTCTATGCTGAAAAAATATGTATATGATCTTGACCATGTTATCACTTATGACAATCTGGAGATTCAGAAGGATATGACATACGAGCAAACGCCAATAAAGATTCTAGAACGGGAAGTACGTCAACTAAGAAATAAAGTTATTTCTATGGTCAAGATTCAATGGAAGAAAACATGGCCATATGAAGCAACTTGGGAAACCGAAGAAGCCATGCGTAAAAGATTTCCAGAATTATTTAACTGTAAGTACACTATCCATAATCCATGTATTGAATTTGGTGACCAAATTCTTCTAAGTGGGGGAGGGTATAGTGCCCCAAAATTTATATAAGTAATTTTTGGGTTTTCTAGAATTTATAAAGGCCTAAATAAATTAATAAATGGATTATTGGATTAATAAGTTATTATAAGGCCCAATTGTGTTAAAATAATTAACCTAGCCTATCTAAATATGATCCAAAAGGGTTAAGGACCAAGCCCATTAAGTTTGTCACATATTCTAGAAGGTTATTTAGCCTATCCTCAAATTTTAAAGATAAACACTCTTTTATATAGATAATTAGAAGGATAAACAAATAAAAGAGTTTTAATAAATAGAAACTCTATACACGTTTGATGTAATGGTCTATCGGGCGACCGCTACAGCTATGTAACGCACTAGACCTGATGCGTTACACCTCTGTTAGTTCCGTGAATGAAGGAACTTGTAAAAAGATTAGATCTTTGCTACTCTATTCATTAGGGATCGTGATTGGAGGATTAGTAGGCATGTAAAGGACTCTCTGAGATCGATCTAAGCACTAGTAAGGACTCTAGAGTCGATCTAATCTTCAAACCCTAGCTAAATCCCTATAAATAGGACCAGTTCTGAACTGAGCGACCCATACTTTTGGCTCGCGAAGAATCAAGATAAGGAGATAGAATTTCGGGCAAGTTCTTTAGAGCTTTTTATTTATAATATATTTGAATAATAGCTCTCCAACTTTTATGCTAGGAGATCAACCAACCAAAGAGATTGAAGCTTCCAAAGTTGCTGGTCGGACCTTAGCAACCCAGGAAACTGAACGCAAGACCCCTGAAGATCAAGAGATTAGGACGTCTAAACGAGATAATTAGAGTTCGGTTATTTAGAACTTTTTGTTCACCTTAGTTTCATCTTCTTACCCTCAAAATTTCACATCCTTAGGTCAAGAGGCTGGGGAGCTAGAGCAGTGGGAAGTTGCTGGAAACTCACTGGAAAGGGAGAACTAGGGCACGTCTTTTAGACTCAAATTAGAAGTTTAAAGCCCAGTTAAGCGGTAGGTCATCTCATGATTGGCAAAAACATCTTGTTAGGGATAAAAGCCCTCTGATTGTGCTTGATTTCATGCACTATAGATCATGGATTTCATGTTTTAGTGGGTTCATGCATACATACATATCCTTAGCCCTAATCAAAGATCAAAGATATTATCTTGTCAATTCACTGCAACCTATGCATCTAGATGACCTTTACTTCGTTTTGTCATGATTGGGGTAGTTAAATCTTTTCAAAACATGACATGGTTTCAAATCATAGTCTTTTAATTTCTTTATACTGTTAGCAGGGACCCTGACGCATCATACTTAGACCGTCACAAACAGTAACGGCCTTACGATAAGCCGTCACACTCTTTGTTGTATGAGAATTTACTCTGTTGTCTCTGACGGACCATAGATGGAGCGTTACAATACTGTAACAGCCCCACGATAAATCGTCACAATCACTGTGGCACCCCCACTCCCGACCGTCAGGAGAACTGTACACAGAATTGGAAAATAGTCGATTTACTTATAAATAAGCCTAATTATCTAAGTTTTGACCTGTTAATATGATTTTGACTTTATTAATTGGTTCATAATAGAAGCTGCATGTTTAAAGGCATCTTAAGTTATTTTAAGTTATGTTAATTTCATGTGCCAAAATTCTATAGTCTTGTATTTTAAATCATGGATTTTCAATGATGTATGGACGGAATTTTATCTTGGTTTCACGATGCTACACATTCCCTCTCTATCAATAGAGTCATTTTCTCTAAGTACATGGCATATATTCCGGTATATGGCCATTAGTTCATACTTTGCACTATAGGAATAATATTCTTGGACATGAGGACTTCTCTATTGGATATTCCTTCCAATGGACTAGGAAATCTTGTTTCAAGACCTCCGTAATTCTCCGCGAGCCTGGGATTCCCACTAGGACGCCGAGTTGGTTGTACCATTAAAACCTAATTGATTAGACAACACTATCGATAGTTTCTGGTTTTTGGATATTTAACAGATCAAGGTTGGACCGCCAGGCTCATATAACGGCCCAATAAACGACCGTCACATGTACTGAGTACATCTTTGTTTCTTTCAGATTCAGACCATTGTAACGGCCCATTACTGGAGCGTCACGTTATGTAATGGCCCAGTCCTTGACCGTCACAATGTTTGAGTGCTTTAACCCAAGGTTTGACTCACGGGTTGATTTTCCAAGGTTCTAGATGGATTAATAATGGTCTAGGACTTACCAAATTGAGTCAAGATACCTAATTTAATTTATGGAAAATAAGGAATGTACCATTATGCTGCCAAATTATTTCCATAAGCATAACATATTATAAGTCATTCTTGATCTCTCATATTCTAAATTGAAGTGTTAATTCATTGATTATTGTTATCATGAATTTATTGAACTTATTACATTCTTGGCCATACTTTATTGTTACATGCGTGGAAGTAGTTTGATTTATACTTGAAGATGCGATCGAGCACTGATTGTGTTCAAGGGCTCTATGCTAGTCCCCTCGGCTGATTGTCGGAAATATAATATTATAAACCATGGGGTATGATGCTACTGGCATCGCATTACACTGGGAGTACTTTCTTTATAAATAAGTGAAAATCCGCGGCACGACATGACATTCTTGTACATGACTTTCTTACTTGATATTTCACAGAAATTCACGAAGTACTTGCTCATAAGCAAAAGATACTAGAGTGATGATTATGTGACTTGCTAGTACATTCTCGATACATTCTTATTTATGAAAGGCCAATATCATATTCTTGTTACATTCTTGCTAGTTCATTCTTGCTCTCATTCTGTCTTACATGATCGTTTTGTTACTTTGGTTACTCGCGTGATTGATCGCATTTCGCATGATTTTACCTAAATTCTTTAGAGCTAAAATGCTAATTACTTTAATAGTGCTATTCATGTTGATGCGAAGATACCTACTAGACAAGTGTGCTCATTACCTATTTCCAATCTTTTTTAGGAAATGAAAGTGATTCGAATTTAGATTCGGGTTATACAAGTAGCGGGTCCGAGAGCGAATGAAAGTGTTGTCAAATTGAGGGTGAAGACTTAAGAAGTCTACAATGTTTAGATCTAGTCTTTGTAATTTCTTATTTCTTGAGTCTAGTGGAATGGAAAAAGGATGAAAAGGTTATTGTACGTGAATACTTGATTATTAATGAAATAAAGTTGGAGTTTGATTAATTATGGTGCGATTGCATTCTTATGTGTGATTGCCTTGCGCTCTGATCATTCTTGAATGCAAGAGGCTTACCATGCCGGCTGTTCGCATTCCTCGAGCGACTCTTTCGCTGTAATAAAGGCTCGGGGCGTGACAATGACAGTAATGGCATGAAGTTTTCTTTTTGTATGCATGAATGTGTGTGTTCGTGTTATACACAGCACCAGTATTAATGTTTCTTTGCCTATTCTACACTGGAACATTCTCTTTCACTTTTTCAGCTTGTTTCTGAATTTTGGTTTTCAGAATTTTATTTTGTTTTTGATTTCCCTGAGCTGTGGGCTGTTCAACTTGTGATGTGGTGACTACATTTGAGGCTTTTACAAATGAAGTCATCAGTTTATTTTCAAAGGCTTTCTTATTATCAGTTTTGTAGCCCAGCCCTTCCTTTTTAAAATTAACCTTTGTTCCCAACAATTTGTTCAGATTATCTTGTCCACTAACAAATTTAGACAAAGTAATGTTCAAATCCTGAATCTCCATTTTTAGTGATGCAATATTTATTTCATAACTTGCAATCTTTTGTTCACTACAGTTAACAGCTTCATTCAGTACTTTGTTAGCAGTTTTATATTTTTTAATTTCTTGTTCCAGATTGCTCAGTTTTTTAGAATCTTCAATACAAACAGTTTTTCCTCTTTCTATAGCTAGAAGTCTTTCAGACATAGCATAGTTCAGCTATTTTAACTTTTCATTTTCCTTAACTAGAGCATCATTTTGAATTAACTCATCAAGAAGAATCTGGTCATCATGTGATGCTTTTGGATTATTTGAAGTTTCAGATTCTCTTAACAGATTTTCAATGTTTTTCTGAAGCTCCATGTTCACAGATGTAATAACATTCAATTTCTCAGCAAGTAGGTTCTTCCCTTGTTTGAGTTTCTCACATTTTTCTTCATTCTCAATGACAGATTTTCTGAGAGACTCATTTTCAGATTTAAGTTTGTTCAGTTCTGAGTTAGCAAGTTCAAGATCTTCTAGAGATGTTTTATTCTGAACAAGATCATTAGCACAGAACTGATTATCACTAGCTGAGCTAAGCTTCTCTTCTAGATAAGAGATCTCATTTACAAGTTCTTGATTTTCAGTTTTTAACAATTCAATTTGTTTCTTAAGCATTTGAATATCAGACAAACAAGCATCATGGGATTGTTTCAACTCCAGACATGTGTCACAAGAAGAATTTGAGCTATCCAATCCAATACTCTTTTTTAACTTTTTATATTGTTTTCTTAACTTCTCATGTGACTCTAATAAGTCAGCATATGCATCCTCCAAGTCATTTGTAGAAAAGTTATCAAAAGGGTTTACCTCATCATCGTCCTCTTCTTCATTTTGGCTGCCACTTTGATTACTGTCGTTAGCCATCATACAGTTGTTCTCATTTCTCTTGTGAGCTAGCTTTAGTGTAGCAACCCTGGTAAGTCGAAGGTATAAAATCCTAAATGGATTACAAAATTAAACCAATATTAAAGACTCAATTCATATCTACTTAAAACATATAAACAAATAGGTCATAAGTAAATAACGCCTCTGGTCAGGTCGTCATTTAATTGAAGACTGAATAAGCAGGCGCTAATTTAATAATTGACGCCCCCTTGACAGGCGTCATATAATGAATTGAAGACCGTGTACAGAGGCATCATTTTAAAATAACGCCCGAATCTTAGGCGTCATTTACAAACAGAACCCGTTGGTGTTTGGTTCGAATAGGGATGTTATCCGGGGTAAGTTTTGATTAAGAAAGGGATCAATACGTGGATATCTAAGTTTGATCAGGAGTCTACATAGGAAGTTTCAGTCCTAATCAAACTCCTAGAACCCATTAGGATTCTTTTCCCTATAAATACCAACCCCTCCATCGAACCCATGTTAATACTATTTGCCAAGACGTCCTTCTGCTGCTATTTCCCTATTGTTGCGTGAAGAACATAAAGAAGTTCTTCAACTTCTTCCTTTTTCTCCTGCTACATTGGAAGGGCGAACCGCATCTTCCTCTTCATCCTGAAATGGACATAGAAGGACCTTCATCCTCTTCTTCTTCCTTGTTCTACTGCTGCTGCCGTGGGAAGGCTCTGCTTCTCTATTTTCTTCCTAAAGGGGTTGCGGCGTTGCTGAAACCATCTTCCTGCAGCTCCATAGAAGGGGCACTGATATTGCCTTTGATAAGAGTTGTTGCTCTTGATAGTTCATCCAAGCTTCTTCTATTACCGAGATCTCTGTTGAAAACAGAGTATCGGAATATTGCATATATCATCACCGTTCTACAACGATCATCAACCAAAACTTCAAACAAGGTAGGTTTTCTCAAGTGTTAAGCCAAATTTAATAATTTTAGGCTTGTACATGCATATAGGTCTGTAAGGGATTGCAGAGATCGCTCTGGATTGAGGTTTTCATTGTTTTACTGCATGAATTAAATTAGCGACCCAGTCTAGGGCGCTATTTTATTTAACGACCGTGAAAACAGTCGTCATTTCGTTAGATAATTAATAATTATACAATGTTCAAATTTTAATAACTGTGAACCCTTACATGTAAACTAATGCATGATCATGTCCATAAATTCCTGCTATTTTTCTCTATCAGTTCATGTCTTTAGAATTTTGATTGGACATACTCTAAGAACCATGTGTCTATGATTGTAACTGCCCGGTGCAAATCGTATGACAAATAAACAACGACCCTCTTCAGGTCGTCATTTGAATGAACGCCCCTATACATGGGCGCCAATTTAGTGATAAATTGTGAAATTCTGAAATGTTATAATTTCCTGGATATTGGAAATAACGACATGCACCATGCCGTCATTTTGATATATAACGCCCCTAACCAGGGCACTATTTACTAAATCGAAGACTTAATCTAAGTCGCCATTTACATAATATCTGAAACCTGAAAATATTTACATATTTTAATATTAACAGTATCTGGATGCAGCGCCTGTGTGAACAGTCGTCACTTATTGAAATGACGACCCTGACAAGAACGCCATTTCATGAAATGAAGACGTGACCTAAGGCATCAATTCACTATTTTCCTGATTTTCATGATTTTCTGTAACCCACTGTCTATTGGTTATATATCGGCACTATTTTCCATTCCGAGAATATAGTCCCATGTTTTACGTTGTTTTATCGATTACCCACTATTTCTCGGTGATAGATGAACCCTCCGCGGGACATTCCGTTCCTCCGGACCGGTGACTTTATCAAAGAGACCTCCGCAAGACTCCGCTAGCCTTGGATTCCCTCAAGGTAGCCGACCAGGTTGTACCATTAAAACCTATGACACTACTTGATTGCCATGTCACTCTAAAGAAACATGGTATACCAGCCCTCATGACATGCTATTTGGATGTCATAAGAATATCCTTAAGATTTAATGGAATGGGAAACCATGCCATTAGTGTTCTTACGAATTATGTGCCATACTTATGGACCTCAATTCTATCTAGCTTATCATGTCCAAGAACGCGCGACCATCTCTATATGAGCGCTTATTCTTAATATCATGGCACCCAGTTAGGGAGCCGATTGCACCTAGTTTTATCGTCAATCATGATTTTACCGTTATTATCGTTCTTACATATAATGTTTAGTCCTTGTGATTCTATTCTACAAGATCTACCTTAAAGTTCCTACAAGCATATTCCTTTGAAATTTCATATTGGCTATAACTATAGTGGATGTCGAAAATATATGATCAATGCCTGCGCATATAGGGCCCGATCTAGTCCTGGGAGGAGCACCCGAAAGTACTTGTGCCCAGGGGAGTTTTAATGATCATGGTGTGGCATTGCACCGAAGTGCATGACTAGCTTGATTAGACATTTCCACAATCTCGTACTTGACTTGACTTGACTTGACATGACATGATTCGCGTGACCCGAAAAGGATATTTACTTATTTACTTGTTTGAAACATGATTGCCAATTCTTGACATGACTTGATCACTTGACATAATGAATATACGTGCTTCATTATCTTGCTATATTGACACGAGTTCTTGAAAAGACTTGCTAGTTCACTCATTATCTCTTGATATGCATTCTCTCTTGTTATACGTTTTATGCGAGCATGCATAGCTTATTGCATTTCATGTAACATGTAATCTACTTAAAGCAAGCTAGCTCTTGAGATATAATCCCTACTGAGCGCTCGCTCACATAGTGTTTTCCCTTATCTTTCAGGTAAGTCCGAGGGCGAAACTCAATTGGATGGGGAAAGTCAATAGTGATGAAATTATAGCTACTCCGTCTATCCAAGCGTTATCTAGTCTTGTCTTTTCTACATTCTTGAGTCAAACATTGTACTTTTCATTTTACTAAGTCTTAGCACTTTCATTGAGTGGATGTAATAGAAGTACTTTGGAATTTATGATTAAATAAAGGATTGGGTTATCTTTACTTGTGCGTGCTCTGTCTTTATGTCTAATACACTAACGCTCTGATTGACATGCTTGATATAAACTCGTCACGCGTCTCCAGGTTCCTTCTGTGCTCGGGGCGTGACAGTTTTTGTGGTATCAAGGTCTAGGATATTCTATTCCTAGGAAACCCAAGTCCAAGGATAGGTTTAAACCTTTAACCGGTGAGATTAGGTAGAACCATGGGTTAAGGTAATCTAGATACTCAATTCTTGGTTGAATCTCATATTAATTAGCTATCTAAAATCCTTGTAGGACAATGGCTGCCGAACGTGCTCAGTGGCGTAACATGCAACGTACTATTCAAGGCATGACGCAGGCACTTCAACATGTGGCACAAGGAGGTGCACACCGTGGAGCGGGAAATCTCCATCAAAGTTTCAGAAACATGAACCCTCCTAAGTTCATGGGATCCACTGATCCGGATGACGCCGAGCACTGGATCCGAGAGACTGAACGTATCTTTAGAGTTATGCAATGCACGGGTCTTATTAGCTACGTTTCAACTGGAGAGAGATGCCCGATGCTGGTGGGAGTCAGTAGAAGCCACCTTAGAGCAAGGCCAAGTTACTTGGGAAGAATTTGTGGAATATTTTAACAATAAGTATTTTTCAGACTGAGTCGAAGAGAAGAAAGCTACTGAGTTCGCCGCACTTAAGCAACGATCTTTATCGGTAGCAGAGTACAAGGCATAATTCTCTAGGTTGTCCCGGTATGCTAAACATCTAGTCAATACCGAAAAGATGAAAGCTAGGAGAATTCTTAGTGGGCTCAGGCCCCAATATATCACACAACTGGCACCGATGGACATACAAGTCTATTCGGAGATGGTACGACGAGCCCAGTTATTAGAAGATGCCACGGAACTATCTGATAGGATTCGTGGGAAAGATAAGAAGAAACAGGTCACTAATTCTGGTTCCTTCAAACCCAATTTCAATAAGAAGAGGCCAAGTAATGGAGGAACTCCCTCCCAAGAGCAGAAGTTCAAGAAGACCAAGCCATTCTCCATCACCACCGCACCTTCTAAAGTGATATGTAAACATTGTGACAAGGCCAGACATAAGGCCGAAGAATGTTGGAGAAAACTTGGAGCTTGTCTCCGCTGTGGGAGCCGTGATCATCGGATTCGCGACTGCCCGTTGCTCAATGATCAAGCCGGTGATGGAAAACGCCCGGTGACAAAGAATGCACGTCTCCAAGCTATTAAGGAGGCAGATCAAGACGAGGGTGGACTAGTAGAAGGTACGCTGCAAGTTTGTTCCAAGTCTGCACATGTCTTATTTGATACTGGTGCATCGCATTCTTTTGTCTCTAAGAAGTTTGCTGACCCGCTACCTATGGAACCGGAGTGGATAAAATTAGTTATCTCAACTCCTCTTGGAAACGAGGCCGATATTGCTCACCATTACCAAAACTGTGAAGTCTTGGTTAAAGGAAGAAACCTCCCTATCGACCTCATATGTCTAGATATGAAGGACTATGATATCATATTAGGAGCTGATTGGTTATCCAAGTACCAGGCAACTGTTGATTACCGTAACAGCAAGGTTACTTTCAAGGAGTTTCCGGAACTAGTTTATACTAGCCCTAAGAGTCAGAACAAGTCACCTCTTATATCGGCTCTTCGAGCCAGCAAACTAATAAGGAAAGGATGTGTATCTTTCCTTGCTTTTGTCACCATTAAGGAGACTAAGGAGTCTAAGATAGAAGGCATCCCAGTTGTACGAGAATTCCTGGATGTGTTTCCAGAAGATTTGCCTGGATTACCCCCACAAAGAGAAGTGGCCTTCACCATCGACTTGGTCCCTGGTGCTGGTCCAGTTTCTAAGGCACCCTATAGGATGTCCCCTACCGAACTCAAAGTGATGAGGGCATCCCTTGCCCCTCCACATTTTCTCCGGACTCGGATTGTTCGTCGGCAAGCGCCATTATGTTAGTCATGTATTTTTGAGTCTAGTCATGTAATCTTCACATTTTCTTTGAGTCAATATCATGTAATTTTCCCTTTATTTGAGTCATGCACCTAGGTTGTTGAGTCATTTTCCTAAGTATTGAGTCATTATGTTGGTTTGATAGGTTATTGGACCCATCTCATTGGGCTAGGCCCATGGATGCCCCCCCTTCCCTTCGGTTATTAGTCATTGTGTCTTTTGTTAGGGTCCTTTGTGAAAAAGTCATGTGCCTATAAATAGGCCACCCCACTCCTCATATGTAACAACTTTTGAAGAATCATTTGAATAGAAAAAATTCTCTAGTCTTACTCCTCTCTACCAAATCTCTCTTCCCTCGCTCACCCATTATCTCTCTCTCTCTCTCTCCCTCCACCCAATTTTTGGAATTTTCTCTCTCCTCCCCATTCACCCCTCATTAAGACCTCTCCCCTTCCCCATACACCCATTTAACTCCCCCCCAACCCAAGGTGGCATCCTCCAATCCACACCCCACCTCCCAACCCCCAACTACCCAACACCACTTCCTAAGCACCCCTTCCTCTCCCCAAGGTTGAAGGGGCTCTTCCCTAAGCCCAAATTCAAATTTCCCTCTCCCTAGGGCAGTGCCCTTCCATCTCCCCACCTCCCAAACCACCCAAAGTTGCAGCCCCCCTTCCCCATACCAGCCAAGTTCACCCTCCACCTCTTACTCTCTTGGCCATCCCCTTCCCCACCCCCTCATCTTCTTCTCATTCAGCCTCTGTTTCAGACAGCAGAGTTGCAGCAACTTACAGAGGCAGCCACGACTGTCTCTCAAAGATTCAGGTGGCAAGGTCTACATTTCTGGAATTTTCATCGAGATAGCTTTCCAACGGTGGTGGTCTCGCCGGCTTCCGAGGTCGGAGCTATCCGCAGGAGCTGATCTTCCACGACTGCGCAGAAGACCCCAGGCAGAGAACCAGAGCGAGATTGGAAGCCCGACCACGACGAACCTTTTGGGATTCAGATCAAGTGTTCTTCAGAAAAGTTCTTCCCTCTCAAGTCCTCTTTCATCCTAAAGAAGCAGAGCTGCATTTGGACATCGGAATCTCAAGTTAAAAATTTTCTACTCCAAGTGTATCAGGTCAGTTTACAGGAGCCAGAACCGACACCCCTCTACTCATCTGATCGTCCCGGTCTTCTCCGACATCTGCCGACATCTCCGTCGGTGCCGACAGAAAGAATACTCGGCTACGGTTCCAACGGTTCAGGTCTCGCCTCAATCAGAGCTCGTTAGAGAACGTGGCACCCTCTGCAACCAGCCACATTGATCTGCACCAGACAGAGGCAGAATCAATCAGGCCGGTCCCAGACTCTGCCACGGCCAGTTTGTGAAGGCTCTGAGCGCCATTTTTGGATAGAAGAAACTACTTCAAGCTAGCTGCCACCTCCAAGAAGAAGGGACTCAATCGGCCACCGGAACCCTCTGCTCCAATTTTCTTCGTCGGAGACAGCAGACTGCCCCCTGTGGTCCCAGGTTAGACCAGTCCTCACTCCTCCGGTTACCCCTCTCTCCACCAACATAGGATCGCATCCCCGTCAACTCCAGCTCGAAGCTACCCCGACCACGATCGCATCACCGCCAGTTTCATTCCAATCGAAGTCCAGGAGAGCCCACAGTGACTTCTGCAACCTGCTGCATCAGTTCGGTACCCGCCAGAGACCAGACGCTGCTGTCCTGTTCCAGTCGCTGGCCCGACCAGCCCTGAGTTCCAGAGCTCCTGCCAAAATTCAGACATCATCCTCAACCTGTTAGCAAGCTTTTGGCGTAAGTCTCATCAGATTCTGAGCTCGGTGGAATTATTGGCAGCATCGACATCGACCCTCTATCCAGAAATACAGAAGCTAGGCAGAATCGGCAAAGCTCGGGAAGTCGGTTATCTTTGCATATCTCCCCACCCCGCTTGGCCGGCTGAAGGCCCCTCCCTGCGTGGAGGTAGTTTTGGATGTATTAAGCATAATCCCCACCCGAATATCCCCCCCCCCCCCCCTTGCATGGGGTGTAGTTCATGTACTTATTAAGTCGCAGGTTTGAAGCTTCAATCGACGTGGCGTGCGGGTACATACCCTCGCCTCCCCGCTCGCCCCCGTCTCCGGCCGGAGTCGGCGTCTTCACGCCGGATAGGTGAGCCTCGGTCCCTCTCTTACTGGTTAATCACTTGCTTAGCTTAGTATTATTGCTATTGCTTCGTCGGACGGAGAGTGAGAGTTCGGCCCAAATTGTTAGTATCGTGAGTGGCCACCGCGGGCAAATTGAGAGTGAATCCACTTAACCCACACCCTTGGTGTGTTGGCCGCCCATGATTTGGGCATCCTAGGCCCATTTGGGGTTCTTCCCAAGCTAGCCAACCATTGGAGCCTCAAGGTCCCGCCTCGGACCCTCTCCAACATCGCCTAGTCGTCATCGGGCACTAGTGTGCGCCATACGGGTGAGCTCGCTAGTGTGAGTCCGCTGCTCAAACTTGAATGCTTGCATGATAGGTCTAAGGTTGGTTTCACATCAAGTGGTATCAGAGCAAGTTCACAACTTGTCTCTATCAAGTTGGTCCTAGGGCATGTTTATGCATTTAGAGTCTTCGGTTGCATCTTTTGGTCCCTAGCATGGCCACCTCTTACCAACCTCACCCATCGGTCCTCTCCATAAGTCCAAACCACCAAAGGATGCCTACCACTAACACACATAACCTCCCGGGCCATGTCAACTACCTCATGAAGGCCTTGACCCATGCCAATAAGTGGCTTGATAACATATCGGGTAGACTCAACCAACTTGGAGAAAATAGGCCCGCCCCAAGGACAGACAATAGAATGGTCCCTTTCCCACTTCCCACCTTTGATGGAACCTCTCCTAGAGAATATTTAGATTGGGAAGCTACAATGGACCAATACTTCACTTGGTATCATATATCCGAGGATGAAAAGGCATTGGTTGCCAAAATGCAACTTACCAAACGGGCGGAAACTTATTGGATGCAAATTGTCGGACTAAAGATACTTAGAAGGGAAACTCCCATCACCACTTGGAAGGACATGAAGGAGCAACTTAGAGCAAAATATATGTCCCCTTCCTACCCGGGTTATCAAAACTCGAGGAGCACTCTCACTCCTCCAAACCCACCCGTCCAAACCCTTACCACTAGAACCCAAGTCTCCAAGGCCTCCACCTCCCCACCTAATCCCATGAGGGCCCCCACACCCCAACCAAAACCCCCTTCACTAACCTACACTAGTCAAGCCTCTTTAGCCCCCACTTCCACCCCAAATGATCCCAAGGGCAAGAGACCCCTAACCGACCCAATTCCCTCCATGGTGACCACCACTCATCCAACCCTCACCATTAAAAACCATGTGGACACCGTGTCCACCCCTCCACCAAGGCCCATAATGGCCACCATCCCCAAACCCAAAACCCCTCACCCAACTCACCTCCCGCTTCCTACACCAATCTTTCCCCAACCTAGGCCTCCTCTACTTCCCCTTCCAATCCAAGTCCACCCTTGCCCACCACCCCAAGTGCACCATGCTCCAGCTATCACCAATTCTCCCGCATTAGACCTACCCAACCCATTAACACTAGGAATTGAAACCTCCACAACCCTCCACATGGGAGTAGATGCTAGTCCGGAACCCATTTCCACCCATAAGGAAGCCCAAGATCACACCAATGGTAAGTAAAAGCCTCAACCCTTTACCACTTCAAATAGCCCGGATCCTCAAGAGTCACCCACCTTCACCATGAATGAGCATATACTCCAATGGCTCAAGCAAGGACCCACCCTTCCTAGCTCACCTCCACCTCTCTCACCTTTGGGTTATCCATCCCAAATTGTTCCCCTCCACTCCTATCACACCACAATCCAATCCTACTATGAGGTAGAAGATTGGGATGATCTCCTCAAAGGTCTAAAGTGGCAATCAGACTTGACTTCTTTATTGGCCCTAGGAGCGGACCAACCCAAGAGCCTTAACCTCATCCATCCATGCATTGGGTCTATCTCCTCGGTTTGCACTATTGGTTGCTACACTAGTGACATCATTTTCCTTCTCCCCATAGTGGAAGAGCCCATCCTGGTCCACTCCCCTACCATTGTGATTCCTAAAACCTTGACCAACCAGCCCACCCCTTACACCGGCCCAACCATTCCACTAGAAGAAGACGACTCATCACCTTTTGAGGACCTTGAGGATATGGAGCCCCTTGGTAACCCACTTTATGATCCCTATGATCCATTCCAATGGGAGCCAAGTAACCCAACCACCTTAACTACCACCTACCTTTCCCTACCCCAACCCACCATGTTTGATCCAATCCACCCCATCCCAGACCCGGGTTACACCATGGGAACAATGACTTTGGGTGGTATACACCTAGGGATCGAGGAAATGCCCCATCTCATGATATCCACCTTTCTAGACCCCTTCGACCCATTCCAATGGAAGTCCAAAGGCCCACACATAGGAGACATCTTTGTCACAAGAGTGCATAAGTCTTGGCATACAACACCACTTGGCATGATTCATAAGTCAGGTACATTCATTTACATCACCCACATGTCAAGTAGGAAGTATAAGTGGACCGTATTTGGATGTATTGGCCCACCCTCATTCATCATGAGTCTTAAGTATGAGAGGAGCATACATGGATGTCCGGGTCCCCCGACATTTGTCATACCCATGCATAAAAGGTTCATCTATGGATGTCCCGGCCCCCCTGAGTCTGTCACAATCTTCATAGCATCAAAGCATGATCGATCTACATGTGGCTACCTCGGACCACCTTTGCATACCAAACATTGCCCACTCACATCGCATCATCAAGCATGGCATATGCATCCAAGCACATATCAAGCAACAAGCGGTGATATTCACAACAAGCGAGCAAAAACTCATGAGCGCCACTTGGAATTCCAAGTTGGTAACTTGACGATGATGACTTTGGAGTGGCTCTACCCCAGGGTCACCTCCAAATCGAGGGCACGAGGACTTGGACCTTGCCAAGTTCCGAGTGACTTTGGCAACCCGGCTTATGGGTTGAACTTTCAAAAAGGGTTTTGGGATTCTCCCCATTTCTCATGTGGCGGATGTAGCACCTTATAAGGGCACCGCGGTGGATCCTAGTGAGTGCCTCCAGCTTACACCTACCTTTGTGAGAGACACCCTCGGAGTGCCACCACAAATAGCCTGAGAGCCCGACGTGAGCACACAGCGGCAATACTAGGCAAGCAAGATCCCATCGCCAGCATGAGGGTATGACGGAGTCACTTTGTCGAGCTGAAGCGCCGTTCCCCGACTATGGTCGCGGGTTGAGTATGGAGATCGAGGATCACCCATAGCCGCAGTTAGATGTACTACTTCCCTGGTGGACCCATACTCGACGGGGTCGAGTTTTCCCCACCCCGGGGGTATGATGAGGGCATCCCTTGCCCCTCCACATTTTCTCCGGACTCGGATTGTTCGTCGGCAAGCGCCATTATGTTAGTCATGTATTTTTGAGTCTAGTCATGTAATCTTCACATTTTCTTTGAGTCAATATCATGTAATTTTCCCTTTATTTGAGTCATGTACCTAGATTGTTGAGTCATTTTCCTAAGTATTGAGTCATTATGTTGGTTTGATAGGTTATTGGGCCCATCTCATTGGGCTAGGCCCATGGATGCCCCCCCTTCCCTTCGGTTATTAGTCATTGTGTCTTTTGTTAGGGTCCTTTGTGAAAAAGTCATGTGCCTATAAATAGGCCACCCCACTCCTCATATGTAACAACTTTTGAAGAATCATTTGAATAGAAAACATTCTCTAGTCTTACTCCTCTCTACCAAATCTCTCTTCCCTCTCTCACCCATTATCTCTCTCTCTCTCTCTCCCTCCACCCAATTTTCGGAATTTTCTCTCTCCTCCCCATTCACCCCTCATTAAGACCTCTCCCCTTCCCCATACACCCATTTAACTCCCCCCCAACCCAAGGTGGCATCCTCCAATCCACACCCCACCTCCCAACCCCCAACTACCTAACACCACTTCCTAAGCACCCCTTCCTCTCCCCAAGGTTGAAGGGGCTCTTCCCTAAGCCCAAATTCAAATTTCCCTCTCCCTAGGGCAGTGCCCTTCCATCTCCCCACCTCCCAAACCACCCAAAGTCGCAGCCCCCCTTCCCCATACCAGCCAAGTTCACCCTCCACCTCTTACTCTCTTGGCCATCCCCTTCCCCACCCCCTCATCTTCTTCTCATTCAGCCTCTGTTTCAGACAGCAGAGTTGCAGCAACTTACAGAGGCAGCCACGACTGTCTCTCAAAGATTCAGGTGGCAAGGCCTACATTTCTGGAATTTTCATCGAGATAGCTTTCCAACGGTGGTGGTCTCGCCGGCTTCCGAGGTCGGAGCTATCCGCAGGAGCTGATCTTCCACGACTGCGCAGAAGACCCCAAGCAGAGAACCAGAGCGAGATTGGAAGCCCGACCACGACGAACCTTTTGGGATTCAGATCAAGTGTTCTTCAGAAAAGTTCTTCCCTCTCAAGTCCTCTTTCATCCTAAAGAAGCAGAGCTGCATTTGGACATCGGAATCTCAAGTTAAAAATTTTCTACTCCAAGTGTGTCAGGTCAGTTTACAGGAGCCAGAACCGACACCCCTCTACTCATCTGATCGTCCCGGTCTTCTCCGACATCTGCCGACATCTCCGTCGGTGCCGACAGAAAGAATACTCGGCTACGGTTCCAACGGTTCAGGTCTCGCCTCAATCAGAGCTCGTTAGAGAACGTGGCACCCTCTGCAACCAGCCACATTGATCTGCACCAGACAGAGGCAGAATCAATCAGGCCGGTCCCAGACTCTGCCACGGCCAGTTTGTGAAGGCTCTGAGCGCCATTTTTGGATAGAAGAAACTACTTCAAGCTAGCTGCCACCTCCAAGAAGAAGGGACTCAATCGGCCACCGGAACCCTCTGCTCCAATTTTCTTCGTCGGAGACAGCAGACTGCCCCCTGTGGTCCCAGGTTAGACCAGTCCTCACTCCTCCGGTTACCCCTCTCTCCACCAACATAGGATCGCATCCCCGTCAACGCCAGCTCGAAGCTACCCCGACCACGATCGCATCACCGCCAGTTTCATTCCAATCGAAGTCCAGGAGAGCCCACAGTGACTTCTGCAACCTGCTGCATCAGTTCGGTACCCGCCAGAGACCAGACGCTGCTGTCCTGTTCCAGTCGCTGGCCCGACCAGCCCTGAGTTCCAGAGCTCCTGCCAAAATTCAGACATCATCCTCAACCTGTTAGCAAGCTTTTGGCGTAAGTCTCATCAGATTCTGAGCTCGGTGGAATTATTGGCAGCATCGACATCGACCCTCTATCCAGAAATACAGAAGCTAGGCAGAATCGGCAAAGCTCGGGAAGTCGGTTATCTTTGCATATCTCCCCACCCCGCTTGGCCGGCTGAAGGCCCCTCCCTGCGTGGAGGTAGTTTTGGATGTATTAAGCATAATCCCCACCCGAATATCCCCCCCCCCCCCTTGCATGGGGTGTAGTTCATGTACTTATTAAGTCGCAGGTTTGAAGCTTCAATCGACGTGGCGTGCGGGTACATACCCTCGCCTCCCCGCTCGCCCCCGTCTCCGGCCGGAGTCGGCGTCTTCACGCCGGATAGGTGAGCCTCGGTCCCTCTCTTACTGGTTAATCACTTGCTTAGCTTAGTATTATTGCTATTGCTTCGTCGGACGGAGAGTGAGAGTTCGGCCCAAATTGTTAGTATCGTGAGTGGCCACCGCGGGTAAATTGAGAGTGAATCCACTTAACCCACACCCTTGGTGTGTTGGCCGCCCATGATTTGGGCATCCTAGGCCCATTTGGGGTTCTTCCCAAGCTAGCCAACCATTGGAGCCTCAAGGTCCCGCCTCGGACCCTCTCCAACATCGCCTAGTCGCCATCGGGCACTAGTGTGCGCCATACGGGTGAGCTCGCTAGTGTGAGTCCGCTGCTCAAACTTGAATGCTTGCATGATAGGTCTAAGGTTGGTTTCACATCAAGTGGTATCAGAGCAAGTTCACAACTTGTCTCTATCAAGTTGGTCCTAGGGCATGTTTATGCATTTAGAGTCTTCGGTTGCATCTTTTGGTCCCTAGCATGGCCACCTCTTACCAACCTCACCCATCGGTCCTCTCCATAAGTCCAAACCACCAAAGGATGCCTACCACTAACACACATAACCTCCCGGGCCATGTCAACTACCTCATGAAGGCCTTGACCCATGCCAATGAGTGGCTTGATAACATATCGGGTAGACTCAACCAACTTGGAGAAAATAGGCCCGCCCCAAGGACAGACAATAGAATGGTCCCTTTCCCACTTCCCACCTTTGATGGAACCTCTCCTAGAGAATATTTAGATTGGGAAGCTACAATGGACCAATACTTCACTTGGTATCATATATCCGAGGATGAAAAGGCATTGGTTGCCAAAATGCAACTTACCAAACGGGCGGAAACTTATTGGATGCAAATTGTCGGGCTAAAGATACTTAGAAGGGAAACTCCCATCACCACTTGGAAGGACATGAAGGAGCAACTTAGAGCAAAATATATGTCCCCTTCCTACCCGGGTTATCAAAACTCGAGGAGCACTCTCACTCCTCCAAACCCACCCGTCCAAACCCTTACCACTAGAACCCAAGTCTCTAAGGCCTCCACCTCCCCACCTAATCCCATGAGGGCCCCCACACCCCAACCAAAACCCCCTTCACTAACCTACACTAGTCAAGCCTCTTTAGCCCCCACTTCCACCCCAAATGATCCCAAGGGCAAGAGACCCCTAACCGACCCAATTCCCTCCATGGTGACCACCACTCATCCAACCCTCACCATTAAAAACCATGTGGACACCGTGTCCACCCCTCCACCAAGGCCCATAATGGCCACCATCCCCAAACCCAAAACCCCTCACCCAACTCACCTCCCGCTTCCTACACCAATCTTTCCCCAACCTAGGCCTCCTCTACTTCCCCTTCCAATCCAAGTCCACCCTTGACCACCACCCCAAGTGCACCATGCTCCAGCTATCACCAATTCTCCCGCATTAGACCTACCCAACCCATTAACACTAGGAATTGAAACCTCCACAACCCTCCACATGGGAGTAGATGCTAGTCCGGAACCCATTCCCACCCATAAGGAAGCCCAAGATCACACCAATGGTAAGTAAAAGCCTCAACCCTTTACCACTTCAAATAGCCCGGATCCTCAAGAGTCACCCACCTTCACCATGAATGAGCATATACTCCAATGGCTCAAGCAAGGACCCACCCTTCCTAGCTCACCTCCACCTCTCTCACCTTTGGGTTATCCATCCCAAATTGTTCCCCTCCACTCCTATCACACCACAATCCAATCCTACTATGAGGTAGAAGATTGGGATGATCTCCTCAAAGGTCTAAAGTGGCAATCAGACTTGACTTCTTTATTGGCCCTAGGAGCGGACCAACCCAAGAGCCTTAACCTCATCCATCCATGCATTGGGTCTATCTCCTCGGTTTGCACTATTGGTTGCTACACTAGTGACATCATTTTCCTTCTCCCCATAGTGGAAGAGCCCATCCTGGTCCACTCCCCTACCATTGTGATTCCTAAAACCTTGACCAACCAGCCCACCCCTTACACCGGCCCAACCATTCCACTAGAAGAAGACGACTCATCACCTTTTGAGGACCTTGAGGATATGGAGCCCCTTGGTAACCCACTTTATGATCCCTATGATCCATTCCAATGGGAGCCAAGTAACCCAACCACCTTAACTACCACCTACCTTTCCCTACCCCAACCCACCATGTTTGATCCAATCCACCCCATCCCAGACCCGGGTTACACCATGGGAACAATGACTTTGGGTGGTATACACCTAGGGATCGAGGAAATGCCCCATCTCATGATATCCACCTTTCTAGACCCCTTCGACCCATTCCAATGGAAGTCCAAAGGCCCACACATAGGAGACATCTTTGTCACAAGAGTGCATAAGTCTTGGCATACAACACCACTTGGCATGATTCATAAGTCAGGTACATTCATTTACATCACCCACATGTCAAGTAGGAAGTATAAGTGGACCGTATTTGGATGTATTGGCCCACCCTCATTCATCATGAGTCTTAAGTATGAGAGGAGCATACATGGATGTCCGGGTCCCCCGACATTTGTCATACCCATGCATAAAAGGTTCATCTATGGATGTCCCGGCCCCCCTGAGTCTGTCACAATCTTCATAGCATCAAAGCATGATCGATCTACATGTGGCTACCTCGGACCACCTTTGCATACCAAACATTGCCCACTCACATCGCATCATCAAGCATGGCATATGCATCCAAGCACATATCAAGCAACAAGCGGTGATATTCACAACAAGCGAGCAAAAACTCATGAGCGCCACTTGGAATTCGATGATGACTTTGGAGTGGCTCTACCCCAGGGTCACCTCCAAATCGAGGGCACGAGGACTTGGACCTTGCCAAGTTCCGAGTGACTTTGGCAACCCGGCTTATGAGTTGAACTTTCAAAAAGGGTTTTGGGATTCTCCCCATTTCTCATGTGGCGGATGTAGCACCTTATAAGGGCACCGCGGTGGATCCTAGTGAGTGCCTCCAGCTTACACCTACCTTTGTGAGAGACACCCTCGGAGTGCCACCACAAATAGCCTGAGAGCCCGACGTGAGCACACAGCGGCAATACTAGGCAAGCAAGATCCCATCGCCAGCATGAGGGTATGACGGAGTCACTTTGTCGAGCTGAAGCGCCGTTCCCCGACTATGGTCGCGGGTTGAGTATGGAGATCGAGGATCACCCATAGCCGCAGTTAGATGTACTACTTCCCTGGTGGACCCATACTCGACGGGGTCGAGTTTTCCCCACCCCGGGGGTATGATGAGGGCATCCCTTGCCCCTCCACATTTTCTCCGGACTCGGATTGTTCGTCGGCAAGCGCCATTATGTTAGTCATGTATTTTTGAGTCTAGTCATGTAATCTTCACATTTTCTTTGAGTCAATATCATGTAATTTTCCCTTTATTTGAGTCATGTACCTAGATTGTTGAGTCATTTTCCTAAGTATTGAGTCATTATGTTGGTTTGATAGGTTATTGGGCCCATCTCATTGGGCTAGGCCCATGGATGCCCCCCCTTCCCTTCGGTTATTAGTCATTGTGTCTTTTGTTAGGGTCCTTTGTGAAAAAGTCATGTGCCTATAAATAGGCCACCCCACTCCTCATATGTAACAACTTTTGAAGAATCATTTGAATAGAAAACATTCTCTAGTCTTACTCCTCTCTACCAAATCTCTCTTCCCTCTCTCACCCATTATCTCTCTCTCTCTCTCTCCCTCCACCCAATTTTCGGAATTTTCTCTCTCCTCCCCATTCACCCCTCATTAAGACCTCTCCCCTTCCCCATACACCCATTTAACTCCCCCCCAACCCAAGGTGGCATCCTCCAATCCACACCCCACCTCCCAACCCCCAACTACCCAACACCACTTCCTAAGCACCCCTTCCTCTCCCCAAGGTTGAAGGGGCTCTTCCCTAAGCCCAAATTCGAATTTCCCTCTCCCTAGGGCAGTGCCCTTCCATCTCCCCACCTCCCAAACCACCCAAAGTCGCAGCCCCCCTTCCCCATACCAGCCAAGTTCACCCTCCACCTCTTACTCTCTTGGCCATCCCCTTCCCCACCCCCTCATCTTCTTCTCATTCAGCCTCTGTTTCAGACAGCAGAGTTGCAGCAACTTGCAGAGGCAGCCACGACCGTCTCTCAAAGATTCAGGTGGCAAGGCCTACATTTATGGAATCATCATCAAGATAGATTTCCAACGGTGGTGGTCTCGCCGGCTTCCGAGGTCGGAGCTATCCGCAGGAGCTGATCTCCCACGACTTCGCAGAAGACCCCAGGCAGAGAACCAGAGCGAGATTGGAAGCCCGACCACGACGAACCTTTTGGGATTAAGATCAAGTGTTCTTCAGAAAAGTTCTTCCCTCTCAAGTCCTCTTTCATCCTAAAGAAGCAGAGCTGCATTTGGACATCGGCATCTCAAGTTACAAATTTTCTACTCCAAGTGTGTCAGGTCAGTTTACAGGAGCCAGAACTAACACCCCTCTACTCATCTGATCGTCCCGGTCTTCTCAGACATCTTCCGACATCGCCGTCAGTGGCAACAGAAAGAAGACTCGGCTACGGTTCCAACGGTTCAGGTCTCGCCTCAATCAGAGCCGTTAGAGATTGTGCCACCCTCTGCAACCAGCCACATTGATCTGCACCAGATAGAGGCAGAATCAATCAGTTTGGTCCCAGACTCTGCCACGGCCAGCTCGTGAAGGCTCTGAGCGCCATTTTTGGAGGGAAGAAACTACTTCAAGCTAGCTGCCACCTTCAAGAAGAAGGGACTCAATCGGCCACCGGAACCCTCTGCTCCAATTTTATTCGTCGGAGACGGCAGACTGCCCCCTGTGGTCCCAGGTTAGACCAGTTTTTACTCCTCTGGTTACCCCTCTCTCCACCGACATCGGATCGCATCCCCGTCAACTCCGGCTCGAAGCTACCCCGACCACGATCGCATCACCGCCAGTTTCATTCCAATCGAAGTCCGGGAGAGCCCACAGTGACTTCTGCAACCTGCTGCATCAGTTCGGTACCCGCCAGAGACCAGACGCTGCTGTCCTGTTCCAGTCGCCGGAGCGGTCAGCCCAGAGTATCAAAGCTTTCCCAAAAATTCAAGCTTCATTCTCTGTCAGTTGGGAAACTTTTGGCACTGGTCTCGTCAAGATCCGAGTTCCGTGGAACCCGTGGCAGCACCGTCTCCGACTGTCTGTCCAGTGAACCTGAAGCAGGGCAGAACCGGTGGAGCTCGGGAGGTCAAGTTTCATTGCGTAATCCCCAACCCGCTTGGCCGGCTGAAGGCCCCTCCCTGCGTGGAGGTAGTTTTGGATGTAATTAACTTAATCCCCACCCCAAGATCATCCCTCCTGCGAGAGGCGTAGTGTTGTACTCTTTACACTTTCAGGTTGAAGCGACACCGACGCGGCGTGCGGGTACATACCCTCGCCTCCCCGCTCGCCCCCGTCTCCGGCCGGAGTCGGCATCTTCACGCCGGCTAGGTGAGCTCCTGAACATCCCTCATTGCTGTATTGGACTTGCTTAGCTTAGTATTGCTATAGTTACTCCGTCGGCGGTAAGAGAGTGTCCGATTTTACATTGCCACCAAATTGAGTGACCACCGCGGGCGAGTTGAGAGTGAATCCACTTAACCCACACCCTTGGTGTGTTGGCCGCCCATGATTTGGGCATCCTAGGCCCATTTTAGGTTCTCCCCAAGCTTGCCAACCCTTGGAGCCTCATGGTCCCACCTCGGACCCTCTCCAACATCGCCTAGTTGCCTTCGGGCCCTAGTGTGTGCCATACGGGTGAGCTCACTAGTGTGAGTCCGCTGCTCAAACTTGAATGCTTGCAAAATAGGTCCAATGTCAGTTTTACATCACAAAGAGTTAAAGGAACAATTGATGGAGCTTCTTAAAAAGGGATTTATTCGGCCAAGTACTTCCCCGTGGGGAGCACCCGTATTATTTGTAAATAAGAAGGATGGATCCATGAGGTTATGCATCGACTATCGACAGTTGAATCATCTCACTATCAAGAATAAGTATCCACTGCCGAGAATCGATGAGTTATTTGATCAAATATCTGGATCCAAGTATTTCTCAAAGATTGATCTCAGGTCGGGATATCACCAACTAAGGATCAAAGATGAGGACATTCATAAGACCACGTTCAGGAGCAGGTATGGGCACTATAAATTTGTTGTTATGCCTTTTGGACTAACAAATGCCCCTGCTGCCTTTATGCAGTTGATGAATAGTATATTCAGACCTCATCTAGATCAGTTCGTGGTGGTTTTCATTGATGATATATTAATTTATTCAAAGACTAAGGAAGAGCATGAGGAGCATTTGCAGATTGCATTACAGATATTGAGGACAAATCAATTATATGCAAAGCTCAGTAAATGTGAATTCTGGCTGGAAGAAGTATCTTTCCTAGGACATGTTATATCAAAGGATGAATTATCCGTAGATCCATTGAAGGTTGAAGCTGTAAAGAATTGGGAAAGACCGACCAATGCTAGCGAGATCCGTAGTTTCTTGGGTCTTGCGGGCTATTACCGGCGATTCATCAAGGATTTCTCCAAGATCGCCGTACCACTCACTAGACTAACTCGCAAGGAGATCCGTTATGAATGGAGTGAGGAATGTGAAAGAAGCTTCCAAGCCCTCAAGGATCACCTAACTACTGTCCCGGTTTTAGCTTTGCCAATTGAAGGCGAGAAATTCGAGGTATACACCGATGCATCTGGCATTGGCCTCGGATGTGTCTTAATGCAACAAGGGACAGTCATAGCTTACTCATCTCGACAGCTAAAGAAGCATGAAGAGAACTACCCAGTACATGATCTAGAATTGGCTGTGGTAGTGTTTGCATTGAAGATCTGGAGACATTACTTATACGGAGTGTAGTTCACTGTATACTCCGATCACAAGAGTCTCAAGTATCTTTTCTCTCAGAAGGAATTGAATATGAGGCAAAGACATTGGCTAGAATATCTCAAGGACTACAACTTCACAATACAATATCATCCTGGAAAGGGTAATCTTGTAGCTGATGCCCTCAGTCGCAAGCCAAGAGTAATATTAGCCAATTGTATGATTCAGGAGTGGAAGTTGCTAGAACAATTCTCTAAACTTAATATAAGCATGGACATGGAAAGCCGGTGTGTTATACTATCACATATGAGCATACATCCTGAATTACTCTCTGAAATACGAGGACTTCAAGATAATGACCCCGTATTAATGGAAATCAAGGGCAAAATAGAGGAACAACCTAATTTCAAGATGGCCTCAGATGGAAGGTTATTATTCAGGAATAGATCTTGTATACCAGATTGTCCAGATCTAAAGAAGAAGATCTTAGATGAAGCTCACAGATCAAGGTACACGATTCATCCAGGATCTACCAAAATGTACCAAGATTTGAAAAGGACCTTTTGGTGGCCCAATATGAAAAGAGAAGTAGCAGACTTTGTGTCTCGCTGTCTCACTTGCCAACAAGTCAAGGTGGAACACCAAAAGCCTGTCGGTAAGCTACATCCTCTTGATATTCCCAAGTGGAAGGGAGAGGATATCGGAATGGACTTCATTATGGGACTATCTAAATCTAGAGGAGGACATGATAGAATTTGGGTCATCATAGACCGTCTGACCAAGTCGACACATTTCTTGCCAATCAAAAGCCGATGGTCAATAGATGTTCTTGTCACATTATACATCAAGGAAATAGTTAGACTACATGGCATTCCTGTTTCAATCGTGTCTGACCGAGACCCTCTTTTTACTTCTCATTTTTGGAAGGGTCTACAACATTTGTTGGGGACAAGACTCAACTTTAGTACTGCTTTTCATCCTCAGACGGATGGTCAGACAGAGAGAACAAATCAGGTAGTAGAAGATATGCTCAGAGCTTGCATCATTAATTTTGGTGGAAGCTGGCATGATCACTTGCCTTTGGTTGAATTTGCATACAACAACAGCTACCAGGCAAGTATACAGATGGCACCTTTCGAAGCCTTATACGGAAGGAGTTGCCGATCACCCTTGTGCTGGGATGAAGTTGGCGAGAAACAACTGTTAGGCCCAGACATGGTAAGGGATACCACTGAAAAGATTCAGTTGATTAGAGAGAGACTTCAAGTTACGCAGTCTAGATAGAAGGCATATGCTGTCACAAGAAGAAGAGATCTCGAATTCCAAGTCGGAGATCACGTATTTCTCAAGATATCACATGGACGAGGAATAAGGAGATTTGGTGTTAAGGGCAAGCTTGCACCAAGATTTATCAGACCTTTTGAGATACTAGAAAGAGTTTGCAAGGTTGCTAACCGAGTCGCTTTGCCTCCTCAATTGTCCGACGTCCATAATGTATTCCATATATCCATGCTGAAGAAGTATGTGCACGACCCGTCACATATCATCGATCACAGAGATCTGGTGATTCAAAAGGATCTCACATATGAGCAAAAGCCCGTGCAGATCCTCGATCGTGAGGTTCGTACTCTAAGGAACAAAATGATTCCCATGATAAAGGTGCAATGGAGTAAATGCTCAGAGCACGAAGCCACATGGGAGACCGAGGAGTCCATGAGGAAACGATTCCCTGACTTATTCTAAATGGTACGTACTCTGCACCCTCCACGTCTGTGCATATATGCGATTGAATTTGGGGACCAAATTCTTTTAAGTGGGGGAGGGTGTAGCAACCCTGGTAAGTCGAAGGTATAAAATCCTAAATGGATTACAAAATTAAACCAATATTAAAGACTCAATTCATATCTACTTAAAACATATAAACAAATAGGGCATAAGTAAATAACGCCTCCGGTCAGGTCGTCATTTAATTGAAGACTGAATAAGCAGGCGCTAATTTAATAATTGACGCCCCCTTGACAGGCGTCATATAATGAATCGAAGACAGTGTATAGAGGCGTCATTTTAAAATAACACCCCAATCTTAGGCGTCATTTACAAACAGAACCCGTTGGTGTTTGGTTCGAACGGGGATGTTATACGGGGTAAGTTTTGATTAAGAAAGGGATCAATACGTGGATATCTAAGTTTGATCAGGAGTCTACATAGGAAGTTTCAGTCCTAATCAAGCTCCTAGAACCCATTAGGATTCTTTTCCCTATAAATACTAACCCCTCCAACAAACCCATGTTAATACTATTTGCCAAGACGTCCTTCTGCTGCTATTTCCCTGCTGCTGCGTGAAGAACATAAAGAAGTTCTTCAACTTCTTCCTTTTCCTCCTGCTACGTTGGAAGGGCGAATGGCATCTTCCTCTTCATCCTGCCGTGGACGTAGAAGGACCTTCATCCTCTTCTTCTTCCTTGTTCTACTGTTGCTGCCGTGGGAAGCCTCTACTTCTCTATTTTCTTCCTAAAGGGGTTGTGGCATTGCTGAAACCATCTTCCTGCAGCTCCATAGAAGGGGCACTGATATTGCCTTTGATAAGAGCTGCTGCTCTTGATAGTTCATCCAAGCTTCTTCTGCTGCCGAGATCTCTGTTGAAAACAGAGTATCGGAATATGGCATATATCATCACCGTTCTACAATGATCATCAACCAAAACTTCAAACAATGTAGGTTTTCTCAAGTGTTAAGCCAAATTTAATAATTTTAGGCTTGTACATGCATATAGGTCTGTAGGGGATTGCAGAGATCGCTCTGGATTGAGGTTTTCATTATTTTACTGCATGAATTAAATTAGCGACCCAGTCTAGGGCGCTATTTTATTTAACGACCGTGAAAATAGTCATCATTTCGTTAGATAATTAATAATTATACAATGTTTAAAATTTAATAACTGTGAACCCTTACATGTAAACTAATGCATGATCATGTCCATAAATTCCTACTATTTTTCTCTATCAGTTCATGTCTTTAGAATTTTGATTGGACATACTCTAAGAACCATGTGTCTATGATTGTACCTGCCCGGTGCAAATCGTATGACAAAGATACAACGACCCTCTTCAGGTCGTCATTTGAATGAACGGCCCTATACATGGGCGCCAATTTAGTGATAAATTGTGAAATTCTGAAATGTTATAATTTTCTGGATATTGGAAATAACGACATGCACCATGCCGTCATTTTGATATATAACGCCCCTGACCAGGGCGCTGTTTACTAAATTGAAGACTTAATCTAAGTCGTAATTTACATAATATCTGAAACCTAAAAATATTTACAGATTTTAATATTAACAGTATCTAGATGCAGCGACTGTGTGAACAGTCGTCACTTATTGAAATGACGACCCTGACAAGGGCGCCATTTCATGAAATGAAGACGTGACCTAAGGCGCCAATTCACTATTTTCCTGATTTTCGTGATTTTCTATAACCCACTGTCGGTTGGTTATATATCGGCACTATATTCCATTCCGAGAATATAGTCCCATGTTTCACGTTGTTTTATCGATTACCCACTATTTCTCGGTGATAGATGAACCCTCCGCGGGACATTCCGTTCCTCCGGACCGGTGACTTTATCAAAGAGACCTCCGTAAGACTCCGCTAGCCTTGGATTCCCTCAAGGCAGCTGAGCAGGTTGTACCATTAAAACCTATGACACTACTTGATTGCCATGTCACTCTAAAGAAACATGTTATACCGGCCCTCATGACATGCTATTTGGATGTCATAAGAATATCCTTAAGATTTAATGGAATGGGAAACCATGCCATTAGTGTTCTTACGAATTATGTGCCATACTTGTGGATCTCAATTCTATCTAGCTTATCATGTCCAAGAATGAGCGACCATCTCTATATGAGCGCTTATTCTTAATATCATGGCACCCAGTTAGGGAGCCGATTCCACCTAGTTTTATCGTCAATCGTGATTGTACCGTTATTATCGTTCTTACATATCATGTTTAGCCCTTGTGATTCTATTCTACAAGATCTACCTTAAAGTTCCTACAAGCATATTCCTTTGAAATTCCATATTGGCTATAACTATAGTGGATGTCGAAAATACATGATCAATGCCTGCGCATATAGGGCCCGATCTAGTCCTGGGAGGAGCACCCGAAAGTACTTGTGCCCATGGGAGTTTTAATGATAACGATGTGGCATTACACCGAAGTGCATGACTAGCTTGATTAGACATTTTCACAATCTCGTACTTGACTTGACTTGACTTGACATGACATGATTCGCGTGACCCGAAAAGGGTATTTACTTTTTTACTTGCTTGAAACATGATAGCCAATTCTTGACATGACTTGATCACTTGACATAATGAATATACGTGCTTGATTATCTTGCTATATTGACACGAGTTCTGGAAAAGACTTGCTAGTTCACTCATTATCTCTTGATACGCATTCTCTCTTGTTATACGTTTTATGCGAGCCTGCATAGCTTATTGCATTTCATGTAACTTGTAATCTACTTAAAGCAAGCTAGCTCTTGAGATATAATCCCTACTGAGCGCTCGCTCGCATAGTGTTTTCCCTTATCTTTCGGGTAAGTCCGGGGGCGAAACTCAATCGGATGGGGAAAGTCAAGAGTGATGAAATTATAGCTACTCCGTCTATCCAAGCGTTATCTAGTCTTATCTTTTATACATTCTTGAGTCAAACATTGTGCTTTTCATTTTACTGAGTCTTAGCACTTTCATTGAGTGGATGTAATAGAAGTACTTTGGAATTTATGATTGAATAAAGGATTGGGTTATCTTTACTTATGCGCGCTTTGTCTTTGTGTCTAATACACAAACGCTCTGATTGACATGATTGTTATAAACTCGTCACGCGTCTCCGGGTTCCTTCCATGCTCGGGGCGTGACATTCAGCTTATCCAGAATGTCCTTAGCGGACCTGCAGTCATGAAAGTAAGAATGTAGAGCCTTGTCAGTAGCTACTTTCATTAGATTGAAAACTTTCTGATTTTCTCCAAGCTTTGATCTGTGACTGTTAGTCCACTTGGACTCTCTCTTTGGTAATCTGTGAGGACCGTGTGAAATTAATTTCCACAGATCAGGATTAATCAGTTTTACATAATCATGCATACTACTAAGCCACGAATTAAAATTAGACCCATTGAAAATCGGTGGATGAGCCATGGTGATCAGTTTAAGAGTAATTCTCATGATAGACTGAGCACAAATAGAAATGCACCTAAAATAGGATAGCAGGATCCTCTACAGATCGTTGGATCCGATGAATCAGAAACCCGCTCTGATACCACTTGTTAAGGTGCAAGGCACGGATTAAGAGGGGGGGTGAATGAATCCCCATTAAAAACTATTGTTGAATTAAAATCTTAGATGGGTTAATCAATTAAGCACTCTTCAGTTGACACATGAAAGCACCGGCTGAAGGACTAGCTCACACAAAACGTAAATCTGACAAACACAGTATTGAGTACAAATCGAGGACCAGGCTGATGTAATGATGAGCACTCTACCAACCCTTCAAGTACCCAAACGTAAGCAGACACATAGAGGAAACTTTTAACAGAACTCAATATAAACTAATGAGACAACGGAGCTTCTCTCTTTTCACAACCGTGAACTGAGAAACTCAGGCTCACACATGAGTTGTAATTCTACTGAACATATGGACAAACACTTCACATTCATATAAACTCCCCAAGATCACACATATAATCAAGCACACAAAACCTGTGAAGGGGAGATAGATGATATGGAAGAACGCACAAAGCAAACCACGATAGACATTATTTTTTAGGTGGTTCGGTCCTCCAGACCTACGTCCACCCCTCACTTCAAATCGGAGTGAGGCTTCCCTTGCAAAAGCAAGAACCCGCAGACTCAGTCTGCAAACATACACTGCCTAACAGCTTGAGCTAGAGGAACACACTCCTCTCTTCCTCCACCCAGGAGGGCAACCACTAGCGACACCCAGTCACTGGCAACCAGAGACCGAAGTCTCTCTTCCTCCAAATCGGAGGGAACCCACAAGTGACAACTTGTCACTTGCAACCGGAGACACCAAGTCTCCCTTCCTCTGAAACCCAGAGGGAACGCACAAGTGACACCAAGTCACTTGCAACCGGAGACACCAAGTCTCCCTTCCTCTGAAACCCAGAGGGAAAGCACAAGTGACACCAAGTCACTTGCAACCGGAGACACCAAGTCTCCCTTCTCCTGAGTCCACAGGAGGAACCCCGACCTCAACCCAGAGAATCGGAAAACACTAAGGAACTGGATAAGAACAAAATTAAAGGATAAAAGAAAAGACAATCAGAGTTTAGCTCCAATGAGCATGATGGCTCTGGATTTGATCCATGAGGCCAATCTAGAGACAGATCTTCAATATGCTTCAGCTGCTTCTTCATTGTCGCTCCTCTCTTCTCTGCTCTCTCTTCCTCTTTCTTTCTTCTTCTTCTCTCGGTGTACTCTCTCGCTCTCCTGGCGACTCCTCCTTCCTTTTTCTTCTTCTGCTGGCTCTCGTATTATTCTTTCCTTAGCTATCTTCTTTATCTTCAGAGTGAATTTCCATATATATATGTGCAGCAGATAGAGGATGTGTGGAAACCACGATTCCCGCTCAAAATTCCATCCAAATCTGAGTCTTCAGTAGCCACGTGTCAACATCTTGGCTTAACAGCTTTCCACGTGTCATGATCATCAATGTTATTTCTGCCTCAGATCACGTGCCCTCTTTAAGGTTTATGAACATTAGACCTTGAGAAAGATGAAACGTAAGAGTGCACCGACTCAAAATGCAAGCCTAGGAATGTTGTACAGACCTTAGACGTTGATTGGCAAGATATGCACTGGCATTATGCGTGGTAGCATAGGATGTGCATTGACTTGGTTAGCACATGTCAAGACTTGCACCGACCGCTATAGTGAATCTCACGGACTTGGCCATGCATAAAAAACAGAACCTGCACAGACTCTGTATGCAAGAGATGAGCAATGCACCGACCTTCTAAACGAGTATGCAACAAAAAGTGCACAGACCTCATATGCAATGTGCAAAGACATTGTATGCGAGATACACAACAAGCACCGACTCAGTATGCGTGAAGACAATCCTGCACCGACCTTTTATATGTGCAAGTCAAAGCTTGCACAGACCTATATATGTCATGACACACAAGAATGCACCGACCTCATCTGGAATGAGCGAGAAATGCACCGACCATGTGACTGCTAGCATGAAGTGATGCACTAACTTATATGCTTGCAGTAAAAGCTGCACCGACTCAAGCTAACACAAAACATGCACCGACTTCTATAGTGAAATGCATCGAGGTGGTCATGTTAAAGCTGAAGACTTGCACCGACTGTGATGTGCACCGGCCATATGTGTTATGCCACCTAGCTATAGTAACCAGCATCGACTCTAAAAATGCCTAGGACACAAACCTGCTCGGACATGGTATGCTACAGGAAACTGCACCGACCTATATGAATGTCCTAGGACCTTCATGTATGTATGAACAGTGATATGCACATACTTATATGTGTTGAAGGCAAAAACATGCATAGACTTTCATGAAGTGCTACAGGAACTAGCACCGACTTTATAGAACATTACCTTATTTGACTATGCATTGACCTTACCTGTCAATGATTTTACTTTGACTTGGGTTGACTTCCTGTTCATGACCCGTGAGTCATTCTTAAACCTGTTATGACATATTCTCATAATACATCAGGATTATATCATCAAGGATGTGGATATAAACATAATGAGACATAATATTTGTCATCATCAAAACTCTAGAACCACAGAGGACACAACAATCCCTCCATTTTTGATGATGGCAATATTATGAGTCATTGCAATTGCTTCACCATGATGATTATGAAATACCAGTTATGAAATATGAATGAACATGTAAAGCAGTCAAAAATGAGCATGTAAAGCACCATGAGTGCAACATCTGACAAGAATTACAATTGAGGACTGACCAAGAGTGACAAAGATTGGCAGATGACTCAATTTGAGGACTGACCAAGAGTGACAAAGAATGGCAGATGACTCAATGAGTGACAAAGAATGGCATATGACTCAATGACTCACACAAGTTCTCCCCCTTTGACAACATCAAAAAAATGGAATGATCATTGACCCACAGGGACATGCAAGAATTCTCCCCCTTGGACGGACAATGTGATTGAAATAAAGCACAGGGGTGATTATGGACAGATAAAGCAGTGACATAAAGAAGTCAAAAGATAGTGCTATTTGCAAACATATCTGAAATGATATCAATCAGTTAGGTCTGAAATAATGATACCATTGAAATAATGGAGTCCACTTTTAGAGAGCAAGTATTCAGAATGAATGAGAAAGGTTTTCAATGAGCTTCAATCAAGGTTTTCAATGAGATACCAATATCATAAATCCAAGAGTATAAATATTTCAGAGTCTTCCATTATAAGGGCTTATGAGTGAATCTTTATTGAATAGCATGGTTTAAATATGATGCATATCCAGTTTGTCAATAAAATTCTTTACTCATTTCTGAATTCAGATTTAATAAAAGTGAACCAAGCCCTCATGCTAACATGTTGATTAACCTCCATACATCTTACTCAATCTATTTCAATGACTTCTTTAGGAAAAACAATCATGAGTATTGAGGTTAAACAATTTGACATATCTGAATTTTCACCTTTTGGGTTCAGCAGAAATTTTTATTTCTTTTTATTTTCAGAACAGTCAGGAATAATTCATGCCTTTCATCGTAAAGGTAGACATTGATTAGACGCATGTACCCCTAGTTTACTCAGTAGAATGTACCATTCTGTTTCAGGTATAGATATCGCCTTTTTGTATAAGGGTACACGTTTACCAGACGCAGGTACCCCTAGATACTGAGTGAAACTAACCTTTGTTAATTTTCTGAACAGAGTTAGCCAAGAAGCATCATGACTTTGGGTCCATTGTCTTTGACAAGGGTCCTAGTTTCTTAGTGCATTTGGCCATTGCTCTGCCATTTGCATAACTGAATTAGCATTTGGATACAGCTACCCATAAGGTTTTGAAGAAAGACTTGTTTAAAAACAATACATATTTCATGCATTTCAACCAAATAAGTCATGATTTCAATATTTCAGATTACAGAAGGTGTTTCAAAAATATAACATGAAACATATGGTTAAAGTTTATTAAGAACTAATTCAGATATTTTCATGGCATTTAAGAAGCAGCTGAAGCATATTGAAGATCTGTCTCTAGATTGGCCTCATGGATCAAATCCAGAGCCATCATGCCCATTGGAGCTAAACTCTGATTGTCTTTTCTTTTATCCTTTTATTTTGTTCTTATCCAGTTCCTTAGTGTTTTCCGATTCTCTGGGTTGAGGTCGGGGTTCCTCCTGTGGACTCAGGAGAAGGGAGACTTGGTGTCTCCGGTTGCAAGTGACTTGGTGTCACTTTTGCTTTCCCTCTGGGTTTCAGAGGAAGGGAGACTTGGTGTCTCCGGTTGCAAGTGACTCGGTGTCACTTGTGCTTTCCCTCTGGGTTTTAGAGGAAGGGAGACTTGGTGTCTCCAGTTGTGCAGATGCAGTTCTATATGCATCTTAAGCTGATAATATGCTACTTATATGCAACTGTGAATACATGAGCAAGTCAAAAGTGTAGGTGAACATTTTAAGCATGAGACATCGTGCAAGCATAGATGCAAATGAGAAACTATATGCATGAAATTTTGATTAACAAATCAAACATGATATGCAACTATCTAAACAAGGTTATCAAAAGCTCAAATGTCTACCAGCAAAGGTGGGGTTTTACCAAACTTTGGATGTCTTGGTTTATTTGACCCCCTTTTATTCCTCATCCCCAAGGCATACCTGCAAAGCACATATCTCATTTTGTGTTTCTAGGTACCCAAGACTTCTTGGCTCCTACAATGTTAGTAACACCTCTGATAGGTGCTTTCCACAATCTTTGAGCATGTAAGTCATCAGATTTCATTACATTACAATCACTCATGGAGTGCCCAAAGGCTTCACAGTAATAACATGAAATAACATATCTTAAATTTCTTTTCTGCACATTAGCATTATCATGGAAATTTTTCTTTGTATTTCTACCAAGCACATTCTCCCTAGCAGGGTATCTAGCATATTTGAAATTTGCATTCCTACCCTGGATATGCCAACAGTCCTTGACTGTATGGCCATGCTTTCCACAGTGAGAGCAAACGGAAGAGTTTCTCCTATGAGAGCTTAACTAGCATTCAGTAGCCTTGTGACCAGGCTTGTGACAATTGAAACATGTGATGTGCTGGTTCACTGAAATATTTTTGTTCTTGTTAAAAGTATGATGATTTACAGGGAATTTAGCATGATGTGACTGTGAGCTTTTCTTACCATTTATAAACCAGCATTGTGCACCAACATGTCCTACCTTACCACGATTAAAGCATGTGATACTCTTTTTCTTAGTGGCAGGAAGCTTCTTGACATGAGAGTCCCGGGCATGCAATTTTCTAGCATTCAGATCATCTAGCTCCATTAATTTATATTCATGCATCAAATGACCGAATCTATGACAGTAATGGCATGAAGTTTTCTTTTTGTATGCATGAATGTGTGTGTTCGGGTTATGCACATCACCAGTATGAATGTTTCTTTGCCTATTCTGCACTTGAACATTCTCTTTCACTTTTTCAGCTTGTTTCTGAATTTTGGTTTTCAGAATTTTGTTTTGTTTTTGATTTCCCTGAGCTGTGGGCTGTTCAACTTGAGATGTGGTGGCTACATTTGAGGCTTTTACAAATGAAGTCATCAGTTTATTTTCAAAGGCTTTCTTATTATCAGTTTTGTAGCCCAGCCCTTCCTTCTTAAAATTAACCTTTATTCCCAACAATTTGTTCAGATTATCTTATATACTAACAAATTTAGACAAAGCACTGTTAAAATTCTTAATCTCCATTTTTAGTGATGCAATATTTATTTCATAACTTGCAATCTCTTGTTCACTGCAGTTAACAGCTTCATTCAGTACTTTGTTAGCAATTTTATATTTTTCAATTTCTTGTTCCAGATTGCTTAATTTTTCAGAATCTTCAATACAAACAGTTTTTCCTCTTTCTATGGCTAGAAGTCTTTCAGACATAGCATAGTTTAGCTGTTTTAACTTTTCATTTTCCTTAACCAGAGCATCATTTTGAATTAACTCATCAAGAATCTGGTCATCATGTGATGCTTTTGGATTATTTGAAGTTTCAGATTCTCTTTGCAGATTTTCAATGTTTTTCTGAAGCTCCATGTTCACAGATGTAATAACATTCAATTTCTCAGCAAGTAGGTTCTTCCCTTGTTTGAGTTTCTCACATTTTCCTTCATTCTCAATGACAGATTTTCTGAGAGACTCATTTTCAGATTTAAGTTTGTTAAGTTTTGAGTTAGCAAGTTCAAGATCTTCTAGAGATGTTTTATTCTGAACAGGATCATTAGCACAGAACTGATTATCACTAGCTGAGCTAAGCTTCTCTTCTAGATCAGAGATCTCATTTGCAAGTTCTTGATTTTCAATTTTTAACAATTCAATTTGTTTCTTAAGCATTTGAATATCAGACAAACAAGCATTATGGGATTGTTTCAACTCCATACATTTGTCACAAGAAGAATTTGAGCTATCCAATCAAGTACTCTTTTTCAACTTTTTATATTGTTTTATTAACTTCTCATGTGACTCTAATAAGTCACCATATGCATCCTCCCAGTCATTTGTAGAAAAGTTATCAAAAGGGTTTACCTCATCATCGTCCTCTTCTTCATTTTGGCTGCCACTTTGATTACTGTCGTTAGCCATCATGCAGCTGTTCTCATTTCTCCTTTGAGCTAGCTTCAGCTTATCCAGAATGTCCTTAGCAGACTTGCAGTCATGAAAGTAAGAATGTAGAGCCTTGTCAGTAGCTACTTTCATTAGATTGAAAACTTTCTGATTTTCTCCAAGCTTTGATCTGTGACTGTTAATCCACTTGGACTCTCTCTTTGGTAATCTGTGAGGACCGTGTGAAATTAATTTCCACAGATCATGATTAATCAGTTTTACATAATCATGCAGACTACTAAGCCACGAATTAAAATTAGACCCGTTGAAAACCGGTGGATGAGCCATGGTGATCAGTTCAAGAGTAATTCTCGCGATAGACTGAGCACAAATAGAAATGCACCTAAAATAGGATAGCAGGATTCTCTGTAGATCGTTGGATCTGATGAATCAGAAACCCGCTCTGATACCACTTGTTGAGGTGCAAGGCACGAATTCAGAGGGGGGGGTGAATGAATCCCCGTTAAAAACTATTGTTGAATTAAAATCTTAGATGGGTTAATCAATTAAGCACTCTTCAGTTGACACATGAAAGCATAGGCTGAAGGACTAGCTCACACAAAACGTAAATCTGACAAACACAGTATTGAGTACTAATCGAGGACCAGGCTGATGTAATGATGAGCACTCTACCAACCCGTCAAGTACCCAAACGCAAGCAGACACACAGAGGAAACTTTTAACAGAACTCAATATAAACTAATGAGACAACTGAGCTTCTCTCTTTTCACAACCGTGAACTAAGAAACTCAGGCTCACACATGAGTTGTAATTCTACTGAACGTATGAACAAACACTTCACATTCATATAAACTCCCCAAGATCACACATATAATCAAGCACACAAAACCTATGAAGGGGAGATAGATGATATGGAAGAACACACAAAGCAAACCACAATAGACATGATTTTTTAGGTGGTTCGGTCCTCCAGACCTACATCCACCCCTCACTCCAAATCGGAGTGAGGCTTCCCTTGCAAAAGCAAGAACCCGCAGACTCAGTCTGCAAACATACGCTGCCTAACAGCTTGAGTCAGAGGAACACACTCCTCTCTTCCTCCACCCATGAGGGCAACCACTAGCGACACCCAGTCACTGGCAACCAGAGACCGAAGTCTCTCTTCCTCCAAATCGGAGGGAACCCACAAGTGACAACTTGTCCCTTGCAACCGGAGACACCAAGTCTCCCTTCCTCTGAAACCCAGAGGGAACGCACAAGTGACACCAAGTCACTTGCAACCGGAGACACCAAGTCTCCCTTCCTCTGAAACCCAGAGGGAAAGCACAAGTGACACCAAGTCACTTGCAACCGGAGACACCGAGTCTCCCTTCTCCTGAGTCCACAGGAGGAACCCCGACCTCAACCCAGAGAATCAGAAAACACTATGGAACTGGATAAGAATAAAATAAAAGGATAATAGAAAAGACAATCAGAGTTTAGCTCCAATGAGCATGATGGCTCTGGATTTTATCTATGAGGCCAATCTAGAGACAGATCTTCAATATGCTTCAGCTGCTTCTTCATTGTCGCTCCTCTCTTCTCTGCTCTCTCTTCCTCTTTCTTTCTTCTTCTTCTCTCAGTGTACTCTCTCGCTCTCCTGGCGACTCCTCCTTCCTTTTTCTTCTTCTGCTGGCTCTCGTATTATTCTTTCCTTAGCTATCTTCTCTATCTTCAGAGTGAATTTCCATATATATATGTGCAGCAGATAGAGGACGTGTGGAAACCACGATTCCCGCTCAAAATTCCATCCAAATCTGAGTCTTCAGTAGCCACGTGTCAACATCTTGGCTTAACAGCTTTCCACGTGTCATGATCATCAATGTTATTTCTGCCTCAGATCACGTGCCCTCTTTAAGGTTTACGAACATTAGACCTTGAGAAAGATGAAACGTAAGAGTGCACCGACTCAAAATGCAAGCCCAGGAATGTTGCACAGACCTTAGATGTTGATTGGCAAGATATGCACTGACATTATGCGTGGTAGCACAAGATGTGCATCAACTTGGTTAGCACATGTCAAGACTTGCACCGACCGCTATAGTGAATCTCACGGACTTGGCCATGCATAAAAAATAGAACATGCACAGACTCTGTATGCAAGGGATGAGCAATGCACCGACCTTCTTGTTGAGCTATGGTTTTGATGATAACTAAACTTAGTGTGTACTGTTATGGTTTTGATGCTAACTACACTTCATGTGTGATTAAGTGAATGATGATAACTAAACTAAATGGTTGATTGTTCCTGTCGATTGGTTGAATATGATTCAGTTGAACATGACTTTTGAGGCTACAGCTTTGAATGCTTCCTATGCATGCTCTTCATGGAGCTTGCTTACATAATGCATTCATATTGGACAAATGCATACCTATTGATCTTGATCTTTAGTCAATCATGTTTTCAAAGTGTTCACTTGCATATGTGCATGGCTAAATTGTTCTCATACTTTGCTAACTTGCATAGAAATAATTCTTGACCTTTAGCTTAAAGCTTTTATGGTTCAATATTTGTATGCACCTTGAACATGGGATTTCATGTATGCATTTCATACATTTATCATATTGATTATTAAGCTAAAGTTCTACTCATTATTATTATGGTTTTGTAGGTTAAATTCTTTGTATAGTCCCTCCAAGATCAAAGGAGGTTGATGCCACAGAGTTTGGAAGGGTTGCAATGGAGTTTGGGGCTACAATATAGTAGTCTAGAATTTACTGTAGCTGGCGGTCAACCTACCTGTAGCTGGTGGTCGACCGAAATTACCAGAATTCAGAAAACTATAGTTTTTCTCAGGGCAGTCAACCGCCGGCCTAATCCTGATCGACCAGAAATTACAGCAACGTTTTGCCTACAGTCTTTTTACAGAACGGTCGACCACCAGCCCACCTCCGGTCGACCGCCAGCCCCGAAGCCTCCAACTTTGACTTTTTGTTTTCAATCTGTGGAGAGATCCTCTCACCGATTTCTTTAATCCCAATGCTTCCAATCACCCCATAAGTTGTGGATCTGGGTCTGGGGCTTGTCTCCTAACCTTCCAAGGGTTATAAAACCTCTCTTTGAGGTCATGAACCCTAAGAGACTCTAAGAGAACAAAAGAGGGATCAAGGTGGCTCAAGGAAGAAGAAGCTGTAGCATGAACAGTAGTCCATGAATCAAATCTCCATCCAGCAGCTGAAGTTTCCAGGTTCTTCTGAAGCAATCATCTTCCATGAGTTGAAGAAACAAACATCCAATCAGAAGAGATCAAGGTGTGCCTATCAACCAAGAGAAATCGGAGAAGAGCCTATCAACCAAGGAGCCTATCAAGGGAAGAAGAAGAAGGATGCTACAAGGAAGAAGGAGCCATTCAAGCATCATCTGAAGGTACTCTAGCTCCGTTTGAAGTCAGCAATCTCAAAGGAAGAGAACAAGCTCACAAGCATCAAGGAGATACAAGGATTTGTCTAAGGAAGAAGGAAGGGTACTGTAGCCGTGAACAGTACTCCGTGCAAGGAAACCTACATCCATCCAAGGCCATTCAAGCTGAGTCTCAAGCCATTCAAGCAAAGAAGGAATCAACGCAAAATCTGTAGCATACACTCAGGGGGAGTCTTAATCAGGAGTTTTCTAAACTGAGCCTCATTGTTTTAATGTTTTGGGTGTTATACTTGTGGTCATCATAAACTGTAAGAACTTGTGTGTGTGTGTGTGGATCATTTTGGATCCGTGGTCTTGTGTGTGGTCATCGTGTTCCATTCGTATGTGCGTAGGTCTTCCTAGATCTACGATTGTGTGTGTGTGGATCTATTTAGATCCGTTCTGTCTCGTGTGTGTAGATTGCTGCACTTGTGGCAGCGTGTGTTTGTGTTGGTGATCCGGTTGTCGGATCGTGTTGGAGACATCGTCTCCGTGTGTGTGTGTATTGGGGCACGTCCCCGTGTGTGTGTGCGGGCGTCATCCCGTGTGTGTTTGTAGCGTCGTCTCCGTTTGGGGATTTATCCCCAAGTGAAGTCTCACCAGGTTTGGTGAGGGGTGGACGTAGGATTTTCGTTGTTGCATCCGAACCACCTTAAAAACCGATGTGCATTGTGTGTTATTTATGTGATTTAATTGTATTTGTTATATGGTCGTGTGGGAACGAAGAGATTGAGAGAATTAGTTAAACAGTTTTCAAATTACTAATTAGTGTTTATCACATATTTTATAAAAGGACAAAAGTTTCTTTAAAATTTATAAACACCCAATTCACCCCCCTCTTGGGTGTCATTGATCGCGGGACTTCACTTCTAAATGAGTATGCAACAAAAAGTGCACAGACCTCATATGCAATGTGCACCGACGTTGTATGCGAGATACACAACAAGCACCGACTCAGTATGCCTGAAGACAATCCTGCACCGACCTTTTATATGTGCAAGTCATAGCTTGCACAGACCTATATATGTCATGACACACAAGAATGCACCGACCTCATCTGGAATGAGCGAGAAATGCACCAACCATGTGACTGCTAGCATGAAGTGATGCACTGACTTATATGCTTGCAGCAAAAGCTGCACCGACTCAAGCTAACACAAAACATGCACCGACTTCTATAGTGAAATGCATCGAGGTGGTCATGTTAAAGCTGAAGACTTGCACCGATTGTGATATGCACCGACCATATGTGTTATGCCACCTAGCTATAGTAACCAGCATCGACTCTAAAAATGCCTAGGACACAAACCTGCTCAGACATGGTATGCTACAGGAAACTGCACCAACCTATATGAATGTGCTAGGACCTTCATGTATGTATGAACAGTGATATGCACATACTTATATGTGTTGAAGGCAAAAACATGCATAGACTTTCATGAAGTGCTACAAAAACTAGCACCGACTTTGCAGAACATTACCTTATTTGACTGTGCATTGACCTTACATGTCAATGATTTGACTTTGACTTGGCTTGACTTCCTTTTCATGACCCGTGAGTCATTCTTAAGCTTGTTCTGACAGATTCTCATAAAACATCAGGATTATATCATCAAGGATGTGGATATAAACATAATGAGACATAATATTTGTCATCATCAAAACTCCAGAACCACAGGGGACACAACAAATCGGATTCGGATCGTACAAGTAGTAGGTCCGAGAGCGATGGAAGGTTATATGGACGAGAGAAGCCTTAGTTATCAAGTGTCTAGTCGAGTCATGATGTACTCTTTATTTTATTGAGTCTAGTAAAGAGAGTCAAAGATCTTATGTATTTGATGGTTATATATATGAAATAAAGATGAAAGTTTTTAGTGAATTACTTGTGCAATTACTTTATGTGATTGTCTTGCACTCTGATTATTCTTGCTTGCGAGAGGCTTACCATGCCGACAGTTCACGTTCCTGAAATTTTCTTCTGCTGTACTAAAAGCTCGGGGAATGACAGTTAAGGTGGTATCAGAGCATAGAACTAGAAGTTTGTTGTACACAGACTATTTCCCAGCAAAAATAACAAGGAGTAAGGGATCGGGTATTTCCCCGAACACCTTCAAGGCGCGGGCTATCTAGCCCTTTCTACAACCCTGCGAGTCCCTACACGAGCCCTGACCAACTTGTCATGACACGCGGCGAAACAAGCAATTGTTCGGGGTCAATCCCGGCCACTCACATACGGGCTTTGCCCGTATCCTCTACGGCCGCCCAGGACCACCCGGGGGCGCCCCGACGTTAAGCCATGCCACGTGGCACCTAGTGAAAGGGCCGCGGGCCCACTCCGAGACATTTCTTTCAACCCTCCAAGGTCAAAGGGAGACCCAAGTAAGTCAACCACAGGCTTTGGAGGCCCGCAGCACGTGCATACGGCTCACACACGCGTGTTCGGCATATTTCGAAACACCTTATGGGCGCATATGTTCCAGCCCTTCTACACAAAACCATGGGCCACCCCGTGGTTCCAGCACACTAATGGGGTCCTACAACGACCCCCCAGTAAGTCGGGACCACCCCCGACCCTCGGATACGTGGCAACGAGCCACTCAATTTCAACACTCGGGCCAACCAGAGGCTACCCTGTCAACCCGCCGTGCAACATGGCACACAGCCCGAGACATTACCCACGTCCACAAAATGCCCCCTCTTAGCTCCCACGAGCTCCTATCTTCAATCCAAGGTCCACCGTGCGGCCCCTCAGCCATCTACCCAAGTCGTTCTGCAATCCGGGTTGTGTCGGGCATTTACCCAAACACCTTCCGAGCGACTACGACAACCCGAAGAACAACGGCCCCCACGGGCCTGTTCCAGCTTCCCGGAGTTCAGCGTCCGTCGAAGGACAATCCTAAACAACACAAGAAGACCCCCGGGGGCCATCCCATGGGGTTACGGCCGGCCCAGGGCCAGTTCACCTCGGGACATGGCCGCGTGCCCCCCAGGGAAGGGGAACTCCCTGGGGGCCGTGCCCTCCCTCCAGCCCGGTGGTCCCATGACCCCACTCAGCCCAGTTCATCCCATCTATGGTCCTACGACACGGTTCGTGTGCCGTACCAGCTCGAGGAGTCAACACGCGGAAACACGGAGTGACAGCACGACGGGTTTGCCCTCCAGTCAACGCGTACAAGTCTCGCAAGCTTCCACATATCCTCCCCAGCTAATTGTCCTTTTCTTTCTTAGTCAAATTAGGAAGAAAGTGGGCCTAAAAAATCGAATTTTATAGGGTGGGACCGCCCCCCTCTCTCCTTGGCGCCAGTCCGCCTAAACCCCCCATGGGGGGGGGGGTTTACGCTGGGGGGGGGGGGGTTTACGCGGACCAGCTCACCCCCCTGGCTGATCCGCGTAAACCCCCATTCAATTAAAAAAAATTTAAGTTTTTCAAAAAAGAAAAAAACTAGAACCGGCCCGCCTAAGCCCCCCCTGGGGTGGGGTTTAGGCAGACCAGCCTGGGCCCCTAGGCTGGTCCGCCTAAACCCCCTGAGGGGGTGTTTTACGCCGACCAACTCAGCCCCCTGGGCTGGTCCGCGTAAACCCCTTCCCCCTCTCTCTCAGCCCGTGTAACCCCAAACACTATTCACTTGGGTTTACGCAGACCAGCTCACCCCCCTTAGCTAGTCCGCGTAAACCCCCTGTGACCCTTCAACTTCCCCTATAAAAACCCCTTAGGAGCTTAAGGGGTGGGGATCTGGAATCAAGCATCAAGCATCCAGAACATCAAACGTCAAGCGTTGGCGTCACCGGCTTCTCTCCAAGGCTTCGAGCGGCTCCAAGCAGTGAGCTAAGGAGAATTGTTCTTGGGTGACTTGTTCGTTGGCCTAATACGCCGGGGGTATGTCGTTCGCACTCCCCTCACGCAGTATATAGCCATCACACACAAGTCAACACCCACCGTATGTGAGATGCTACGACATGGGCGAACGTCACCTCATGTCGGGATTTCCCCTCGCGTGCCCGTCGGTTGCAACCACACGCGTACCATGACATCATGCTCTCTCGCAGTCACAAGGCCATGTTTGATCGCTCAATTTGAGTCGTGATCAACCCTCGCCCAGACACCGGATCGATGTATCCCTCCAGTTATCCAGTCGCATGCCCCCGTTAGGCATCACGGCCCTGGCCCACGCCACGGGAGGAGCCCTATGTAAAAACGCATATGTGTTCATTCATCACGCATCGAATCGGGGATCGGCTACCACGTCGGAGTTGTCCCGTGGCATGCGCCAGTTGTACCTTGGCCATTACGGCTTTCCTGTAAAGAAGTATACACCTCAGTATAACACCGCCGATTGGACGAGTGCTCTCGCACCCACGTTCAGGCCCTCAGTTTTCTATCTACACCACTTGGCATCTGTGCCTAACACCTCAGCCCCAATAAATATCCCTCAGCCAAAAGTGCACCTGCAGCTGCTAAATGCTCCGGCCCTCTACCCATGGCTTCAGACATATATACAGACTTTTCTTCAGCATAGAACTAAGGTATTTGGATTCAATCCGATGTAAATAAACATCGGTTACTTGCGGCCGGTGGGGAAAGACATCCAGTACATGATTCCCGTAATCGCCTAATGCACTCGCACCCATGGAACCTCTTCTCTCCACGTGTCACCTGATCGTCCGAGCCCATGTGTCGCGCCCTGGTGGCGCTTCCCCGGTCAACCCTTGGTTCAATGAGTGATTGTCGAGAAATCTACTGGCACGCCCGCGCCCTGTCTGGTCAACCCTTACCCTGACACTGTCGTGCCATTCGACCCTTTTCGACTTTCCATAAGAGGAGAGTGCCCGATACCGCCGTGAGAGGCATGCAACCATAAGGAGTATACCCGAGATACATCAAACTCCTATATTTTCCTTCCCCGCTGTATCCCTTCCTTCACCCCGATTATTCGGTATAATAATAAAAAAATTGGCAGCGACAGAGAGGATGGCACGCCCGGTGGGACGTCTCCCGCCTTCCTTCTTTTTGCTGAAGAAAAGTTTGTGCCAGCCCTGAAGCCCTAGTGCCCTTTCCCTGTTCTTGCAGGAGAGGCAGAGGAGGGCACTCGTGTGCGCATTTTCTAGCAGCTTCCGGTTCGCGTTCTGATCGTCGGATCGCACTCGACGACTGTCAACAACTATCACCTCTGCAGCACCCAGTTCTCCAGCAACCATGGCGGCCGTCACCTACGGTCCCAACGTCATTGCCACCCACGCTCGGGTGGCCTACTTGGCGACTTCGATCACTTTCGACAGCTTCGCCCCCGTTATCGGATCGCCCTACTTTTGGGGTATGATCCCTGTGGCTGCTCTTTACCCAACCCCGGTTTCTCTGTTGGCTCCCGTGGCCAATGCGCCACGCGCACTTCCAGCACCTGTGTCCCGCCTGAGTTCCAGGCGTCGGACCACTACCACTGGCCCCTGCAGGGCCCCCAGATCAACACCGGCCCAGGTAAGCGTTAGCTCCCGAGGCCAGCCTCGTCCGATCTTCAACACGGGCCCCGTGTCCCGGAGTTTGGTCACTATCTCAGCATCTTCCTCGGGTCTCCAACCCCGAGCCATAGCAAAGCTGGCACCCAGCACGGGCTCCCAGCCCCGGGTTCACGGCTTCTCAGCACCTTCCTCGGGTCTCCAACCCCGAGCCGCAGTAAAGTCGGCACCCAATACGGGCTCCCAGCCCCGGGTTCACGGCTCCTCAGCACCTTCCTCGGGTTCCCAACCCCGAGCCTCAACAAAGTTGGCACCCAATACGGGCTCCCAGCCCCGGATCCACGGCTCCTCAGCATCCTCCTCGGGTTCCCAACCCCGGGCTCCAGCCAAGCCGCTACCTAACACGAGCTTCCAACCCTGGGTCCATAGCTCCTCATCATCTTCATCGGGTTTCAGACCCCAAACCCCGGCAACACCGACTCTCGATGCGGGCTCCCAGCCCCGAGTTTGCGACTCCCCGGTATCGCACTCGGGACCCCGGTCTCGAGCTCCAGTTGAACCGGCTCTCCCTGTGGGTCTTCTACCCAGGGGGCAAGGTTCCTTAGCACTCTCCTCGGGTCCTCCGACCCGAGCCCAGACTACACCGGTACCTACCACGGGTCCTCGACCCAGGGGCATTGGCACCTCAGCTCTTCTGATGGCGTCGCTTTTCGGTGCAAGAGCGTCATCTCGAGCATCGGCGACACTCCTATCGGCGTGGGCGAAGGCTTATACCCGAGTCGCCACGTCATCGACTCCCAGCATGGGTTATATATCCCGAGGGCCGATCCCAGTACCTCAGACTGACAGCTTCACGCTGTCGATCGCTCCAGGCTGGATCTTCTCGGTCTACCATCTCGGGACGGAGTCTTCCTCAGCTCCTCAGAAGAAGCGTCGCCATGGCCGCAGAGGCAGGCGGCTCGATGCTGCAACCAGCAACTCCGACAGGATTGTTCTTGTCGGTGACTTGCGGATCCGTCTCGACGAGGGTGAACCAATCATACCCCAGGAACGGACCATTCCCACCATCCCCACCTCCAATCACTTTGACCTCTTGCGGCAAACATGAGAGGACAAGGCGAAGCTCAAAGGAGCGGGTTCCTTGGTGGCAGCCCGGGGGCACCCATCGCAGCCCGACACACGGCCTCCCAACATAGCTCTTTGGAAAGGTGGCGACAAGGGAGACCAGAAATCTAACTTGAGGTGAATCTGGGTCACCCCAGAAGAAGCTCAAGCCCCCTGCGCGTACTCAGACGCGGCATCAGACGGGATGTGACTGGCCTCACAGTAGCTTCGTTTGACGACGCCTAGTCATCCATTGTCCCCCGCACAAGCAAGCAGAGGCAAAGGCAAACTTGTTCTCAGGCCCTCCAGCAACCTGTCCAGGGTTCCCCTCCAACTGATGTCAGGAGTGAGCCCCCTCTGCAACGCACCTCGGTCTTTGACAGACTAGGGATGCTTGCCCGCCCTGAGCAGCACCAACGGAGGAAGCGTACAGCCCAATTTATCAATGACGCGGTCCGAGTGTTCCCGTGTTACACCGCTGGACACCAACCGGACACCCAGTCTGACGACTTGAACCAGACTTTGTCCCACTTTAGGAGGCCACGCCATTAGGCTCCGCCGCCTCCTCCCATAGGTCACATTGGTACTTCTGCCGGACCGCAGGCAACGGAACGCGCGGAAGAGGTCCCGGTGGAAGACCGTGACCCTCCTATCAACGCAGAGCCGATCAACAACGACCTTCCTGTGAACAAGGCTCAGGAAGTGACCCTCGACACTCTCATGAAGGAGAACTAGCATTTGAAGGCCCTCCTGCAAGACCTTCTCCAGGAACGAGACCTTCATCCTCAGCAACCTGCTAGGCCCCAGCCGAGGCACCGGCACCCCCGGGGATTGCGAGGCTGCCAACACCTCAGCGGCGATTGCCCGAACTCCATTGGCAACTGGGTTTGGCACACCCCCGGTTGTGGTTCAACCACGAGCCTCCAACACACCAGTGCCAGAGAATCTCCTGGCACAACGCTAGATGATCAAGCATATTATCGAGACAAAGCTTGCCCAGTATGGTTAAGGGGCTGTCACGGTAGATCTCTACAGTGTACCCTACCCACTTCACCACCAGCTGAAAAAGCTTCCCCCAGAGTACTCCAAGCCCCCGAAGCTACAAAAGTTCGATGGACAGGGGTCCCCACATGAACACCTGGCCTACTATGTTACGGCCATGGGCGAGTTAGCGTTGGACGAATCATATCTCCTCCGCTACTTTGCCACTTCACTCACGGGAACGGCCTTTCAATGGTATTCTCGCCTGAAGCCCGGCTCAGTGATCGACTGGGCGGATCTCCAGAAGAAATTTCTCGACCACTTTCACACGGCCGAGTGAAAGGTCTCCCTAGCCGAACTCTATTCTCTCCGACAGAAAAAGGGCGAGGGCGCCCTTAACTTCATCAAAAAGTGGCGGGACCTCAGCATGAGGTGTGTCAATCCGCCCGTTCAAGAGGATGCCATCACCATATGCCATCGAGGTCTGGAAGTCGAGGTCAGCGAAAAGCTTATTGGCACCAATATCAAAGGCTTCGACCAACTCAATTCGGCAGTTGCCGAATAGAGATGTTCTTCACCGATAACTTGAGCTATACTACAGCTAAGGGTAAACAAGCGCGAGAACGTCAGCCAGGTAAAGAGGTGAATATTATAGAGTTCACCCCTACCGCCAAAGCCAATAAGGGGGCCGGATCCAGTGGCTCTGACAAAAAGCCAGCGGACAAGCCGGTTGTTTCTTCCTTTTCGGAGCGCATGAAGACACCCTTCTCCTTTAAAAAGGAACATACGAAGATGCTCTTCGACCTCTGTATTGTCTAGAAGATCATCGAGCTGCCAGAAATCCACAAGCCGGACGAGGCCCTGAAGACCGACGATCCCAGTTATTGCCTGTATCATCGCATGCTGGGTCACTCGATTGAAGATTGCTATGTCTTCAAAACCCAAGCGCAGAAGTTGATCCGGGACGGCCTCGTCAAAATGAAGAGTGGTCTCGTCGATCCCCCGCAACCACATACGTGGGCCAGGCCAGCTAAGGCAGCACAAGTGGCTCACCCCTCAGCCAATGTCATCCACATGATGGCCACATTTTCTCTCTCTGATGACGAGTCAGAGGAGCCCAGCGCCAGTCGAAGGGGACGCTCGATTTGGTATCTAGGGTGGAGGCCCTGGCAAGATCAGAGACCTCTCTCCTTCCCCCGGGAGAGAACCTGGTGACTCTTAGATATCCTCGTCAAGAACGGGAAAATCATGCCCCACGACTCGCCCGCCGACTACACCCATTGCGACCGTAGTCACCCTCAATACTGCCCCTTCCACGCGAGAATTTGCCACCCGATCGAGTCCTGTGAGGAAGTCCAACACCTCATCCAGGAACAGATCCAATGCGAGCAGATCGACGCGGAGGGGAACTCTATGTCACTTGTCAGGCTTCGGCAAGCTGTCGAAGAGACCCTGAACATTGCCAGGAGTGCGCCAGAGTGGCCAGACTCCCCCCAAGAAAATGGCCATGGGCTGCCTTACCAGCATCCTCCAGAATGGCTTGAGTTCCATACTGACAACTGAGAGGCGCTCGAGCGATTGTGGAGGCGTAGAGAGCAGGATACAAGTCAAGAGATGGAGCCGACCAACTTCTCGGTCAACGTCATTCATTCCTCTGCTCCTCCGGCCATTGTGGGTTCCCAGACATCAGCACCTAGCCAGCCAACCCCAGCCACTTCGGCCGTGCGGTGGCGGTCTTGGCGGGAGCTAAAGTCTCTCCCTTTCCCTGAAGAAGACACCGCCAGGCTCCTCCGGATCCTTCTCGGCCGAGAGGACGTTTTAGTGGGCGAGACGACGATAAGCCCCGTAGCTCTCTCTCATCATCTCCTCGTCCTATCTCCGTCGCCGGCAGCCATGCATAGGAAGGGAAAGCAAAAGCAGGGTGAGGTCCAGCCTCAGCCTCGTCACATCCCCTCAGCGGATGGGCCGTCGAGTCCTCTCCACCTACCCTGTAACACAATCCGAAGTGCAAAGAATACATCTTTGGAGTCTTCAGCGGCTTCGATTCAAGTGGCGGGCCCACCGCCACAAGGCTCAGCCGATCCGCAGAGTCGAGATAACTATGCAGAGCAACAATGTCTTGCGACGCCGTCAGTTGTCACTAGACCCAGTGATGGGGACATCACCCACGATTCTCTCTGGCTCGGGACTTCACTCCCTCCAGGAGAGGACTAGGCGTGAGCTCCATGGCGAGCAGGACCCCCACGACTCTTTGCTTTTCTACTTGGATCACTTTGATGTATTTCTTGCTTTTTGTTTGAGTCATTTTGATGTAATTTTCCCTTTATTTGAAATCATCATCCTAGGTCCTAAGTCATTTCCCTATGTTTTAGTCTTCATCTACCCCTTGGTTACTTTTTGAACAGCTTGGTCATTATGTGTAAAGCCAGGGGTAGTCTTGTCATGTAAAAGTTTGGCTCCCTATAAATAGGACCCCAAACCCCCTTGGAGAACTAATGAATTGTTGAATGAAAATTTGAATTTAGCATTCCACAAAAATCTTGTGTGAACCCATCTCTCTCTCTCTATCTCTATCTCTCTCTCTAAAGGGGGCGACCCCCTCTCTCTCTCCTCCCCTCTCTCTCCTCAATTCGCAGCCCCCTCTCTCCTCTCCCCCTTGCCACCTCATCCTCCACATCAGCCCAACCCTTTCACCTTCCCTAGGCCCCTTCAATACTACCATTACTCTCACCACTATCCAAGCAACCTTTCGCCTTCCAAGGCAACTCTCCCCATTCCCAAGCCACTCCTTCCATCTCCCAAGGGAGAATCCCAACTCCCTAAGCACTCCTTCACCCTCCCAAGACAACCCTTCCCATTCCCAAGACTAGACTTAACTCCTTTCTTAATCCCATTTCAAATAAGGGAGAGAACCCTTCCCCTCCCTCCAACCCATTTGCGCCCCCCTCCTCACCTCCTCCAAAGCCACCAGTGCACCCACCTCTCCCCCCTGCTAGCTCCGCCCCCTGCCATCCTCCCCCACTTCCCCTTCCCACCTCCCAACCCTTTCCCACCACCAATACCTCCACATCCTATTCCCCTCCACCCAAGAAACCACCCCCTCAACCATTCTTTCTTCTAATCTGTGTGCAGCTGAAGACCTGCCGATCAACAGCCTGTTGCAGCGCCAACCTCGACCACATCCCGGAGCCCCAGGAGATGTGTCATACATAGACGGAAATCTCTTCCAGTCGGCTTCGTAGGCGAGGTGGTCCCGCCTCAATCCGAGTTCGGAGCTGCCTGGGAGAGCCGTTCTTCACCGACTACGCAGAACCGGTCCGGCCTGCAACCAGAAGCAACTTTCAGAAGCTCCTGCGACCACACCCCAGCTCCCCTGGGCGCGCCATTTGACCCGGGTGAAGCTCTACCAGTCTCATGTCCAGCGCAACCAGCGGGACGCCGTTTTGAGGCCGTAGCATTCTGTTCCAATTTTTCTACCTCAGGGACGCAGGCCAGATCAGCCAGAAGCAGTCCCAACCTCTTCCCACTCTTCAGGCTGTAACTTTCGACCCCGACATCCTCTGGCTCTGTTCTTTGTTTCTGATCGAAGAAGACTCATATTCGGATCATGGTAGCGTTCGTGGGGACTTCGTCATCCTGCTGCAGCGTCTGGGAACCAGTCCGAGCTTGAGCCAAACCGTACCGGTCCAGCGCCTGCCCCGACCATCAGCGGCGACAAGACTTTCCGAGAAAATTCAGGAGTCATCCCGAGCCAGTCAGTGATGATTTGACGCTGGTTTCGTCAGCTTCTGAGTTCGGGAGCCTCCTCGGCAGCATCAACAGCGAGCATCTATCAGACAGGCAGACAGGCGGGCAGAACCACGAAGGGCCGTTCGGCTTCTTCCTTTGCCTCACTCCCCTTCCCGCCTGGCCGACTTACCGCCCCTCCCTGTGAGGAGGTAGTGTTTTCGTGTAGCCCCTATTCTCCCCACCCTGGGCTCCCCCCTCCTGCGTGAGGAGTAGTGCATGTAAATTACTTAAACAGGGTGAAGCTTCGAGCGACGCAGTGTGCGGGGAACCCACACTTCCCTGCTCGCCCTCTTCTCCGAACGGGGTCGGTTTCTTCAAACCGACCAGGTAAGCTCTAAACCCTTGCTACCCAATTCGGTGTTTGTTCCTTTAATATCTGTGGAATTGCTCCGCTGGCAGTGAGAGAGTGCCCGACCCCGGGGCTTCCAACTTGCGAGCGGTCACCATGGACTTGTGAGAGAGAGTGACCCGGTGTCCCTTAGGCACCTAGCCAGCCCCTTGATTGTGGGCACCATACCCTTGGGAGGGCAACCATAGCCCGGCTGGCCCTCTACCAGCAAGGGCCTTATTCCACTACCTCCACTCGACATCACCGAGTCACCCTAGGAAGCGTGTGCGCACGGTGGTTTTGGCGATTTCCAAAAATCTCAACTCTTGCGATTGTGTTCACGATATAGGTCCGAGGGATCACGGCTAGCTGTTTCATTCCCAATAGCTTGTGTCACATCAATTTGGTATCAGAGCAAGTTTTAGACTTATCTCTACTAGTCTAGTCCTAGGGCATTGGCATTTGGGTCTCCCTTGCATCGTGTTTTCCATCGCTCCTTTGCATGACCACCCTAGGGAGACACCCCAAGTACCCATGGACCGATTTGACGCTGCCGTCAACAACCTTCTTGATCAGCTAGATACCATCACCACCCGACTTGACCGGGTTGAAGCAAAATGGAACCACGGCCCTAGAGCTCGGCCCCCACGGGATGAATTTGGATGGGAAGCTAATGAACTCCCACTTAGGAACTACGGCCCTAGAGCTCAGCCCCCACGGGATGAATTTGAGAGGGAAGTCAATAAACCACCACCTAGGAACCATGGCCTCAGAGCTCAATCTCCATGGGAAGGGTTTGATACGGACGAAATGGACTATGATCCTTATTATAACTATGAGAGGCCCCGACATTACGGGCATGAGGAAAGGCGTCCCTGGGATAACCTGGATAATCATCCCTTAAGAATGATGCGTTTCTCTAGGCCTCCTTGGTTCACTCCACGACCGGATGATCCCAAGGACATAGGACCCTGCCCCAACCCAGCCCCTCTTTTGAAGACCCCCATGCCAAGTCCAAATGGAAGTACCCCATTTCGTCCCACTCATGTTCCTCCCACCCCTCATCCGACAAGAGTCACCCCTAGTCAACCCATACCCCGGCGAGAAGGGAGTTCCAATGGGCCAAGTGTAGGTGAGACCACTCAGGGAAATAGATAACAATGCTCTAAGTGTAGAGGCTTTGGACACATCATCAATCAATGCCCTTCACGAGAGATGTCCGACATACTGACTGAAGAAATAGTTACCTGATGGGAATCAACGCCGAGCATGTACTTTTTCTTTTTCATTTATGTCCTTTTAGTTTGTGTTTATATCCTTGGGAAAGTATGTACGCAATTGTACGGCTTTGTAAGCCAATGCGTCATTCCCACGGATTGTTTGGGTTTCTTTGTAATTTGTCAGTAGGACCAGCAAGGGGGCCCTCAACCCTTTCCCATTGGTCCATGTCATCTTGTGGGGCTAGTCAACCATCCTAGGTGTACATCTAGAAGGTTGGACTAGTAATATGCCACATGGGTAGACAAGTGGCCCATTTTGTCCAAGGTAAGCCACCTACCATTCAACCACCCATTCAACTTCTACCCCTTGGTCAATAGGGCGCACCCCCCCTTGCATATTAAATTCTTTTTTTTGTGTTTGTGGCATGCAATCCTAGCCCTTGATTCCCCTTCCCTAGATCCAAGGGTCCACATTGCATTTGATGTAAACCATATATAAGCTTGTATTTTCATGTGAAATTCAATGAAAAATCAGAATTTTTGTGTGTAAGCAAGAAGCATATTGTGCCCCCAGCCCCTCTCCCTCTGGTTCCTCTCCTCCAACCTCAAGTTCTAGAGTGATTCTACCTTCTATCATCTCCTCTCAACCTCCGGTGATCGTCTGTGCCGCCGCCGCCGCCGTTCGTGCCGCCATCGAGCCGCCTCTGCAGTTCTGTCTTCATCCGACCACAGCAGCTTCCACGAATTTTCTGTCTTAGCCACGAGCTTGGATTGATCTGAATTTTTTATGGTTTTTTCACCCCTTGCATCTCAAGATCCACTTAAATTTTCACGCCATAATTCCCTCTTTTAGTATTTTTACATTTTCGTCCAATCTGTCATCCCAGATCTGCCAGGTTTCTGTCTACAGTGACAGAACCTCTGAGTTCTCCCCATCCGACCATCTTTTTGATTTGTCCAAACCCTCCCAATTTTACTGGGAGTTCTGTCCATCACCCTCTATCTCCACAAATTTTATTAATTTTTTATCAGCCTTCTAGCTATTTTTAGAAATTCGTGATCTTCCTCTGATACAATGTTTTTAGTCAGATCCCAGATCCGACCACCCTCCACTTCAAAAATCATAACAAATCACCACCACCTCGACATCCAAATCCAAAAATAGTCCTACTTTCCTTGTTTGATTTCCTACAACCGTGTGGAAGAACACATCTTCAAATTCGGACATCTACTTCACGGTCAAAGGCAATCAACAGGAAAGTCCTCTGCAGATCTGAGTCTTTGGTTACTGTACAACAGCAGTATATAAAATTCGCCAACACAAAGTACAAATCTGGTGAATTTTTCTAAAGGCCACTAGATTGTAGTACTTCGAAGCAGCTTTCCAACGGCTCTGATCTCGTCGCATTCCGATACCGGTGCTGATCGCAGCGTCCGTTCTCGTCGGAGCGCGCGTTGAAATACAGAACCGGCAGATTTCCGATCGGTTTTTCCGACCGGTGCCGAACGGAGCCGCCCGGCCTCCAGCCGACGAACCAGCGTGCCGCCAGCCCGGGGAGCGCTTCTCCAAGTGTCTCCACTACAGCGGTACCATCGGGTCCCACTCGGCCCCTCCGGACAGCACGTGGGCCCCACGGTCGTGAACACGCGTGTAGCCGAATCAACACCCGAAGCTGCCCGTCAACCCGAATTCGGTCCTCCCGGGCCCATTTGTATAGCCCTTTACCTCCCTGCGTGGAGTGGGCATGTTCCCATTGCTGTAATTATTGTGTGTTAAGTTTCCCGGGAGTACGAGTTTTCGGCCGGGTCTGTCTTCCCCATGCCGAGCGCGTGGAGGTATCGCCTTCGCTCCCTTACTTGGCATTTTGCTTAATTTCATATATGCTTGTTTATGCCGCTGCTAGAGAGCATGCTTTAGGTCCGTTAGCTCGCTATATTATCATTCACCGCTGCTGCGAGAGAGAGCGTTACCGTCCCGTGACCCGATCTGGGCACGAAAGAGAGTGTCGACCACCCTAGCTCTTGCCGGTTTCTTAACCGCGCACGTCTGACGCTTCCCTCGTTAAGGGACGATCGCGAGCTTGTCGTGTCCGTGGTCCCGTCCCGCATCAATTTTGTATCAGAGCGAGTTTGAGTCTAGGGTGTCAAAAAAAAAAAAGAGTGTCATTTACGTCTAGTCATTAGTCGGGTTAAGTCGAGTCTAGGATCATCATATTTCTAAAACAAAAAAAAGAGTGTTTTAAATTGCATTTCATCCCGATAATTCGGTATATCAAAAGGTGTTGTCCGAACGTTAGGCTACGCCTATCGGGAAGGCCGCACACTTGAGCGAGTGACCCTCGGGTCGATTACCTCCGCCCGTACCGGATATTGGTTTAAGTCTAGGCGCATCATTTCGCATTAGTGTGTTTGCTTTAGTCGGCGTCATCTAGTCGGTCTGTTTGCATGCCCACTCGTAGGGGTACTCAGTACTCACCCCCACCCCCACCTATGGCGGATCCCCGAGCCACTAGTCTCGATGCGTCAGCTGTGCTCGAAATGTTCCAAAATCTTATGGGACAAGTGCAAGGATTGCATACACGTCTTGATGGGTTTGACACGCAAATGGGTGATTTAAGTACCCGAATGGATAGGATGGAAGGAGTGAGTACCCGAGTGAACGGTCTAGGCACCCGCCTAGAAGAGAGGATGAAAGCCGTAGAGGATAGGGCCGCCGGGTCAAGTCAGTCCGTTCAGGGATTGATCGGGAGAGTCACCGCACTAGAGAAAGGACCAGCCGAGACACATCCGATTGCTCCAGTCCAAGCACCCGTCCCACCTACACAAGGTCAACCGGAGCTGGGTCAGTGACCCACGACTCCAAGGGGTCACGGGGTAGCTAATAGGAGGCACGAAGTCCCCGAAGTGCATGACTATGAGTCCGAGAATGATCATCGGGGATATGGTCGTGATCGTCGTCCTATACGGCGTACCCACGACCAAGATATGGATGAACGGGCCCTTCGGACCGTTCGGGCCGACCCTCCCACCTTTGACGGGTCCTTAGACCCAAAGGTCTATCTTGATTGGGAGGCTGGCATGGATCGATATTTTGAGTTGTTCGAGATGTCGGACCAAAGGAAGGTCAAGTTTGCCAGGATGAAACTTTTGGGCCAAGCCCAAACATATTGGAGGAACATGGAGAATCTATTGTTTCATCGTCATGAACCTCCAATCGATACGTGGACCGAGATGAGGGAGAAACTTAGGAAGAAGTACCTCCCTACCTCCTACCGCCAGCGTCTTATAGAGAGGTGGCAAAGCCTCACCCAAGGCGACCGGTCTGTCTCGGATTACATCGCCGAGTTTGATGAATACTACTTGCGATGTGGTGCCACGGAGGAGGATTCCCTTACCGTCTCTCGGTTTCGGCGTGGTCTACGCCCGCACCTACGGTATGAGCTTCTCCGCCGCAAGGTGGACAAGCTAGAGGATGCATACCAAGTTGCTCTCGAAATGGAGCAATTCGAGGGTGAGTTCGAGTCTATTCCCCGGTGGAGCCCCGCTCCTCCCCGTAGTGATTCCCGTGGCTCCTTAGGTTCATACCCGAGGGGACCCATGGCTCGTTCTCAGGATCCCGCCCGTCAGGAGCACTTCGCTCCTAGACCTCGCCCTCCTCCACCCCGGGATCTATTTCCACCCCAACCACCGGCACCCGTTGCCCGTCCCCCGGCTCCTATAGCCCGTCCTCTGGCACCGGCACCCCCTCCACTATTGTCCAAGGCACCTACATCTCCCCCATTGCTGCCTACACCCCCTACCCGACGGGATGATAAAGGTAAGGCCCCTTTTATAGGAGAGAGTAGTCGGTCGAGAGTGCAGTGTTTCCACTGTCACGGGTATGGCCACATTGCCAGTGAGTGCCCCGCTCGCGCCACCCTAGCCATAGGTATTGGAGAGTCTGCACCTCCAGAGCTTGAGTGTGTCAATTACGTGGCCGATGAGGCACTAGCCGATGAGTACTATGCCTTGGGGGGGGGGGAAGAGTGGGACAGCTCTCCTGCCGCCCAGGATGCCGCCACCTAGTGGGCTCGATGCTACCACCTTAGTCTCGAGTCGTGCATGAGTCAGTGTGTTTTCTTGTGTGGTTTGTTTGTGTGGTGTGTTTCGAGTCGATTGTTGTGTGTATTGTATTGTAAGTCTGCATGAGTCTTGTGCAAGCTCGTTGTCGGTCTCTTATGAGTAAGAGGCGAGTGGACTCACTTGATGAGTATGGGGTCGATTCTACATCTATACCCGGATCAGTCACCTATAGGGACTCAGCGGTGATTCCTAGTGAATCTTCGAGCTGTTTCCTTCCTTTTGAGAGTGCCCCACCCGGAGTGTCCACCTTCGGCCCATAGTAGTCCACGCATATCGAGTATATATGGAATGAGCAGGTGACGATCACTTAGAGTGGAGCGTACCCGCGTTACTTGGCACGGTGACGGATCCGCCGGAGTACTCGAGCATCCATACCCCTACTCGACGAGGTCGAGTTCCTCCCACCCGGGGAGAGTTGATGGGAATCGACGCCGAGCATGTACTTTTTCTTTTGCATTTATGTCCTTTTAGTTTGTGTTTATATCCTTGGGAAAGTATGTACGCAATTGTACGGCTTTGTAAGCCAATGCGTCATTCCCACGGATTGTTTGGGTTTCTTTGTAATTTATCAATAGGACCAGCAAGGGGGCCCTCAACCCTTTCCCATTGGTCCATGTCATCTTGTGGGGCTAGTCAACCATCCTAGGTGGATATCTAGAAGGTTGGACTAGTCATATGCCACATGGGTAGACAAGTGGCCCATTTTGTCCAAGGTAGGCCACCTACCATTCAACCACCCATTCAACTTCTACCCCTTGGTCAATAGGGCGCACCCCCCCTTGCATATTAAATTCTTTTTTTATGTTTGTGGCATGCAATCCTAGCCCTTGATTCCCATTCCCTAGATCCAAGGGTCCACATTGCATTTGATGTAAACCATATATAAGCTTGTATTTTCATGTGAAATTCAATGAAAAATCAGAATTTTTGTGTGTAAGCAAGGAGCATATTGCGCCCCCAGCCCCTCTCCCTCTGGTTCCTCTCCTCCAACCTCAAGTTCTAGAGTGATTCTACCTTCTATCATCTCCTCTCAACCTCCGGTGATCATCTGTGCCGCCGCCGCCGCTGTTCGTGCCGCCATCGAGCCGCCTCTACAGTTCTGTCTTCATCTGACCACATCAGCTTTCACGAATTGTCTGTCTCAGCCACGAGCTTGGATTGATCTGAATTTTTTATGGTGTTTTCACCCCTTGCATCTCAAGATCCACCTAAATTTTCACGCCATAATTCTCTCGTTTAGTATTTTTACATTTTCATCCAATCTGTCATCCCAGATCTGCCAGGTTTCTGTCTACAGTGATAGAACCTCTGCATTCTCCCCCTCCGACCATCTTTTTGATTTGTCCAAACCCTCCCAATTTTACTGGGAGTTCTTTCCATCACCCGATACCTCCAGAAATTTTCTTAATTTTTTATCAGCCATCTAGATATTTTTAGAAATTCGTGTTCTTCCTCTGATACAGTGTTTTTAGTCAGATCCCAGATCCAACCACCCTCCACTTCAAAAATCATAACAAATCACCACCACCTCCAAATCCAAATCCAAAAATAGTCTTGGTTTCCTTGTTTGATTTCCTACAACCGTGCGGAAGAACACATCTTCACATTCGGACATCTACTTTACGGTCAATGGCAATCAACAGGAAAGTCCTCTGCAGATCTGAGTCTTCGTTTACTGTACAATAGCAGCATATAAAATTCGCCAACACAAAGTACAAATCTGGTGAATTTTTCTGAAGGCCACTCGATTGTAGTACTTCGAAGCAGATTTCTAACGGCTCTGATCTCGTCGCATTCCGACACCGGTGCTGATCGCAGCGTCCGTTCTCGCCGGAGCGTGCGCTGAAATACAGAACCGGCAGATTTCTGATCGATTTTTCCGACCGGTGCCGAACGGAGCCGCCCGGCCTCCGGCCGGCGAACCAGCGTGCCGCCAGCCCGGGGAGCACTTCTCCAAGTGTCTCCACTACAGCGGTACCACTGGGTCCCACTCGGCCCCTCCGGACAGCACGTGGGCCCCACGGTCGTGAACACGCGTGTAGCCGAATCAACACCCGAAGCTGCCCGTCAACCCGAATTCGGTCCTCCCGGGCCCATTTGTATAGCCCTTTACCTCCCTGCGTGGAGTGGGTATGTTCCCATTGATGTAATTATTATGTGTTAAGTTTCCCGGGAGTACGAGTTTTCGGTCGGGTCCGTCTTCCCCACGCCGAGCGCGTGGAGGTATCGCCTTCGCTCCCTTACTTGGCATTTTGCTTAATTTCATATATGCTTATTTATGCCGCTGCTAGAGAGCATGCTTTAGGTCCGTTAGCTCACTATATTATCATTCACCGCTACTGCGAGAGAGAGCGTTACCGTCCCGTGACCCGATCCGGGCACGAAAGAGAGAGCCGACCACCCTAGCTCTTGCCGGTTTCTCAACCGCGCACGTCCGACGCTTCCCTCGTTAAGGGACGATCGCGAGCTTGTCGTGTCCGTGGTCTCGTCCCGCATCATTACCCCTACCCAAGGGGAACTTGAGGAGGTGACTGAAGTCCATGAGGCTCCCCTAGATTGGGAAGAGGAATATGAAGCCCAATGCCAAGAGTTGGGTCAAGAGAACTCATCCCTACCCAAAGAAAACCCATTGAGCCTAACTGGGTGCACCCTCCCCCGAGAGTTACAAGATGACCAACCAAGTCCCCCCACCCCTCCCTACATGAGAATTGTGATTTTAGAGGAACCCCTCATTGAGTGGCTAAAGCAAAACCTCCTCCTCCACGTCACGCACCCCTCCATGGATAACCACAACCCAATCGTGCCCACCCCACCATTCCACACAACCTACCATTCGTTCTGCTTTGTAGGAACCCTGAGGGACTTGATTAAGAGTATACTAAGGCAAATAGAGGTGATAAACATACTGGTCTTAGGAGCAAGTGACATGGGGTACCTTAGTTTCTCACACCCCTCTATCGGGTCCATCACCTCCATTTACACCAAGGGTCCTTGCACGAGTGAGCTCTTATTGTTTCTACCCGAGCCCGATGAGTTTTACACCACCCCCCTACCACAAGGAAAGGGCACTCCACCTAGGGAATCCACTTTGGTACTTACCCCATTAGGAGATGAGTGCCTAGGCCACACTAGAGAGTGTATGCTTTGGAGTGCTCAAGGTCTAGGATGGGAAGAAGCCTCATTCCCCTCAACCCAAGTCCTCCTAGATCCGCATGATCCCTTCCCGCTAGCCCCTCCTACACCTTTCCCTACCCCTCGCCCCTTTGCAAGGAGCATTACGTTAGGTCCCATCGGGTTCATGATTTCCACTTCCCCACGTGCGCTAGGGACCCCAGGTCTATCTCTTGGATTGAGGCCCACCTCCACTTCACCCACCCTTCGACCCATCTTGATCCTTTTGACCCCTTCCAATGGGATTCCGAGTACTCATGTGACCAACCTGCATCACTCACCACCCACTCCTTCCTACCCTCACCCACCTTATTGGACCAAGCCCACTCCACTTTCCTAGACCCCTTCGACCCCTATGAGTGGAAACTCCCACACCAAGCCACACACATAGAAGATGCCATTTGGATGGAAATGCATGTGTCACTACATTTTGCATCATTTGGTAGGGCTAGTAAGTCAAGTCATCTCATTTGTGTCACACACACACTAGGTCCAGTGAACGACAGGTTTACATTTGGATATGCAGGTCCTCCCCCACTTATCATCAATCTTATGCATGATAGAAGTATACATGGAAGTCCGGGTCCTCCGGCATTCACTGCACCCATACCTGATAGAACCATTTATGGATGCCCCGGTCCTCCTAAGTCCGTCAAAACCAATGTAACACTTGATAGGGCTGAATTTGGTTGTCCAGGCCCTCCCTTCATCTCTAGAGGATCATCATTCATGACACTACATGGCACCATTCGCAAACAAATCAACAAGAGCAATGAGGTATACAAGAAATTAGCCGATTCCCACCGCCGCCACCAAGAGTTCCGTGTAGGTGATTTGGTGATGGTGAGGACTGAGAGACTATTCCCTGGAAATGTCTCAAAGTTGAGGCCTCGTGGAGCAGGCCCCTTCCAGGTTTTGAGGCGCGTTGGCACTAATGCTTATGTGTTAGACATCCCTGAGGAATACGGAGTAAGTCCCACTTTCAACGTGGTTGACCTGGTGCCATACAAGGGTCCCATGGTGACACCCAGTGAGGACATCCAGCATGTTCTATCCCTTGATAGAGCCCCTACCCAAAAGAGAGCTCCACCCGGCCCAAGGAACCAGCATGAGCAAGTGGAGCGGATATTAGATGAACAGATCACTACTACTCGGAGCAGGGCATATGATCGATATCTGGTTAGGTGGAAGGGACGGCCTCCGTCGGATGACACATGGGTAAGCCGGGAGGATCTCCAGCAGCTGGGCCCTGACAGATTGGAGCAGTATCACAGCAGAGCAGGCCCCTACTCGATAGAGTCGAGATTTTCACAGCCCGGGGGAATTGATGGGGACATCACCCACGATTCTCTCTGGCTCGGGACTTCACTCCCTCCTGGAGAGGACTAGGAGTGAGCTCCATGGCGAGCAGGACCCCCACGACTCTTTGCTTTTCTACTTAGATCACTCTGATGTATTTCTTGCTTTTTGTTTGAGTCATTTTGATGTAATTTTCCGTTTATTTGAAATCATCATCCTAAGTCCTAAGTCATTTCCCTATGTTTTAGTCTTCATCTACCCCTTGGTTGCTTTTTGAACAGCTTGGTCATTATGTGTAAAGCCAGGGGTAGTCTTGTCATGTAAAAGTTTGGGTCCCTATAAATAGGACCTCAAACCCCCTTGGAGAACTAATGAATTGTTGAATGAAAGTTTGAATTTAGCATTCCACAAAAATCTTGTGTGAACCCATCTCTCTCTCTCTTTCTCTTTCTCTCTCTCTAAAGGGGGCGACCCCCTCTCTCTCTCCTCCCCTCTCTCTCCTCAATTTGCAGCCCCCTCTCTCCTCTCCCCCTTGCCACCTCATCCTGCACATCAGCCCAACCCTTTCACCTTCCCTAGGCCCCTTCAATACTACCATTACTCTCACCACTACCCAAGCAACCTTTCACCTTCCAAGGCAACTCTCCCCATTCCCAAGCCACTCCTTCCATCTCCCAAGGGAGAATCCCAACTCCCTAAGCACTCCTTCACCCTCCCAAGACAACCCTTCCCATTCCCAAGACTAGACTTAACTCCTTTCTTAATCCCATTTCAAATAAGGGAGAGAACCCTTCCCCTCCCTCCAACCCATTTGCGCCCCCCTCCCCACCTCCTCCAAAGCCACCAGCGCACCCACCTCTCCCCCCTGCTAGCTCCGCCCCCTGCCATCCTCCCCCACTTCCCCTTCCCACCTCCCAACCCTTTCCCACCACCAATACCTCCACATCCTATTCCCCTCCACCCAAGAAACCACCCCCTCAACCATTCTTTCTTCTAATCTGTGTGCAGCTGAAGACCTGCCGATCAACAGCCTGTTGCAGCGCCGACCTCGACCACATCCCGGAGCCCCTGGAGGTGTGTCATACATAGACAGAAAGCTCTTCCAGTCAACTTTGCAGGCGAGGTGGTCCCGCCTCAATCCGAGTTTGGAGCTGCCTGGGAGAGCCGTTCTTCACCAACTGCGTAGAACCGGTCCGGCCTACAACCAGAAGCAACTTTCAGAAGCTCCTGCGACCACACCCCAGCTCCCCTAGGCGCGCCATTTGACCGGGGTGAAGCTATACCAGTCTCCTGTCCAGCGCAACTAGCGGGACGCCGTTTGAAGGCTGTAGCATTCTGTTCCAATTTTTCTACCTCAGGGACGCAGGCCAGATCAGCCAGAAGCAGTCCCGACCTCTTCCCACTCTTCAGACTGTAACTTTCGACCCCGACATCCTCTGGTGCCGTTCTTTGTTTCTGATCAAAGAAGACTCATCCACGCTCACGTCCGTCTTGGTCCCATCACATTCGGATCACGGTAGCGTTCGTGGGGACTTCGTCATCCTGCTGCAGCATCTGGGAACCAGTCCGAGCTTGAGCCAAACCGCACCGGTCCAGCACCTGCCCCGACCGTCAGCGGCAACAAGACTTCCTGAGAAAATTCAGGAGTCATCCCGAGCCAGTCAGTGACGATTTGACGCTGGTTTTGTCGGCTTCTGAGTTCGGGAGCCTCCTCGGAAGCATCAACAGAGAGCATCTATCAGACAGGCAGACAGGCGGGCAGAACCACGAAGGGCCGTTCGGCTTCTTCCTTTGCCTCACTCCCCTTCCGACCTAGCCGGCTTACCGCCCCTCCCTGTGAGGAGGTAGTGTTTGCTTGTAGCCCCTATTCTCCCCGCCCCGGGCTCCCCCCTCCTGCGTGAGGAGTAGTGCATGTAAATTACTTAAACAGGGTGAAGCTTCAAGCGACGCAGTGTGCGGGGAACCCACACTTCCCCGCTCGCCCTCGTCTCCGAACGGGGTCGGTTTCATCAAACCGACCAGGTAAGCTCTAAACCCTTGCTCCCCAATTCGGTGTTTGTTCCTTTAATATCCGTGGAATTGCTCCGCTGGTGGTGAGAGAGCGCCCGACCCCGGAGCTTCCAGCTTGCGAGCGGTCACCGTGGACTTGTGAGAGAGAGTGACCCGGTGTCCCTTAGGCACCTAGCCAGCCCCTTGACTGTGGGAACCGTACCCTTGGGAGGGCAACCATAGCCCGTCTGGCCCTCTACCAGTAAGGGCCTTGTTCCACTACCTCCACTCGGCATCACCCAGTCACCCTGGGAAGCATGTGCGCACGGTGGTTTTGGCGATTTCCAAAAATCTCAACTCTTGCGATTGTGTTCGCGATATAGGTCTGAGGGATCACGGCTAGCTGTTGCATTCCCAATAGCTTGTGTCACATCACCCAGCCCTCAGCATGATCACAAAGGCAAGGCTAAGGAGTGTTGGGTCTCCTCTGGCTTTGAATGATAATGGAGAATGGCAACATGCTGAAGTGTTTTGATGATTGGCAATAGTATTTGTTGACTTCGTTGACTGCATAGTTGACTTTGTTAACTTTATATTGACATGATGATGTGTGTATTTTGATGACCTTTCATATGTCAGATGTGCATATAGATGTTGCCTGCATTTTTACACCAAGTCCGTGCATAGTCCATGCATGCGTTCACCAAGTCGGTGCTAGGCTTGTTACTGCACACGACCTAGAGTCTGTGCAGGTCTTGTGGCAGCACGCGACCAAGTCCATGCATGCTTAAGTCTAGGCAAAGCAAGTTAGTGCAACTTTTGCACCGTGCACTAAGTCTGTGCAACATTTATCATCTGCCCTAACTAAGTCTAAGCAAGGTTGCTCACGCTCACATCAAGTCCGTGCATGCATACATAAAGTCGGTGCAAGCCATGTTGCTGCACACGACCAAGTCAGTGCAAGCGTCATCCAAGCATTAGTCAAGTCGATGCACTGACAGTTGTTGCTCGAAACTAAGTCCGTGCATGCTTATGTCCAGGCACATAAAGTCTGTGCAATACGTCTTAGGCAACTCGGTGCATACGAGCTCATGCATTCAGTGTTTGCATATTAAGTCTGTGCAAGTCAAGTATGTTGCAGAAGTAAGCCTGTGCAACCTTTGCACATTACATGATCTAAGTCTAAGCAATGTTGCTATCGGCACATTTAGTCAGTGCAAGGTTTGCACTCTGCATATACACACTAAGTGCATTACTACATGTCACACACATATAGTCTGTGCACATCCACTAGGTCAATAAAACAAGTCTGTGCATCAGTTCAATGTGTGAACACTTGACTCCGTGCATATGTGTTCATACGTTATATCGAGTCTGTGGAGTCTGTGCACATTCAGTTCAAAGCTCTAATTAACTCTGTGCATCTTTATACTATCTGTCAGATTGTTTCAAGCTGACATTAAGTCTGACCTTAACAGAATATCTGCTCGAGGAGTTTAAGAAAGGCACGTGATCCAAGAATGGAGGAGGTCCCAAGATGATGCCACGTGGCCTGACTACTCCAGATCTGGATAAGGCTTTGGGCGGGAATCGTGGCGAGCACACGCCCTACCTTCTGCTGCTTCCTATAAATAAGGAGAGTCTTCTTCAAGAGAAGACTGATCGTGATTGTGATATTGAGAGAAAAAGAGCAGAAAGAGATAGAGCCAGCACGATCCAAAGAGAAGAAGAGAGAGTAGCAGATCTAAGAAGAGAGTTTGAGAAGTGAGAGATCTGAAAGTCTGAGAGAGTTTTGTATATTAGTTTCCTGGTTCAGAACCGGAACTGATTTTTCTCATTGTTGAGCTATATTCCCTTCGTGGGTTTTCTGTTTCTTCGTTTGTTTCTCTTCATTTTTAGAAACTCTTGTTCAAGCTATTTGTCAACAGAGGTTAAGCTGTAATTCCTCAACAGTTGCAGAGGTGTGGTATCCTCTGGTCAAGTGAAGCTGTAATTCCCCAGCGGTTGCAGAGGAGGACTCCTCTGGTCGGCGTAAGCTGTAAGGCCCAGCGGTTTGTAGGGTTTTCACCCCGAAGCTGTGGATCAGTAGGTTAAGCTGTGTATCAGCGGGAAACCACACTCTGGTTGGAGTGTGGGGTGGACGTAGACCTCGGGTTTGAGGTCGAACCACCTTAAAAATTCATTATCTACTGTGTGATTGCCTTGTGGTTTGTGCACATCTCTATTTAGTTTCATCATCCAGTAGATGAATCCTTAAGACCGTCTGTGTGCTAATCTTCTAGACTTGCTATAGTTCGATTGCGTTTGAGTGTTCTTCTTCGTCCTACAATAGCTTGATTTTATTCCGCAACTGTTCCTGCTGTAGTCAGTTTCTATTGGGTGATTGATCTATTCACCCCCCTCTAGATCATCAATAGATTCTTGTCTATTGGTATCAGAGTGTCCATCTATTCTATCAGTTGGTATCAGAGCCTAACTCTTTTGCAGGGATCAACGTCCTAAAGAGGAATGGCCATGGATGCAAGAGGGATGACGGCTGAAGGACATTCTACCATGAAGCCCCCATACTTTGACGGTTTGAACTACACATACTGGAAGAATTGTATGCAAGTCTTTCTGAGGGCGAAAGACTATGAGATTTGGAAGGTGATCAGTAAAGGACCATTCGAGCTGCATCCTAATGAGGATGTATGGACGAGAGAGGAGATCAGGAAATCTACTCTCAAATGGAGCGCCATCAATGCCATTCAGTGCGCTCTACATCCCACGGAATTTTCAAGAGTTTTGTCGTGTGCCACAGCGAAAGAGATGTGGGATAAGCTGGAGGTTATCTACGAGGGAACCTCTCAGGTGAGGGAGACCAAGGCGAACTTGCTAGTCTCAGAATATGAAGCCTTCAGGATGAAGCCCAGCGAGACCATCACCGAGATGTACGCACGTCTTACCCTCATCACCAATGGTCTCAGAAGTCTGGGGAAAAATTATTCTGATTATGAAATCATGAGGAAGATTCTTCGGTCCCTGACTCCAATCTGGCACACGAAAACTACTGTTATAAAGGAGTCAAGGGATCTTCAGAACATGAAGGTGGACGAGTTGATTGGCTCGTTAATGACCTACGAGATGAATCTTCCCAAGATCGAGGAGCTGGAGAAGAAGAAAAAGCACATTGCTCTGAAGGCCAACTCCAGTAGATCAAGCAGATCTAGCCACAGTGGATCATCGAGCGATCAGAGCTTCTCTGGGTCAGAAATTGAAGGAGATCATCTTGCAATGATGACTAGAGAGTTTAGAAGATTTTTGAGGAAAGAAGGAAGAAATTTCGGCCGAAGGCAGTATGGCGGCAGGAGACAAACGAGGTATAAATCTAACCCTGCCAAGAAAATTGACACTAATGTTTGCTATCATTGCAGGAAGGCCGGCTACATGAAGGCAGACCATCCGGAGCTCCAAAAGCTCAAGGAGAAGTCAAAGAAGAAAGCTCTCAAAGGAAAGGCGATGGTGAGCACATGGAGCGACGAGGACGAGGGCACATTAAGCTGCACATCTGAGAGCGAGGATGAAGAAAAGCCCATCTGCCTGATGGCAAAAGATGATGAAGAAAAGGAAGAAGACTCCGATGAGGTATCCTCTCCATTTGAGTATTACACCATTTCTGATTGGGAAGATGTCTATGGAGATTTGCTAGATAAAGTTGATGACATTAGAAAGGAAAACTGATGCGGGACGGACACGGGAGACGACACTATTAGGTGCCACCCTCGGACGCTAGATGAAGACGCGACCAGCAGCACACACCAGGGAGACACTAAGCCCGACACTACGAGCTCCTAGTGGCAAAACGTCGCTAACAGAAGTGGAAGCTCACTCGTCGTCCCAAGCGAGGGAAAGCGCGGACCGTGCGCGGTTAAGGAACCGGCGGAGGTCAAGGGTAGTCCGACTCAACTTCCAGACTCGGATCGAGTCACGGGACGGGTCACTCTCACTCTCACAGCAGTGACATGGACACACGGGCTAGTACCTACACTCTCGGCAGCGGCAAAAGACCGTATACTAGCTAAGCAAATGAACGCCAAGAGGTTCGGACCATTACCTCCACGCACCCGGCGTGGCGAAGACAACCCCGGCCGAATCACGGACTCCCGGTTAAACAATATCACAGCAATACAAAGATTTGACCCACTCCACGTAGGGAGGTAAAAGGTCACATGTGGAGCCCGGGAATCATGCAACTCGGGTTGACGGGTAGCATCTTGATGTCGCCCGGCGGTGCCGAACTCCGCGTTTTCGTGCTTTCCGAACGGCGGGTTCTGCGGGCCCGGGGGGCCCACGGATGGCGCTGTCCTTCGGATCTGCGGGGGTGGGACCCACTATGATGGGGACCCCTGGTGGCGCGCCTCCACGGACGGCGGTCGGCCGGGAACATCGATCGGGGGTCGATCGGTCCCGATTCCCAAGCTTTGAAGTTGCTGCCCACGGATTTTTAGTTGTTGTTTTCAGGCGCGCGCTCCGGCAAAAACGGCCGCTGCGAACAATCCCGACGTCGGATCGGGACGCATGAGCTATCGTTGGAAAGCTCTTTTCAAATGTTTCAATCTAGACCCAGAGAGATCTGCTGGATCTGGTCGGATCAGAACTTTAATGAATTTACAAGCCCCTGTTGTACAGTAACCGAAACCTCAGATTTACAGGGTACTTATCTGAGAACCATTGTTGACCGCCTAGTAAAACTCTGATTCAGCTCTTGAGCTCTTCTGTAAAGTTGTAGGGGATCAAACCATGGAACTGGGACTATTTTTGGAATTTGATTTGGAGTGGTGGTGATTTACTATGATTTTTGGAGTGACTGGTGGTCGGATTTGGGAACAAGGGGACAGAACTGTAGCTGGGACTGAGAACAATTTTTAGAAAATATGAAATGGACGAACCAAACATGGAGAAAAATTTTGGATGAAGGGGTGGATGGGTGGAACCTCCATTAAAATTGGGCGAACCAAAATAAATCAAAAAGTGGACCTAAGACATGAAACTCAGGGCGGGGATGAATCTGGACAGAACTCTGGCAGAACCGAAATGGAAGAGTGGATGAAAATCAAAAAATATGAAACGAGATCTGAATGGCAAACCAAAGTTTGTGGGATGTCCTTGACACCTCTGGAACACCCAATAAAATCCCCAGATCTATCTGAGCTCGGGGTTGAGATAGGAAATTCGTGGAAGCTCCTATGGTACTGCGCGGGCAGAACTCCGTTGACGGCGATGGTGGTGCGGTGGCGGCGGCGGCGATCGTCGGAACTGATACACGAGGCGTCACACCTCAGAATGGAAGCCTTCACAGCTTCAAGGGGGAGAGGGAGGAGAGAGGAGGGGGGCGCACCAGCCCTTGCTCTTGAATTTCTTTGAATCAAATGGCATTAATTCTCATCAAATGAAAATACAAGGTATATGTATGAATTGGCAAAAGACATAAACTACCCTTGGACCTAGGATTTGTGGGAATATAAAAATGGAGTAGAACTAATTAGTTCTACTCACATTTTTCAAAAATTAAAACCTTGATGGTGAGAGGGGGGCGCCCCCTTGACTAGGGGTGGGGGTAGGTGGAAGGTTGGTGGCCAACCTTGACAAATTAGTCTAATTGTCCCCCATGTGGACAATTGACTAGTCAAGGCTTCTAGATGTCCACCTTGGATGTTGACCAACCCCACAAGGCTGATATGGACCAATGGGAGGGGTCCTGGGGGTCCCATGGGGCCCAGAGGTCCCATTTTACAAATAAGCCCCTTGTACACTCATAATTGCAAACCGTATAAAATGAAATAAACACACCTTACACACAAATAAAGTCTAATTAAATCTAAAAAATGGGGAGGCTCAAGGCGGCGTCTCCAGGCTATCTTCGAGCCAGATGGATGCTGAGGTGGCTCGAGTCGTGCTCCGTGTGCGGTATCGGTGGCTCGGCGTGTCGCGCCGCTCAACTGCTCGGGTGTCCGCACCAATTCTCCTCGGGTGGGAGAAACTCGACCCTATCGAGTAAGGGTCTGCATCGCTCCTGTATCGCTCCAGAAGGTCCGGATCGATTCGCTGCAACTCGTCATGTGTGATCCATGTGTCCTCAGTAGCAGGCCGTCCTCTCCATCGCACTAGGTAGCGCGGGTAAGATCCACTCCTGGTAACTGTCACTTGCTCGTCCAGTATACGATCTATATGCTCACGCTGCCGTGAAAAAGGGGCTGGAGGTGGAAGTGGACACTCAGGTGTGGGATCACTCTCAAGGGGAGGAGATGGCTCAAAAGGCTCACTAGGGATCACCGCTGGGTCCCTATATGCAACAAGATCCGATACATTGAAGGTAGAGCTTATACCATATTCCTCGGGCAAGTCCACAACGTACGCATTGGATCCAACGCGTTTCAACACTCTGAATGGAGCGGCTCCGCGAGCTTGCAACTTCTTAACGGTTCCAGAAGGAAACCGTCCAGGTCTTACCCTGATCATGACATATTCGCCCTCTTGGAACTCTCGGTGGTGTCTAAGGGCACCGGCTAACTCCTTGTACCGTGCATTGCTGGCCTCACTCATGCAGACTCCTAACATGCCTAACAAAAAGAAAAACACACAGATGCACACACGACCCTACACAAACCTAATGCTAGTCCAACACAATCATATGCAAGGTGGTCCAGGACATCCGAATGTGTGCCATGCATGCATTTGACATAACCGGAGGTTAATGGCATGGTGGATTCCTAGACATCCTACGATGCACCAATCATGAACATTGGGTTTGGATGTGGGAAGTCCGGGAGGTTTGGGTGGTTTAGGTGGGCCGGGGAAACCAAAATCTTCATTACCCCCAAATGACGGTTCGGACCTATTTCCATGTAAAGGTTGCCAGGCCCGAGTAGGAGGGGTGTGATAGTGGACTTCCTTAAAGAGGTGGAATGGAGGTTGTGGGCCAAAGGGCCCATGAAGAAAGGGATCGAAGGGATCAAAGAATGTGTGACCCCTCGATATGGATTCCCTCATTTCAAGGTCCCATGTGTGGAATTCTAGAAGGTGTTGATGGTCACCTTCATCCGTGAAGGGAGATGAGACGGTGGGGGTATGATGGTGGACTCTCTCAAAAAGGTGGAGTAAATGTGGTGGGTCACGGGGTCCACAAGAGAATGGGTCGAAGGGATCAAAGAAGGTATGACCCCTCGGACTAGGCTTCCACAAATCATTGTCCCATATTTGGAAATCTTGGAGGTGTAAATGATCACCTTCATTCATTGTGAGAGATGGGACGACAGTCATAGGTAGAAAGTAAGATTCCTCCCTTGGGCAAAGGGGAATGAAGTCGGACTCGGCCGGCATAGGGAGGAGTAGAAGAACCTCCGTGGTAACATGACCCACGGTGTACACAGAGGTGATGGACCCTAAAGCGGGATGAGTGAAACTACGACCTGTGGGTCGGTCGAAGCCTGGAGCCAACAAGTGCGTAAATGTCCACTGCCGGTCTAACCCTTTAAGAAGGTCATCCAATGTATCCACATAGTGACTAGACCGAAAAGTGGTGTGAAATGAATTGATTGGCACCAGAGGTAGGATAGGGTCCATAGATGGGAGGGGAGATGGGGCCAGGCCATTCTTAAGCCAGCTAAGGAGTGGCTCGGCTATAAGTAGCTTTCCTGTTAGAAACACGGGTAGCTGTGGCTGGGGTGGCTCCGAATAAAGATCGGAGAGTGAGGTTTCTCCAACCCCTTTATCCCCTGGGGCTAGAGATGTCCGAGTGGGACACTGTCCGGTAAAGTGGCCAAACCCCTGGCAGCGATACCACTGTTGTCGTGATCCTCTACGCTCCTTGATAAGTGGACCCTTACCCTTATCCTCTTGACGGACAGGGGGTGTAGGCAATGGAGCTCTCATGGGTGGGGGAAGAGGATCCACCAAGATGGGGAGAGGACCTCGAGATGGCACTCTAGATGACACTGGATTGGGACTACCGGTTGCTACCTCCTTAGGGTCATGCTTGGTTCTATCTCGGCTAGGAGGTAGGCAAGGGGGAAGCAGGGACTCAATATAATCACACTTCCTATCCACCTTATCCAAAATGATTTGGAAGAGTTCAGAAATGGTGGGGTTTGGAGTAGGAGCGATGTGATGGACTCCCCCATATGAAGTCGGCTTAGTCGTGGACCTAGGCTCTTCTACATGCGCGGCGCGTTGCCTTCGATTATGGCCCACTTGGGTGGAAGTGATTGGGTGGGGTTGGTTGGAGGTGACCGGGCCGGGTAGGTAGACCTTCCTAAGTTCGTCCTTCATTTCATGCCACGACTCAATGGGCCTTTGCCTCCTAACCTCTCTCATGCGCTCAATGCTATCCCATTTCCAGGCGGCTTTGTTGACAAGCCTCTCTCGGGCAAAACTAACTTGCATGGCATCGGACATGGTGTAACATTCAAGATATTTGTCCATGGCGGCCTCCCAATTGAGGTAGTCGCCCGGATCATCAGAGCCATAAAAATCAGAGGCTTCGGGCCTACGAAAGGGGAGAGGATGGTTGCCAAGCCCATGAGTAGACCAACGGCCATATGGCCCGGGTGATTGGGAATCCATGGGAAATTGGGGGGAGCTACATGTTGAACATGCCGACTCTTGGACAAGACCGACTGACTATTATTGGACTACACATGATGTCACGCCCCGAACAAGGCGGAAATATCGGGACGTACAGTTAGGGACACGCTGGCAAGAGAGGGAACTAAATCTAAAACAATACACAAGTGCTACAAGATGGAAATGCTAAATGATTAATAATAAACCACGACTAATACAATAATCCTCAAGTTCAACTTAATACAACTGGAATAATCAACCACTAAAACTCAATAACATGACTGAGACTAAAAGCTCTCCAAAACACAACTAAAGAATAAACACACTGCTAACACACTAGAACTGATACACTCAAGACATCACTCCTGCCCTTCCCCATCGGTAAGCGCGTCACCTGAAAAGCCTGGAAAGGGGGGAAAACAACGGGGTGTGAGCTGACGCTCAGTAGGAAATAACAGACATGTATAAGTGATTAACAGTTTAATTACATTTTCAAAATGTCATGCTACAAATGATAAAAATAATAAAAGATAACGATGATATCACGAAACGAACTTCAAAGATCTTGCAAGGTCAAGAAATATAATGAATAGAATAGTAAGACAAGAATTTACTACAGGAGATAACAATAAAAGTTGGCCATATCAAGTCAATTCAAGTCATGTCAAGCACGTATGTAATTTCATTTCCACGTCCAAGTAATGAGCAAGTACAGTAACCACAAGTAGAGTATAGAACAGTGACGAGTGGAAAGTGAAAAGTAGTAGAAAGTAATGTAGAGAGTAGTGGAGAGAGTAGTGGACAGTCCTAGATTTAACACATGTCAAGTACTGGTGCCAAATGCCACACCTAGTCATTCACCTCCCAGGGGTACACGTAGTGTTCGGGCGCTCTTCCCAGGACCAGACCGAGCCCTTAATTGTTTGCCAGGCATTGATTTCTTTGGATCAAAGATCCCACGAATCTAGACTTCCACAGTTTATGGCCAGAATTCCAAGGTTTAAACTAAGTAGCAATAACAACTTCAAGTAGGAAGGAGATTCATTTCCAGAATTTCAAGGTAAGTATAATCATCAAGGAGATTGAAATCAAGTCACAACAAGAGTTAATCGTGCTGCGCTACTGTACAACAGCAGCAATCAAACAAGCTAATCAACATATTAATCCTAATCATCAAGTTAAGATATCATGATTTAACCATTATCATTTGCATTAAGACAATTGCCAAGAAGCTGATTCAAGATGATAAGGCAAAGAACAACTCCCACAGGAGTGAAATAGAATGCATTAACAGAGATTTAGTTACACCATTAACCACTAATTATGTGGGTTTCTATTTAATCTTGTATGCATTGAAATGAAGATGATAAACGGTGTGTTTTTATACTAAGTTTGCATGTATGGACCAATGTTAATTGAAACTAAAAGGGTACATGAATAGGTCATTAGTTCCTCCAAAAATGTAGTTTTCAAAGTGTTTAGGTTGAATGGTTTGATTCCCCGATGATCCGGATTGATCCCCGGGTCAAATCATCAAAAAAAACGGGTTTACAATGCATGGGTCGACCCTTTGGGTCGACCCCTGGAAAAATTCCAGGGATGGGTCGACCCCTGGGTCGACCCCTGGCTTCCTGGCTGCATGGGTCGACCCATGGGTCGACCCCTGCAGGTTGTGGGTCGACCCATTGGGTCGACCCCTGCAAGGCAGCAAGCTGCTGCTTGCAGGGCTGAAATGGGTCGACCCGTGGGTCGACCCCTGGGTTTCCAGACCCAAAAAGCGATGAAATCTCCACGAATTTGGGGTCTAAAAGTATTGGGATCATAACCATAGACTCTAGGGTTAATAATATGCATCTTAGGGTCATAAAACATAATTTTAAATCACGAATTTCGATAGGAATCCAATGAAATACAACCTATTCTATGAAGAACACAAGTAAAGTCTAGCTTGCTAGCATGCTTCTAATAACACACAAAATACTCTAGACATGATCTATAAAAATTGGGGATTTTGATGTCAAAAGAAAGCTAACATGCTATTGATTACATTCATGTATGTTAATTAGAAATTGGGCTGTTATCACCTACCTCAAATTGAAGAAGGAACTCGAAACCTAGAATAAAGAACAACTTGACAGCACCTCACTAAAACCTCGATATCTCCACGGATACCTAATGAAAATTGGGGCTTTTGCCACCAATGGAAAGAGCTCGATGAGAGGTACAATTTGCTATACTCATGATCAAGATTTGGTTGAGAATTCCTACCTAAATAGATTGATCAAAGAAGGATGAAGGGTAGCCAACGGCCTACTGACCGACCTCCACAAATCGAACTAGATCTCTCCAGATCCGAAATTTCAGCGAACCCCACAGTAGCCAAATGAAAGAAGACTCGTAGGGCTTCATTTTGATAGCTCATAGAGCTTCTGGAGCCTTCTGAATTGGGAGTATTTGCTGCTGCAAGCTACGAGTTTAGAAACGGCGCCGAAATCCGTGACTTGACCTAACTATGTCGGCAGCACGTTTTGGGGCTAAGTTTACCTCAAATTGATTGAGGGTAAATGTTCTTTTTATGTAATACCTTTCATTTGCCTCTGGAATCACCCCATTTGGTTGAGAATCAAGCTCAAATTTGATGTTCAAAGTTTGGGTGAATAGTAAATTCGAATTTGGGTTAGGTGGGTTATAAGTCAGGCTTAATCCACTGATTAGGGCTAGATAACGATTTAATTAGGCTTACTCCAAGAAGACAAAAGTGTTAGTCGAAGCATCTATTATTTAATTACTATTTTTATGAATTTTTATATGTTAGATAAAATTCCATTTCTACTATTCCGTAATTAATTAAATATTAAGTTTGGAAGAATTAGTTCGCTAATTCGGCTTAATAAACGATTATATTAGGCTTAATTGTAGAAGACAAAGTTAATAAACAAAATTAATTCTACAAGATGTGATTTTTGGGGATTTTTAGAAAATAGTAGAAAAATGACTTATTCTATTAATTAATTAATTAATCTAATTAATTTGGATAATTCTCATTAATTTCGAATAACTTCAAATAAATTCCAAGTAATTACAAATAACTTTCTAAATAAATTTCTAAAGAATTTGGGGTCTTACACCCTCCCATACTTAAAGGAATTTGGTCCTCCAAATTCACTGCACTAAAACTGAGAGTAGAAAAAGATCACTCACCTAGAATAGATCGGGATACCGCTTTCGCATAGTCTCTTCAGACTCCCATGTAGCTTCTTCGGTCCCACGCCGACTCCACTGAATCTTGACCATCGGTATCGAACGATTCCGGAGTTGCTGATGCTTCCGGTCCAAAATCTTGACAGGTCTTTCCTCATAGGTCAAATCTTCCTTCAGTCAAAATCCACTTGTTGAATGATATGAGTGGGATCGTACACATATTTCCGTAACATAGACACATGGAAAACATTATGTACGCCAGACAAATGCGGTGGTAAAGCCAGTCTGTATGCCACCTCTCCCACTCTATCTAGAATCTCGAATGGACCAATGTACCTCGGACTCAGCTTGCCATGAATGCCAAATCTTCGGATCCCTCTCGTCGGAGAGACCTTTAAGAACACATGCTCGCCAACCTGAAATTCCAATGCCCTTCTCCTGTTGTCGGCATAACTCTTCTGTCTTGACTGGGCTACTTGTAACCGGTCTCGGATAACACGGATGTTCTGTGATGATTCCGAAACAAGATCTGGTCCAAGCCACTGTTTCACACCTACCTCGTCCCAACACAACGGGGAACGACAACTTCTACCATATAGTGCTTCAAAAGGAGCCATCTGAATGCTAGACTGATAGCTGTTATTGTAAGCAAATTCAATTAATGCCAAATGCTCACTCCAATTACCACCGAAATCAATCATGCAAGCTCGCAACATATCTTCCACTATCTGATTGGTTCTTTCAGTCTGTCCATCTGTCTGTGGATGAAAAGCAGTACTGAAATTCAGACGAGTACCCAAAGACTCTTGCAGTCCCTTCCAGAAATGTGAAGTAAATCTGGGGTCTCGATCAGATACTATATTCACTGGAATACCATGCAATCTCACCACTTCCTTTATATACAAAGCAGCCAATACATCAATCGTCCACTTGGACTTAATTGGTAAGAAATGAGCCGACTTTGTCAATCGATCGACAATCACCCATATCGCATCAAATCCACCACGAGTCCTAGGTAGACCCATAATGAAATCCATGCCAATACTTTCCCACTTCCATTGGGGTATGTCGAGTGGTTTCAATTTCCCTGCTGGTCTGAAATGTTCGGCCTTAACTTGCTGACATACCAAACATCTGCTCACAAAATTTGCAACTTCTCTTTTCATATTCGGCCACCAAAAGGACCTTTTCAAATCTCGGTACATCTTAGTGCCTCCAGGATGAATGGTATATCTGGATCTATGGGCTTCCTCAAGATTTTGTTCTTTATAGTAACCTCATCCGGAACACAAGTTCTGCCTTTAAATAATAATCTACCATCATCGGCCAACATGAAATCAGGTCTGCTACTCAAGCTTCCCTTGATCTCTACCAACTCGGGATCATTATCTTGCAAGGACTTGATCTCTAACAATAATTCAGGTTTAAGTTGAATCTGAGCAATCAAGATCCGATCATTGTCAATATTGAGATCCAGACTAGATAATTGTTCCAACAACCTCCATTCTTGTAACATGAGACTTGACAATCTAGCTACCGGCTTCCGGCTTAATGCATCTGCCACAACATTACCTTTGCCAGGATGATACTCAATCGAGAAGTCGAAGTCTTTCAAGTACTCCAACCATCTCCGCTGCCTCATGTTGAGTTCCTTTTGAGAGAATAAATACTTCAAACTCTTATGATCCGAAAACACTGTAAAGGTTTCTCCATATAAGTAATGCCTCCATATCTTCAAAGCAAACACGACTGCAGCAAGTTCCAAATCATGAACAGGATAATTATCTTCGTGCTTCCTCAACTGCCTAGAGGAATAGGCAATCACCTTCCCATGCTGCATGAGTACACAGCCTAAGCCAATACCTGAAGCATCAGTATAAACAACAAATCCTCCTTCACCAGAAGGTAAAGCCAAAACAGGTGCAGTAGTCAAACACTCCTTCAGAGTCTGAAAGCTTCGCTGACAATCATCTGACCAATCAAACTTATTTTCCTTGCGGGTTAATCTTGTCATAGGTACTGCAATCTTGGAGAAATCTTGAATAAATCTTCGGTAATAGCCTGCCAGGCCTAGGAAACTTCTAACTTCAGTTGCACTAGTAGGCTGCTCCCAATTCTTCACTGCCTCAATCTTCGAAGGATCAACAGAAATACCTTCCTTGGTGATAATATGTCCGAGAAAGGACACTTCTTGTAGCCAGAACTCACACTTACTGAACTTAGCATATAGCTGATGATCTTTCAATAGTTGCAATGCCATTCTCAGATGCTCAGCATGCTCCTCCTCATTCTTAGAATAAATCAGGATGTCATCAATAAAGACCACGACCCATTGATCAAGATAGGGCCGAAATACATCGTTCATCAACTGCATGAAAGCTGCTGGAGCATTCGTTAGACCAAAAGGCATAACGACAAATTCAAAATGACCATACCTGCTGCGGAAAGCTGTTTTATAAATGTCCTCTTCCTTAATCCGCAACTGGTGATATCCAGATCGAAGATCGATCTTAGAGAAATATTGAGCTCCCGCTATCTGGTCAAATAACTCGTCAATCCTCGGCAAGGGATATTTGTTCTTGACAGTCTGCTGGTTTATTTGCCGATAATCAATGCACAACCTCATCGAACCATCTTTCTTCCTGACGAACAACACAGGGGCTCCCCACGGAGAAGTACTAGGACGAATAAAACCCTTCTCGAGTAATTCCATCAGTTGCTGCTTCAGTTCCCTCAGTTCCGCAGGAGACATACGATAAGGAGCCTTAGAAATAGGAGCTGTGCCAGGAATAAGATCAATAGAAAAGATAACTTCCCGCTCAGGCGGAAGTCCTGGTAGTTCTTCTGGAAAGACATCAGGAAAATCTTGGACAACAGGAATGTCCTTAATCTCCATCTGCTGCTCAGGAGTTGCACAAACAAAGGCTAGAAAAGCCTCACACCCATGCCTTAAAAGCTTATCAGCTCGAAGAGCCGAAATGAGTGGTACGGAGTTATGGTGCTTGACTCCCGTAAAAGATAAACCAGAATGTCCAGTAAAAGTCACTGAGCTAGAACTACAGTGAACATTGGCCTCATACTTAGCCAACCAATCTGCTCCTAGGATTACATCATAATCCTTCATATCCATGCAGACCAAATCTGCTGGAAAGTTCTGTTCACCAATCATAACCTTACTAGAAGGATAGAAATACTGGATTGTTGATCTAGTGCCAATAGGGGTTGAAATCTCTAACGGAGTATTCATCAAAACAGGTTCCACAGCTAATGACTTAGCAAATCTCCGTGAAATAAAAGAATGTGTTGCACCAGTATCAAAGAGAGCAAACGCGGGCTTATCGATTATAGTAAGGGTACCTTCGACGAGTCCGCCATCATCAGAAATCCCAGTTTCATCTTCATGTAAAGCTTGAAGCTTGCCTTGTGGTTTCTTGAAGACTAGAGGTTTTGCCGGTGTAGCTTGCTCCGATATGAGAGGACAATTGGGGATACGGTGCTCCTTGCTTCCACATCGCAAACAGGCGCCTAGCTTGCGCCAGCACTCCTCTATCTTGTGACCCGGACGATCACAATAGTTGCACACGCCCTTGAATGGAACAATAGGGCCAGGCTTCTTGTCTTCATGCCTCGGCATCTTGCCTTCCACGATCCGGACCCGCTCCACGAACCAGGTCCACTAACAGGCCTCTTCTTGGTATACCCGGGTTTGACACTCCCGGAACCCGTAGGTAATTCTTTCTTGGTGCCTTTCCCACGGATTCTCTCCGTCATTTCAAGAGTATCCTCTAGAACTTGCGCTTTCCTTACCATCTCGGAATACGTGGAAATCTCCATCGGTGCCAATTGGTTGATATAATGAAGCTTCAAACCATTGAGAAAGCGCTTCGCCTTCATCTTCTCGGTGGAAATGAGATGTGTAGCATATCGAGAAAGCCGTGCGAATTGAGCCTCATACTCTGCCACGGACAAACCTCGCTGTTTCAAGGCCGCGAACTCTGCCGCTTTCTTCTCTTGCACTCTATCGGAAAAATACTTGCTATTGAAGAATTCCTCGAACTCTTCCCACATAACTTGCCGATCTCCGAGAGTTGCCTTGATAGAATCCCACCAAGTACGTGCATCATGTTCCAGTTGAAATGTGGACAAAAGGACACGCTCCTGGTTGGTGCATTGCATAACTTCAAAGATTCTCCCCATCTCATCTAGCCAGTGCTCGGCTTGGTCAGGGTCAGTCGAACCAGCGAATCTAGGCGGATTCATTCCGCGGAAGTTCCGGTATAGATCACCGGTGCCATGCTGTGCCGCTCCTGCCTGAGCTACTTGCTGAAGGGCCTGAGTAAGGCCTTGAACCGTACGTTGCAGGTTCCTCCATTCAGCACGATCAGCTGCCATCTACACGAGAAATAGGTTACTTAGGTTCAAATAAGATAGATAATTACACGATTAAGAAACGAACTTAACCCAAGTTCTACCCAATCTCACAGGTCAGGTCTTAAACTTTTACAAGGTTAGGGATCTAGTGCACCTAGACACGACCAAAACTCGGTACCTGGCGGAGGTAATCGGTCCGAAGACCACTCGCGCAAGTGTGCGACCTTCCGATAGGCATAGCCTAACGTTCGGACAACACCTTTTTATATACCGGTTATTGGGATGCAATGCAAGAAAACTTAAACTTAGGAAACCTAGGAATGTGAAACCTAGGGCTCTGATACCAACTAAACTGTCACGCCCCGAACAAGGCGGAAGTATCGGGACGTACAGTTAGGGACACGCTAGCAAGAGAGGGAACTAAATCTAAAACAATACACAAGTGCTACAAGATGGAAATGCTAAATGATTAATAATAAACCACGACTAATACAATAATCCTCAAGTTCAACTTAATACAACTGGAATAATCAACCACTAAAACTCAATAACAAGACTGAGACTAAAAGCTCTCCAAACACAACTAAAGAATAACACACTGCTAACACACTAGAACTGATACACTCAAGACATCACTCCTGCCCTTCCCCATCGGTAAGCGCGTCACCTGAAAAGCCTGGAAAGGGGGAAACAACGGGGTGTGAGCTAACGCTCAGTAGGAAATAACAGACATGTATAAGTGATTAACAGTTTAATTACATTTTCAAAATGTCATGCTACAAATGATAAAAACGATAAAAGATAACGATGATGAAACGAAATTCAAAGATCTTGCAAGGTCAAGAAATATAATGAATAGAATAGTAAGACAAGAATTTACTACAGGAGATAACGATAAAAGTTGGCCATATCAAGTCAATTCAAGTCATGTCAAGCACGTATGTAATTTCATTTCCACGTCCAAGTAATGAGCAAGTACAGTAACCACAAGTAGAGTATAGAACAGTGACGAGTGGAAAGTGAAAAGTAGTAGAAAGTAATGTAGAGAGTAGTGGAGAGAGTAGTGGACAGTCCTAGATTTAACACATGTCAAGTACTGGTGCCAAATGCCACACCTAGTCATTCACCTCCCAGGGGTACACGTAGTGTTCGGGCGCTCTTCCCAGGACCAGACCGAGCCCTTAATTGTTTGCCAGGCATTGATTTCTTTGGATCAAAGATCCCACGAATCTAGACTTCCACAGTTTATGGCCAGAATTCCAAGGTTTAAACTAAGTAGCAATAACAACTTCAAGTAGGAAGGAGATTCATTTCCAGAATTTCAAGGTAAGTATAATCATCAAGGAGATTGAAATCAAGTCACAACAAGAGTTAATCGTGCTGCGCTACTGTACAACAGCAGCAATCAAACAAGCTAATCAACATATTAATCCTAATCATCAAGTTAAGATATCATGATTTAACCATTATCATTTGCATTAAGACAATTGCCAAGAAGCTGATTCAAGATGATAAGGCAAAGAACAACTCCCACAGGAGTGAAATAGAATGCATTAACAGAGATTTAGTTACACCATTAACCACTAATTATGTGGGTTTCTATTTAATCTTGTATGCATTGAAATGAAGATGATAAACGGTGTGTTTTTATACTAAGTTTGCATGTATGGACCAATGTTAATTGAAACTAAAAGGGTACATGAATAGGTCATTAGTTCCTCAAAAATGTAGTTTTCAAAGTGTTTAGGTTGAATGGTTTGATTCCCCGATGATCCGGATTGATCCCCGGGTCAAATCATCAAAAAAAACGGGTTTACAATGCATGGGTCGACCCTTTGGGTCGACCCCTGGAAAAATTCCAGGGATGGGTCGACCCCTGGGTCGACCCCTGGCTTCCTGGCTGCATGGGTCGACCCATGGGTCGACCCCTGCAGGTTGTGGGTCGACCCATTGGGTCGACCCCTGCAAGGCAGCAAGCTGCTGCTTGCAGGGCTGAAATGGGTCGACCCGTGGGTCGACCCCTGGGTTTCCAGACCCAAAAAGCGATGAAATCTCCACGAATTTGGGGTCTAAAAGTATTGGGATCATAACCATAGACTCTAGGGTTAATAATATGCATCTTAGGGTCATAAAACATAATTTTAAATCACGAATTTCGATAGGAATCCAATGAAATACAACCTATTCTATGAAGAACACAAGTAAAGTCTAGCTTGCTAGCATGCTTCTAATAACACACAAAATACTCTAGACATGATCTATAAAAATTGGGGATTTTGATGTCAAAAGAAAGCTAACATGCTATTGATTACATTCATGTATGTTAATTAGAAATTGGGCTGTTATCACCTACCTCAAATTGAAGAAGGAACTCGAAACCTAGAATAAAGAACAACTTGACAGCACCTCACTAAAACTTCGATATCTCCACGGATACCTAATGAAAATTGGGGCTTTTGCCACCAATGGAAAGAGCTCGATGAGAGGTACAATTTGCTATACTCATGATCAAGATTTGGTTGAGAATTCCTACCTCAATAGATTGATCAAAGAAGGATGAAGGGAAGCCAACGGCCTACTGACCGACCTCCACAAATCGAACTAGATCTCTCCAGATCCGAAATTTCAGCGAACCCCACAGCAGCCAAATGAAAGAAGACTCGTAGGGCTTCATTTTGATAGCTCATAGAGCTTCTGGAGCCTTCTGAATTGGGAGTATTTGCTGCTGCAAGCTACGAGTTTAGAAACGGCGCCGAAATCCTTGACTTGACCTAACTATGTCGGCAGCACGTTTTGGGGCTAAGTTTACCTCAAATTGATTGAGGGTAAATGTTCCTTTATGTAATACCTTTCATTTGCCTCTGGAATCACCCCATTTGGTTGAGAATCAAGCTCGAATTTGATGTTCAAAGTTTGGGTGAATAGTAAATTCGAATTTGGGTTAGGTGGGTTATAAGTCAGGCTTAATCCACTGATTAGGGCTAGATAATGATTTAATTAGGCTTACTCCAAGAAGACAAAAGTGTTAGTCGAAGCATCTATTATTTAATTACTATTTTTATGAATTTTTATATGTTAGATAAAATTCCATTTCTACTATTCCGTAATTAATTAAATATTAAGTTCGGAAGAATTAGTTCGCTAATTCGGCTTAATAAACGATTATATTAGGCTTAATTGTAGAAGACAAAGTTGATAAACAAAATTAATTCTACAAGATGTGATTTTTGGGGATTTTTAGAAAATAGTAGAAAAATGACTTATTCTATTAATTAATTAATTAATCTAATTAATTTGGATAATTCTCATTAATTTCGAATAACTTCAAATAAATTCCAAGTAATTACAAATAACTTTCTAAATAAATTTCTAAAGAATTTGGGGTCTTACACATGAACTAGGAGACACAAACTGATGCAAACACTCACAAAAGGATGCACTTAGACCTAACCAATATCCGGTATGTGGCGGAGATAAGCGACCCGAAGATCACTCGCGCAAGTACGCTACCTTCCCGATAGGCATAACCTTCGGGCAACGCCTTTTAATATACCGGGCTATTGGGTGAAATGTAATTTGAAACACTCTTTTTTTTTGTTTTGAAAATAATGATGATCCTAGACTCGACTTAGACCATGATGCATGTATGACATATGCAAAGACTACCCTAGACTCGACTCGCTCTGATACCAAACTGATGCGGGACGGACATGGGAGACGACACTATTAGGTGCCACCCTCGGACGCTAGATGAAGACGCGACCAGCAGCACACACCAGGGAGACACTAAGCCCGACACTACGAGCTCCTAGTGGCAAAACGTCGCTAACAGAAGTGGAAGCTCACTCGTCATCCCAAGCGAGGGAAAGCGCGGACCGTGCGCGGTTAAGGAACCGGCGGAGGTCAAGGGTAGTCCGACTCAACTTCCGGACTCGGATCGAGTCACGGGACGGGTCACTCTCACTCTCACAGCGGTGACATGGACACACGGGCTAGTACCTACACTCTCGGCAGCGGCAAAAGACCGTATACTAGCTAAGCAAATGAACGCCAAGAGGTTCGGACCATTACCTCCACGCACCCGGCGTGGCGAAGACAACCCCGGCCGAATCACGGACTCCCGGTTAAATAATATCACAGCAATACAAAGATTTGACCCACTCCACGTAGGGAGGTAAAAGGTCACATGTGGAGCCCGGGAATCATGCAACTCGGGTTGACGGGTAGCATCTTGATGTCGCCCGGCGGTGTCGAACTCCGCGTTTTCGTGCTTTCCGAACGGCGGGTTCTGCGGGCCCGGGGGGCCCACGGATGGCGCTGTCCTTCGGATCTGTGGGGGTGGGACCCACTATGATGGGGACCCCTGGTGGCGCGCCTCCACGGACGGCGGTCGGCCGGGAACACCGATCGGGGGTCGATCGGTCCCGATTCCCAAGCTTTGAAGTTGCTGCCCACGGATTTTTAGTTGCTGTTTTCAGGCGCGCGCTCCGGCGAAAACGGCCGCTGCGAACAATCCCGACGTCGGATCGGGACGCATGAGCTATCGTTGGAAAGCTCTTTTCAAATGTTTCAATCTAGACCCAGAGAGATCTGCTGGATCTGGTCAGATCAGAACGTTAATGAATTTACAAGCCCCTGTTGTACAGTAACCGAAACCTCAGATTTGCAGGGTACTTATCTGAGAACCATTGTTGACCGCCTAGTAAAACTCTGATTCAGCTCTTGAGCTCTTCTAAAAAGTTGTAGGGGATCAAACCACGGAACTGGGAATATTTTTGGAATTTGATTTGGAGGTGGTAGTGATTTACTATGATTTTTGGGGTGACTGGTGGTCGGATCTAGGAACAAGGGGACAGAACTGTAGCTGGGACTGAGAACGATTTTTAGAAAATATGAAATTGACGAACCAAAAATGGATAAAAATTGTGGATGAAGGGGTGGATGGTTGAAACCTCCCGTAAAATTGGGCGAACCAAAATAAATCAAAAAGTGGACCTAAGACATGAAACTCAGGGCGGGGATGAATCTGGACAGAAGTCTGGCAGAACCGAAATGGAAGAGTGGATGAAAATCAAAAAATATGAAACGAGATCTGAATGGCAAACAAAAATTTTTGGTATGTCCTTGACACCTCTGGAACACCCAATAAAATCCTCAGATCTATCTGAGCTCGGGGCTGAGACAGGAAATTCGTGGAAGCTCCTATGGTACTACACGGGCAGAACTCCGTTGACGGCGATGGTGGTGCGGTGGCGGCTCGTGGCGGCGGCGGCGGCGATCGTCGGAACTGATACACGAGGCATCACACCTCAGAATGGAAGCCTTCACAGCTTCAAGGGGGAGAGGGAGGAGAGAGGAGGGGGGCGCACCAGCCCTTGCTCTTGAATTTCTTTGAATCAAATGGCATTAATTCTCATCAAATGAAAATACAAGGTATATGTATGAATTGGCAAAAGACATAAACTACCCTTGGACCTAGGATTTGTGGGAATATAAAAATGGAGTAGAACTAATTAGTTCTACTCACATTTTTCAAAAATTAAAACCTTGATGGTGAGAGGGGGGCGCCCCCTTGACTAGGGGTGGGGGTAGGTGGAAGGTTGGTGGCCAACCTTGACAAATTAGTCTAATTGTCCCCCATGTGGACAATTGACTAGTCAAGGCTTCTAGATGTCCACCTTGGATGTTGACCAACCCCACAAGGCTGATATGGACCAATGGGAGGGGTCCTGGGGGTCCCATGGGGCCCAGAGGTCCCATTTTACAAATAAGCCCCTCGTACACTCATAATTGCAAACCGTATAAAATGAAATAAACACACCTTACACACAAATAAAGTTTAATTAAATATGAAAAATGGGGAGACTCAAGGCGGCGTCTCCAGGCTGTCTTCGAGCCAGATGGATGCTGAGGTGGCTCGAGTCGTGCTCCGTGTGCGGTACCGGTGGCTCGGCGTGTCGCGCCGCTCAACTGCTCGGGTGTCCGCACCAAAAACATACACTTAAAGAAAAACTTTAATTCTCTGATGAATGACAAAATCATGTCTGACAAAATTGCATGTTTACAATCAGAGAATGATAGGTTGAAAAGTGCATGTTCTGAATTTGATGATCTGAATATTGCTTTGATTAATTCTAGAAATGAAAATGAGTCTCTGAAAAATGTGATTGATGATTTAAAAGTGAGACTACAAAATTTGAAATGAAATGGAAATTGCTAGTGAAAAATATGAAGCTGTGCTGGGTGTCAATAATGAACTGAAGAAATCAATTGAACACCTAGAAAATCAAAATGAGGATAAAAAGAAAATCATTGAGAATATGACCCAAGGCATTGAGAATTTGAATGCTCTGTTGGGGTCTAAAGTGAATTTCAGAAAAGAGGGTCTCGGTTATAACCCCTCTACTAAAAAGAGTTTAGCATTGAAAACAATTTCATTTGTTGCTGAAAAGGAGAAGTGACCTCTCATTAAAATGTCCAATGTAAATTCTGCTGTTAAAAATGTTGTTGTAAGCAAATTCAATCAAGGCCAGGTGATCACTCCAACTACCTCCAAAATCAATCATGCAGGCTCTCAACATATCTTCCACTATCTGGTTGGTTCTTTCCGTCTGTCCGTCTGTTTGTGGATGAAACGCAGTACTAAAATTCAGACGGGTTCCCAAAGATTCTTGCAATCCCTTCCAAAAGTGCGAGGTGAATCTGGGGTCTTTGTCAGACACAATACTGACCGGAATACCATGGAGTCGCACAACTTCCTTCATATACAAAGCTGCGAAAACATCAACAGTCCACTTAGATTTAATAGATAAGAAATGAGAAGACTTTGTCAATCTGTCAATAATAACCCAAATCGCATCAAGTCCACTACGAGTCCTAGGTAGACCCATAATGAAATCCATGCCAATACTCTCCCACTTCCATTGAGGTATATCCAGCGGTTTCAACTTCCCTGTAGGTCTGACATGCTCAGCCTTAACTTGCTGACACACCAAGCATCTTCTCACGAATTCTGTAATTTCTTTCTTCATATTCGGCCACCAGAAAGATCTCTTTAAATCCTTAAACATCTTAGTACCTCCAGGATGAATAGTATATCTGGATCTGTGCGCTTCCTCGAGGATCTTGTTCTTAACTTCAGCCACATCAGGTATACAAGTCCTTCCCTGAAATAACAATCTACCGTCGCCAGTGAGCATGAAGTCAGGTCTGCTATCCAAGCTCTCCTTGATTTCTACCAATTCTGGGTCATTGTCTTGCAAGGACTTGATTTCTACCAATAATTTTGGTTTAAGTTGAATCTGAGCAATCATAACTTGGTCCTTGTCAACATTAATATCCAAACTGGCTAATTGCTCCAACAGTTTTCATTCTTGCAACATGAGACTTGGCAACTTAGCCATTGGCTTGTGACTTAAGGCATCAGCCACCACATTACCCTTCTCGGGATGATATTCTATGGAGAAGTCAAAATCCTTTAAATATTCTAACCATCTTCTCTGCCTCATATTGAGCTCTTTCTGAGAAAATAAATACTTCAAACTTTCATGGTCTGAAAATATTATGAATGTCTCTCCATATAAGTAGTGTCTCAATATCTTCAAGGCAAACACTACTGCTGCTAGTTCCAAATCATGGACAGGATAATTCTCCTCATGCTTTCTCAACTGCCTAGAAGAATAGGCTATCACTTTCCCGTGCTGCATCAGCACACAACCTAAACCAATTCCCGAAGCATCGGTGTACACCATGAAGCCTCCTTCTCCATATGGTAAAGCTAAAATAGGGGCAGTCGTTAAACACTCCTTCAAAGTCTGGAAGCTCCTCTCACAATCCTCCGACCAGTCAAACTTATTCTCCTTGCAGGCTAATCTTGTTAAGGGTACCGTAATCTTGGAGAAATCCTGAATAAACCTTCGATAATATCATGCCAAGCCTAGGAAGCTTCTAACTTCTGTTACACTAGTAGGCCGATCCCAATTCTTCACTGCCTCTACCTTCGAGGGGTCAACCGAAATACCTTCTTTCGTAATGATATGCCCTAGAAAGGACACCTCCTACAACCAAAATTCACACTTGCTAAACTTGGCGTATAACTGATGATCTCTCAACATCTGCAACGCCATCCCAAGATGTTCGGCATGCTCTTCCTCATTCTTAGAATAAATTAGAATGTCATCAATAAACACCACGACCCATTGATCGAGATAGGGCCGGAATATATCGTTCATCAACTGCATGAAAGCTGCAAGCGCGTTTGTTAGTCCAAAAGGCATTACGACAAATTCAAAGTGCCCATACCTGCTTCGAAAAGCTATCTTATAAATATCCTCCTCCTTAATCCGCAACTGATGATAGTCTAATCGAAGATCAATCTTAGAGAAATACTGAGCACCTGCTATCTAATCAAATAACTCGTCAATCCTCGACAATGGATATTTATTCTTGATAGTCAGCTGGTTCAATTGCCGATAATCAATACACAACCTCATCGAGCCATCTTTCTTCCTAACAAATAACACTAGAGCTCCCCACGGGGATGTACTTGGATGAATAAACCCCTTCTCAAGTAATTCCATTAACTACTGCTTCAATTTCTTCAGCTCCGCAGGAGACATATGATAAGGAGCCATAGAAACAGGGGTCGTGCCAGGAATTAAATCAATAGAAAATACAACTTCCCTCTCCGGTGGAAGTCCTGGCAATTCCTCAGAAAAAACATCCGGAAATTCTTGGACAATAGGAATGTCCTTAATCTCAATCTTCTTCTCAGGGGTCACATAAACAAAGGCTAGAAATGCCTGACACCCTTTCCTTATCAACTTATCGGCTCGGATGGTCGAAATAAGTGGCACAGACTTATGGTGCCTAACCCCTATAAAAGAAAGTCTCGGGTGTCTAGAAAAAGACACAGAACTTGAACTACAATAGACATTGGCATCATGCTTAGCCAACCAATCCGCTCTTAGAATTACATCATAGTCATTCATATCCATGCAAACCAGATCGGCCGACAAATTCTGTTCATTAACTATAACCTTGCTAGAAGGATAAAAATACTTAATCGCTGATCTAGAACCAATAGGAGTTGATATCTCTAATGGGGAATCCATCAAAACCGGCTTCACAGCTAGTGTCTTAGCAAATTTCTGAGAGACAAATGAATGAGTAGCACCGGTATCGAAAAGAACAAAAGCTGGCTCTCCATGAATAATAAGGGTACCTTCAACGAGTCCACCCTCCTTGGTGGTGCCTGCATCATCTTCCTGTAGGGCCTGGAGCTTGCCCTGCTGCTTCTTGCTGCCTTGAGGTTTCGTCGGGGTAGCTTGCTCGGATAAAAGAGGACACTCCGGAATGCGGTGATCCCTACTCCCGCAACGTAAATAGGCGCCCAGCTTGCGCCAGCATTCTTCCATCTTGTGACCAGGACGGTCACAATACTTGCATACACCCTTGAATGGAACAATAGGGCCAGGCTTCTTGTCTTCATTCTTTGGAAATTTCCCCTTCCATGAACTAGACCCGCCATTGGGCCCCTTCTTGCTATTCTCGGGTTTAGCACTCCCGGAATCAGTAGGTTGCTCCTTCTTGCCATTCTTCCCAAGGATTTTCTCTGTCATCTCCAGGGTATCTTCTAGAACTTGGGCCTTCCTTACCATCTCTGCATAGGTCTGAATCTCCATCGGCGCCAACTGGTTAATATAATGCAACTTCAGCCCATTAAGAAAATGTTTCGCCTTCATCTTCTCTGTGGAGATCAAATGAGTAGCATAGCGGGAAAGTCTAGAAAACTGGGCTTCGTACTCCGCTACAGATAGACTTCGCTGCTTCAAAGCTGCAAATTCCGCTGCTTTCTTCTCTTGGACTCTGTCGGAAAAGTACTTGTTATTAAAGAATTCTTCGAATTCCTTCCACGAAATCTGCCTATCACCGAGGGTCACCTTTACTGACTCCCACCAAGTCCTAGCATCACGTTCCAACTGGAAGGTCGTTAAAAGCACACGCTCGTGTTCGCTGCATTGCATAACTTCAAAATTTTTCTCCATCTCCTTAAGCCTGTGCTCAGCTTCATTGGGATCCGTTGAGCCTCCGAATCGTGGGGGATTCATCCCACGAAAACTCATGTGTAGATCACCAGTGCCATGATTTGCCGCTCCAACTTGGGCCATTTGTTGCAAAGCTCGCGTAAGTCCTTGGACAGTTCGCTGCATGTCCCGTCATTGCGCACGCTCAGCTGCCATCGGAACTTCCTGCACGAAAATAATTTATCTTAAGTTCCTTTAGGAGAAAGAGTTTAGATTTGATTATTAACTCAACCCAAGTCTCTACCCAAATTCTCACTAGGTTTGGCCCTTTGACTAATAACAAGGGTAAGGTTCTACGACAAACACTTAGAATCCTAGAATTTAGATAACCTAGGAATATTAGGGAACCTAGGCTCTGATACCACCTAACTGTCACGCCCTGACGCGGAATATCGGGACTGGCAGTAGAAATAAGTAATAATAATAGACATGATATGCTAAAGCTACAAGATCACACGTCACCATAAATAAAAATAACTCCATTCATTAAATAACATACGATTAATCCATGTCCCAAACCACAATAATATCACTTAACATATTCTTCGACAACATCCACTTAACACTATTAGATTTACGAAACTCAAATTTTACAACTCTTCCAAAACATTCTAAGACACAAATAGACTTCACAACTAGGACTAGCTTCACAGGCTTCTAACTGGTTCGCTCCATGATCGTCACTCTTGCCCGCCCCCTTCAGTCTGTGAGTCCTCACCTGAGCTACCGAAAAAGGGGGAAACAACTAGGTGAGCGAACGCTCAGTAGGTAATAATAGGTAAGTTTAAGTAATTAACCAATTAATTACATGTTTGAGCGCGTAAATAAAAAACGAAAGGAAATGACTATGTAAGAAAATAATGAAAGGAAGGCAAGAACATGATATAACTGGAAATTGGCCAACAAGCAAGAACTAACCAAGTCAAGAGAAATTCAAGTATTAGATTATTGTCATAGACATCACGCTAGTCATGCACTCGGTGTAATGCCTCACCATGTCATTCAAACTCCCTGGGACACAAGTACTTTTCGGGCACTCCTCCCAGGACCAGACCGGGCCCTTATGATGCGTTGGCATTGATTTGTTGGATCCAAGATCCCAAATTATGTCTTGACATTAATCAAGTTAATGGCCAATAATGTCAAGGTATAGCTCACCTCGGAGGATTCCAAGGGTAAGTTGAAGAGATACTTTGACCAGAAAATTCAAGTTATCAAGAACCAATCAGGTCCTTAGATTCACACATGAATAATCACGGAAATCACTACTGGATGATAAGCAGTCAGAGCGGGGCCGCTCGAGCATTACACCGTCTAAACTGGACCGTTCAGAATAGAAAGAGGCTTAGGATTAGCCACACCGAAGTCAAGGATACACAGTCCATGTAGGGCCGTTCAAAGGATTGGACGGTTGATAATGGGCCGCTCAAGACTAGTAGAGTTGGAAGCCCACAAACAAGATAAACGGTCCTTACAGGACCGCTCAAAAGACAGACGGTCCAATAAGATCCGCTCTATAACATGGGTGGTTCTAATCGGTCCATTCAATTTAATCAACTAGAACTCTACCCAAATGGGCTCCGGGCTGCCATAAGTGGGGCAGAATTGAACCAGAGTCCAGCCCACTCACCACTGGTCAACCTAGGGCTTATTGGGTCGATCCAAATATGATTTAGTCGAAGATAGATCAAGGTTAAACGACCAATATAAATGGCACTTGGCCAGGGATGCACGGTTCATTATGGGCCGCCCAATGAGATAAACGGTCCCTTTCGGGCCGCGTAATTCTCAGGGGGTCCAAGTCGAGCGGTGACTCACAATACGATAATCCAAGCGATTCGATCGCGTCCACAGGTTCAGGTCTTGATGGTACAACCAGCCCGACGTCCTAGTGGGAATCCCAGGCTCGCGGGGGCTTACGGAGGTCCTGTAATGAAGGTGCTAGTCCGACGGAAGGAATATCCGGCGGAGAGTCCCAAACATTACAAGGAATTGAGCTAATAAAACCGCGAAAACCAATATGACGGTCAATCAATCCTACTGGAGTAGAACGACTGTCAAACAATCCTAATAGCATTTAAGATGTCATGTTTGAATTTACATAATAAAATAACTAAGGCCATGATGAAACAAGATCAAGTGAAAGAAATTAATAAAATTTGAGATTTATCTACTTCAATATGTTCCAATTTTCATGTGGTTGCTAGCTTATCAAATTATCCATCAATCTATTAAGAGAAATCATGCCAAACCAATTCTAAAGGGTTGGGCAGTTCTTTCAGAGCCGCTCAATCACCTCAACGGTCGCATGACAGGCCGTTCACCCCTCCCTCAGCCCGAAGGCCTGCTAGGGTTGAGCGGTCTTTAATGTGCCACTGGGGAAAACATGCACGGTCTAGAACAGGCCGCTTAACGACAGGGCGGTTAAGGTTATGCCGCACAAACTACGAGAACAGACTCAAAATGCAATACATGAACGGTCAGACACTAGCCGCCCGCCTTGGATGGGCGGTCTATCACGAGGCCGCGCAAACCCGATCGATCCGCCACCCCTTCGCCTTGCCCGTCGCTGGTGGGGATGGCTAGGGTTAGCATCAACGATTTAATACGGACAGTAAAAGCATGAAAATTAGGGCTTTTGGACTTAAAAGAAAGAGCACGAAAAACTCTACAAGATAACATAAACAATTTAAGATTTGTGCCTGTAATCCCTACTTAAAACGAGATAGAACAGGTATAACCCTAGATGTGACATGCTTCCACTAAATGCTAAAATTCTAACAGGATACTAAACAACTTTTAGGGCTTTTACATTCAAAAGAGAGAGTACTCGATGCTGGTTCTAACTATATAGAGTACTTAAGGTTTGGCTCGTTATAACCTACCTTAAACGAAGGAACAAGGAAGAACAGGGGATGACGACGTGCTAAGGACAGCCAGCCGGTGATCGCCGGAATGCTCCCTCCACCTGAGTTCTCGTCAGCTGCCACCGCACCCAAACGAAAATAGGGTTCCTAAGGGTCATTTATATAGGTCACACAAGGTCTAGAGTCTTCTATTCGCGGAGATAGAGTCCAATCAAGTTGGACATGCGCGAACCGCAAGGATAGGGTTAGCCGCCGCCTTCTAATCTAAAATTCGCTCTCTAGAGTTAGGGTTTCGGGGAAAACTAAGAGGGGAAATGATCCTCTCATCCTAGCCTTTCATTTGGATCCGATCTCAGCCTAAATGATTAGGTAATGGGCTCAAATTTTGCATTTTAAGGTCCAATTAGGTGTAAGTGTGATTTGGGCCTTAATCAGTTAATTTGGCTTATTTACGAATTTATTTGGGCAGGTCATAGAAGACACTATTGTTAAACGTTTTATCCTCTACAAGATTCTAATTTTTCTATATTTTTATAAAAATGGTCAAATTTTCACTTATCCTATTTCTTAAGGAATTTCTTATTAACTTTCACATGATTTTTATTATTTAATAAATCGAGGTATTACATGTTGAATCTCTGTAGTTTTGATGATGACTAACACTATGAATCAGATTATGTGTTACTTCCTGGTGACTGTTAAAGATCCTGCATTGTCTGGATAATCTCTGGATCTTGGTTCTGAAAGGAGCCTTGGGAAATTTCTTGTTTGCATGCACATCTTCTGATTAAAATGTCTTCATCATGCTTTTCTGATTAAATGCTCCTCTAACACGTTCAACCATTAGCTTGTACCTGTCTGTCGTCATCTATATGGGTTCTGTGCTTTTAGTGCGTTGACGCACTTGGCTGACTACGTAGACGCAATTGTGCGTCTTTCACTTGCTGTCTTGTTCATTGCGTCGACGTTGACACTGGATGCGTTGACGCATTGGCCAGTTGCCAAGGGCGTGAGCATCTCGCTTGAGGAGCTGAGGCGACGCTGCACGATGGAAGCGTTGACACCTTGGGCTGATGTCCAAAGGTCTTTTGATCAATAACCAAGCCGATGCGTCGACGCTGTCACTAATGCGTTGACGCATTGGTGTGTATTGTGATGGGTCCTGCTCTCCATTATAAACTCATTGCGTTAACGCCTTGGCTTTACTGCGTTGACGCGTTCTTCAGTCCTTTGATAAGTTCCGTGCAATCTGTGTGAACAAACGTATGACTTGAATATTTCTGAGATTGACTGAATGTTCTCTGAAACCTTACAGGGACTTAAAGACAAATTGGAACTTTATTCCAATCATGTGAGCACGTGATTTGAGGGAATAATCGGCTAACACGTGGCTCGGCTCATCTGGAAGCATCTTCTTCGCGCATGTCTCCCACACCCTCAGTCTCTCGTGAGTCTGGATATATAGGAAGGTTTCTGCTCCTGAAAAGCCGCTGAAGCCACAAGAAAAAGGGTGAGGCCAGAGCGAGAGGAAGAAGAGGAGAAGCCATCCTGATCCACTCGTTGAGCGTACCTGGAAGAGAGAGAGTGATGAAGGAGAGGATGGTTTTCTGCTACGTTTTGTCTATGCTTCTTTAAGAAGCTACATTGTTTCTCCGTTCGATTGTCTTTCAATATTTCTTTATGTCTTCGTTTGTTCGTTCTCAAATTCCGATACTCTGTTTTCGTTCCCTCTAGGTGTAGAGGAAGAGAGGTGAATCCTCTGGGTCGCAGTGTGGCTTCTCTCTGATTTAGATCAGAGGAAGGGAGGAGTTCTCCGGGGTTTTGTGTTCAGGTAGTGAGAAGGCTACCAGGGTTCTTCCCTCCGGCTGAGGAGGAAGAGAGACAGCGTCTCTGAATTGCAGTGAGGGTGGGTCACTACTGGGTTCTCTCTTGTCTAAGAGGAAGGAAGAGTTATCTCCGGGTCAGGTCTTGTGGTGTGAGACCTGGGTGCAAGCTGTGAGTTCAGCGTCTGTAGAGATTTCGATCCCCAAGCTGTGGATCAGCGTGTTGTTGGCAGACTGAGTCTACGGTTCTTTCTTGTGAAAGGGAAGCCTCACTCTGCCTTGAGTGAGGGATGGACGTAAGTCTGCAGGAAGCAGACTGAACCATCTAAACCTCTTGTTCTCCGTGGTGTGGTTGTGCGCATTTATTTTCTTTATGCTTCTGTCTGGCTTCATGAAGTAAGTGTGATTGTTGATGATCGAAACCTTGGTCTGACTGCTCGCTTAGTGCTTGTGCATATGTGCTGATGAAATTCTGAGTGATATATGTTCTGCGCTCGTGACCTGCTTTATCTTGGTTAAGGTTCCGGATCATTTTATATATTGTCAGTCTTCCTAGCCAATCTCATCTTCTAAGATCTCCTCGGCTCGGACAAATATTTTTTAAACGGTGATCTATTCATCCCCTCCCCTTCTAGCTCACCGTCCTCCTGTTTAACAGTTGGTATCAGAGCAGGTTTACCCGAGATGTGGACCAACGACCAGGGTAATCCTGGAACTAGTGGTCCTCGCAGCTACATAGCTGAAGGACAGTCAATCTCCCGTCCCCCATATTTTGATGGTTCTAATTATTTCTTTTGGAAAAATAGGATGGAAGTTTTCATCCGATCTCAGAGCCACAAGCTGTGGAGAGTCATTACAACTGGACCTTATGATTTACCTCCGAATGAGGAGATGTGGTCTGAAGAACAAGTCAAATTATCCGGACTGAACTGGTCTGCGCTCAACATCATCCAGTGCGCAGTTCACCCTAAAGAATATGCCCAAATTTCGGCGTGCAAGACAGCTAAGAAGATGTGGGATGAACTAGCGCTGATTTACGAGGGTACCTCTCAGGTCAGAGCTACCAAGGTAAACTACCTAACCTCTGAGTATGAATTATTCAAGATGAAGTCAGAGGAGAGCGTGACTGATATGTACGCTAGGCTATCACTGATCACAAACAGCCTCAAGGGATTTGGAAAGGAAATATCTGAAGGGGATATAGTCAGTAAGATCTTAAGATCCTTGACTTCAGCGTGGCACACAAAAGCTACTGTGATAGAGGAATCAAAGGATTTAACAACCATGACCGTCACTGAACTCATAGGGTCTCTTATGACCTATGAGATAAATCTCAAGAAAACAGGAGAAGGAAATGACAGAAGGGGCAAGAATGTTGCTCTTAAAGTTGAACGACACAGCTGTAGCAGCAGCAGCAGCAGCAGCGGAGAGTCTAATGGAATTCCAGACCTTGACAGAAGTGAAAAAGCACTGCTCACACGTCAGTTCAGGAAATTCCTGAAAATGCAGGGAAATTCATATAGGAAAAGAAGAAACTACTCATCAGGTAAATATCCGCACAATGGCAATGACAAGGATAGGAATGCTAAAGGTGTGATGTGTTATCATTGCAGGAACTTTGGGCACATGAAGCAAGATTGCCCTGAGCTTCAGAAGAAGACACCGGACTACCACAAGAAAGGCTCCAAAGTGTACAAGAAAAAGCCAAAAGCTATGGTATGCACTTGGAGCGATGAAGAAGAAGACTCAGAGACTAATTCCTCAGGAAAGGAGATTGAAGGAGTATGTCTGATGGCCGACGAGGAAAATGAGGTAACCAATCCCTTTGTAACTTACTCTATTGATGACTGGGAAGAGAAATATGGTGAACTGCTAGATATGTACAATGCCTTAGCTAAAGAACATAGAGTCATCAAACGCAAACTCAATATGGTTAATGAAGAACAAGAACTCGTCAAGATAGAAAATTCCAAACTGGTAGCTGAATTAGCTCAGATGGAAAATGTAAGAAATGAGAATAATCTTTTTAAGAATGAACTTAAAAAATTTAGAAAACAGCTTGATGAAACCAATCAACATACTGAAGAAAACCTGAGACAAATTGACTTAATCAAGGAAGGGTATAAAGCTGTTATAAAGGTCAATGATGAATTGCTGGAAAACAACATATCTCTGCGGAAGGAGTTGGAAGATAACAAGAAAACTCTTGAGATGTTTATTTTGGGAGAAAGCAATTTGAACGCCTTGTTAGGCACCAAAGTAAACTTTAACAGAGAAGGTTTGGGTTTCAACCCAAATAAGAAGGAAGCATTTGGGATAAAAAACCACCACATTTTGCACTGAGAAAGGAAAAGAGAAACTGGACATCCCATCTAGTTCCAAAAGTACTGAACAACAAAAGAACATCCATAAACAACAGCCTGATTTTGGAAAAAATGTCTTTAAGAAATTCAACAAGCCCACGCACCAGAAACAAGGTGCCTGTCAATTCAACAACTATGACTCTAATAAAAGAATGGGCTATTTGAAAAGAAACATGGGAAGGTCTAACTACACACAGAATACTGTCAATAAAATGTCTTCAACTAGACAGTTTAGAAATTATGGTCTGGCTGGGACCCAAGCTTTTATCAACAGAAACTGGACACACCTTGAGAAACAAAAGGAAACAACTGAAATGCACATCAATAGCAAAACTGTCAACTCTCAGCACAGAAAGAAAAAAGGGGTGAAGCAGATCTGGATCCCCAAAACTGTGCTTAATCATTTGAGCGGTATTTTTGGACCCAACTTACCTTGGGCTCCAAAGCACACTACTTAAATTGTTATTATGCAGGTGAGCCTAGCAGCCGAGAACAACAAGTGGTATCTCGACAGTGGCTGCTCGAGGCACATGACAGGGGATCACAGAAAGTTCAGCAAGCTTGAATTGAAAGCAGGAGGGACAGTCAAGTTTGGAGGTAAAAATAAAGGCCAAATAATTGGGACTGGAACCATCGGTAAGAAAACCTCCAACTCTGTTGAAAAAGTATTGTTGGTCGAAGGTCTGCAACACAATTTATTGAGTATTAGTCAGTTATGTGACAAGGGTCACAAGGTCCTCTTTGATGAGCATGCTTGTAAAATTTTAGAACCAAACTCCGATAAAATAAAGTTCATTGCAATTAGAGTCAATAATGTCTATATTGTGGATCTTGATGTTAAGTCTGAGTCTAATCTGTGTCTCTCTGCTGATTCAGAGAATAACATGTTTGACTGGCATAGGCGACTAGGTCATGCTAGCTTTAACACCTTGCATAAATTAGCTAAATTTGACTTAGTTAGATGCATGCCTAGCTTGAAGTTCAAATCATTCTCTAAGCCTTGCGATGCCTGTGCTCTAGGCAAGCAAACCCGAGCTTCTTTTAAAATAAGGACTGAGAGCTTGTCAAACAAGCTTATGGAACACTTGCACATGGATCTCTTTGGTCCTACCAGAACCCAGAGCCGAAATGGTAAGAGATTTGGTTTTGTCATTGTCGATGACTACTCTAGATTTGCATGGTTGTTTTTCTTGGCGAATAAGAGTGATGTTTTTCAAAAATTTGAACATTTCTTCAATAAGCAGAAACATGTAGGCCACAAGATCACTGTTATTCAATCAGATCATGGAGGAGAGTTTGAGAACTCCTCATTTTCTAGTTTTTGTGACAAGGAGGGACTGACTCACAAATTTTCTTCTCCCAGGACCCCAGAGCAGAATGGAATTGTGGAGAGAAGGAATCGAACAATAGTGGAAATGGCAAGAACATTACTAATGGAGAGTCAGCTACCGAAGAGTTTTTGGGCAGAAGCAGCAAACACAGCCTGTTATATACTTAATAGAGCTTTGGTAAGACCCATACATAAGAAAACACCATATGAACTCCTGAAAGGTAAGAGGCCTAATGTCTCATATTTCAAAATTTTTGGTTCAAAATGCTTTATTCATAATAACAACAAGAGAGACTTAGATAAATTTGATGCTAGAAGTATTCCAGGAATATTCCTAGGATACTCTGAAACATCTAGGGCCTTCAGGGTCTTTAATAAAACTGATAGAACTGTAAAGGAAACCCCTCATGTCATTTTTGATGAAACAAAAATCTCTAACAGTCTAAATGATGATAACAGGTCTACAAGTCATGATGGAGAGTTCCTGAATCAAATGCAAGAGGAGGAAGTACAACCGGCTGAAGAACCCACTGATCTGAACCCAGTAAGTACAGCCGAACAAGGTGAGTCCTCAACAAATGTCAGAATTTTAAAAGACCACCCTGTAACCAATATAATTGGCAGTCTTCATGATCCCCCTAGGACAAGATCCCATTTCAGAAATGTTCAGAATCAGGACTTAACTGCTTTAGTCTCTCAAATTGAGCCTAAGACCATTGAAGAAGCCTTAAGTGATGAGAATTGGGTAACTGCCATGTGTGAAGAACTAGGGCAATTTGATAGAAACAATGTCTGGGAACTTGTACCTAGACCTGAAAATTTCAATGTAATAGGAACAAAATGGGTTTTTAAGAACAAACTGAATGAAGAAGGTGTCATCTCTAGGAATAAAGCTAGACTTGTAGCAAAAGGCTATAGTCAGGAGTATGGAGTAGATTTTGATGAATCCTTTGCTCCAGTAGCTAGAATGGAGGCTATCAGAATTCTATTAGCATTTGCTTGTTCAAACAACATAAAACTTCAACAAATGGATGTTAAGAGTGCTTTCTTGAATGGAATTCTAAAAGAAGAAGTTTATGTTGAATAACCTCCTGGTTTTCAATTTTCGACTAAACCTGATCAAGTTTTCAGGTTAAACAAAGCTCTTTATGGACTAAAGCAGGCTCCTCGGGCCTGGTATGAAAGGCTGACCAGTTTCTTACTGAATAAAGGATATGATAGAGGTAAAGTTGACCAAACCTTATTCACTAAGAATTCCAGACAAGATCTCATCATAGTTATGATAGAGGTAAAGCAATTTGAACGCCTTGTTAGGCACCAAAGTAAACTTTAACAGAGAAGGTTTGGGTTTCAACCCAAATAAGAAGGAAGCATTTGGGATAAAAAACCACCACATTTTGCACTGAGAAAGGAAAAGAGAAACTGGACATCCCATCTAGTTCCAAAAGTACTGAACAACAAAAGAACATCCATAAACAACAGCCTGATTTTGGAAAAAATGTCTTTAAGAAATTCAACAAGCCCACGCACCAGAAACAAGGTGCCTGTCAATTCAACAACTATGACTCTAATAAAAGAATGGGCTATTTGAAAAGAAACATGGGAAGGTCTAACTACACACAGAATACTGTCAATAAAATGTCTTCAACTAGATAGTTTAGAAATTATGGTCTGGCTGGGACCCAAGCTTTTATCAACAGAAACTGGACACACCTTGAGAAACAAAAGGAAACAACTGAAATGCACATCAATAGCAAAACTGTCAACTCTCAGCACAGAAAGAAAAAAGGGGTGAAGCAGATCTGGATCCCCAAAACTGTGCTTAATCATTTGAGCGGTATTTTTGGACCCAACTTACCTTGGGCTCCAAAGCACACTACTTAAATTGTTATTGTGCAGGTGAGCCTAGCAGCCGAGAACAACAAGTGGTATCTCGACAGTGGCTGCTCGAGGCACATGACTGTCACGACCCCGTGGCATGCTCGCCTGGAGTTGTCAAAGGCTGCAATTGTGGTCGGTGTTGGCTTAAGCATGTCTTCGGATATATTGCAGGCACGCAGTGTACTCAATGGACACACATTTATCGATGCTCCCATGTCCACTAGGGTAGATTCAAAGGCCACCTTGTTCAAAGAAATGGTAATGCACAGTGGCATCTGCCGTGCCTCTAGGGGTGCTAATTCTGACTAGGAGAATGAAATGGAAGGCCCCCTGGTAATCGTCACCAACACCGACGGCAGGCTGTCTACCGCTACATCCTCGCTAACCATAACCTTCTGTAGAAAAGCCCGGTGGGCGTCCTGGTGTAGCGTGGATCTTTTGATCAACTCCAAAACTGATATCTTGGCCGACATCTGATCTAAGTGTTGTAGCAGGTCATACTTCGTTCCTGGCACGGGGTCTACTTCTTCTGCTTCGGCTATAGAGAGGGGAACTTGGGGGTTGGGTGCAGACGCACCAGAGGAAGGGTAAACTCTATGAAATGGACGCCCGCTCCGAAGGGTGCATTATCGTGCCGGCACGGCTATAGATGGGCCCCCGCTTGGCCTAGTGGGGTAGGTGGAAGGGATAGAAATGGGAGTGAGGATGACGGGGGTTGGCCTGACGGGCCCTGGTGGAGGGGTAACGGGTGAAGGGTTAAGTGTAGGGGTGATGATGGAGGGTATGGCGGGTGATGGCGGAAGGACTGGCGGAATGGTAGGGAATGTGGCGGGTGAGAAAGGTGGTCAGGAAGGGATAGTTGGTGGAACGGTGGTGAAGGTGGTGGGTCAAAGGATAGAGGGAACAGAAGGAGCGGGGGAATTGGTATGGTGGAAGGCCAGAAGGTGAGCGAGGGTCTCATCATCGAAGGACCACCCAGCGTTAGGGGCTGGGCGGTGGACTGTGTTAACCTGAGCCGGTGCCGGCGGCTGTTGGTGTTGTTGTTGCTGAGGAGCGGGCGGATGTTCTGGCATGGGATTCTGATGAATCCCGAGGTCTTGCTGCTACTGTGGTGGTTGTTGTTGTTGGAGGGGTTGCTGGAACTGCTGTTGCTGGGGTGCCGCCTGCTGCGGCCTGGCTTGTCTTCTTCTCTCTTTAATATCCTCAATTATCTTGTGCATTTGGGCCCAATCAATTCTCTGACCCTCATGCAAATCATACACCAAGTCTCTAAACTGAAAGCATCTCTCTATCGTGTGCCCGGGCTGCCGATAGTAGATGCAATACCTTGACTGATCGGCTATCGGATTCCAATTCTGACGTTCTGGGGGAAATTGGATGTCACCAGTGTACATTAGAGCTGAAAAAATGTCGGGGAGGGTTTCTGGCAGTGGCGGATAGTTGACCCTCTTGGGCCCCGGCAGAGCAGGCCCATAACCAGCGGGTGGGGGAACATTGTGGTACTAGGGTGGCTATTGCGGCTGTTGAGGTGGTGGTGGTGGTTGTTGGGGGTGTTGAGGAGCTTGGAAGGCGGGTCGGGGAGCTTGCGGAGCGGCGAACTGGGGGTTGCGTGGGGGTTGCTAGAAACGGGGTGAAGTAGGCTGGTTAGGGAATTGAACAGCTTGGACCTGCTCGTTGACTTGGACTCCCTCGGTAACTAGGCCCTAGGATTTTCAGGTAGTCTTGGATTTCTTGGCTTCAAACAATGAATGGATGGGGGAGTCTTTAAATTGGGTCTGGATAAATCGGGCCCGACTGTGCAACTGGTGCATGTTTGAAATGTCATTCATTGCCAAGATATTCCGGAATGTCGGAGTAGCATTAGAAACCAACAATTTTACTTTTTCATCGTCCGGGATCTACCCGGGCACACGCGAGGCCATCTGCCTCCATCTATCTGCATATACAGCAAAGTCTTCATCCGGCTTCATTTTTTCTGCTACCAGGTCGGTGAAAGAATATTTGGAACCGACCCGATCTTGGAATCTCTGAATGAACTTCTCCTTGATGGTCTTCAAACTTTCGGCCTCCTCCAGAGTCAATGTGTAGAACCACTCCAGGGCGACCCCCTCCAAGGACCGGCAGAACAGATATGCCATCAAGCGATCATTATGCTGGAACTGTGCCGATTCATAGAGAAACTCCCTGACATGGATGAACGGGTTGCCATTCCCGTCATATTTTCGGTACACGGGGAGCTCAGACTGGGGTGGGAAATGAATGTCCCTGAAGTTAGGAATGGGGACATCATCCAAAGATTGCGGGATGACCCGCTTGTGGAGGAGGTCAATCTGTTGCTGCATTGCAGCCCATTTGTCCAGAAGTTCCCATTCTCAAGAAGGAGGAGATACGGCAGGAAAGACGAAACCGGAATACAGAGTCGAAGGGTGGACTGACTGAGAGAGGAGCCCATAAGATGGATAATGGGCCAAGGAAGGGCCCATATCCGAGTGAGCCAACTGGGTGGCCCCTGGTTGCAAACGGACAAAGTCAGCCGGGGCCACGAGGGCCTGCGGTGCTGAAGAGAAGGTGGTGTATGGATCAACATAAGAACTGGAAAGGATTTGGGTCTTCCCCTTATCAAGCGACTGATGGGCCGTGGTAGAAGCCTGGCCCGCTTCCATAGCAGAGAATCGAAGAGCTTGAGGGTGAACTGGGGTGAGATCAATGGGGGCCGCAGAGGTGGCCCCTAACCCAATAATTGGGAATGTGGTGGTGGTGGCAGCAGTCGTGCCAGAAGAAAGCACAGAAGGCGGGGCATCTGCCCCTTGCAGAGCTTGTTTCAAGAGATGAAGTTGGGTCAGATCTAGTTGGGCCATCATGTTGAGAACGTGACTGGCCAAATTTTGTGAAGAGGAACTAGAAAGAGAGGGTTGAGGGCCCTCAATGACATCGGTTGGGAGAGAAGGGGCAGTCCCCTCTCCTCCCTGCACATGGGTGACCCTAAGCGGGTCCCCGAGAAGTCCCTGAGGGAGAGAGTCATCATGGGAATGGGAGAAATGGTAGGACGACATAGCTGGAGGTGAGTCGAACAAGGGATTGAAGTAGGAGATGAAATGGGAGTTGCCCCTAGGAGACGAACCTATGGGAAAGAAACAACTCCACATACACCGATGACGACGGGGGAGGAGTAAGCAAACAGCCCTAAGCATAGAGCTAAAACAAACAACCCAAATGGGATGCACACAATGGGGGGAAGAGATGAGAAGATAATCAACCGGTCAATGCAACCAAGTTTCAAATGATGCTCGCAAGATTTTATAAATTCTCCCTTCTTGGATCTTAGCGAATTAATTAAGATTTAAGTTCACTCCACCAGAAGGTATCTAGCCAAGGTATGGAATGGGCAACTGGCTGACACTAGATGACTCTCTCTCTCTCTCTGATGCAAACCCTAGACTGGGGGGTGGTACGGTACAACCTGCCCGACATCTGTGTGAGAATCCACGGCTCACGGGGGCTTACGGAGGTCCTCAGCAAGGTCCCCTAGTCGGCTCCAAGGAGTATGGAGACGAGAGGAAACCCTACCTCGGTAGGAATGCAACTACTAATGAGAGTACGTATGATCCTATGTGCACCGGAGTGCATGCAAGATTCTAGCCTAGATCTAGCAAGCAATGATCAAGAAAATAAGGATGAAACAAATATCAATCATGCACTGATATGAAAAACAAAGGGGAGATCACTGATGGCGACGAATGATATGAAAATGATATAACATGATAAAGTAAGGCTCGGATGCCCTGTGGCAAAGATAGACGGTCTACAGGAAACCGTTCAGGGAGGTAGACGGTTCTGGGTGAACCGTTCAACAGCAAGGGTAACGACAAAAGAACATGCCTTCAGCGATGCTAAAATAAACTAAAAAAAATCGAAATGGCTGGAAACGTACCTGGATGGACGGCCTGTAATAGATCGCATGAACTATGGGACGGTCTTGCAAAAATCGCAGGCTGTCACCAAAACCGACGGCACAGATAGGTAGGCTTACCTGTACCAGGAAGATGGGTGGCCAATATGTGACCGCAGGAGAGAAACACGGGCGGTAGTTGACCGCAGAAGGCAACATGCTCACATAACGAACAGGGCTGGAAGCAACGAAACGTGGACGATCCTCGGCCGCACTAAGTCCTAGACGGCTCTCACAGAACCGCACAACCACCAGAAACGCTAAAACTCAGATCCAGCAAACAACCTGTGACAACTCAACACAAAGGAGACTAACAAACACCAAACAGGGGGTCAGCAAACACTAACACGATGGGCATTAGGTGTCCCACCGTGATCGCCAAAAATAGAGGGGTGTTGACATGTTTTCCTTCTTTCAATGGATTGAAGAAATATCTTCTTCTTATCCCTTCTACTAAATCAACGAGGAGGCTATATGATTTAGAAGCAGGAGGGAATAGAAGTGTGTAAACTTGTGTGATCGCCACCAAGGTGCCGAACGAGATGAACCCACCGTACCTTGGAAAGAGGGGGGAGGTACTCGACTTAGGACCAGCCCTACGAAGATGCGCGGCTCAGGAGGAACCGCCTATAAAGATGAGCGGTCGTACGATAGACCGTCTGCAGGGGCTGAAGAGGAACATGGGATGGAGAACGACTGGCAGATGAACGGTGCCAACACAACCACAGGACGAAGAAGAACAGTCCAGAAGCCACCGACTGTCTTCGTGAATGGACAGTTGCGAGCCGCCTAAGACTGCCACACCGTGAGTTGCAAAGGTCCAACCTCCACCCTTTCCGACCAGCCGGAAAGGATGGGCCTCGCGTTATTGTGTTGCTGACTTGTAAAACCACGTGTAGAACACAAAGGAAAACCCAAGTTAGAACTAGAAAGTGTAGTAAATGCTCAAACGGATGGAAATGAACATGACTAAATGAAATGGGGGATACCTGGGGATTTTTAAACCCCTGGGGGTGTCAAAAGCATAGGAGGGTGTGTGAATGATGCATGAGAATGAATAAAAAACGTAGAGGAAACGTGGAGAAAGTGATGCATGCAAACAAGAGAGAACGATGAAACTAAATGTACTAATGACTCAAAGGACAACTACTCCCTGAACCGGAGGCCTATATGGACGTAGAAGGCCTCCCTCCCTGGTGCTAGGTCGCTCAAAGATTCGGCAGGGCTTCGCCGTCGACCAAAAATCCCCTTTTCCAAAGCCTGGCCTCCAGGGTCTATTTATAGAGCACCTAGAGTCTTAGCTCAAATTTGAGGTTTCTATGCATTTTTAGGTCGAGATAATGAAAGAAAAGTTGAAGATAATTGAATTATCTTTCAACCAGAAGAAACGGCACCAAAATTGACTCAATATTCACGGAGAAACAGTTCAAGGAAGTTGGGGATAAATCCACGAATGGAGAGAGAAAATCTGTTAATTCTTCAGAGATCGGGCAGATGAACGGTCGCACGATAGACCTCTCATCAGGTTGGGCGGCTACATCCGGGCCGTCCATCCCTGTTGGTGGAAATTCAATAAATAAAAATTATTATCCAAATACCCATCGAACTGACCGAAACTACCGCCGTTGGACTCTCATAAGATGAACGGCTGCTAGTAGACCTTCCATCCAGAAGAGCGGCCAATGAACAACCGCTTATGTCCTGTCGGTGATAAATCAAAATGAATTAGATCATTAGATAATTATCTAAAAATCAACGATGTTAGGACTCTGGGAGAAGAACGGCTCAGATCAGACCGCACACTGAGGTTGAACGGCTACATCCTGACTGTATTATAGCTTGTCGGTGGAAATTCAGAAAATCAGCTAAATATCAAAAAATATATGAACGGCCCAAATTCAACCGCATATGTGATGAGCGGCTGGGGACTGACCGTGCAAGCCTGGACGTTTAGAATTCCTAAAAATGTGAAAATTAGGCAAATCCAAGGCCCATTAAGCCTTGAATTGAACAGACCCGGCCAGGGAGGGTGGCTACCTATAAAATAGGCCAAAAGATGTTCCCTGGAAATAGCCAAACGAGTAATGGATAAATCGAGGCATCAACAAATGGGAGTAAGAGAAATGACTCAACTTATCGGCAAAAAACGGGTGTCAACAGACCCATAATGAAATCCATGCCAATACTCTCCCACTTCCATTGAGGTATATCCAGCAGTTTCAACTTCCCTGCAGGTCTGAAATGCTCAGCCTTAACTTGCTGACACACCAAGCATCTTCTCACGAATTCTGCAATTTCTTTCTTCGTATTCGGCCACCAGAAAGATCTCTTTAAATCCTTAAACATCTTAGTACCTCCATGATGAATAGTATATCTGGATCTGTGCGCTTCCTCGAGGATCTTGTTCTTAACTTCAGCCACATCAGGTATACAAGTCCTTCCTTGAAATAACAATCTGCCGTCACCAACGAGCAAGAAGCCAAGTCTGCTATCCAAGCTCTCCTTGATTTCTACCAATTCTGGATCATTATCTTGCAAGGACTTGATTTCTGCCAATAATTCTGGTTTAAGCTGAATCTGAGCAATCATAACTCGGTCCTTGTCAACATTAATATCCAAACTGGCTAGTTGCTCCAACAGTTTCCATTCTTGCAACATGAGACTTGACAACTTAGCCATTGGCTTGCGACTTAAGGCATCAGCCACCACATTACCCTTCCCGGGATGATATTCTTTGAAGAAGTCAAAATCCTTTAAATATTCTAACCATCTCTCTGCCTCATATTGAGCTCTTTCTGAGAAAATAAATACTTCAAACTTTTATGGTCTGAAAATACTGTGAATGTCTCTCCATATAAGTAGTGTCTCCATATCTTCAAGGCAAACACTACTGCTGCTAGTTCCAAATCATAGACAGGATAATTCTCCTCATGCTTTCTCAACTGCCTAGAAGAATAGGCTATCACTTTCCCGTGCTGCATCAGCACACAACCTAAACCAATTACCGAAGCATTGGTGTACACCATGAAGCCTCCTTCTCCAGATGGTAAAGCTAAAATAGGGGTAGTCGTTAAACACTCCTTTAAAGTCTGGAAGCTCCTCTCACAATCCTCCGACTAGTCAAACTTATTCTCCTTGTAGGTTAATCTTGTTAAGGGTACCGCAATCTTGGAGAAATCCTTAATAAACCTTCGATAATATCCTGCCAAGTCTAGGAAGCTTCTAACTTCTGTTACACTAGTAGGCCGATCCCAATTCTTCACTGCCTCTACCTTCGAGGGGTCAACCGAAATACATTCTTTCGTAATGATATGCCCTAGAAAGGACTCCTCCTGCAACCAAAATTCACACTTGCTAAACTTGGTGTATAACTGATGATCTCTCAACATCTGCAACGCCATCCCAAGATGTTCGGCATGCTCTTCCTCATTCTTAGAATAAATCAGAATGTCATCAATAAACACCACGACCCATTGATCGAGATAGGGTCGGAATATATCGTTCATCAACTGCATGAAAGCTACAGGTGTGTTTGTTAGTCCAAAAGGCATTACGACAAATTCAAAGTGCCCATACCTGCTTCGAAAAGTTGTCTTATAAATATCCTCCTCCTTAATCCGCAACTGATGATAGCCTGATAGAAGATCAATCTTAGAGAAATACTGAGCTCCTGTTATCTGATCAAATAACTCGTCAATCCTCGGCATTGGATATTTATTCTTGATAGTCAGCTGGTTCAATTGTCGATAATCAATACACAACCTCATCGAGCCATCTTTCTTCCTAACAAATAACACTAGAGCTCCCCACGGGGATGTACTTGGATGAATAAACCCCTTCTCAAGTAATTCCATTAATTGTTGTTTCAATTCCTTCAGCTCCGCAGGAGACATACGATAAGGAGCCTTAGAAACAAGAGTCGCGCCAGGAATTAAATCAATAGAAAATATAAATTCCCTCTCTGGTGGAAGTCCTGGCAATTCCTCAGGGAAAACATCCGAAAAATCTCGGACAACAGGAATGTCCTTAATCTCAATCTTCTTCTCAGGGGTCACATAAACAAAGGTTAGAAATTCCAGACACCCTTTCCTTATCAACTTATCGGCTCAGATGGTCGAAATAAGTGGCACAGACTTATGGTGCCTAACCCCTATAAAAGAAAGTCTCGGGTGTCTAGAAAAAGACACAGAACTGGAACTACAATGGACATTGGCCTCATGCTTAGCCAACCAATCCGCTCCTAGAATTACATCATAGTCATTCATATCCATGCAAACCAGATCGGCCGACAAAGTCTGTTCATTAACTATAACCTTGCTAGAAGGATAAAAATACTTAATCGCTGATCTAGAACCAATAGGAGTTGATATCTCTAATGGGGAATCCATCAAAACTGGCTTCACAGCTAATGTCTTAGCAAATTTCCGAGAGACAAATTAATGAGTAGCACCGGTATCAAAAAGAACAAAAGCTGGCTTTCCATGAATAATGAGGGTACCTTCAACGAGTCCACCCTCCTCGGTGGTGCCTGCATCATCTTCCTGTAGGGCCTGGAGCTTGCCATGCTGCTTCTTGCCGCCTTGAGGTTTCGTCGGGGTAGCTTGCTCGGATAAAAGAGGACACTCCAGAATGCGGTGATCCCTACTCCTGCAACGTAAACAGGCACCCAGCTTGCGCCAGCATTCTTCCATATTGTGACCAAGACGGTCACAATACTTGCATACGCCCTCGAATGGAACAATAGGGCCAGGCATCTTATCTTCATTCTTTTAAAATTTCTCCTTCCATAAACCAGACCCGCCATTGGGCCTCTTCTTGCTATTCCCAGATTTAGCACTCCCGGAATCAATAGGTTGCTCCTTCTTGCCATTCTTCCCATGGATTTTCTCCGTCATCTCCAGGGTATCTTCTAGAACTTGGGCCTTCCTTACCATCTCTGCATAGGTCTGAATCTCCATCGGCGCCAACTGGTTAATATAATGCAACTTCAGCCCATTAAGAAAACGTTTCACCTTCATCTTCTCTGTGGAGATCAAATGAGTAGCATAGCGAGAAAGTCTTGAAAATTGGGCTTCGTACTCCGCTACAGATAGACTTCGCTGCTTCAAAGCTGCAAATTCCGCCACTTTCTTCTCTTGAACTCTGTCGAAAAGTACTTGTTATTGAAGAATTCTTCGAATTCCTTCCACGAAATCTGCCTATCACCGAGGGTCACCTTTACTGACTCCCACCAAGTCCTAGCATCACGTTCCAACTGGAAGGCCGTTAAAAGCACACGCTCGTGTTCGCTGCATTGCATAACTTCAAATTTTCTCTCCATCTCCTTAAGCTAGTGCTCAGCTTCATCGGGATCCGTTGAGCCTCCAAATCGTGGGGGATTCATCCCACGAAAACTCCTGTGTAGATCACCAGCGCCATGATTTGCCGCTCCAACTTGGGCCACTTGTTGCAAAGCCCGCGCAAGTCCTTGGACAGTTCGCTACATGTCCCGCCACTGCGCACGCTCAGCTGCCATCGGAACATCCTGCACGAAAATAATTTATCTTAAGTTCCTTTAGGAGAAAGAGTTTAGAGTTGATTATTAACTCAACCCAAGTCTCTACCCAAATTCTCACTAGGTTTGGCCCTTTGACTCATAACAAGGGTAAGGTTCTACGACAAACACTTAGAATCCTAGAACTTAGATAACCTAGGAATATTAGGGAACCTAGGCTCTGATACCACCTAACTGTCATGCCCCGACGCAGAATATCGGGATTGGCAGTAGAAACAAGTAATAATAATAGACATGATATGCTAAAGCTAAAAGATCACACATCACCATAAATAGAAATAACTCCATTCATTAAATAACATACAATTAATCCATGTCCCAAACCACAATAATCTCACTTAACATATCCTTCGACAACATCCACTTAACACTTACTTTTACGGAACTCAAATTTTACAACTCTTCCAAAACATTCTAAGACACAAATAGACTTCACAACTAGGACTAGCTTCACAGGCTTCTAACTGGTTCGCTCCATGATCGTCACTCTTGCCCGTCCCCTTGAGTCTGTGAGTCCTCACCTGAGCTACCTAAAAAAGGGGGAAACAACTAGGTGAGCGAACGGTCAGTAGGTAATAAAAGGTAAGTTTAAGTAATTAACCAATTAATTGCATGTTTGAGTGCGTAAATAAAGAACGAAAGGAAATGCCTATGTAACAAAATAATGAAAGGAAGGCAAGAACAAGATATAACTAGAAATTGGCCAACAAGCAATAACTAACCAAGTCAAGAGAAATTCAAGTATTATATTATTGTCATAGACATCACGCTAGTCATGCACTCAGTGCAATGCCTCACCATGTCATTCAAACTACCCGGGGCACAAGTACTTTTCGGGCGCTCCTCCCAAGACCAGACCGGGCACTTATGATGCGTTGGCATTGATTTGTTGGATCCAAGATCCCAAGTTATGTCTAGACATTAATCAAGTTAATGGCCAATAATGTCAAGGTATAGCTCACCTCGGAGGATTCTAAGGGTAAGTTGAAGAGATACTTTGACCAGAAAGTTCAAGTTATCAAGAACCAATCAGGTCCTTGGATTCACACACGAATAATCACGGAAATCACTACTGGATGATAAGTGGTCAGAACGGGGCCGCTCGAGCATTACACGGTCTAAACTGGACCGTTCAGAATAAAAGGGGCTTAGAATCAGCCACACCGAAGTCAAGGATACACGGTCCATGTAGGGCCGTTCAAAGGATTGGACGGTTGATAATGGGCCGCTCAAGACTAGTAGAGCTGGAAGCCCACGAACAAGATAAACGGTCCTTACAGGGCCGCTCAAAAGACAAACGGTCCAATAAGATCCGCTCTATAACATGGGCGGTTCTAATCGGTCCGTTCAATTTAATCAACTAGAACTTTACCCAAATGGGCTCCGGACTGTCATAAGTGGGGCAGAACTGAACCAGGGTCCAGCCCAATCACCACTGGTCAACATAGGGCTTATTGGGTCGATCCAAACATGATTTGGTCGAAGATAGATCAAGGTTAAATGACCAATATAAATGGCACTTGGCCAGGGATGCACGGTTCATTATGGGCCACCCAATGAGATAAACGGTCCCTTTCGGGCCGCGCAATTCTCAGGGGGTCCAAGTCGAGCTGTGACTCACAATACGATAGTCCAAGCGATTCGATCGCGTCCACAGGTTCAGGTCTTGATGGTACAACCTGCCCGGCGTCCTAGTGGGAATCCCCAGCTCGCGGGGGCTTACGGAGGTCCCGTAATGAAGGCCCTAGTCTGACGGAAGGAATATCCGGCGGAGAGTCCCAAACATTACAACAAATTGAGCTAATAAAATAGTGAAAACCAGTATGACGGTCAGTCAATCCTACCGGAGTAGAACGACTGTCAAACAATCCTAATAGCATTTAAGATGTCATGTTTGAATTTACATAATGAAATAACTAAGGCCATGATGAAACAAGATCAAGTGAAAGAAATTAGTAAAATTCAAGATTTATCTACTTCAATATGTTCCAATTATCATGTGGTTGCTAGCTTATCAAATTATCCATCAATCTATTAAGAGAAATCATGCCAAACCAATTCTAAAGGGTTGGGCTGTTCTTTCATAGCAGCTCAATCACCTCGGCGGTCGCATGACAGGCCGTTCACCCCTCCCTCACCCCGAAGGCCTGCTAGGGTTGAGCGGTCTATAATGTGCCGCTGGGGAAAACATGCACGGTCTGGAACAGGCCACTTAACGACGGGGCGGTTAAGGTTATGCCGCGCAAACTACGAGAATAGACTCAAAATGCAATACATGAACGGTCAGGAACTAGCCGCCCGCCTTGGATGGGCGGTCTATCGCGAGGCCGCGCAAACTCGATCGATCTGCCACCCCTTCGCCTTGCCCCTCGCCGGCGGGGATGGCTAGGGTTAGCATCGACGATTTAATACGGACAGTACAAAGCATGAAAATTAGAGCTTTTGGACTTAAAAGAAAGAGCATAAAAAACTCTATAAGATAACATAAACAATTTAAGATTTGTGCCTGTAATCCCTACTCAAAACGAGATAGAACTGGTATAACCCTAGATGTGACATGCTTCCACTAAATGCTAAAATTCTAATAGGATACTAAACAACTTTTAGGGCTTTTACATTCAAAAATAAGAGTACTCGATGCTGGTTCTAAACATATAGGGTACTTAAGGTTTAGCTCGTTATAACCTACCTTAAACAAAGGAACAAGAAAGAAGAGGGGATGACGACGCGCTAAGGACAACCTGCCGGTGATCACCGGAATGCTCCCTCCACCAAAGCTCTCGTCGGCCGTCACCGCACCCAAACGAAAATGGGGTTCCTAAGGGTCATTTATATAGGTCACACAGGGTCTAGAGTCTTCTATTCGCGGAGATAGAGTCCAATCAAGTTGGACGTGCGCGAACCGCGCGGATAGGGTTAGCCGCCGCCTTCTAATCCAAAATTCGCTCTCCAGGGTTAGGGTTTCGGGGAAAACTAAGAGGGGAAACGATCCTCTCATTCTAGCCTTTCATTTGGATCCAATCTCAGCCTAAATGATTAGGTAATGGGCTCAAATTTCACGTTTTAAGGTCCAATTAGGTTTAAGTGTGATTTGGGCCTTAATCAGTTAATTCGGCTAGTTTACGAATTTTATTTGGGCCGGTCATAGAAGACACTATTGTTAAACGTTTTATCCTCTACAAGATTCTAATTTTTCTAGATTTTTATAAAAATGGTCAAATTTTCACTTATCCTATTTCTCAAGGAATTTCTTATTAACTTTCACATAATTTTTATTATTTAATAAATCAGGGTATTACATACATACTCCCCTATTCCTCACGGTAAGTCTTAGGTTAGGGGTCAACCTTCACGCACACCTAAACTCCAGGCTAGGGTCACCAAGTCTCCACTAGCTGTTCAGAAGAAGAGTCAACCCCTACCCATGCAGAAGTCAGGTGGGTCTAGGGTGCAAGGGAGACAGAATCCTGTAAGATGTCAATCAAGCCAGATCCACCAGCCCAAAGTTTAGATTTTCCATTATACACAGCCACAACAAATCTATAGGACTGGATGGAATAGAGTGCAGGGGAGGTCTGGATATCAGTCATATCCAACCCAGAATTACAGACCTCAGGCTAGGAACTAGGTTAGGCAAGCTAGGACATGGGCTCCTAGGAAGCAAACCCCTCTTAGTCAGCCTAGGACCAACACAGGTCACAATTATTTGAATGCTCATTGGCATAGGCACTGGCACAAACAAACTCAAGCTGCTAATAACAATAGTGCCAGGACACACAAAAAGAAAAGAAAAGCTCAGACTACTAATGCTGGAAACAAGAACAACAACAAAAGGAATGTCAACAAATCCACCAAACAAACAACTTTTAAACAAATGTGGATTCCTAAAAACTTGTTGTCTTGTTTAAGTAGCTCTTCATCTGCTCTGGAGCCCAAACAGTTTTGGGTTCCAAACTTTTCTCCATGACTGTGATTGCAGGTGTGCCTGACAGCCAAGCACAACATGTGGTACCTGGATAGTGGCTGCTCCAGGCATATGACAGGAGACAAGGCTAAATTTTGCATGCTGACAGAGAAGAATGGAGGCATTGTCACCTTCAGAGGAAATACTAAGGGTAAAATCATCAGGTCAGGTAAGGTAGGTAAGTGCACTACATGTTGCATTGAGGAGGTTATGCTGGTTGATGGTCTTGCTTACAACTTGCTCAGTATCAGCCAGCTATGGGATAAAGGGCATAGAGTTGTTTTTGATTCCCAATGTTGTAGAATTTCTGGTAAAAGAGTGAATAACATTTATTTGGTAGATCTAGATGATATTTCTCATTCTAATCTATGCCTCACTGCTAATAAAGATGATTTAGCATTTTTGTGCCATCGTAGATTAGGACATGCTAGTTATACTGTCTTGCATAAAGTTAATAAACATAGCATGGTTAGAGGACTTCCTGAAATTTTATTTAAAAAGGAAAATAAAATCTGTGATGCATGTACATAGTCCAAGCAAACTAGGAAGTCATTCAAGTCTAGAACTGAAAACATGTCTTCCAAACCTTATGAGCTGATACACATGGACCTTTTTGAACCAACTAGATCAGTCAGCTTATCAGGTAGGAGATATGGGTATGTATTAGTGGATGACTTCTCTAGATATACTTGGGTCTTTTTCATCTCACACAAAAATGATGCATTTTCTGAATTTCCGGAGTTCTACTTGAAAATAAAATAGAAAAATGAAAATTTAATTGAAAATATTTTGTCTGATCATAGAGGTGAGTTTAAAAACTCACAATTTGATGAATTTTGCAGGGTCAATGGAATTACTCATCAGTTTTCCTCACCAAGGACACCAGAGCAAAATGGAGTGGTGGAGAGGAGAAACCGGGCACTTGTGGAGATGGCCCGTACAATCCTAGTTGAAGGAGGCCTACCAAGGAAGTTTTGGGCATAGGCAGTCAACACTGCATGCCATGTAATTAACCAAGCCATGGTAAGGCCGTTTACTCAGAAAACACCTTATGAGATTTTAAAAGGTAAGAAGCCTTCAATTGCTCATTTCAAGGTCTTTGGCTGTAATTGTTTTATTCATGTTAACGATAAAAGAGACCTTGATAAATTTGAACCTAAAAGTGATCCAGGAATTTTCCTTAGATATTCTAAAAATATTAGAGCATATAGGGTGTACAACCTTAATTCTAGAACTGTTGAGGAGTCTCCATACATTATCTTTGTTGGGTCCCGGTCTCAAAACTAGCTTCATATGTTAATGCATGACCCATATATTTTGATCTTGATTTAACCTCTTACTTTATCATATTTTTCAGGATGAAAAATCATGGTTGATCCTCATGGGATTATGGTAATATTTAATCAATTGTTTTCCATTGATTTGATGGTGGTTTTAGTTACTTTTCAGGCCTAAACTAGAAGGGGTCGACCCATGGGGTCGACCCTCTCAGGTTCTGTTCAAAACAGAACCAATTTTGTGAAACTTGCCTGAAATGGTCGACCCCTGGGGTCGACCCCTGTAACCCAGAACCAAATGTTGGTTCTGTTTGGGTTCTGGAAACACGAGGGTCGACCCCTGGGGTCGACCCCTATAAAACAGAACATGAAATTAGTTTTGTTTGGCTTATGTTTGCCCGAGGGTCGACCCCAAGGGTCGACCCTTTCCGGTTCGACCTCCAGCCGTGATTTTTGACTGCCGTTTTCTTGCTCCTAAAGTCTTCCAATCCGAGTCCAACTTCCACAAATCACTCCACAAAATGTGGATCTGGTCCCTAGGCTATCTTTTGATTGTCCTAAACCTATAAAACATCTTATTGCATTGAAAACCCTAAGGAGGGACTAAGTTAGATCTGAAAATCTCGAATTCCTCTCTATCCTTATGTGTGCAAGTCGCAAGCAGCAGCTCCAGGGGTTCTTCCACCATGTTTTGAGCGTGAATGTGAAGGGAAGTAGCTGCAAACAAGTTTCCAATTGATCTCCTACCAGAAGTTGCATAGAGAATCAAGCTATAACATCATTTGTGCAAGAATCCTTCATCATCCTTCAAGAACGATCTAAGGGGAGTCAAGACAGATCCAAGGGAGATAAAGAGAGTGATGTCCAAAGAAAAGAAGAGCCAAGCAAGCACAGATTAAACCTCCGTTCAAGTGTAGATTCAAGCCACATTCAAGATCAACAACATAGATTCAAAGGGGAGCCAAATCAAGAGTTTTTCTCAACTGAGTCTTATTGTGTTTTAAGTTTCAGATTTGTATCTCTTATAAACTACATACTTGTGTGTGTGTGGGTCGTTATTGGATCCGTGGTCATTTGTGTGTGTCGTATTGGATTCATGTGTGTGCGTAGGTCTTCCCAGATCTACGTGTGTGTGAGGTTTGCTGCACTTGTCGCAGCGTGTGTGTATTTTGTTGATCTGCCTGTTGGATTGTGTTGGAGACTACGTCTCCGTGCGTGTGTGTGTGCATTGGGGCACGTCCCCATGTGTGTTTGCAGGCGTCGTCCTGCGTGTGTGGTTGAAGCGTCATCTCCGTTTGGGGATTTATCCCCGAGTGAAGCCTCACCTAATTTGGTGAGGGGTGGACGTAGGGAGCCCGTCGTGGTCCCTAACCACCTTAAAATCCCTGTGTATTATGGTTTGCTTTGCGCGTTGTCTTGGTTTGATTGTTGAATCCTTTTATATGATTGTGTGGTAACGGTGAGATTGAAAGAATCTATTTCTTGGCTTAATTAACTTCCTTAATCTTGTAGAAAGGAATTTACTCCACCACGCAGCATTCGTCTTGTCGTCTGGTGTGAGGATTAGTGTAAGCTGTTATCTAACTTGCTGTTCAACAGATTTGATATTTTAATTGTTGTTTCATTACACTTGTTAAAACTGGAAGAGTTTCCTTAAAATTTGTAATCACCCAATTCACCCCCCTCTTGGGTGTCATTGATCGTGGGACCCAACAATTGGTATCAGAGCTAAGGCTCTAATTTCATAGATCAAACGATCTAGAGTGATCCGAATCAATGACTACCATGATGTACACCTTGAACTCACCACCCGTGTTTGATGGATGTAATTTTGATTTGTGGTTAGGAAGGATGTGCAGTCTAGTCAACTCATATGATCCTAAGCTATGGAAGCTTATTTCACATGGTCCTCATGAATTGCCTAAAGACAAAAATGTCTGGACTGAAAATCAAAAGCACATACATGATCTAAATTGCTTGGTTTTGAAGTTGCTTACTGCTGCAGTTGATTCTAACTATTTTCCTTTTGTCTCCCATTGCAAATCCATGAAGGAAATATTGGATGGATTAACAGATCTCAAGGAGGAGCTTAAAGACAGATGTCTTGTAGCGGACACGAGTGAACAAGCGAGTGGTCAGCCAAGTGAATCGAGCTCAAAGGTAAACTCTGACTCTGATTATGAAGATGATTTTAACTATGAAGAGTTGTTGAATGCCTATGAAGAGCTTGCTGAAAAATACAAGAAGTTAAAATCTGAAAACAAAAAATTAAAAAAGAATGTTGGTCAAAATAAAAGTGATTCCTCATGCAAATAATGCTCACACCTTAAGGAATTGATTGATGGTTACATGTTTGACATTGAAATTCATAAAGATCAAATCTCTTCCTTAAGAAATTAAAATAAGGAGCTAAAAAAGAGAATGAGTCTAATGGACATTGGCCAAATTGAATTTGCTCATGATAAGAAACTTGAAAGAGAAAATGAGAAACTAAAGGAGTTGAACAATGCCATGTCTAAAAGATTGTTGAGACTTGAAAAAGAGAAATATGTGGTCGTTAGAGAATGTGAAAATATAGATGAGTTTAGGCAAGAAGTAGAATGCCTCAAGACTATCAATGCCATGTTGAATGTTAGTCTTTCCACTTATGAAGAAGAACTTGTCAATTCTGAATTGCACATTTCATCTCTTGAAAAAGAAATTTCTGACTTGAATGCTTCATTGTCTAAATTTGTGAATGGCCAAGAAAACTTGGATAAATTGCTGGGCATGAAAGTGAACTTTCAAAAAGAAGGGCTGGGTTTTAATCTAGTGAACAAAAAGAAATTTGAGAGTAAGCTACACACTTCTTTTGTTCATACCACTTGTGCACCCAGCACCTCCACATCTCGCTCCCATGAACACACCATGTCAAAAACTCAATCAAATCTGAAAAAGAGTGTGGATGTCCAGAATGTGCATGCTAGAAACATTCATGTAAACTTCCATGCATCTAAGAAAAGAAATGTCTCTTGTCTTTACTATGGAAAACTTGGACACATGATGCATGATTGTTTCATTATGAAAAATGATGATTTAAAAGCTTGCAGGAACAGAACTGGCTCCAAAAATTCAAAGTAATCATTTACTACAAAATCTCTCATGCATTGCAATCACTGTGGTAAAAGAGGTCATACAATTTCACACTACTGGCTACTAACAAAGAAAAAGAATTTTTATTCAACACATCATGCTCAAATGTACAAAATGGTCAACCAAATGAGAAGAGTGAATGTGACGTCACATGCTTCAAATGATTTTCATGACTTTAAGCTCTTAAAGCCATGTTGTCATTACTGTGGTAAATTTGGGCATAACATGCATGAGTGCTTTCTAAAGGAAAATGATGATTTGAGTGTTGTTAAGAAGTGGAAGCCACGTGCTAAAGATGATGCTAACCCACAAGGACCCAAGATGGTTTGGGTACCTAAGAATGCCAAATGTGAAATTTGATTTGCAGGTGTGCCTTGGGAATGTAAAGCATGAAATCTATTTTTATCAAGAAGGTAAGGCACACAAGTGGGATAAATCAGGTTTAAAGAAAAATCAAAAATTGAATTTGAAGATCAGGTGATATCCCTCCTACTTTCTGTAGTGACTCTGTCATATTTTGACTTACTCTGGATCATATAGTCATGTAATCTTGCATATGTCTGCACATGCATTTCATTCATAGTTATTTGCATACTTGTGTATATCATCCTCATATAGCATCTTGTTGAAGTGGAGCTTTGAAACCGTCAATAAATTTCACTACATTTGTTGAGCTTGTATACACCCTCATGTTTGCATACATCCTTTCACGTACTGTCTTGCATAAGTTTAATATTGTGAATTCATGTCATAATGCATAGCAATCCTCCTGCCTTCATCATCCTCGACTACATAGTATATCAAATGATGACATGTGGAAGGGCAGGTTAAGCCTGTCTAAAAACTATCACTACGCGTGAGGTGATCTTTGGATCTAAGTTCTCCGCCTAGTACTATGAGTCATTTACTTAAAATGCTGTATATGACATTGGATTGTTACTGAACATCTTGCATTCATGCACACACTAAGGGGGAGCAACCACATTCATCATATGGGATTAATGTTTAGGTTCACACATGAGTCATGCATTGTATCTAGAGCTGTCTAGGGGTGTTGCTTGTTAAAATGAATTCGTCATGTCATTGTTAATCAATTTGAATCAAAATTGACAAATCAACTCTGTTGTTCTTGAATGCAGATTACACTCTCAAAATCCAAATGCTGATGGGCTGGCCGTAAACAAGCTTGAATCAAATGAGGAATACCTTGCAAGGATGAAAAATGATAAGAATCTTCTCAATTGTCACAAGGAGATGGGATACCAAAACTTGAACAACCTCTAGAATCGATTTAAGCACAAGTTGGTGAAAGTCCTTGTACGTGCTAAAGCAAGTACCCAAGGCATGGTGAAAAGCTTGGAAGAAAATAGATTCTCAAGGCAAAGGTAAGAAAACAAATCTGAAATATCAACCTCCGTGAGGTTGGTGATCTTAGTGATTGAAGGCTTCCAATTGTTGATCGTTTGTTTGCCTATCTTTGATCTTACTTTTGAGGTCTGCTAAGTAATATGGCAAGATGACAAACAAGCAATCAAAGATCTGCTCAAACCTATGAACATGTGAACATGAACCTAGGCAATCATAGCTAGCTCTAGCATGGGCATGCTATCTCAATCAAATTACGCTAAGGAAAAGGGAAAAACACACGCCGGGGCGTGGAGCAAGGAGTAAATAAAAACACACCACTAGGGGTGGAACAAGCAAGGAAATAAAGATGTGATGAAGGAAATAGCTATTGCCCAGCACTAAGGAAAGATGTGATCGCCACCAAAGTAAACACAAGTCAAAGACTCGAATATACCTTGGAAATAGGAGGATGAAGCACCCGCCCACGGGAGAGAAAACCAAAGAAAGCCTGCAGATCAGCTTGAAAGTGACGGCCAGAGACCCGTGCGTCGCTTATAAATAACGGTCCCACCCTAGACCGCCAGAAGAGAGTGACGCTCCTAAACCAGACCGTCAGACAACCTGCAGTAGTAAAGCTTGAATTCTTTTAACTCCAACTCTTCCAGCCGGCTAGAAGACTTGGGCCTCGTGCTAATGAACCTGTAAACCTGCCAAAGAAATAGAAAGACAAGACAAGACAACCTCAATCAACCCTCTTCACAAGCATAGCATCAATTCTTAAAGAACTTAAGAACATCAAAAGGAGAGGGAATTACCGGGGAGTTTTGGTTTTTTAACCCCTCTGGGCGTTTTCAAAAGTTGGGAGGATGTTTGTATGCTTAAAACAACAGTGAAAAAAAAACGTGGAGGAGGAGGAGGGACAATGCTCTGTTTAAAAAGACCAAGGAAGAACTCAAGCATGCAAAGATGAACTTGAAAGATCAAAAACAAAAGTACTCCCTTGACTGGAAGATGGATGGACGTGGGAAGCAACTCCTCCTGGATGAAGATGGCTCCTGGGTTCGGCAGCACTTCGTCGTGAATCAAAAATCTCCCCCCTTGATTATGAAATCAAAGGTTCTATTTATAGACCTTCAAAACTCATGGGTCGAGTTGAAGATAAATCAGCCAAGAAAGGAGGATAATCCTTAGCAAATCTTTGAGGATAATATCAACAAGAGTCCAAAGAAACAAACGAGAGGTCCTGAGGATTAGAATTGAAGGAGATAACGCCAATCCAAAACCCTATCTCGTCCACGGAGTAGCAGAGAAAAGGCCTGAACTGTCAGGACTCTCTGAAGGAAGTAACGGTTGCACGATAGACCGCCACTTGGAAGTAACGCATTAAGGAACGACCGTCATTTTCAACCCTATCCAAAGGATAAGATCGACGGGAAGAAGATCTAAACAATAGGACTCTGCAAGTAAGTAACGGCCAGGGCATAGGGCGTCATAATAAAAAAACGGCTAGAGAGTAGACCGTTATTATCAAAGGACAACGAGGCCCTAAGTCTTGGGACTCTTCAAAGAGTAACGGCCTAGGCTTCATGCGTTATTATGAAATGACGCGCCTAGTCCAGACCGTTATTATCATTGATTTTCAAGAAAATAGAATGGAGGGATTGCCAAGCTCTTGAACGAAGTGCCACCAGGAACCAGGTCTAATCCAGGAATTGAGACCCAGAAAACAGGCTTCAACTGATTAAAAGGAATTCAATGAAGAGTGAACAACTCGAGCATCATATTGAATAAATAAGGAGATGACCCGACTTATTGGGTATAAAACGGGTGTCAACAGATGCCCCTCCTTAACGTCCTCTTTGCAGGGGAACGAGCGGAAGTGAAGCGAAAGTGAAATGGAACATGGAGATGAAGCGGAAATGAAGCGGAGTGGATCAAAAAGAGGGCGTTAAGGTAAACGACACCCGTTCTTCACCAACAAGCGATAAGAATTTTCTGGAAAAACTTCAAAACTGATCACAAGGAAATAGCTAACCAAAGGACGCAAGTCTGGAGGATTTAATTAACTAAGGAAAGGAAACACGGCTGGCCGCCGGAGGCAACGGAAAGGAAAGAGACTAAACTCCAGACAGGAATCTTCAGTCAACCAGATCAAGCGAGCAAATCGAAGGAAATCTTCAAATTCAGAGTGGAATAATTCTCCTTATCCAGGATCAAGAACACAGCTGTTCACCGTCAATGAGACCTCTTGAACAAATGAAGCTCATGAATGCTCAAAGAACGCGTATGATGCATGCTGGGCTAAAGAAAAACAAATCTTCAAAGTTTATGCAAAGAAAGATAAAATAACAAGATACTCGAGAATAATATTGCTAGATTGGGGAAACCAGAGTCAAGATACCATCTGCAACCACGGCGTGCAAGATAGAACTGTCATCCTCAAGTTTTCCAACCTAACGGCCTATCCAACGATTATTCATGTGAACTTAGATCATCATCATTTTTGTTTAAGGGGAACATCAGATCCCAGGACACCTGAATGACCAGCCGGTTCTCGAGGTAATATATTATAGATAACATATAGTAATGCATTAAAGGATAAGGGAACGAGATACAATACCTGACTTACCTGCCTAACGAGCGGCAGAGCGTGCCTTCTGTTCATAATCTTTCATAAATAGGTTAGCCAATAAGATAGTTATGATAATAGTTAAGGCATAACCATTGTGATAAACTCATCAAAATGTTTTTATGACGGAGATAAGTTTAAACATTAAATTTGGACCATTCATTCATCAAGAAACTTGCAAGCATATAACGGCCCGACTCAGGAGCGTCACATAAAATAACGGATTAAGCCTAGTCCGTCAACACCGAGTCGGTTCAAATTCTTCAATAAAACAGTTCGTCACAAGCGACGGCCTTAGAGGGGGCGTCAGAGTTATGTGACGGTCTAATGATAGACCGTCGCTTCTCCTGAGTTTTCAAAAAAAACAAACCGAACGGCCGTTCGGTCTCATTTCACGCTCAAACAACCAAAACGCCAAACCAGAAAACCCACCGGCGACCTCCATCTCCACCCTCCAATGGCCGGCGACGAGGCACCGCAGCCACCACCTCAGAAGAGAGGGAGAGGAAAGAAGATGGCCATAAGGCGGTTCCACCGCCGGCTTGAACGAGAGATCACCCCACCGCCCGTGGAGGAAGAACCAAGGGGAAGGGAGCCAAGGGAAGAGGAGGAGGTCCCTACGGTCGTGGAAGAACCAACCGAAGCCTCCTTGGGTGCAGAGGAGCCCAAGGAACCAGAGCAGAAGAAGAGGAAGGTCCTCGATCATGAGGTAGGCCCTCCGCCCCAATTTTTAAATTTTTGATTTTTATGTTTTTATTTATGAATGCATGTGGGGGATAAGGGTAGAAATGGGTCTATGAACCCACTAGGAACACTTGTAGGCCATTTGGCCAAAGTGAGAAATCATGGGGATGCAGGGGAGAAATTCCCTACTGGCAGACTAAGTGACGGTCCCGCCAGCGACCGTCACTTCTCTGACGCTCCAGGCTAAGGCCGTCAGAGACAAGTAACGCCCCATCCCAGGGCCGTTACTTCTGCCAGGGTTCCAAACTCTTTTTAGGGTTTTCAATTTTCAAATTTTTGTTTTTCTTTTCGATATTTAATGTTTATGCAATGTCTATATGATGCAAATGGACTAATTAGTGCTCTAATATGCAATGCAGGGAAAGAGGAGATCGAGGATCTCATGGCTGCAGATTCGGGCGGTGTACCAGGCACTGCCCGATTACCAGAGAGATAGACTCGCAGAGATGGGTTTCGCCGAGATGCTCAGCATCGAGGTGATCCGGATGGATACGCCGTTGCTGTACGCTTTGCACGAGAGGTGGGACCCAGTTAGCAGGGCGTTCATCTTCCCGTGGGGCCACATGATCCCCACGCTAGAAGACATGGCGAGGATTACAGGACTGAGGGTCCATGGCTCCGCGGTGACAGGATGGACATACGGCGACTATCGGGAGATAGCGCAGCAGCTACTGGGGTTGGACCTGATCAGGCCGGGCCAGTCTTCATCCCAGCTCTCGAGATCGGTGCTGCAGGAGAGTTTGGGGCTGAGAGGGGCAGCGATTGCCGTGGGGGAACTGCCCGAGGAGCATCTGGGCAGAGTGATTGACCAGGTACGCCCTCGCGTGGCGGCAGAGGCAGGAGAGGAGGGAGATCGAGTGCTGAGACGCTTCCTGATGCTGCTGTTCGGGAAGCTCCTGTTCGCGACTCGGGCGGATGTCATCAGCTGCAAACTGCTGCCGCTGATAGAGGATCTGAGCAGAGTGAGGAAATATGCCTGGGGAGCAGCGGTCTTGGCCTTCCTGATTAACTCGTTGAGCACCACGGACCGACTGACGATGCTGGGAGGCTTCTCGCCCTTCCTACAGGTAAAAAATGCGCTTAAATGCTTTTTAATATGCCATGATGTATGCTATGATTGATAATTTATGTAACTGACTTGACTTCTAAATGCAGATCTGGAGCTACATGTACCTCCCGGGCATTGGGAGAGGTGTATTACTCCATCCCGGCCTCATACCAATCGCGAGGCGATGGTCGGTGGCGAGGGACACGGGATCGATCCTTAGATTGACCCGGACGATCCAGGAGGACCTGGACTCCTACCCACACACATCGGTAAGCCCGAGACTCAAAATGATTTCTATATGCTTCTATATGCTGACAAATGCTGACAAATGAATGAAATGCTTTCAGGTGAGATGGACCCCGTACCGCAGCGAGGGCTACACAGGACAGCCGTGGGTGGAGGCGTCCTTATCGTACCGGGGGCGAGACATATGGTTGCATTGCATCCATATCATCGAGCCTCTTCACTACAGGCTGATCCTGCGGACTCGGGGACTACACCAGCCCGAGGTGACCTTTCCACACCGCAACGATGATCGCCCCGGAAAGTCGGCGAGGGGCATTAGCGGGAGCGTGGATTGGCGCGCCCGGAAGGCAAAGTACGTCCTCGACTGGAGGCAGCGAGGCAGGGCCGTGAAGGAGCGGGCAGAGAGCGACGAGGCCTACCTGAAGGCCTTCGCTCGACACTACGGCGACCGGGTATACCGAGGTACCCGACGACCGGTATGCAATTCTAAACTAAAAACTCTCTTTTATATGATGAAATGTGGATGTGATATGCTGGCCTATGTTTTCTATATGCAGCTCGATCCTGAAGGGCGGATAGCGGAGCTAGAGGGATTACTCCACTCTACCATCCTGCAGCGGGATGAGTATAGGACGGCGCTGGAGCTCCTGGTGAGACTCTAAATGCTTATGATATGACTATGATTATGCATGATGCTAATGCTTCGATTATGACAATGCAGCGAGCAGAGGGAGCTCAGCGAGCAGGACCAGACGCCCCATCGTCGTCCTCGCAGCCTGCGGGAGACAGGGTTGGGCGAGATGCTGACTTTGCTCGGGCAATTGCCCGGGCCGAGGAGGCGGAGGCCACCCTCGCGGAGCGGGTAAGATACTTACATGCTTTATGATTATGCTTATGCTAATTAAATTTATATGACTAACCTATATGCAATGCAAATGCAATCTACAGGCGATAGAGCTAGCAGCGGCAGTGGCGGAGGCCACCCAGGCGAGGGCAGAGGTAGAGAGGAGCCGGGCCGAGACTGATCGAGCTCGAGCAGAGACGGAGCTCGTGCGGGCAGAGCTAGCCCGACTGAGAGCGGAGACCCCTCGTCATGTGGACGATGTGGAGATGGAGCGACTTCGAGCAGATTTAGCGCGAGCACAGGCCGAGGTGAAGGACCTTCGCCTTGGGACTGCGGATCTTGATCGCTACCGGACCGAGGCACGGGAGACGCGACGCCAGATCTTCACACTGAAGATTAGGCTGCAGACCATGGAGCAGACGGTCCGGATGCTAGGCCGGGCACCAGAGCGGAGTTCTTCCCGGAGCGGGGCTCATAGGAGTGCTGCCCCTAGTGGCTCGATTGGGGATTTCTTAGTTAGTTCCGCCGGCCAACAGAGAAATGAGAGGGCAGAGAGAGGACAGCAGGAGGAGAGTGCTTCCATAGCACCGCCACCCAGGAAACCCGAGGGTGGAGAGGATGAGGGCGGCCCGACTGATAAGCCGGCCGAATGATGTACTTTTATGCTTTTCTTACCACTTGTACATGCCCTTTTATGAAAATGAAATTTTTGTTGACTTTTTATGTGGATGTATGAATGAATGAGTGATTGAAAGTACGCATGATGGATGTGTATGTGTGAATGAATGCTTGTGTGGAAAGGTGTGGTGTACAGATGTGAAAGACCACCAGGTCTAGGCAAAGAATAGACTAACTGCCTGAATTTAGTAGCAGAGGAAATGACGGTCTGGTCTTGGACCGTCATAATAAAATGACGCGCCTACCGTAGGCCGTCATTCATGAACATCTTATTCTGATAGCCGGGCTGCAGAAGAAATAGCGGCCCATGGTAGGAGCGTTAAAAGAAAACAACGGCCCTAGGCCGGACCGTTATTCATGGCAGAACACGGTTTTAGAATTACTCGCAGAAAATGCGACGGCCTGAAGGAGACGCGTCATAACGAAACGACGGTCCTAACCTGACCGTTACATGGCGTTGAGCCTAGAAGAGAGAGACTTGAGCGATTTGAAGGATATAACGGATTAGGGTTCGTCCGTTGAAAGGCGACGGTCTGAGACCAGACCGTAAACAGCCACAAAACATGTTTTAAGAAAAACCCAACCCACAGAAAAGTGACGGCCCAGGGTAGGCGCGCCAGAGTGAAGTAACGGCCCTACGACAGACCGTCAGAGTCTGGGTCGTTTCCAAAAACGGATTCGGCCGTGAGAGCTTAGAGTCCGAGGTTCAGCCACTTAATCTCTTGCTAGAACTTATCCAAATTTCAGATAAAGCCTCCCAACTCCAATCTTATCCTTCCAAAGTTAATAAAAAGCCCCAGCAGCTTGGGAAACTTACCCAAAATCGCAGTTTGCACAAAAAACTCCGTTCTAGGGTTGAAGAATTCTCCCTAATCAAGCAGAAATCAAGATGAAGAGATGCTTCGAGATGGCGGCTATGGCAGAGAAGATCTACACCGGCCCTAAGGCTGCAAGGAGGGAACATGGGGAGCTTCAACGGCTGTCCTCGATCCCCAAGCATCTAAGCTCTAATGTCCAAAGGGTGGTAAGCTTGCATGACTTCATCTAAAGTTCAAATTTTTTTTTTGCTGCACTTTAATTTTCTTCGTAACTTTCCTTCTTCTTTTCTTCTTCAAGCCTCTTCCTGGCCCAAGGTGTTATTCCAACCTGAAGTGGGTGGCTCCCATGGTAAAGGCACTCCCTTTAGAGGTGGTATCAATCCTCAAAGCATGGCACCTCCAACCCCTCTTGGTTCTAGGCAAAAACTTCCAGAAATTGTCTTTGGATTGGCCATGCCTTTCAGCCCTAGTGGAACTATGGCATCCACAAACTCATACCTTTATCTTCCCCTCATTTGAAGCAACCGTCCTATTGGAGGAGGTAGAGACCTACCTAGCCCTTCCTAAGACTAAGGCGGGGGATGAGGATCGGGTTTGCTATACAATAGAACCTATTGATCCGTCCTTGATCTTAAGCGACTTCATTCATAACCCAAAGGACGTGCGGACCATGATCAGCCCGCGCCACATTCACTTGATCCCTATAGCACAATGGATAGTGTCTCACTGTAAAAATAAGTGGGAGAGACACGAAGCAATAGCCAAGGCGGTGGCGGTTTGCTTGTGCGGGGTCTTCCTTTTCTCCACGACCGACCACCTCTTAGATATCCAAAATCTTAGCATTATTAGTGGACTGTGGCGGGGTATGTCTATTTCTCAAGCGGTCCTCTCATACCTCTATGAAGGACTAAGCTCGGCTTGCCTTGGAGGGCCTTTGTTCGGTTCCATGATACTCCTTGAGTGTTGGATAGGAGTGAGAATCAAATTCCTTCCTAAGGAAGATATAACTTCGGCGAGCCGGATCTTCGGGAGCCATCCTCTCTTCTTCATTGGAGGGGCTTTTGGATATTCTCCTCAGGTTGAATGCAAGACAGCGGATAAGAAAACTCGGGATGAATGGCGCCTCTTCTTCAACACTTTACCAATGGACAAGTTCATCATGCGACCAAGAGTCCTCCGAAGTGCCCTTCTTAAAATACAGCGGCGCCAAGGCCTCGACCTCCAGCTAGTAGGGAACACTACCATGGCGATCTACAACCCGCACCGATGCCATCTTCAGATCGGATTACCTCGAATCAGCGTTTCTGCACTATCACACTACCCTCCCCTTTTACCTAGGAAGATGGGGACCGAGGAAGATGAAAGAGCGATCCGGAACGCACTGATCATGTGGGAGATCAGCAAGGTGCGTCCGTGGCAAGCAGAAGTTGAAGAGAACGACGACACACGCCGAGATTACTTGAAAGAGTTAAGAAGAATCCGCGCTCTTGCGGATAAGAAGTCGAATGTATCTTGATTCCTTTTGCTTGTAAAAGATGTTATTAGATTGCCATTTCAGAATTTGATTTATCACGACTTATATTTTACTAAACTTGCTTGAATAAGATGAGATTGCCTTAATTGAAAGAACCTGAGTTGTGTGCTTTGGAAGATTAGAACCGATATGAATAAACAGAGTTTCTGGGGGGAGTAACGGATACCCTTTGGGCCGTTATTATTATACGACGGTCCGGAGTAGGCCGTCAGAATGGAAGTAGTAAGAACTCATTCTCTGAAGGATGCGACGGATGGATCTTGGGCCGTTATTTGAAAGTAACGGTATGTTCTCAGACCGTCATGATGATGGTTTAACGAAAGGAAGAAAGCCCGTGCCTGAAGGAAGTGACGGTCCGAGGGGGACCCGTTAAACGAATGTAACGGTCTGATGCTGGCGCGTTACACACCTGAACCTGCATAGTTGTGAGTTTTTTACCTTTGGGCTTGCCCCTGTACTCTGCACACACTTAGACATGAAACATGTTAGATCCGTCCTTAGACTCAACCCCTTGCCTCGAGGCAGGTTAGATAATGACCGTTTCTTGATATTTGGTCAAGGGGTGGAGCCTTATTAAAATAGGCGAAAACGTAAATAAAAATGCGATGCATGTTATGCGAATGATGGAAATGTTGAATGCTTTTGATTTTTTTTTTTTTTTTTTTTGAAAAATATTTGATTTGTTTGGATGTTTGAAATATTTGATTTTTTTGGTTTTCGAAATATATTTGATTGTTTTTTTGGTTTTGAAACGTATCTGATTGTTTTTTTTTGGATTTTGAAACCTATTTGATTTTTTTTTTTGGATTTTGAAAACATATTTGATTGTTTTTGGATTTTGAAAACATCAGTGCCTCTCTAGCAATACGAGACCTCCCATACTTTTAGCTTGAGTCCCGAGATCGGCGTGTATATAGCGTGACAACCCCCGGCCGAGATCTGGTCATTGTGACGGTGTTTTTACCGAAGCTGTACCCAGGGTACTTGTTTCAGTCCTAAAAGGAAAAAAAGAATATGGGGGTAAGCTTAGGCCAGTCATAGAAGTTTTTAGAACTTGATTCCCTCACCGTACAACTTTAATAGAGATTCGGTCTGTTGCGCCGGGGCTTTTATGTCCGCCATCGAACCCTTGTCCACTTAGGCATGCATGCGACCGGGCTCATAACGTCCCGCGGGGAACTGTACTGCCACTCTTGTCATGCCTAATCCTTTTCTTTTGGAGCTTTTGAGAATTCATTTACAGACCTTGAGATGATGCTTTTGATTTTGTGGTAAAGAACACTCCTTTTTCTCTTCTTTTCTTTACTTTCTTGTGGAGTCAGGTCATAACGGACTTGCCCCTATTTGAGACCTCCTCTCGTTAGGGAGTTTGGATCGGTTGTCTCCTTCTTATTCACTCCTTGCCTCTGGATTCAGCCGAAGAATGAAACGTACAGAGACTTTGACTTTCCCCCGAAGCATGGCCGAGGAAAAACAGTGTCTTTTTTTAAGCAAAGAACCCGACCAGGGGCGTCGTGTAGTGTGTGTTTGCCTTACTCGAGACTCTCTTTTGAAGATAGGAGGCATTTCTTATTGCCAGAAAGCACATAGTTTAGATTTGTTTAAGGAAAGAAACGCTTAAGATACAATCCATTCCACGGGTGAGAGAGCTCCTCACCTTCCGCGTTGATTAGACGATAGGCATTCCCTGAATAAGCTTCTTTTATTACAAACGGTCCTTCCCAGTTAGGTTGCAATTTAGACCTAGGACCTGCAGACCGAATGAATTTGCGTTTCAAAACCATTTCACCCTTGCAAAATTTTCGTTCAATTACCTTCTTTTGAAAATAACGCGAAACTCTCTTTTGATAAACAGATACGTGATCGGCCGCATTCATCCTCTTCTCATCTAGGAGTTCCAGTTGGACGAGCAACGCCTCTCGACGTTCATCGAGATTAAGTTCCTTATCGAGCTGTACTCTGAGTGAAGGGATTAAGATCTCATATGGGAGCACCGCCTCCATCCCGTAGGTTAGAGAGTAGGGAGTTTGTCCCGTAGGAGTACGGACGGAGGTGCGGTAAGCCCACAGAGCTTCCACCAATCTTTCAGGCCAATCAGAAAACTTATGTGCTTCACACGTTTTCTTAATGATTTTAAGAAGAGTTTTATTAGTGGCTTCGGCTTGACCATTGCCTTGAGGGTAATATGGTGATGAATGATGTAATGTAATTCTGAACTTCTTACAGAGGTCTTTAAGCTCCTGGGAGACGAACTGGGGTCCGTTGTCGGTGATGATGCTGCTTGGTACTCCGAATCGCGAGATGATATTCTTCATGATGAAGCGGCACACTGTTGTAGCTTTGATCTCTGCGTATGCTTCGGCTTCGGCCCATTTGGTGAAGTACTCAGTGGCTGTGAGAATGAAGGATTTCTGCTTGATCTGAGAATTAGGATCACCGAGTGGGCCGACGACGTCGAAAGCCCACATAGAGAATGGCCAAGGAGCGGTCATAGGATGAAGAGATGAAGCTGGAGAGTGAATCTTATCAGCGTGGAGTTGGCATTTAAGACACCTCCGGACATAGAGGGAGCAGTCTTCCTCTAGAGTGGGCCAATAGTAACCCTGCCTAAGGATCTTCTTCGCTAGAGCCTGGCCATTGACATGGCCTCCACACTCGCTAGAATGTGCTGCTTCCGCTACTTTCCAAGCTTCCAGGTCATCTAGGCATCTCATGAGCATTCCGTTAGTAGCGCGCCTGTACAGTTCTCCTGCAATGATAGTGTATTTTGCGGCGGCTCTTCTTATCGCTTTGCGCTGCTCAGCTCTTGCCCCTTCTGGGAAAGTCCCTTCTTGCAAAATAACTCGATTTCATGGTACCAAGGCAATTCTTCCTCATCCAAAATTTCCTCTAGTTCTGCCAATGATACCTCCTTGAGATCTTCCTTCTCAGCTCTCACTTCTGCAGACCTCCCAAGGTTGGTGAACCAAGGGTCCTGGATAGAGGGTACGTCCATCCTCTGGACGACGACAGTCTCAGTACTACGACTGAGAGGGAAGGATAAGGAGGAGGCCAGAGATGCTAATGCATCTGCCAGAATGTTCAGTGAACGGGGAGTATGGATATAGATTAGCTTGCGGAACCGCTTAGCGATGAGCGTGACCAGATCTTGATAGGGCTTGAGTTTGGGGTCACGGGTACGGTAAGTGGCCAGAACTTGCCGTAAGACGAGCTGAGAGTCTCCTATGATGTTTAAATAACGCGCGCCTAAGAGATAGGCGTGCTTCAAGCCGGCCAGGAGAGCCTCATACTCAGCGATGTTGTTGGTAGCAGGAAATCGAAGTTGGTAAGCAAAGGGGATGGTCACTCCCTCAGGAGTAAGCAGGACAGCACCGATCCCTTGGCCCTGTGAGTTAAGCGCACCGTCAAAGTGCAGAGACCAGAAGGGATGCTGAGAAAGGACAGAGAGGTGCTCATCAGGGAAATCGTCCTGAATAGAGTCGGTGTGAGGAATAGGGAGATGTGCAAGATGCTCAGCAATGGCATATCCTTTGACTGCCTTCTGAACGACAAAGGTGATATCGAATTGAGATAAGAAGCTCTGCCAACGAGCTAACCTACTAGAAAGAACGGGCTTTTCTAAGAGATAACGGATCGGGTCCATTCTAGAGATCAGCCTAACCGGGTGAGCGAGAAAGTAATGTTTAAGCTTCTGAACTACCCATACTAAGGCGGCACAAGTCTTCTCCATAGCGGTGTACTTAGATTCGGCTGGATTAAATAGCCGAGAAAGATAGTACGCAGCCCGCTCTTTTCCTTCGTCATCCACTTGTGCTAAAACCGCCCCTAGGGAGTCCTCAATGACCGAGATGTATAGGATCAGGGGTTTCCCAGGGACAGGAGGTTGCAAAACCGGGGGATTGGATAGATATTCCTTGAGGTCCTCATAGGCCTTTTGACAATCTTGATTCCATTCGAACTTGACCCCCGCCTTGAGCAATTCATAAAACGGACGGCACCTTTGAGAATGCTGGGATATGAATCTTCTAATGAATTGCAACCTACCAATCAGTCCACGAAGTTCCGTAATGTTCTTTGGCGGAGGCATATCCATGACGGCCTGTGCTTTGTTAGGATCAATCTGGATCCCCCGTTTGCTCACTATGAAACCTAGCAGCTTCCCCGAGGAGACTCCGAATACACACTTCTTCGGATTCATCTTTAGCTTGTACTCCCTGGCTCTCTGCAGCACCTTAGCCAAAACAGAGGGGTGCTCTTCTTTCGATCTTGACTTCACCAAGATGTCATCCACATAAGCTTCCATATAGACGTGCATCATGTCGTGGAAGATAGCCATCATCGCCCTTTGATAGGTGGCGCCTGCGTTCTTTAATCCAAAAGGCATAACTACATAGCAGTATGTGCCCCAGGGCGTGGTGAAGGAAGTTTTCTCTTGATCTTCAGGAGCGAGACGGATCTGATTATAGCCCGAGTACCCATCCATAAATGATAGAGCTTCGTACCCGGCAGTGTTATCAACAAGGACGTCTATATGAGGTAGCGGGAAATCATCTTTGGGACATGCTTTGTTTAGATCCCTGAAATCAATACATATGCGCACTTTGCCATCCTTTTTGAGAACAGGGACTATGTTTGCCACCCACTGAGGATATAAAACTACTCTGACGAACTTGGCCTTGTAAAGCTTGTCGACCTCTTCCTTAATCCGCAAGGCCATGTGGGGGTGAAATCTTCTCGACCTTTGTTTAACAGGTGTTGCCCCTGGTTTGAGCACGAGTCGGTGTTCCACTAAGGAGGGGTCAAGACCTGGCATGTCCTCATAAGACCAGGCGAAAGAATCGCTATACTCCCTCAGTACCTTTATTAGATCCTCTTCTACCTGTGGAGGGAGATTAGCTGAAATATTGATGGGCCTTGGATCTTCTTCTGTTCCCAAGTTAATTTCCTTGGTAGGTTCATCCACTGCCGTCGACGGCTGGTCGAATCTTCTTAGTCCCTTGGTATATAAGTCGGCAGTGTCCTCTACATCGCTGTCTTCATCAATTGGGTCCTTCTCATCCAGCACTTCATAGACGCCTAATCCATCATCGCTCCACACCCCTTCTATTTCTTCTTCATCTTCAATTGTAATTGTTGTGGCGGCGAATTCTGGGCACTTCAAAAGAGCACGACACCGCTGAGCTAAATCTTGCAAGAACCTATCGGGAATAGATCGGGGAGGATGCGCAAGCGAGCGCGGCTCAGGAGGGGAAGGGTTGGACGACCTAGAACAAGACCCTACTTCTCTAGACCTAACAGACTCTACTTCTCCAGACTCGCTAGACCCTAACTCTGACCTAGGAGAGAGGAAGCCTAATGGAAGGGAAGGAGCAGGGGACCCGTGCCCCTGGGACGAGGAGGATGGAGATAGGATAGCATAATCTTCCACTGAAATCTCCGTTTTAAATTTGACGTTTTTTTTTTGAGATCAGTGGAGACCATGCAGCACGATGGAGGAAGCAGGAGCTGTATAGGGAACAGCTCAGGAAAGATGCAATTAAAGAAAAGATCACAAGAGGAGGAACCCCATATCTTGTAGATTTGAGATTTAAATGACGGAGGGATGGGGAAAGCAGGCAGATTAATGGGGCAGTAAGGCCTATAAGCAGGAGGATTGATTAGAGTCTGAAATGGATCACTGAAAGATGGATTGATCATAATCGGAGGAGGACGGGGTATGAACCCCTTTAACTGGATCATGCACTGAAAATGAGAGGGAGATAGAGAAAGAGCAATCAGCGAGTTCCCTTCTTTCTTTGAATTATCACTAGGCTGCTTCTTTGGCCTCCACCGCATAAGCTGACCCTTCTGTGGCTTCTGGCTGCCTCTTTCACAAAACAGCCCCTGGAGGGCCCAGCTGTAGTCGATCACATCGTCATTTATCCCCCTTGGCAACGGGGGTGGACTGGTGACTGGACAAACCATGTCGATTTCTGACTGGACTGGCTTCGTAGCTAACGTGCCCGGCTGTGGGGGGCCTCTGACAAAATGCTGACGGTAATCCCAGGTAAGCGGCCCAGAGTCACCCATCATTAATAATGCTGTCTCCTTGTAACCGAGACCTCGTCTGCCCATTTTTCTTCCTTTTGGTATGGGCTTGGTCATCCCTTGCAGCTGTGCACCGAGACCTCTCCCCGGTTGATAGCCCAGTTTCAATATAATGTTCCACCCCTTTGAATCTCGAATCTGCGGCTTTGCCTTGATGTTGACTGGGGTAGTGACGGGCTTAGGAGTGGTGTACGCCCAAGGAAAGTTTAGGTCTAGTACTGATAGCACGGGCCTGCTGCTTGGCCAGAGAGTAGGCAGAATCTGTTCAGAAATGGCCTTCACTGACTGTACCGTGGATAAACTTTTAACTTTGACGACCCTCCCTTGGAAAGGGAATTTGATGCATTGGTGCGCGGTGGAGGGCACGGCGCCAAGTGTGTCGATCCAGGGACGACCCAAGATGGCTTTGAACATAGGGTCGATGTCAAGTACATAGAATTCTATAGCCATGGACAGAGGCCCGAGCTCAGCCTGAATAGTGACTACCCCGTGACATGCCCGCCTTGAGTTGTCGTATGCTGCTATGGTGGTGGGGGTAGACCGTAGTAACTCCTCAGATATATTGCAGGCTCGGAGAGTGCTGAGGGGACAGACATTAATTGAGGCCCCAGTGTCGACCAAGGCTGCTTCAACGTCGACTTTGTTCAAAGTAATTGTTATGCAGAGTGGCATTTGACGAGCCCCCGGAGGTGCAAGCTCGGTCTCAGAGAATGTGATTGCCGGCCCTTTAGAGATAGTTGCTAGTGCCGTTGGTAGACTGTCGACTGCCATGTCTTCACTAACCATGACCTTCTGTAAAAAATCCCTCAGTGCATCTTGATGGAGAGTGGACCTCTTGATTAACTCCAGCACAGATATCTTGGCGGGTACCCGATCTAGATGATGCAGTAAATCATATTGAGTCCCTGGTAATGGTTCGGCTTCTTCTTGCTCGGCCACATGTTGGGAAGGCTGGGGATTGCTAGTAGTGACGTAGCTCCGATGGAACATCTTCCCACTCCTCAGAGCACAATTTGCCGCGGCATCGGGGGATAGTCTGATGGGCCCTGCGGGGCGAATGAGTGGAATAGGTGGCGTGGGGGAGGCAGTTTGGTAAAGCGGAGGGTTGGTGAAGTTAATGGGGGATGCGCGGATGATAGGTGAAGGATTGGTGGGTGGTAGGGTGGTGATGGATGTGGATGCTGGTGAAGGTAGGGTGAACGGATGGGTAAGGATAGGTGCGAGATTGGATGGTGGTGTGATGACGGTGATGGAGGTTGGCGAAGGATACGGCGGGGTGGTGAGCGGATTTAGTGGAGCGGGTGTGAATGGTGGGATGAGCGGAGAGGGTGTTGGTTGTGTAGGGAGAATGAAGGAAGGTTTGTGGTGGAAGGCCATGACCTGTGGCGCGGTGCCATCATCATCAAATGACCACGCGGTGTTGGAGGCCGGTGGTTGGACTACATTAACCTGTGCTGGCGCTTGCGGCTGTTGCGGAGGAGCGGGTTGGTGGTTCGGCATCGGATTCTGATGGATACCCAGATCTTGCACTTGCTGTGGTGGCTGCAGTTGTGGCGGCTGCTGCGGCTGCGGTGTTAGATGTTGCTGCACTTGCTGCCCCTGCGGCTGCCTTCTCTTTTCTTTGATCTCCATAATGGCCCTATGCATCTCGGCCCAGTCTATTCTCTGTGCTTCGTGTAAGTCGTACACGAGATCTCGGAAGTGAAAACATGCTTCTATAGTGTGACCTGGCTGCCGGTGGAACATGCAATACTTGGTTTGGTCCACAGCTGGATTCCAGACAGTCTTCTCTGGGGGAAGTTGAATTGCATTTACTGCCATGAGCGCTGAGAATATGTCTGTAAGTGTCTCTGGCAATGGAGGATACTGGGCTCTTCTAGGAGCCGGGCGCTTGCTGTTGGGATTATTATTGTTGTAGCCGCCGGGTGGAGGGACGTTATGGTATTGTGGTGATGGTGGTGGTTGTTGTGGTGCGGTGAAGGTGTTTTGCGGGATGGTGAAGGTAGGCGGAGGGTTTTGTGGAGTGTTTTGAAAGTGTTGCGGAGCGGAGTTTTGCGGATTGCGGGGGCTTTGGTTGTAGCGGAATGGTGCGGCTTGGTAGGGAAAAGCAACAGCTTGTACTTGCTCATTTGTCTGGACTCCTTCGGTAACCGGCCCCTGTGGTTTCTTATGGTACTTGGGCTTTTGGTTTTCGAAAAGAGAATGGATAGGGGAGTCCTTAAACTGAGTTTGTATAAATCGCGCCCGGCTATACAGTTGATGCATATTGGCTATATCGTTCATTGCCAGGATGTTCTTGAAGGTGGGCGTAGCATTTGAAATCAGCAGCTTAACTTTTTCTTCCTCTGGAATATGGCCGGGCACCTTGGCGGCCATCTGCCTCCATCTATCTGCATAAGTTGCGAATTCCTCATCCGACTTCATTTTCTCGGCCACCAGATCTGTGAATGAATATTCCGGGCCAACCCGGTCTTGAAACCGCTGAATAAACTTGTCCTTGACCAATTTGAAGCTCTCGGCCTCTTCTAGGGGCAGAGAATAAAACCATTCCAGAGCAACGCCATCTAATGATCGGCGGAATAGGTACGCCATAAGGCGATCATCATATTGGAACTGCGCCGATTCATACAGAAAATCCCTCACATGGATGAAGGGATTGCTGTTCCCATCATACTTACGGTAGTTGGGGAGCTCAGACTGTGGAGGGAAACGGATGTTCTGGAAGCTTGGGACGGGAATATCAGCCAAGGATTGTGGGCCCACCTTCTTCTGAAGAAAATCAAGTTGTTGCTGCATGGTGGCCCACTTATTAAGCAAATCCTGCTCTCGAGAGGGAGCAAGGGCAGTGAAGGGAGTTGATTGCGCCTGGTGATTGGGAGGAATGGCGGTTGCCGAGGGCGGGAGCCCATAGGAAGGAGCTGAAGGATAACTAGTGGAATTAGGGGGGCCGTAAGAAGAATACTGGGCTTGAGACAGACCCGGATTGGAGTGAAATTGGGCCACCCCGTGCTGTTGGGGCAAGAAATCGGATGGGCCGACAAGGACCTGTGGAGCCGCCGGAGCAGAGGAGTGATAATCCACCGGAAGAGAGGGGATAGGTGATTTCCCCTTATCAAAAGATTGATGGGTCGAATTGGAGGATTGACCCATCTCTGTGCCAGCAAAGGTGATGGTCCGGGGCTGGACCGGGGTGAGCTCAATCGTGGTGGGCTGAACAGACGGCCCAATAATAGAAGAATTAGAGTGCCCCTGGACGGTAGCGGAGGGAGGAGGATTGGACCCTTGCATGGCCTGATAGAGGACCTGGAGCTGGGTCGGATCCAACTGGGCCATCATATGGAGAACAGAGCCTGCGGAAGGAGTGGATGAAGAAGGGATGACCTGACCACCTTCCATGGGAGTGGAGGATGAGAGAGGGACGATCCCCTCTCCGGCGGAGAAAGAGATAACCCTCGGGGGGTTCTCAAGGAGCCCTTGAGGAAGGGAATCCTCTTGGGAGCGAGGAGGATTGCAAGATGCCATGGTAGAGTCGAAGAGGGGATTGGAATAGAATGTGAAGGAGGAAGCGATTCGTGGATATGATTCGGACGAACGAAAACAACTCCACATGCAACGGACAACCTTGGCAATGCAAAACAAAGAACACCACAAACACACGATGAGCAATCGCCCCTAGGTGATTCAGACCAAGATATAAGTGAAAGGGAATGAAGACACTCAACAACCAACCAAGTTGCTTAAGATGATGCAAACAAAATTCTTTATGGTTTCTCCTTTGGAACTTTAGTGAATTGATTGATGTGTGCTTTCTCCAAATGGGTTCCTAATAGGAGGTGGATATGGACTTGGCTTAACCTTAAGTGTGACCTCTCCTTCACTTATGCAACCCTAGACAAAAAAAAGGGGGGAAAAGGTACAACCAGCCCGGCGTCCGTGTGGGAATCCACGGCTCGCGGGGACTTATGGAGGTCCCTGCTGTGATTTCCTAGTCGGCCCCAAGGAATATGGAGGCGAGAGGTCTTCACAACAAGGTAGGAAAATGCAGTCTAATATATGAAAAGATGGATGACCCTATGTGCACCGGAGTGCATGCAAAGTCTAGCCTAGAATCTAGCAAACAAGAGTGCATATAATGATATCAAGCTATGAACAGAATGATGGCAGAAATCAAACAGCATCCAAGCAACAAATCACAGCCAAAAACTGCGGAAATAAATGCACCTCGGATGCGTACCTGCCAGGAGAGTGACGGACGAAGGCCACTGCATCAGAGAGAAATAACGGTCGGAGACCAGACCGCCATAAATAATGTAACGCAGGGGTTCCGGACCGTCGTAATAGCCAGGGGACCAAAAACAAACTGAAGTAACAGGAAAACCCGTGAAAGCTCACACCCCAAAACACAAGCGACGGCCTGATGTCCCTGCGTCACACCACTGTAACGCGCCGAGACAGGGCCGTCTTATGATTCAGAAAACCAGAAAGACGGGCAATAACAAAGAGATCAAAAGACAACTGAACAAACGGATGATGGCAAGTTTAAACAAGAATCAGAAGCACGATTGGCACTTTATGTCCCACCGTGATCGCCAAAAAATTATCTGTTGATCGTTTGTTTGCCTATCTTTGATCTTACTTTTGAGGTCTGCTAAGTAATATGGCAAGATGACAAACAAGCAATCAAAGATCTGCTCAAACCTATGAACATGTGAACATGAACCTAGGCAATCATAGCTAGCTCTAGCATGGGCATGCTATCTCAATCAAATTACGCTAAGGAAAAGGGAAAAACACACGCCGGGGCGTGGAGCAAGGAGTAAATAAAAACACACCACTAGGGGTGGAACAAGCAAGGAAATAAAGATGTGATGAAGGAAATAGCTATTGCCCAGCACTAAGGAAAGATGTGATCGCCACCAAAGTAAACACAAGTCAAAGACTCGAATATACCTTGGAAATAGGAGGATGAAGCACCCGCCCACGGGAGAGAAAACCAAAGAAAGCCTGCAGATCAGCTTGAAAGTGACGGCCAGAGACCCGTGCGTCGCTTATAAATAACGGTCCCACCCTAGACCGCCAGAAGAGAGTGACGCTCCTAAACCAGACCGTCAGACAACCTGCAGTAGTAAAGCTTGAATTCTTTTAACTCCAACTCTTCCAGCCGGCTAGAAGACTTGGGCCTCGTGCTAATGAACCTGTAAACCTGCCAAAGAAATAGAAAGACAAGACAAGACAACCTCAATCAACCCTCTTCACAAGCATAGCATCAATTCTTAAAGAACCTAAGAACATCAAAAGGAGAGGGAATTACCGGGGAGTTTTGGTTTTTTAACCCCTCTGGGCGTTTTCAAAAGTTGGGAGGATGTTTGTATGCTTAAAACAACAGTGAAAAAAAAACGTGGAGGAGGAGGAGGGACAATGCTCTGTTTAAAAAGACCAAGGAAGAACTCAAGCATGCAAAGATGAACTTGAAAGATCAAAAAACAAAAGTACTCCCTTGACTGGAAGATGGATGGACGTGGGAAGCAACTCCTCCTGGATGAAGATGGCTCCTGGGTTCGGCAGCACTTCGTCGTGAATCAAAAATCTCCCCCCTTGATTATGAAATCAAAGGTTCTATTTATAGACCTTCAAAACTCATGGGTCGAGTTGAAGGTAAATCAGCCAAGAAAGGAGGATAATCCTTAGCAAATCTTTGAGGATAATATCAACAAGAGTCCAAAGAAACAAACGAGAGGTCCTGAGGATTAGAATTGAAGGAGATAACGCCAATCCAAAACCCTATCTCGTCCACGGAGTAGCAGAGAAAAGGCCTGAACTGTCAGGACTCTCTGAAGGAAGTAACGGTTGCACGATAGACCGCCAATTTGAAGTAACGCATTAAGGAACGACCGTCATTTTCAACCCTATCCAAAGGATAAGATCGACGGGAAGAAGATCTAAACAATAGGACTCTGCAAGTAAGTAACGGCCATGGAAAAGGGCGTCATAATAAAAAAACGGCTAGAGAGTAGACCGTTATTATCAAAGGACAACGAGGCCCTAAGTCTTGGGACTCTTCAAAGAGTAACGGCCTAGTCTTCATGCGTTATTATGAAATGACGCGCCTAGTCCAGACCGTTATTATCATTGATTTTCAAGAAAATAGAATGGAGGGATTGCCAAGCTCTTGAACAAAGTGCCACCAGGAACCAGGTCTAATCCAGGAATTGAGACCCAGAAAACAGGCTTCAACTGATTAAAAGGAATTCAATGAAGAGTGAACAACTCAGAGCATCATATTGAATAAATAAGGAGATGACCCGACTTATTGGGTATAAAACGGGTGTCAACACCAATCTTGTCTCCTGAACTAAGGTAATTCATCCTTATCAACTCATGCAATGACCTTTTTGTCACTTGGTGATACCTTCAGATAACAAGTGTTGATTCTAAAAACTTGAGTTGTCATTTACTAGCTTGCTGTGATAAATTGGTTGAATCTAGTTTGATGTGATGAGTATACTTAATTGATGAAAACCTTGAGAGATGTGCATGAAGTGGTTGGTTATTGAATGACACTTGAATTGAATTACATATCTAGTATATCAAATGGCGTTTGTGAAAGAGTTGATTATATCCACTTGGAAGCATTCCTTATGCGTTGAGTTAGGTCTTTGGACTAAAATCTCCGCCTCGTACCAGATCTTGACTGACTTGTGATTGGTTGATTTGTGAATGAATCCTTGAGCTATGCTTTGTAAATTAAAAATATGTCTGTGATTAAATGATACATACATCTGGCAAATGGATGAATTCTCATTTCAAAACCTGTAAAAGACCTTTGAAAATCTATTTTTGAACAATTCTGAAATTTGGGTTGCATTGCCTAATTTTGAACATTTATGCACCCTTATTCATAAAGGTCATGTCATAAAAATGTTTGTTGATTCTTGAATAGAATGTGGATGATCTCAATAAGATTTCTGTCACACTGGATTGGAAATAAAGCTCTCATCTTGCCAGAATAACTTGCATTCCACTCTCACATAGTTATAGGTTGCATGCATCATAATTCAATGCATTAGGTGCATTTAGTTCACTCAAATGAAAAACAAAAAACACACACTTTGCACCCATGTTAATTTCTGCATTGCATTAGAACTCATGCATAAGTCGCACTTAGTTCATTATGTTGGCGTCCATTCAATTGATATCAAATTGACATCACATTGCTCGCATGCATGTCATAGTGCATTTGCATAAACTCTCAATGTGTACTTGTGTGTTATTATATGCTATTCACCCCCATCCTTAAAATTTCTATGACCTTATACCTTCTTGATAAATAATGTTGCAATTGAGTCATTATCAGTGTGCTTCATATTGCACACTCTGGGGGAGTAAAAGTGCATCTATTTAGGGGGAGTTGTATTGTTATGTATTCATGATATTTTCGGTATATATGATGGATCAAATTTGCACACTTCTTACAAAAATATGTGAAAATTAGTGTTAAAGATAAGGATATATGAATTTCTTTTCAACACTCTTGAGATATTAAACTTGCTGCATGTATGATGGAGAGACAGTTGAGGAAAAAGCTGTCTATCTATCTTTGTTGGAAAATCTGAAATGAAAATGAACGGCAGAGCAATGCTCGGTCTCACTGAGTAAACTGGGCACATGTCACCTGAGACGTGATGTGGTTCATATCTGAAATGTGTGGACTAGTATCTCTGTTCAAAATGAGGTGAAATGGTTCAATATTCTGAGTAACCGGAGATTCTGGCATGAGCTCCATGCGTCTACTCGCGTAAAAAGGAATCATTTTGAACCTGATCACTCTTCAAAAAATCTGACTATCATGTGATACTGGTTGAGTTGAAAAATGATGGTGAAAACTCATTGTGGTAGAGCGTAGCCTCCAATACGCTGTTCTCAAAATTGAAATGCGGTCTGTAAAATATCTCCCTGTGTTGATCTGAAAATCTTAATATCCATATTGAAACTATCGTTTTTCATGTTACTCACTCACACATCTGAGAATTTGATTTAATATGTATTCAGAAAGTTGATTGACTGCATTAGCAATTGCATTAATCTCCTATATGATTGCAAAATCTCCCATGTGCTACACATGTGTATTCCGATTGTCATGACTCTCTTACATCTTTCCTATACCCATCCCCTCTTAAATAAGTACGGGGGAGCTGTGTTGCATGTATATATAAGTATCTATTTGTTCGCTTGTATATGCATCTTACATGCCATCACATGCATAAGTTGCATCTCATGCATTTCAAACCACAAATCAAAAATTAAAAATCTGGAAAATACTGAAAACTAAAAATTGAGTGGACTTCCCATGCTATTTACTTGTTCAATAAATTTTTGTGTTTGCTTGGCAAATGGGGAGAAAGATTGGGCACATCCAAGTAATCAACATTTGGTATCCTCTCTAGTCAACATTTGGTATCTGAATTTCCAATACAAATCAATGATTTGGTGCCTCCCATACATTCCATGAACCCACTTATTTATAATATGCTCCTGTTTCATCAGAATTTCAAATGTGGGTTATTGTTCCTTGCTCCTTTATCATGCTACAATTTCCTCTTCATGTAGGAGAATGATTGGCATTACCCCGCCTTTTGATAATGTCAAAGGGGGAGAAATATTTCGTGTGATTCATGATTGCTGGTTTCATGATTGGGAGAGAAAAACATTCCAAAAATTTCATGTGATTCATGATTGCCTGTGACAGGCGAAAAATCATTTCGTTTGCCATCTTTACTAAGATTGTCATCATTCATCACTAAGTTTGTCATCATCAAAAAGGGGGAGATTGTTGAGCTATGATTTTGATGATAACTAAACTTCATGTGTGATGGAGATTGTTGAGCTATGGTTTTGATAATAACTAAACTTCATGTGTGATGATAGTGGTTTTGATAATCACAATATATTGTGTGATTGATTAATGGACAATGTCTTCATGACAAATGAACTCACATGTTGCTATCTTACTTTGCAGGTACTGTTACTGGGCTAGAATGCATGCGCCTTCATGCATGTTGTAGTGTAGGAATGTTAAGACTAATGTTCTTGTTCTTTTTGCCCATACCAACGTGGATTTATTAGTGATTCATTGATATGAATTGATTGCTTGTCATTGTGTAAATCATTTCTATTTCATTGTCTGTCCTTGTTGAAAGGATCATCATCTTCCTTTCACTCATACAAATTCAATCATTCCTCAAATGGCAAGTGTGCTTAGATTCTGAACTTTTGGACTGAACATGCAACTCATGTGTGCTTAACTGAAACCATTTTCAGATGATCTAAATGCTCCCAGATGATTGAATAAATGTTTCTATGAACTGAAGTTGGAACTCATATGAGGATCTTAAGATGAAAATGTTATCAAAGCATTTATGCGTCTCATGCTAGTGCTTTCATGTTCATACTTCATGTCATTTGGGTCTCGGTCTCAAAACTAGCTTCATATGTTAATGCATGACCCATATATTTTGATCTTGATCTAACCTCTTACTTTATCATGTTTTTTAGGATGAAAAATCATGGTTGATGCTCATGGGGTTATGGTAATATTTAATCAATTATTTCCCATTGATTTGATGGTGGTTTTAGTTACTTTTCAGGCCTAAACTAGAAGGGGTCGACCCATGGGGTCGACCCTCTCAGGTTCTGTTCAAAATAGAACCAATTTTATGAAACCTGCCTGAAAGGGTCGACCCCTGTAACCCAGAACCAAATGTTGGTTCTTTTTGGGTTCTGGAAACACGAGGGTCGACCCCTATAAAATAGAACGTAAAATTAGTTCTGTTTGGCTTCTGTTTGCCCGAGGGTCGACCCCAAGGGTCGACCCTTTCCGGTTCGACCTCCAGCCGTGATTTTTGACCGCCATTTTCTTGCTCCTAAAGTCTTCCAATCCGAGTCCAACTTCCACAAATCACTCCACAAAATGTGGATCTGGTCCCTAGGCTGTCTTTTGACTGTCCTAAACCTATAAAACATCTTATTGGATTGAAAACCCTAAGGAGGGACTAAGCTAGATCTGAAAATCTTGAATTCCTCTCTATCCTTATGTGTGCAGGTCGCAAGCAGCAGCTTCAGGGGTTCTTCCACCATGTTTTGAGCGTGAATGTGAAGGGAAGTAGCTGCAAACAAGTTTCCAATCGATCTCCTACCAGAAGTTGCATAGAGAATAAAGCTACAACATCATTTGTGCAAGAATCTTTCATCATCCTTCAAGAACGATCTAAGGGGAGTCAAGAAAGATCCAAGGGAGTTAAAGAGAGTGATGCCCAAAGAAAAGAAGAGCCAAGCAAGCACATATTAAACCTCCGTTCAAGTGTAGATTCAAGCCACATTCAAGATCAACAACATAGATTCAAAGGGGAGCCAAATCAGGAGTTTTTCTCAACTGAGTCTTATTATGTTTTAAGTTTCAGATTTGTATCTCTTATAAACTGCATACTTGTGTGTGTGTGGGTCGTTGTTGGATCCGTGGTCATTTGTGTGTGTCGTATTGGATTCATGTGTGTGCGTAGGTCTTCCTAGATCTACGTGTGTATGAGGTTTGCTGCACTTGTCGCAGCGTGTGTGTATTTTGTTGATCCGCCTGTTGGATTGTGTTGGAGACTACGTCTCCGTGCATGTGTGTGTGTGTGTGTGCATTGGGGCACGTCCCCATGTGTGTTTGCAGGCGTCGTCCTGCGTGTATGGTTGGAGCGTCGTCTCCGTTTAGGGATTTATCCCCGAGTGAAGCCTCACCTAATTTGGTGAGGGGTGGACGTAGGGAGCCCGTCGTGGTCCCGAACCACCTTAAAATCCCTGTGTATTGTGGTTTACTTTGCGCGTTGTCTTGGTTTGATTGTTGAATCCTTTTATATGATCGTGTGGGAACGGTGAGATTGAGAGAATCTATTTCTTGGCTTAATTAACTTCCTTAATCTTGTTGAAAGGAATTTACTCCACCACGCGGCATTCGTCTTGTCGTCTAGTGTGAGGATTAGTGTAAGCTGTTATCTAACTTGCTATTCAACAGATTTGATATTTTAATTGTTGTTTCATTACACTTGTTAAAACTGGAAGAGTTTCCTTAAAATTTGTAATCACCCAATTCACCCCCCTCTTGGGTGTCATTGATCGTGGGACCCAAAAATCTTTGATGAGTCCCTAAATAAGTCTGATGTTGGTCTATGCGAGAAAGGAGATGATTGATAAATTCTGAAGGAAGGAAACTCTGCAGACCAATCAAATAATGAAGAAGAACCTGAAGAAAACAATGTAGAGGAGCCTGCTATTCAGGGGGAGGTAAATGAAGGTCAAGGTAACCAAGTTATCAATATCAGATTTTTAAGAGATCATCCAGTAAATAATATCATTGGTAACTGAAATGAACCCCCTAGGACCAGAGGCTACTTTAGAGCACAGCATGAATTAAATGCATATGCATTGGTTTCTCATGTAGAACCCAAATCCATTGATAGTGCCCTCAAAGATACGCATTGGATCAATGCCATGCATTAGGAGCTTAATCAGTTTGACAGAAACAAGGTGTGGCATCTGGTCCCACCTCCTGATCATGGGACTGTCATTGGGACAAAATGGGCTTTTAGGAATAAAATTGATGAGCTAGGCAATGTAGTTAAAAATAAAGCCAGACTTGTTACTCAAGGGTACAATCAAGAATTCGGAATTGACTTTGAAGAGTAATTTGCCCCTATAGCCAGGTTAGAGGCAATTAGAATACTTTTGGCTTATGCCTGCTCATTAGGAATAACTCTCCAGCAGATGGATGTCAAATCGGCTTTCCTCAATGTGAAAATAAAAGAGGATGTCTTTGTGAGACAACCTCCTAGCTTTGAATGCTTAGATTTTCCTAATTATGTTTATAAGTTGAATAAAGCTCTTTATGGCTTGAAGCAAGCTCCCAGAGCTTGGTATGATAGGCTCAGCAAATTCCTTACCGAGATGAAGTTCACAAGAGGTGAGGTTGACCAAACGTTGTTCACCAAGGTAAGTCATCCAGACATTCTCTGATGTGACACAACTTAGGACTCAACAAGCAAGCACAATTAAGCATTCAAAACGGACCGATAATGGCAACCGCTCACCCGTTGCTCACCAAGACCCGGGGTAACTTGGCAATGCCAAGGTGATGTTGAGGGGTTGGGCCCTTGCTGGTAGAGGGCCAGCAAGGCCAAGATTTGAATCCCAAAGGTTGTGGATGCCCAATTCAATGGGGCCGACAAAGTGCCAAAGGCACCGGGTTACTCTCTCTTCCCACGGTGATCACTCAAAGCAACGGGGCTTGAGGATCGAGCTCTCACTCTCACGGCCAGCGGAACTATGAACTAATATTGAAAGAACAAGCATGAATTAGAGCAAGGTTATAGATCACTTACTCGACCGGTTTGAAGAAACCAGTCCCGCTCGGAGACGAGGGCGAGCGGGGAAGCGTGGGTTCCCCACACGCCGCGCCGGGGTAGCTTGACCTGTTTAAGCTATTACAACACTACACCCCATGCAAGGGGGGATCGTGGGGAAGGGAAGATGATAGTTACATCCAAACACTACCTCCACATAGGGAGGGGCCTTCAGCCGGCCAAGCGGGGAGGGGAAACTAGTGCTAAGAGTGATGAAGAAGTGATGACACCGAATCAGCCTTCTCTCTGTAATAGCTGACAGACAGAGGGTGTGGAGGCCACAGAACTCTCTCTAGAATTTCTCTGAGAGTGAGACCAGTGGGGATCTCTTCGTCTCTGGAACAGGAGTGCCTCTGAATTTTGTCAATTTCTTCAGGGGTCGCTGGCGGCCTGGGCGGGAGTACGAACAGGGTTGTTGAATCTCGGACTGTCTGCAACAGACTATCAACAGTAGGAAGATGCGGCTGCCCCGACCGTTCCCGAACTCCGAATCAGTCGCCGTTAGAACCGTTGGAACCGTGGGTGAGTCCTCTTTATAGAAGAACAAACGGGGATGCCAAAAGATGCCAGTGAAGATCAGAGGACTCAGAAAAGTGAGGAGTGGTCGATGCAGATAGTGGGAAGCAGAGTCGAGCGCCTGAGGAAGAAAATTGGTAACTTCTGCTTCAAGATGCCGAACGGAGTTCCGCTTCTTGGTTCTGAAAGTAGATAGGGAGATGAAGAACTTTTCAGAAGAGCTCGTGGCCTGATTCCTCCGGGGTTTGTCGTGGTGAAGCTTTCTTACCAAATCAGGATCCCTATAGAGCTAGCTTCTGGTTTCCAATAGCAGGTTGTAGAGGATGCCCCAGCAGCTCCCGAACTCGGAATCAAGCACCGTCAGAGTTGCTGGAATCGTGGACGAGTCCTCTTCGCAGAAAAACTAACGTGTAAGCCAACTGATGTCGGAGAAGATCAGAGGATGCAGAACAATGGCGACTGGTTGAAGCAGACTGTGGGCAGCAGGGCCGCGTAGCTTAGGGAGAAAAAGGATAACTCCTGCCACAGGATGCCGAACAGAACTCTGCTTCGTGATTCTGAAAGTAGACAGGAGGAAGAAGAATGTTACAGAAGAGCTCTTGGGCTGATTCCTCTAAGGTTCGTTGTGGCAGAGCTTCTAATCCGATTCTAGTACTCAGCCGGGGCAGCTCTGCGCAGTTGTGGGAGAACGGAGCTCCCGGGCAGTACACAGCTCGGATGAGGATGAAACCACCGCCGTTGCGAATAAGACTGGGAGACGCCTCCAACGATGGCTCTTGATCCATTAGAAACGTCCAGAGGAAGCCGTGGTCGCCTCTGCAAGCTGCTACTCTTCTGTAGATCTTCAGTTGAGAGCTGTAGGTTGAAGATGATGGGGGGAATGGGGTATATGGGAGGGGAAATGGGGTTGGATGAGTGTGGGGAAAGCCCGGGCTTTGAGGGGGTCTAGGAGGGGGTGTTCTAAGGTGGGGGAAGGGAAGAATGGGGTCTAGAAGGGGGTCTAACAGGTGGTGGGAGGAGGAGCTACGAATTTGGGAGGGTGGGGGAGAGGAGAAGGTGAGGGGGGCACAAGTGAGTGGAGGGAAGGTGAGTTTGAATTTTGCTTAATGAAGGGTATTCAATGGTGGTCTTGGGGATGGGAGGGGTTGTGTTGGGGAAGGGAATGGGTGCTTGGGGTAGTGGGAAGGGTGCTTGGGAAAGTGGGTGGGGTAGTTGGGGGTTGGGGGTGGAGCTAGGATTGGTGGAAGCTCTCTTGGGACTAGGGGGTGGAGTAATGGGATGTGTGGGGAAGGGGAGTGGCCTTTAATGGGGTAGGTGGGAGAGTGGAGGTGGTTGGGAGGGGAGGAGAGAGAAAAATTTTGAAATTTGGTGTGGAGGAGAGAGAAAGGGGAGTGAAAGAGAGAAATTAAGAGAGGGATGGGTGGGGAATCTCTCCCCTAGGGTTTCTCACCCAAATAATGGAATCTCTCCACTAGATAAGAAGCTTGAACTCTCAAAATGGCAAATTTTTCATTCATTGATTCATTAAGTTGAAATGGGGGGAATGAGGTCCTATATATAGGAAACCCACATTTCTATAAAAGTCCCTGACAATTGACTTAATGACAAATAACCGAGGGGGTAGGGGAGAGCCCTTGGGCCAAGCCCAATGAGTTGGGACCAATAGCTAACTAGACAACCTAATGACACTCATATAGGAAACCCACATTTCTATAAAAGTCCCTGACAATTGACTTAATGACAAATAACCGAGGGGGTAGGGGAGAGCCCTTGGGCCAAGCCCAATGAGTTGGGACCAATAGCTAACTAGACAACCTAATGACACTCAAACTTAGGGAAATGAACACAAGACCTTGGAACATGACTCAAATAAAAAGGAAAATACATCAAATGACTCAAATAAAAATTACATAGGACTCAAAATTAAATGACTAGACCATGCCGGATGCTACCGGGATGCGGAGACGAGCTGTGAACGTGGGCATGGGAGGTGATGTCCCCATCATACTCCCGGGGTGCGGAGAACTCGACTCTGTCGAGTAAGTGTCCTTCCCTCCTTGGAGGGTGTAGAAGTGGTACTGCCCTCAAGTCTTCCGAACGAGACCAATCCATCCACCTGCCGAGATAGTGCTCGTATACCTTGCTCCTGGTGGTAGTGACCTGTTCATCCAATATTTGTTCAATGCGCTCACGCTGGGCTCTCCAGGCTGGTGGACTCTCCTCACGGGTGGGTGCTTTCTCAATGGAGGGAATAGGCTCAATATCCTCACTAGGTACCACCGTGGGTCCCTTGTATGGCACTAGGTCGGCGACACTGAATGTGGGACTTACCCCATATTCCTCAGGGAGATCTAACTCATAGGCATTTGCACCAATGCGCCTCAAGACCTGGAAGGGACCATCCCCACGTGGCCTCAATTTGGAGATGGCTCCCGGGGAGAGCCTCTCCGTCCTTACCATCACAAAGTCACCCTTATGGAATTCTTGGTGACGTCGATGAGAGTCGGCTTGCCTTTTATAAGTCACATTCTTCTTGCTAATGTGCTTGCGGATCTCTTTATGCAATGTTGTGTATGCAGACATTCTGGGGGTGATGGGTGGACCTGGGCAATCAAAAGTAGACCTATCGTGTAATGATGCAGTGTAGACTTTGGTTAGCCTAGGTGGGCCGGGGCACCCGTAGGTGGCCCTATCATGCAAATTGGTGATAAATATTGGGGGACCCGGACATCCGTAGATGCCTTTGACATGCTTAAGACCCATGATACTCCCATTGGAAAGGATCGAATGGATCTAAGAAGGTGGTCATCATGGGGTGGGGCACAACCTTATTACCTAGGGATATGTGGCCCAAGGTCATGGCTCCCAAGGTGTAACCCGGGTCTAGGATGGGGTGGATTGGATCAAACATGGTGGGTTGGGATAGGGAAAGGTGGGTGGTGGATAAGGTGGTTGGGTCCCATGGGTTCTTTGACCCCCATTGGAAGGGATCAAAGGGATCATAAAAAGGGTTATCGAGGGGGAGGGGCCCAATGTCCTCAAGATCCTCAAGTGGTGGTGGGTCATCCTCCTCTAATGAGACAATTGGGCCGAAGTTCTTTGTGAGTGGGTCGACCATGAGGGAAGGGCTTGACTTTCCACCCGATATAAGAAGCTCCAAATTGAGGAGAAGGTCTGGCTCCTCGGGTGTGGGGAGGAATAGAAGGAGGTCACTAGTGTAGCATCCAATGGTGCAAACCGAGGTGATAGACCCGACACAAAAATGTAGGAGGTCAAGGCTCCTAGATTGGTGGGCCATGGGGGTCAACAAGCCGGTCAACTCATATTGCCAAGCTAAGCCCTTGAGAAGGTCCTCTAAGGTTTCCACTTGGTAGGATGTTTGGATTATGGTGTGATAGGAGGAGATGTGCACTATGAGAAGGTTTTCCTTTATGGGAAGACAATCGTGGGCCGTGATCTCTCTTATTGGGCTCTTCTTTAACCAACTAATAAGGGGTTCCTCTAAGATGAGTTTGGCCCTAACTAGAGAGGGTGGTGTAACGTGAAGGTCACCATGTGATGCTTCTTCTTCTTCTTGGTCATGGGTTTCCTCCAAGGTAGGGAGTGGGTTTGGGGTGTTCACCACTATTAGATCGGGTATGGGTTCTTCTTCCAAGGAGGTGAGAGGGGCTTTTGAGGGTGTGGTGATGATTGGGGCATGGTGTATCCGGGGTGGTAGGTAGTGGGAAACTTGGGTTAGGATAGGTAAGGGTAGTAGTGGAGGCTTTGGTGGGAGTTGGATTGGGGTAGGGAGAGGAAGATGGGTGGGTTGAAGGGGTTTGGGTTGATTGGTTTTGGGAGGAGTGTCCCCTTTTGGGGGTGATGGAGAGGTAGTGGTGAGGGTTACCATGGGCCTAGGTGGAGAGTTGGTCATGGGGCCCAATTGGGTATGGGGACCTATGGTTGTGGTGTGGACTTGAAGGTGGGGTGTAAATGTAGTGGTTGGGGTAGGAGAGATGGGAAGTGGTGGGGAATGGGTGATTGGGGTCTTCGATTGACCGGGTGGGGATGATGGAGTTGAAGTGCTCCTTGGACTTTGGTGATTTGAGTAGGAGGGAGAGGGTTGGAGGGTGTAGGTTTTTCTAAGCTCGGTCTTCATCTCATCCCAAGTGCTAAATGGGGCCTCCCTACGGATCTTTCTCAAACCTTCCACAACTAACCAATGAGTTTTAGCTTGTTTGGAGAGGTGTGCCTTGGCTAGCCTCATTCTTCTTCCTTCGTTCAAGGGGCAACTTTTAAAGAATTGGTCCATGGAAATCTCCCAATCTAGGTAAAGGCTTGGGCTGTTGGATCCATCAAAGGCGGGGGTTTTGATTTTCAAGTGTTCTAAAAATATGGTTTCTAGATTTCCCCAAAGGTCACTCTCATTCACTCTTGGTGCACGGCTATTTCCTTCAAGTCGGTCGAGTCGAGACATGATATCTTCAAGCCGATTAAGGACATTAGGTAGGGCTTCTATGATAGAGGTGTTGCTACCCACTTTGTTGGCAATGGAACTTCCATGAGGATTTGGGCTTCTTGGGAAAGTTGATAGGGATGGATATGACGGGTATGAAGTGGCCATTCTAGTGGACATGGGAGATGCAACCGAGGACTCTAAATGCATAAACATGCCCTAGGACCAACTTATGGAGAGACAAGTTGTGAACTTGCTCTGATACCAATTGATGTGACACAACTTAGGACTCAACAAGCAAGCACAATTAAGCATTCAAAACGGACCGATAATGGCAACCGCTCACCCGTTGCTCACCAAGACCCGGGGTAACTTGGCAATGCCAAGGTGAGGTTGAGGGGTTGGGCCCTTGCTGGTAGAGGGCCAGCAAGGCCAAGATTTGAATCCCAAAGGTTGTGGATGCCCAATTCAATGGGGCCGACAAAGTGCCAAAGGCACCGGGTTACTCTCTCTTCCCACGGTGATCACTCAAAGCAACGGGGCTTGAGGATCGAGCTCTCACTCTCACGGCCAGCGGAACTATGAACTAATATTGAAAGAACAAGCATGAATTAGAGCAAGGTTATAGAGCACTTACTCGACCAGTTTGAAAAACCGGTCCCGCTCGGAGATGAGGGCGAGCGGGGAAGCGTGGGTTCCCCACACGCCGCGCCGGGGTAGCTTGACCTGTTTAAGCTATTACAACACTACACCCCATGCAAGGGGGGATCGTGGGGAAGGGAAGATGATAGTTACATCCAAACACTACCTCCACACAGGGAGGGGTCTTCAGCCGGCAAAGCGGGTAGGGGAAACTAGTGCTAAGAGTGATGAAGAAGTGATGACACCGAATCAGCCTTCTCTCTGTAATAGCTGATAGACAGAGGGTGTGGAGGCCACAGAACTCTCTCTGGAATTTCGCTGAGGGTGAGACTAGTGGGGATCTCTTCGTCTCTAGAACAGGAGTGCCTCTGAATTTTGTCAATTTCTTCAGGGGTCGCTGGCGGCCTGGGCGGGAGTACGAACAGGGTTGTTGAATCTCGGACTGTCTGCAACAGACTATCAACAGCAGGAAGACGCGGCTGCCCGACCGTTCCCGAACTCCGAATCAGTCGCCGTTAGAACCGTTGGAACCGTGGGTGAGTCCTCTTTACATCAGAACAAACAGGGATGCCAAAAGATGCCAGTGAAGATCAGAGGACTCAGAAAAGTGAGGAGTGGTCGATGCAGACAGTGGGAAGCAGAGTCGAGCGCCTGAGGAAGAAAATTGGTAACTTCTGCTTCAAGATGCTGAACGGAGTTCCGCTTCTTGGTTCTGAAAGTAGATAGGGAGATGAAGAACTTTTCAGAAGAGCTCGTGGCCTGATTCCTCCGGGGTTTGTCGTGGTGAAGCTTTCTCTCCGGATCATGATCCCTGCAGAACTAGCTCCTGGTTTCCAACAGCAGGTTGTAGAGGATGCCCCGGCATCTCCCGAACTCGGAATCGAGCACCGTCAGAATCGTTGGAATCGTGGACGAGTCCTCTTCACAGAAAAACTGATAGGGAAGCCAACCGATGTGGGAGAAGATCAGAGGACGCAGAACAATGGAGACTGGTTGAAGCAGACTGTGGGCAGCAGGGCCGCGTAGCTTAGGGAGAAAAAGAATAACTCCTGCCACAGGATGCCGAACGGAACTCCGCTTTGTGATTCTGAAAGTAGACAGGAGGAAGAAGAACTTTACATAAGAGCTTTTGGGCTGATTCCTCTGAGGTTCATTGTGGCAGAGCTTCTAATCTGGTTCTGGTACTCAGCCGGGGCAGCTCTGCGCAGTTGTGGGAGAACGGAGCTCCCGGGCAGTACACAGCTAGGATGAGGATGAAACCACCGCCGTTGTGAAGAAGACTGGGAGACACTTCCAACAATGGCTTTTGATCCTTCAGAAACGTCCGGAGGAAGACGTGGTTGCCTCTGCAAGCTGCTGCTCTTCTGTAGATCTTCGGTTGAGAGCTGTAGGTTGAAGATGATGGGGGGAATGGGGTATATGGGAGGGGAAATGGGGGTGGATGAGTGTGGGGAAAGCCCGGGCTGTGAGGGGGTCTAGGAGGGGGTGTTCTAAGGTGGGGGAAGGGAAGAATGGGGTCTGGAAGGGGGTCTAACAGGTGGTGGGAGGAGGAGCTATGAATTTGGGAGGGTGGGGGAGAGGAGAAGGTGAGGGGGGCACAAGTGAGTGGAGGGAAGGTGAGTTTGAATTTTGCTTAATGAATGGTATTCAATGGTGGTCTTGGGGATGGGAGGGGTTGTGTTGGGGAAGGGAAAGGGTGCTTGGGGTAGTGGGAAGGGTGCTTGGGAAAGTGGGTGGGGTAGTTGGGGGTTGGGGGTGGAGCTAGGATTGGTGGAGGCTCTCTTGGGACTAGGGGGTGGAGTAATGGGATGTGTGGGGAAGGGGAGTGGCCTTTAATGGGGTAGGTGGGAGAGTGGAGGTGGTTGGGAGGGGAGGAGAGAGAAGAATTTTGAAATTTGGTGTGGAGGAGAGAGAAAGGGGAGTGAAAGAGAGAAATTAAGAGAGGGATGGGTGGGGAATCTCTCCCCTAGGGTTTCTCACCCAAATAATGGAATCTCTCCACTAGATAAGAAGCTTGAACTCTCAAAATGGCAAGTTTTTCATTCATTGATTCATTAAGTTGAAATGGGGGGAATGGGGTCCTATATATAGGAAACCCACATTTCTACAAAAGTCCCTGACAATTGACTTAATGATAAATAACCGAGGGGGTAGGGGAGAGCCCTTGGGCCAAGCCCAATGAGTTGGGCCCAATAGCTAACTAGACAACATAATGACACTCAAACTTAGGGAAATGAACACAAGACCTAGGAACATGACTCAAATAAAAGGGAAAATACATCAAATGACTCAAATAAAAATTACATAGGACTCAAAATTAAATGACTAGACCATGCCGGATGCAACCGGGACGCGGAGACGAGCTGTGAACGTGGGCATGGGAGGTGATGTCCCCATCATTCTCCTTGTTCAGATTTATGTGGATGACATTATATTTTGGTCAACTAACCCCAAATTGTGTAAGAAATTTTCTGATTTAATGACACAAGAATTTGAAATGAGCTCAATGGATGAGCTAAAATTGTTTCTTGGACTGCATGTGACACAGATCAAGGATGGAACATTCATCACCCAGTCCAAGTACATAAGGGACCTGTTGAAGAAGTTCAAATTTGAGAACCTCAAGGACATTGCAGCACCAATGGGTACTTCAACAAGTCTTGATGAAGACCTCAAAGGTAAAACAGTGGATCAAAAGGTGTATCTAGGTATGATCGGATCCCTTTTGTACCTTACTGTATCTAGGCCAGATATACAATTTACAGTGTGTTTATGTGCTAGATTTCAGGCTAGTCCTAAGGAATCTCATTTTAGTGCAGTGAAAAGGATCTTTAGGTATTTGTCAGGCACCCAAGAACTTGGTCTTTGGTACCCTGCTAAGTGTGATCTGGAGCTTCTAGCATACACTGATGCAGACTATGCTGGGTGTCGGATAGATAGGAAAACCACTAGTGGCTATTGCCAATTCCTAGGTGGCTGCCTAGTATCGTGGGCTTCAAAGAAGCAACACACAGTTGCCTTGTCCACTGCAGAGGCAGAGTATGTCACTGTAGAAAATTGCACAGCTCATGTACTATGGATTAAGCACCAACTTTTAGATTATCAGATAAATCTAGGATGTATTCTAATTTTATGTGATAATACTAGTGCTATCTGCCTAACTAAGAATCGTGTTCACCACTCTAGGACTAAGCATATTGAGATTAAACACCATTTTCTTAGAGATGCAGTGAGCAAGAGTGAAATTGAATTAGTCTTTGTTGAAACTGAAAAATAAGTTGCTGATATTTTTACTAAACCCCTTGGAAATGAAAGATTTAAATATCTAAGAAGATAATTGGGGCTTTGTAAATTTCAGCATAAAAATGACTAATTTCATTCTTGAATTATCTTCTGAAATGTTTAAAATAATAGTGTCTGCCTGTCTTTGAATTTTGAATAAAGGATGTTTGATGTTAGAATAATTACTTTTGCACTGAGTATATAAGCTACTGCACGTCTTGCATAGATAATCTCTGAAGTCGATGCATGGTTGTGCATATAGCCGATGCATTGTGCCAGCACTTGTTTCCCATACATGCCGTGTACTGAGTTTAAGTCGATGCATGTTTTACACACAGTCGATGCATGTTTTGCACCAGGTGTATAAGTCGATGCATAGTGTATTCTTTCAGCATGAAGGTCGGTGCACCTTATGTTCATGCATCATGATGTCAGGGGGAGTGCAGTTGAGTCTGATCTTAGTTCAACTTCTCTTATTCTCTCCTCCTTCTCAGAAATTTCTATCTCATGACATCATTCACATTCAGTCTATTCTTGAAAACTTTTTGAGCTGCTCCTATGCTTAATTGTCTACTTCTATCACTCTGATTGGCTAACAGTCTTGTAACTGGTTCATTACTTTGAGCATCAGGCACTTCAATTCTTGTAAGAATCACATGTGTTTCTTGAATGAACTAAAGGTTTAATTTTAATAGACTGTAGAGTCAAAGAACTGCTCTTTAGAAAATAAGGTGATAGCAAACATTTATAGCTCTTAACCTTTGTTTCATGGTTATGATAGAAAAGGTCTTCACAGTATCTGAACTTTTCAGACTTAGTGAAGTCTAGGCTAGGAAAACCAGAACGTGTATTGCTTTTGAACAATTATCTCTGAAAAGTTATAAGGGCAGCATCAATAAAATCCTTAATGAAAAAGAATTGAACAAAGTGGCAGAGCAATGACTAAATTGCACTGAGAAACTGAACCCTCCATCGAGGAAGTGGATAGGACCTCAAGTCATGAGGTGTTTCATGTCATCTCTGTTCACATGGTCAAATCTATAGGGCTGATTTCACTGAGTAACTGGGGGTGCTGGCGTCTGATAAACGTGTACCCTTAATGTCAAAGGTGTAAATCATCTTGGTGGTTTTTGATCAGAGGTAGATATAGTAGTTTATACCTAGTAACTGGGGGTACTTGCGTCTAACCCACGTGTACACCTAATGTCAATAGCATAAATGACACTTGTCTGTTCACTAAGTTCAGACTAGAAGTGAAAAAGAAATGCTGTAACCCTTCTCATGCAAAATGTTATGAAGTATCAATTAGTTCATCTCAATACAAATTCAGGTTACTCTCCTTGATATTCAGTGTTTCTAAAATAAGTAAGATATAGTCTTGACCTAGTCTAGTATAGTCATGTGACTTAGGTTAATTGCTATAAACGGACACTATGACCATATTTCAGAAACTCGGTGATTTAACTCTATCTTCTATAACTGTTAAACCTGAACTTACTCAAGAATGCATACTGATTGATTCTTATGAATAAAAGTTGTTCATGATCTGCTTATATTCTGAACCAATCCATAGAATGTTATCTAGTCATCTCTTCTACCCCTCCACTATCTCCCTTCCTCCTTATTTGCTGATGGCAAAGGAGGAGAGTTTATTGTCTTCTTCCCTTCCTTCCTTATGACATAGGGGGAGAGATTGCATTCTGATGGCAAAGGGGGAGTAAGTATAAAGGAGAGTCAGTCTATGTGTTTAGGGGGAGAGTATGTAATGGTGTTTGAGAGAAGGGAAGAGAGAGAGAGTCAAAAAATTCAGGAGGAGCATCTTAAAGGATTCATTCAGGGAGAAAGTCTGTGCATAGTGTCTTCACTTGCATGCATGTTATCTGACTGTGATTAATGATTCATCAAAATACATCATCCTTAATGCATTTATTTTGGTGTTGCCATCATCAAAAAGGGGGAGAATGTTGGGTCTCCTCTGGCTTTGAATGATAAGGGAGAATGGAAACATGGTGAAGTGTTTTGATGATTGGCAATAGTTATTGTTGACTTCGTTGACTGCATAGTTTCCTTTGTTAACTTTATATTGACATGATGCTGTGTGTATTTTGATGACCTTTCATATGTCAGATGTTCATATAAATTTTTCCTGCATGTTTACACCAAGTCCGTGCATAGTCCATGCATGTGTTCACCAAGTCGGTGCTAGGCTTGTTGCTGCACACGACCTAGAGTCTGTGCAGGTCTGTGGCAGCACGCGACCAAGTCCGTGCATGCTTAAGTCTAGGTAAAGCAAGTCAGTGCAACTTCTGCACTGTGCACTAAGTCTGTGCAACATTTATCATCTGCCCTAACTAAGTCTAAGCAAGGCTGCTCACGCTCACATCAAGTCCGTGCATGCATACATAAAGTCGGTGCAAGCCATGTTGCTGCACACGACCAAGTTAGTGCAAGCGTCATCTAAGCATTAGTCAAGTCGATGCACTGACAGTTGTTGCTCAAAACTAAGTCCGTGCATGCTTATGTCTAGGCACATAAAGTCTATGCAATACGTCTTAGGCAACTCGGTGCATAAGAGCTCATGCATTCAGTGTTTGCACATTAAGCCTGTGCAAGTCAAGTATGTTGCAGAAGTAAGTCTGTGCAACCTTTGCACATCACATGATCTAAGTCTAAGTAATGTTGCTATCGGCACATTGAGTCAGTGCAAGGTTTGCACTCTGCATATACACACTAAGTGCATTACTACATGTCACACACATATAGTCTGTGCACATCTACTAGGTCAATAAAACAAGTATGTGCATCAGTTCAATGTATGAACATTTGACTCCGTGCATATGTGTTCATACGTTATATAGAGTCTGTGGAGTCTGTGCACATTCAGTTCAAAGCTCTAATTAACTCTGTGCATCTTTCTACTATCTTTCAGATTGTTTCAAGATGACATTAAGTCTGACCTTAACAGGATATCTGCTCGAGGAGTTTAAGAAAGGCACGTGATCCAAGAATGGAGGAGGTGCCAAGATGATGCCATGTGGCCTGACTACTCCAGATCTAGATAAGGCTTTGGGCGGGAATTGTGGCGAGCACACGCCATATCTTCTGCTGCTTCCTATAAATAAGGAGAGTCTTCTTCAAGAGAAGACTGATCGTGATTGTGATATTGAGAGAAAAAGAGCAGAAAGAGATAGAGCCAGCATGATCTAGAGAGAAGAAGAGAGAGTAGCAGATCTAAGAAGAGAGTTTGAGAAGTGAGATATCTGAAAGTCTGAGAGAGTTTTGTATATCAGTTTCTTGGTTCAGAACCGGAACTGATTTTGCTCATTGTTGAGCTATATTCCCTTCGTGGGTTTTCTGTTTCTTCGTTTGTTTCTCTTCGTTTTTAGAAACTGTTGTTCAAGCTGTTTGTCAGCAGAGGTTAAGCTGTAATTCCTCAGCAGTTGCAGAGGTGTGGTATCCTCTGGTCGGGTGAAGCTGTAATTCCCCAGCGGTTGCAAAGGAGGACTCCTCTGGTCAGCGTAAGCTGTAAGGCCCAACGGTTTGTAGGGTTTTCACCCCGAAGCTGTGGATCAGCAGGTTAAGCTGTGTATCAGTGAGAAATCACACTCTGGTTGGAGTGTGGGGTGGACGTAGACCTCGGGTTTGAGGTCGAACCACCTTAAAAATTCATTGTCTACTATGTGATTGCCTTATGGTTTGTGCTCATCTCTATTTAGTTTCATTGTCCAGTAGATGAATGCTTAAGACTGTCTATGTGTTGATCTTCTAGACTTGCTATAGTTCGATTGCGTTTGAGTGTTCTTCTTCGTCCTACAGCAGCTTGATTTTATTCCGCAACTGTTCCTGCTGTAGTCAGTTTCTATTGGGTGATCGATCTATTCACCTCCCTCTAGATCATCAATAGATTCTTGTCAATTGGTATCAGAGCGTCCATCTATTCTATCAAGGAGCAGGACGACAAGCATGTTTCTCGCCCCACTCCTCAACAAAAGCCGTCACCACCGCGGCTAAGGCATCAAACCGCGCACACGTCTTCGGACGCCAGCACCAGCCTACCGACTCCTCATAGGCTCCCGTTGCCATCACGGGTAAGACACCAAACCGCGCACACGTCTTCGGACGCCAGCCCCAGTATCCCAGCATACCAGTAATTGCCACTCGAGGTAATCGAGCAGGCGATCAACGCCACCTTCCAGATACAACAAGCGGAAGGCGCCTGGATCGAAATCTGGGCAAGGAAGAGTCATCGACCTCGCCCTGCAAAGGCGCCAGCTCGGAGATATCCTCACCAGGATTTATCAACTCCGACCCCAGCACCTCTCCCTCCTACTCCCTTGGAGACTGCTATCGCCAAGAGACAAGATAAAAATAGGAGGAAGAACCTCAGAAGGTGGCTCAAGAAACAAGCTGAACAAGCAGCCGCCCTACAATCCCCAGCTGAACCAACGCCTCTCCAAAGGCTCCAGTGGCTCATTGACGACCTAGAGGAATACGTCCCTCCTCGTCCTACCGGGGCTCTCCCACTCGACAGCTACATCCCGTGGGAAGAAATGCAGAAACGAGCCCACCTCAGAAATTGGGTCCAAGAGATGATCCAAAAACTCAAGGACGGTGAAAGACTCGTGATCCCGGACGAGCTCTCCTTGTGTTATAAAGACAAGGAGATTACAACAGAGCAGCTAGAAGAAATGCTTCGGGGCTGTACCTGCAACATGGTGGCCATCCCACCTCCTGATAACATCAACGCTTCTCGACGGGGTCAGCCAGTAGCCTCCCGGACAAGACAAAGAACTATCACCCCTCTTGGGCTATAGCCAGCTCCAAAACACACCGGTCGTGGCCGAGGTCATGGCCGGGGATGGAGTAGAGGCCATGGGAGGACTCCTGAGTTACCCCTCTCTCTGTCCACCTTCGATCCGAAGCGAATTATCCTCTTTCGAGGAGAGGAACCGGCTCCCATTCCAGAAGTAGAAATTCAGAAAGGACCCAGTATCTTCGATCCTTCCGACATTGATGAGGCTACTGCCAGCTTCCCAGCCTCTGCACCAGTACCGACTGCTGCAGCAGAGCAAGCGGGACCGTCTGGCAAGGACGAGCCAGCCCGTCAGTCACCCCCAGAAGAGCCATCATTGGCATCCCTGTTCCAGGAGCCTATCGGCGATCAAAGCCAGTCTGATCCTGGTGATAAGGACAAGGCAGTGCAACTTCCCGACGGGGAACAGCACGGCAGCTCGCAGAAGGCTCAGCCTGACATACTACCCTCTCTGGAGGATGCTCGAGCTCGAGCTGACCGGAAAATCCTCCACCAGATGAAGTGTTTCCCTGCCAGTATTTCCATTTGGGAAGCCATTGCTTGGAGTAAGGATCTAAGGGAAACCCTTATCAAGATACTCCAAGAGCCGAAAGTCTATGAAGCACATGCCACAGAAATGAAGGTAGTTACCTATGGAGCCTTCGCGGCCGCCATCTCCTTCACGGAAAAAGACATGATGCTTTCCCCTCCGTGCCACAACCGTCCTCTCTACATAAAGGGGAAGATCAACGGGCATGATGTGAACCGAATCCTGGTAGACGCTGGTGTCGCTGTTAACATCATGCCACTTAAGACATTCAAGTCTCTATATCTGACCCCATACCTTTAGAAGGTTCATGCGGTTAAGATATCCATCTTTAACCAGAACACCAAGGACGTCATCGGTCGGGTGGATGTTGACTTGGTGCTTGATGATTTCACCTCCAAGGTGACATTCTACATCATCGACTCCAACACATCTTATAAGATGTTACTGGGCAGACCCTGGCTCTATGAAAATTGGGTTGTCCCATCAACTCTCCACCAATGCATCAAGTATGCCAAGGATGGGGAGCAACATACGGTCTTTGCAGACCCGTCGCCGTTCACACCGGCAGAATGCAACCTGGCCGATGTTGCGCTCTACTTCAAGGGGATTAGTCCCTACTCTATAATTAAGAGCAAAAGCAACGGTTCGCTCTCAGAGGAAGATGGTGATGATCTCTTATCTGTTGATGAGGAAAAGGCCAAGCTTCATCGGCTGCGCCTCGGCTCCAAGTCAACCCCAGATCACCCCGAGAGGCGCCAGATCAACTTTGAGGCTAATCTTATTAGCCGAGCTATCGGCAAGAGTATATGCTTGCCACCAGACTGCATCCAGCTTCCATGTGCATCCGAGGAGCATAGTGTCGAGTCACTGATGACATTCATTGTCACTTTCAAGCGACAGCGCTGAAACAAGAATAAGGCTAACAGGGACAAACCTATTGTCTTCTATAAGGGAGACATGGTTCCTCAAGCCCCGCCGGATGACGACTTCGGTTGGTCCAGGCGAGCCGATGATACCCCTAAAGCAGTTCAGGTGTGGAGCGAGCTGTCGCCGCACATTCAAGAAATGTGTCTGACGCAACACATTCCTCTGTGGTAAACTTCTGCACAATGGAGATACTTCTGTCAGCTGTGGACTCCTTCCCAGGTCCGGGGGCAACCCCCATCCTTCCATAAGGACACTAGGGGACTTGGCTACGACCAGGACCCGGACTTTCACGTCCACAATGCAGTCAACGTCATAGGCTTGGTATTACCAGTCGACGACCGAGCTAGAGTCGAAGCCAAATTCGACAGCTCCGGGGATGAGGAAGAGGAAATTTTGATCCCGATCCCCGTCAAAGTCGGCACCCCAGCTCAAGCCGTCAAGGAACCTTCCTCGTCTCCCTGCCAAGACAAGGGGGTAGAAGGAGCTCCTCCGATCTCTCAGTCAGTCAAAGGACCCAGTTCAACAAACCCTACGGAGGAAGTGGATATCTCCGATCTGAGCTGCGAAGAATTGTCAGCTTCGCCGTGCAACCCCGGAGAGATCTCAGAAGCCCCAGTTGACAACTGCGGGCCAAGAACCGGCGGTCCAGATCAATCCTCAATGGATCCCAGCAAAAACAACTCTTCAGCCCCATCGGAGTCGACCAGTGGCTTCGAGGACCAAGAAATACACAAAGCTGACACCGATGATGAGGATTTCATCGACCTTCAACCTGCTCCTCCCTAGCTGGAGGACGGCGGCCAGGCGACCGTCGATGATCTCATGGAGATCAACCTGGGCGAAGATAAAGCTCCATAGCCTACATTCATCAGTGCCCTCCTCACCGAGGCAGAAAAGCAGGATTACAAGCAACTCCTGCTCGAATTCAACGACTGCTTCGCCTGGACATAAAAGAGATGCCAGGGCTAGATCCCTCCGTAGCGAAGCACGACCTAGCTATTTCTCCCTCAGTCACTCTGGTAAAGCAACCACAGCGGCGTATGCGCCATGAGCTGGAGCTCCAAGTCTCGGTCGAAGTCCATAAAATGGCGGAGGTCGACTTCATCGAGCCGTGCATCTACCCGATCTGGCTCGCCAACATAGTCCCAGTCAAGAAGAAGAATGGTCAAGTCCGCATTTGTGTCGACTTCCAGGACCTCAACAAAGCCTGTCCGAAGGATGACTTTCCAGTCCCAATTACAGAAACAATGGTCGACATGACCACCGGTCATGAAGCCTTGTCTTTCATGGACGGGTCGTCCGGTTACAATCAAATCTGGATGTCCCTTAAAGACAAGAATCACACAGCCTTCAGGTCCCCCAAGGGGATTTTCAACTACAAGCGCATGCCCTTTGGTTTGAAGAATGCCGGCGCTACTTACCAAAGGGCCATGACCAAAATATTCGACGAGATGCTGCACAACACCATCGAATGCTATGTCGATGATCTCGTCGTCAAAACCAAAAGGCTATAAGACCATTTGCGTGATCTCCGCCAAGTCTTCGAGCGTCTTCGACAATATGGGCTCAAGATGAACCCCATGAAATGTGCCTTCGGTGTATCCTGTGGCAAATTTCTCGACTTCGTCGTCAGGTACGGAGGAATTGAGGTGAATCCCAGCAAGATCAAAGCAATCCGAGAGCTTCCACCACCCAGCAACATCACCGAACTCAGGTCCTTCCAAGGGAGGCTCACCTACATTCGGAGGTTTATCTCTAACCTCTCCGGTCGGTGCGTGCCTTTCGGCAAGCTGATGAAGAAAGACGCCCCGTTCCCATGGGACTCGGAATGCCAGGCGGCTTTCGAGCAAATCAAGGAGTACCACCTTACTCCCCCAGTCCCGGGGGCACCAATCAAGGCTAAACCCCTCATCCTTTATATTGCTGCCATGGATGCTTCGCTAGGAGCTCTATTGGCGTAAATTAATGAAGAAGGTAAAGAGCAACCCCTCTATTACCTCAGCCGGAAGCTAATCGGTGCTGAGTACCGCTACTCCCCTATGGAGAAGGTTTGCTTGGCATTGGTGTTCACAGTCAAGAAGCTACGGCATTACCTCCTATCCCATCAAGTTGAGCTTATATCCAAGCACGACCCCCTGAAGTACCTCCTTCGATGACCTGTCCTCTCAGGAAGACTGGGAAGGTGGGCTCTCCTGTTGATGGAGTACGACATTACTTATGTCCCCAAAAAAGTAATCAAGGGACAGGGTATGGCTGAATTCTTGGCAGCCCATCCAGTGCCAGCTGACTCACCCTTCAGCTCGGAGCTCCCGGACGAGGAGTCCCTCACTACTCAATCACAACAACCGGTTGACCAGAGTGGAGATGTCTTGCATTATTGGCAGCCAAGCGCTCTCACAACCAGCGTGCCCTGCTGGGAGCTCTACTTCGATGGCGCTTCCCGAGGGATCACCCGGAGCAACCAGGAGTCAACTACTACGGCAGGTGTCGGCATTGTTTTCTTGACTCCACAGGGCGGAGTCTTGTACAACTCATGCGCCCTCATGAAATCCATGACCAACAACGAAGCTCTACTCATTGGGCTTTAGATGGCTCTCCACATGGGCATTAAATGCCTCAAAGCCTACGAGGACTCCCAGCTGATAGTCCGGAAGGTCCTCGGCATCTATGACGTGCGGAAGCCAGAGTTGGTTCCATACCATAGCGTCATCACCAGATTAACCCAGAAGTTCTATTTCTTTGAAATAGATCATATTCCCAGAAGCAGCAACGCTCAGGCGCATGCTTTATCAAAATTGGCCGCAGCCATCAAGCTTCCGCCCGAGGGCGAGGTCGACATCGTCATCAAACACAGAAGTCTGATGCCGAGCTCACTCGAAGACAACACTGGTCTCACCATCTACGAGGTCCCCGACCTTGACCAGAGTACATCTCCAGAAGAGGATGATTGGCGTGCGCCCATGTGGACACTAAAAATTTTTCACCCCATGTTTACGTGCAGGGGAATAGAGAAGAGGAGTAAAGGGAAGAGAAGATGAGAAGAAGAAAAAGAAGAAAAGGAAACACTCCTCGAAGCCCCAGCGGCACACTTTCAAGAGCGTCTTGGCCCCTCAGCGGCACGATCTTCATGCCCTCTAGCGGCACACACTTCAAGCCCCCCTCCCAGCGGTGCACTATCTAAGCCTCCAGCGGCACACTTTCAAGAGCGTCTTGGCCCCTCAGCGGCACGGTCTTCATGCCCTCCAGCGGCACACACTTCAAGCCCCCCTCCCAGTGATGCACTATCTAAGCCTCCAGCAGCACACTTTCAAGAGCATCTTGGCCCCTCAGCGGTACGGTCTTCATGCCCTCCAGCGGCACTCCCTGTGCCCCCCTTCAGCGGCACACTCCCCTTGCCCCTTGAGTGGCATGCCTTGGCAAGTCCCTCCAGCGGCACGGGTTTTTAGCCCCTTGATGGCACGCTTCTGCAACCCCCTCAGCGGCACGCCTTGGCGCTTCCAGTGGCACGGCGTTAAGCCCCCACCCTTGGCACGTAGCACGGTCACCTCGAGCCAGCTGGGGTTTGTTCGGCTGTCAAAGCCTCATCCAGACACGCATGCACTCCCTGCCAAAAGACAACATCGGCGTCAATTCCCCATTAACGACCCTCGTCAACGGATGTCAACATCACCGGATATACATATACCCTCTCGCTGCGAGCAGAAAAAGAGAGAGAAAGAGACGGACAGACACGCTGGTCACTGCATGTGACCCTCGACGCGCAACATAGTCAACCTCATCCAGCCCTGTGAAGACACGCAGGCACCCCCTCTGCTCGGGGACAAGACTGGGGACCAATCCCCGTTGCTCCCCCTGGTCAACGGACGTCAATGCTGGGAGATATATATATATATATATATATATATATCTCGCCCACCTGCTGGAGGATCCCTCTCTCTGGCTAGGAGGCTGGCTCTCCGGAGAGGGCAGAAGGAGGAGAAGAAGAGAGAAAGAAAGAGAGCTCCTGCTACTCGGTCCACCACCGTCTGTGTGAAGAAGAGAAGAAGAGGAAAGGAAGAGAGAAGAGAAGAAGAGAGACAAGGAGCCCATGCTCCGTTCCCCTTCCCACCTTGTATTTTTATTTCTTTTTTTGCTTTTGTCCCCCTTTTCTTTCTCTCTGCGATGTGTTGGCCCTTTGTGGCCTCCCTTTCTTTATGAATGAAAAGCCTTGCTCTTTAGGTTTCCCCCACTGTCTCCGTTTGTTTTTCTCCCCTTGGGACAAGTCAAGCTAAGGCCCCTCCCTTCCAGTCAAGGCGTTCTTAGCCTGCATTAGTCCAGCGTCTCTCGTCCGTTCTTTTCCTCGGGTTTGCCAAAGTTTTCTCAAAGGTGGCTGCCTAGGCACACACCTCAATTGTTGGTTCATGCCACTCCTTGTGGGCATGTCCCTTGTTATCTCCTTCCATCTCGGGTTAAGGGGAGATGCTGCCAAATTTTTGTCAGAACTAATGAACCCATTAAAAGACAAAAAGAAACGACAAATAAAAAAATAAAACACTAACAAACGGCCTTGCCAAAGCAACAAGAAAGCTCCCCGCCTGCATAGACCTCAACCCCCAGCGGCACACTCCTCAAGCCTCCGACGGTACACCCTCAGCAAAGTCTGTACACTCTACGGTTGGTTGGCTTAGTCTGTTCATCCATGTTCATTTTGCATGTGTGCATCCCTCAGCAAAGTCTGTACACTCTACGGTTGGTTTATGCATATTCAATGTCTGCACGCTATAAAGTCTGTACAGAGTTGACAGCATGCCTGAACCTTGTTAGATGAAGTCTACACACTCGCCATCATGCATATGCAAAGTCTATACATTCATCTGTTGATATTTCTTCAAGTCTGTACATGGTCTTGGCATATGCACACACAAAGTCTATGCATCGGTCAAGTCTATACATTGCCGCCAGTGCTTGTATCACTTGCCAAGTCCGTACATCGTGTGCATTCATGCATAATCACCAGGTAGCAAGTCTGTACATTGCCCTGTTTCAGGCACGCAAAGTCTGTACAGAGTTTGCCCAGTCTGCATCATTCAAAGTCTGTACATCGTTGGCTTGTGCATGCATCGTCTTTCAAAGTCTGTACATCGGTCAGTCTCACTCAGCGTCTCATGCTATCAAGTCTATACATCGCATGCATTATACACAGCCAGTCTGTACATCCATCCGTCTCACTCAGCGTCTCATGCATATGCAAAGTCTATACATTGCCGCTATGTGTGTGCATCATTGAACAAGTCTATACATCGTACGCATCTCGCTGCTAAGTCTATACATTCATTGCATCGTCTCATGCAGCGTCTCATGTGCATATGCAAAGTCTATACATTGTCTGTTGCATAACACACAAGTCTATACATCCGCATGCTAGCAAGTCTGCACAAGTCTGTACATCCACATGGTATCAAGTCTACACATTCAAAGTCATTCGTCGTGCATACTTTGGTACCAAGTCTATACAACTCCTGTTGCTGCATCATCACAAGTCTGAACATTCTTCAATAGGAATGTCCATGCATTCATTCCTCGTGCATAGACTTTGCCCCATGCATGCTTAAACTTCGGCCTCAAACCTGCACAAACCTCAACTCTTAGCCTGCACTGAGCTTGCCTTGCACCGGCCTTTCCCTTGCATGAACAGACTTGCACCGATACAACATACATTGCACCGACCTTGTATCCCACATGCCTAGACTTCAGCTCAGCCTGCACCGACCTCCTCTCCAGCCCTTTTAGCTCGTCTTCCAGGCACGCTCCCGGCACAATAAATGATAATAATAATAAGGATAATAGGCCAAAAGAAAACATGATAAATAAACGAGGAATGATTAAAAAAAATTAAAATAATAATAATACTAGCAAACTAAAAAAAGGGGGGAGAAATAATAACAAACAATAATGATAATATTAATAATAATAAACAATAATAAATACAAAAAATGAATAAATAAATAAGAATAAATAAATAAATAAATAATAATAAGCTCAAAAAATAATAAATGGACAAATAATAATAGAATAAATAAATGACAATAATAACAAACTCAACAAGAATGATAAATAAATAAATAGTAACAAAATAAAGAAATAATAATAACAAACTCAGCAAAAAGTGATAAGCAAATAAATGATAATAAAATGAATAAATAGTAATAATAAACCCAACAATAACAATAATAAATAAACAAACAGTAATAACAAACTCAATCAAAAATATATATAAACCAACAAATAATAATGGTAAAATTTTAAATAATAATAAAACGATGAGATCCACTTCGCAGCCTCGTCCTCCTCAAGACTCGGTATAAAGGGAACATTAACGCCGCCCCTCCAAGTCGGGCTCGGACCTTGGGAACCATCCCAATGTGGCCGTAATCCGACATTGCTCTGGGCCGATAGTTCGTCAAACCGGACTCGTCCACGTTGGGATTCGTTACCGCTCTTTCATTGAGATTGCCGTAAATTCGGCACACATTTGCACGGGTTTGTTTCCGTTTACGTTGTGCCTTCAATACAGACTTTTGTTCGAACATAAAGTGGTCCATGAATGGCCGACAAAATTTGAATGGGACGAGAAGGCTCTCGTCATCTCCGAGCCCTACGCATGAGAATATCGATAAGATCTTCATGGGTCACGCTTAGACCACGGGTTCGCCCTAATCATGGTCACTGCCTGACCCACATCCTCGGCCTATGGCATGCTGTCTCTGTACACGTCTTCGTTTTGGAATCTAGTCCCGGGACACTTTCCCGCCGCCCTTCGGCACCGGAAATGTTAATGATGCCCACGCAAGCCTCGTTTGGACCGCGGGAGGCGCCCCCAATATGGTCCTGACTCGATCTCGCATCGGGCCAATAAAATCACTAGTTTCCTACTACACTAACCGAAATTTAATCGAATGTTTTTAGTTCCTCGGAATAATAAATTTTATGTACCCTGGCATACATATGTTTCGGGTCTTCCCGCGACGATTATGATATTCTCCAGCCGGACACCCGTTCGAATATTGAACGGTCCCCCCCCCGAACGACCGACACGTTTCGAATATTTGCTTCCCTAGACATAGGGCTTTCCAGCTAATTCAAGGCACATTCTCCTGTTGCCCTTTGGCACCGAAAATATTAACGATGCCCACGCAAACCTAACTTCGACCGCGGGGGGGGGGGGGGGGGGGGCACCGCAGCATGGTGGCAGTTTGATCTTGCACCGGGCCGACAAGCTCGCGGGTTTCCGACCATTCTAATCGAGATTTAGCCGAACGTTTCCCGTTCCCCTGAACAATAAATTTGCCATGCCCCGGCATACATATGCTTCGGTTGTCCCGTGACAATCGCGCTTTTCTCGAGCCGGACATTCGTCCGAACATCAAATGGTAAGCACATGACCGACATGATCGCGAATATTTTCTTCTCGCCCTCGCGCGAGGATTCCAAGACATCCTAATAGACTTTTCATGCAATTAATTTCCTGGCCATGAGGCCCTGATTCCCGGTGATTAATCAAGGGTGTTCCCTCGTATGGGGGATGTAAATGACGCCGTGACCTTTATGGCGCGGCGGGTTTTGGTCCCGACACGAACCACACAATCGTCTGACCGAGTCAGATCGAGCGCACCATGGGCTCTTCGGAGCCCGAACAAATTGTCACTTCGGTGACTGGCACGCCCACGCACTTAATAGACGAACTACTTGAATAAGTGAATTTTAGTGCGTCCACAAGTCTGGCACGCCCGGTGGAACATAAACCACCCTTCATCTCTTCGCCGGGATTCAGGGCCTCATGGCCTCCTAATAAACGATGTTTGCTTGCTTTGATGAATTGCAGGTGCTGTCTCCGCCAACCCTATGGGGAGAAAAGCCGGACTAGGCGCAATTGTCTTTGTGGCCTCGAAGACGCTACTCCGAGGCACATGCAGCTTCCATGAATCATGAAGGCTGCCAAAAAGAAGAGAAAGAGAGAAAAGAGAGAGGGGAAATCAAACCCCCTTTTCCTAAGAAGAAAATAAGAAAATAAGAAAATAAGAAAAGAAGGAAAGTGGAAAGGAAAGAAGCGAAAAAAAGAAGAGAGAGAATTGGCGAGAGAGGGTTGTACGGCCGCGTCCGTCGAGACCTGTGCTGAACAAAGATTGCCATTGTGGGGTTGATGCGGTGGAGCGAACCACTCATCCCCTCCCTGAGGGGGTGAGCGCTCTCCTGCATACCCACCTTGGTCTATCACGTAAAAGAGAAGAGAAGAAAAGAAAGGACAAGAAGAGAAAGGTGGGCAAGCATTGCCGACCAACAGAACGAGAGGAAGGCCGACATCCCGCCCGGCTCTGGGAGGGCCCAACTCCATGGTGCAACGCCCTGGTCTGTTCCACCTTCCTGCTGCCCTTATCAGGCATAGAACGGCCCCTCGAGTGGCTGTTAGAGGATCCAACAATCCACGGTTGTAGCTTGATGAATCGCTGCCCGCCGTGGGGAATACTTTGTAGCAATGAGGCCAAGCACGGCCACCACTCCCGAAGAGAGCATGCACATACCCCGCCATGGGGGACAAGAGGAAGGATATACCCCGCCATGGGGGGGCATAAGAGGCAAAAGAATATATACCCTGCTCCTGGGGGCACATGAAGAGATTCTATCCCGTCCGGGGGCACAACAGACAACAAAGCTACACCCCGGCTCAGGGGCCTTTGAAGAAGAAACATACCCCGGTCTAGGGGCATAGAAGCAGAAGACATACCCCGACTGTGGGGCACATGAAGAGAAACACACCCCGCCCTGGGGCATAAGGAGCAGCAAGAATGCACCCCGGCTTGGGGGTATTTGAAGAAGAAATATATCCCGATATGGGGGCATATGAAGAGAAATACACCCCCGACCCGGGGGGGACGTGAGAAGAATCTACCCCGACCTCGGAGGGGCATAAGAAGAGGCAAAGCCACACCCCAGTTTGGGGGCATTTGAAGAAGTTACATCCCGCCTGGGGAGCACAAGAAAGAGAAGAATACACCCCGACTTAGGGGCATTGGAAAAGGCAACCTACCCCGCCAGGGGCATAGAAGTCAGGAAGAATACGCCCTATCTTGGGGGCCTTTGAAGAAGAAACACACCCCGCCTTGGGGGCATCAGAAGCAGCAATACACTCCACTCTGGGGCACTAGAAGCAAAATACATCCCACTACGGGGGACACATGCAGCAAGAACACACCCCGGTCGGGGGGATAGAAGCGAAGAGACCCACATCCCGACTTGGGAGCATATGAAGAAGAAGTATACCCCGCTTAAGGGGCAATTGAAGAAACAGCTTACCCCGTCACAGGGGGCATGGAGGTTATGAAGAACTCACCCCGGCTTAGGGGTACTCGAAAAAATCTACCCCGACTTAGGGGCACTTGAAGAAGAAGCACCCCGATCTGGGGGCATGAGAAGAAAGACTATACCCTGCCTGGGGCACACAAAGAGAGAAGCACACCCTGACTTGGGGACACGAAGAGCAAAAGAAACCTGTCCGCCATGGGGGCACATGGAGAGAAGTACACGCTTCACCCGGAGTGCACAAAAAGCAAATACACCCCGCCATGGGGGCATGAGAAGCAAAGAGGAAGAACCCACCCCGGCCTGGGGGCGTCAGAAGCAAGAAGAACTATACCCCACTCTGGGGGCATAAGAAGCATAAGACACACCCCGACTTAGGGACATATGAAGGGAAGTGTACCCCGCTCTGGGGCATAAGAAACAACAGGATCCACCCTCGCCATGGGGATATAAGAAGCAGCATACATTCCACCTCGGGGGGCATAAGAAGCAACATATTTTCACCCCGATCTAAGGGCATAAAAAGCAAAAGAACACACCCCGGCTTGGGGGCATCTGAAGAGAACCATACCCCGCTCTGGGGCATAAGAAGCAGAACACACACCCCGTCTTAGGGGTATTTGAAGAAGAAGCATACCTCGCCTTGAGGGCCTAGAAGCTATAAAGAACACGCCCTGATTCAGGGGCATATGAAGAGAAGTCCACCCCGGCCTAGGGGTATTTGAAGAAGAAACATACCCCGCCCGAGAGCATAGAAGCCATAAAAAACAACACACCCTGGTCTGGGGGCATAGAAGCCATGAAAAAAAAATACACCCCACCATGGGGGCACAGAAGCGAAGAGGCAGAACACACCCCCTAGGGGGACGCATACCAGATACAGAACAAACCCCGCCACTGGGGACACATTAAGAGAAATACACTCCAGTGCGGAAGCATTAATGAGAAAAGAAGAGCAGAATAAAGAAAAAGACACGCATGAGGCGAACATGGTCTTTGCACCCGCCTCTCCACATGAAAGAAGAAGAGAAGAAGAGAAAGAACAGTCACGAGCCTGCCTCTCTACAAAAGAAGAAGAGAAGAGAAAAAAAAATTTTGCACCTGCCTCTCCACGCAAAAGAAGAAGAGGAGAAGAGAAAGAAGAGTCATGAGGTGAACTTTTACCTCCGACCTTCAGCCATCCAACAAATAGAAACCAGTCAGCATTCCGTGTTGGGACGCTAAAGGTGATCTAGAGGGGGGTGAATAGATCAGTCACCCGATAAAAACAACTACAGCAGATTCAGGTGCGGAATGAGAACTTCTGCTAAACAGATAGATCGCACAAAGCAAAGACCAACCAAAATAGATGAAGAGCCGTCCTAAACAATCATCTACTGCGCAAAGAACAAGATAAAGAGGCAATGCAAACCATAAAGCAATCACACACTAGATGGGAGTTTTTAGGTGGTTCGGTCCTCCAGACCTACGTCCACCCCACACTCAAACCCAAGTGTGGCTTACTGCTGCGCAACACAGCTTGCGTCCGCTGGGCCTTACAGCTTAGCCTACAATCGCTGAGCCTCACAGCTTGCTGTCCGAGGTATCCACCTCGCCCGCTGAGCAACACAGCTTGCCCGTCCAGTGGAATCCTCCACTGCAACCGCTGGGGATTACAGCTTACCCGTCCAGTGGAATCCTCCACTGCAAACAGCTGACACATAGCTTGAAGACATGAGTTCAAAAAAACAAAACAGAAACAAACGAAAAACAAAATGTATCCCTGCAGGGAATGAAGCTCAAACAAGTGAGCAAACTCAGATCTGGTTTTGAACCAAAGATCTGAGGAACAAATCTCTCTCAACTCTTCTCTCTCTCAACTCTCTCTCTTTTCTCTTCTTCTGGATCGAGCGGGCTCTCTGCTCTTCTACTTTTCCTTCAAGTCTTCTGTATGTTCGATCAGTCTTCTTCTGAGGAAGAAGCTTAGTATATATAGCTGCAGCAGCTAGGGCGTGTGCTCTCCACAGTTCCCGCCCAATCGCCTTGACCACGTGGCAGCATCTCAGCCTTGCTACTTTACACGTGTCACAATCCTGGCACCTCTTATCCTCGGATCACGTGCCTTCATTAAGCTTCACGAAGAGTACCTGTCAGTTAGTCGGATAGAGTTATCAGTTTAAGACTAAAAGCTTGTACAGACTTCATTCATGCAAGCAAGACAGTGCATGAAGGACAATGTGCATACTTGCTATCAGGGAGTGTGCAGACTTGCGAGTGTTGGACTTAGTATGCATGCGATAATGATGTACATGCTTTGTAGTGTGTAATGCAGAATGCATCAAGCAAAGTATGTACATTAGAACTTGTGCAGACAGACGATGTACATACTTGCATGAGACAGAGCATGAGATGCTGAACTGCCAAGAATGTATAGACTTGTGAATATGCATGATGGCGAGTGTATAGACTTCATCTATTAAAGTATGTACATTAAAGCAGAATGCACTGACTTACCATGTACAGACTTGAAGCGCTATGTGAGACACACATGAGACGCTGGGTGAGACGTAAAGTGAGATGGATGTGCACGAGACATGAAATGCATTGGCTGTACAGACTTTAAATGCTCAAGCAGATGTACAGACTTTAAATGATGATGAAACACACAGGCTGTACAGACTTAGTCCGATGTACAGACTTGCTCGATGTACAGACTTCACCGATGTACAGACTTCGCCGATGTACAGAATTTGCAAGAGACGCTAAGTGAGACACAACATGAGACGCTCAGAATGCAAAGAATGTATAGACTTTATGTGATAGCCCAATGTACAGACTTGCTGAACTGTTGTATGGACATAACACCAATGAATGTGCAGACTTTGAATGATGTATAGACTTTGTTCATGAAGCAAGGCAAACGGATGTATAGACTTAGCATGAGACGGTAAGTGAGACGGTGCAATGTATAGACTTAGCCAAGACATCGTGAGCAATTGGACGATGTACAGACTTGATATGCATGAAGCACCTGAAGCAGCTAGACCCTGTACAGACTTATCAATGTGTAGACTTGCACATATGCATGAACAAGTAAAATGTGCAAACGTTGTACAGACTTGCTAAGCATGCGGATGTATAGACTTTGTGCAGACTTGCTAGCAAACAATGTGCTGACTATGCCATGAATGCAATGTATGCTAACCACCATGTCTGGCTTACAGTGATACTCTCACTGTGTTGCTATCATCAAAACAAAATAGCATATGCTTGTGCCTGAGGGGCACAACATTCCGCCGACGGGGCGTTGAACCGGAAAATATTCAGCCATCGGGGCTTCAAGCCGACAGATATTCAGCCATCGGGGCTTCAATCCGACAGATATTCAGCCATCGGGGCTTCAATCCGACAGATATTCAGCCATCGGGGCTTCAAGCCGACAGATGTTCCGCCGATGGGGCGTTAAGCCGACTATACCCTCCACCGATCGGGCGTTAAACCGACTATACCTTTCACCGATGGGGCGTTGAACCGACTAAACCTTCCGCCGATGGGGCGTTAAGCCGACTATACCTTTCGCCGACGGGGCGTTAAACCGATAAAACCTTTCGCCAACGGGACGTTAAACCGACTGAACCTTCCGCCGACGGGGCGTTAAACCGGCTAAACCGACTAAACATTCCGCCGATGAGGCGTTAAACCCACTAAACCTTCCGCCGACGGGGCATTAAACCGACCAAATACTCAGCCGTCGGCCTCCTGGCCGATAGCTTCCTGATTATCGGCTCCCAGCCAGCAGCTTCCCAGAGAAAAAGAATCAACCCTCCACTTTGGCTTGGGTCCTTCCCCGGCCAGAGAATAAAGAATCAACCTTTCACTTTGGCTTGGATCCTTCCTCGGCTAGAGAATCAAAGAATCAACCCTCCACTTTGGCTTGGATCCTTCCTCGGCCAGAGAATAAAGAATCAACCTTTCACTTTGGCTTGGATCCTTCCCCGGCCAGAGAATAAAGAATCAACCCTTCACTTTGGTTCGGGTCCTTCCCCGGCCAGAGAATTAAAGAATCAACCCTTCACTTTGGTTCGGGTCCTTCCCCGGCAAGAGAATAAAGAATCAACCCTTCACTTTGGTTCGGGTCCTCCCCCGGCCAGAGAATAAAGAATTAACCTTTCACTTTGGCTTGGATCCTTCCCCGGCCAGAGAATAAAGAATCAACCCTTCACTTTGGTTCGGGTCCTTCCCCGGCCAGAGAATTAAAGAATCAACCCTTCACTTTGGTTCGGGTCCTTCCCTGGCCAGAGAATAAAGAATCAACCCTTCACTTTGGTTCGGGTCCTTCCCCGGCCAGAGAATAAAGAATTAACCTTTCACTTTGGTTCGGATCCTCCCCCGGGCCAGAGAACAAAAAAAAACAATCTTCATGAAGTCGGCGTCACGACCTTCCATCCAAGCCGACGAACATCCTACCCTTCCCCACTACCCTTCGACCTTTCATGGCTTGTTTTTGACATCCCTTTGGCTTCGTAGCCTGCTACCCTAATATGCCTTCGGCCTTCCACGGCCCGCTATCCAACATCTTCTGACTTAGCCATTTTCGGCCAAGGCCCACTATTAGGATTAATCCATCCGTCCCACCGCGCTTTCTGATATGTGTTGGATTTAATGCCTGCTTCCTAACTCTGGCTCCTATAGCCTACTTCCCAATCTTGGCTCTTGCAGCCTACTGCTCAGAATTTTGGCCTTTCTGACCTACTTCCCAATTCTGGCTCTCGTAGCCTGCTTACCTTTGGCTTTTATAGCCTGCTTCCTAACTTTAGCTCTTGTAGCCTGCTTACCTTTGGCCTTCGTGGCCTGCTTCCCAATTCTAGCTCTCGTAGCCAGCATACCCTTGGCTCTCATGGCCTGCTTCCCCTTTGGCCTCTATGGTCTGCTCCCCAATTCTGGCTTTTATAGCCCGCTTCCCTAATGTCCTTTCGATCGTCCGCGGTCTGCTTCCCTAGTACTTTTATTACCACTACACTTATACATAACGACAATATGTTCTTACGTAAAAAAAGAGAAAGAAAGAAGGAAAGAAAAGAGACAAAGGAGAATTGCTTGGCTACCCTGCTTGCATGTTTGCTTAATATAGAATAATGCACCTCCTTGAAACTTTCTAGGACCTCGTTTCCTTGCTAAATAATAATGCCCCGATTCCGGATGCGTGCGCGTCACGGCATACGCTCGAAGGGAACCCAATTATAGCGGGTGCACACGTCAAGGGGAAGAGTGATGGCTGAATTACTAAGCCCAACTCACAAAATAAACCCGAGGCAACGCTCCCACACTTAGCACTTAATGTGTTCAATAGCTTTCAACCATAGGGATTGCCCGAATTTCTTCTTAGCACTCCACGGAGACTTGAATTCCTGCACTCGCGTGAAAGGCAATCGTGAGGAAAAAGCTGCCTGCCCCCACAAAAAAAAAAGCAAAAAAATGATGCAAAAAAAAAGGATAAGGATGAAGCCTAGTAGCCGGGAATCTCCATTGAGACATACGAGGAGACTCGCGTCAAACGGTGAAATTCGTAATAGAACTATAATAAGAATGAATCCTAGTAGCCGGGAATCCCCATTGAGACACATGAGGAGACTCGCGCCGAACGGTGAAATTCGCTACCAAAAGAAACAGACGGGGACTGTGCGAAGCTACCGAAAGTCGAAAGCCTGGAACTAATGTGTAGGCGCTAGAGTGATCTTCGAGTGTCACCAGGAAAACCTGCATATCCCTATGGTTAGGGCCCCTTGTTCACACTTTTGCACTGCCATGCCATAGAGAATTACCTCGGGTGAAATGCGTGAATTTAAGCTGTGCATGCAAGACATGCGATATCCTCTTGACGGGTGCACCACCCCTCAATTGTGCCTCGTGGCCCGCACCGTGTCTGCGAATTATGGGCGATATCCCTATCCCATCCCCTATAGAGGGAGCTACCTTATGTGTACTTATGTTATGCCTGCTAACGAATGCTTACATGCTTGAATAAAGAAATAAATAATAATAGTTAAAAAAAATATAAGCTCAATTTTGGCTATAGCAGCCCGCCTTCCCAATTTTGGCTCATGGAGCCCAATCTTGATCCCCATGGCCTATTTTCCGCCCTCGCGGCTTGTTAATTTCTCAACTTCGACTCTTGCGGCCCGCTTCCCCAATTTCGGCTCTTCGCAGCCCGCTTTTCAACTTCGGCTCTTCGCAGCCTGCTTTTCAACTTCGACTCTTGCAGCTTGCTCCTCCAATTTCGGCTCTTGTAACCTGCTTCCCAACTGCGGCTCTTGCAGCCCGCTTCCTAACTCTGGCTCTCGTAGCCTGCTTCCCTTAATCTCGGCTCTTGCAGCCTTCTTCACAACCTCGGCTCTTACAGCTCGCTGCCCTTCGACTTTGTAGCCAGCTTCCCGATTGCGGCTTCCGTAATCCGCTTCCTCAATTTGGGCTCTCGTAGCCTACTCCCCAATTTTGGCTTTTGCAGCCAACTTCCCAATTGCGGCTCTTGTAGCCCGCTTCCTCGATTTCGGTCTTTACGGCCTACTTCTGCAACACCGATTTTGGCCCTTGAGGTCCACTTTCCTTGGTTCGGATTTTGTAGCCAGTACTCCTGGCACATTGAAAGAACATCGGATTCTCTTCACTCTAGATCAGACCTCCCGTCCGACTAGAGAACGAAACACCCTCTCACTTTGGTTCGGACCTTCCGTCCAACCAGAGAACAAAAAGACTTTTCACTCTAGATCGGACCTTCGGTCCGGCTAGAGAATAAAAAGATCCTTTCACTTTGGTTTGGACCTGCCGTCCAGCCAGAGAACAAAAAGACCCTTCCAATCTAGATCGGATCTTCCAGCCGGCCAGAGAACTAAAAAGGATCCTCTCCACTCTGGTTCGGACCTTCCGTCCAGCCAAAGAAATAAAAGACCTGTCATACAGCTGGTACCCCCGGAGCATCAAAGAACAAAACACTCTTCCACCTTGGCCCGATCCCGCTGTTCGAGTGAGGAATCAACCCTCTTCCCCTGTGTTGACACTAGCCCGTGTCAATGACTTGACCATCTCTCCGTTCCCTTTCGGCGACGAACATCACCTCTTTTGGTTTGGACCTGCCGTCCAGATCATTAAAGGAATGAATTCTCCTCTCCGTCCCTCCGGGCGACGAATATTCCTTTGGAATCAACAAACTCTTCCCTCCGTCCCTTCGAGCGACGAATATTCCTTTGGAATCAATGAACTCTTTTTTCCGTCCCTTTGGGGTGGTGAATATCCCCTTTGACCTGGACCTCCCGTCCAGGTCATTGATTAAACAAACTCTTCTCCCCATCCCTTCGGGTGACGAACAACCCATTTTAACCGAGACCTTCCGTCCAGGTCATTAAATTAACAAATTCTTCTCTCCGTCCCTTCGGGTGATGAGCACTCCTTTGATTTGGACCTCCCGTCCAGATCATTGACTAAACAAACTCTTTTCTCCGTCCCTTCGGGTGACGAATACCCCTTTGATTTGGACTTCCCGTCCATATCATTGACTAGACAAGCTCCCCTTTCCGTCCCTTCGGGTGACGAACATCCCTGTTGAATCAACAAACTCTCCTCTCCGTCCCTTTGGGTGACGAATCTCCCTCTGATTTGGATCTGCCGTCCGGATCATTGGAGGGACAAACCCTTCTCTCCACCTACGTGGCTCGCCTTCCAACAACTTCGGCTTCTGTAGCCGCCTTCCAACATCCTTCGGCTCTTGTAGCCCCACTCTCCACGTCGTGTTAACGAATCTCTCAATCGGTCTGCACCTGCAGGCCCCGCTCTCTCATCCCTCGCTTGCGCCGCCTACAGGTGGGGGGCATTTGTGGACACTAAAAATTTTTTCACCCCATGTTCACGTGCAGGGGAATGGAGAAGAGGAGTAAAGGGAAGAGAAGGTGAGAATAAGAAAAAAAAGAAAAGGAAGCACTCCTCGAAGCCCCAGCGGCACACTTTCAAGAGCGTCTTGGCCCCTCAGCGGCACGGTCTTTATGCCCTCTAGCGGCACACCCTTCAAGCCCCCCTCCCAGCGGTGCACTATCTAAGCCTCCAGCGGCACACTTTCAAGAGCGTCTTGGCCCCTCAGCGGTACGGTCTTCATGCCCTCCAGTGGCACTCCCTGTGCCCCCCTTCAGCGGCACACTCCCCTATGCCCCTTGAGCGGCATGCCTTGGCAAGTCCCTCTAGTGGCACGAGTTTTTAGCCCCTTGACGGCACACTTCTGCAACCCCCTCAGCGGCACGCCTTGGCGCTTCCAGTGGCACGGCATTAAGCCCCCACCCTTGGCGCGCAGCACAGTCACCTCAAGCCAGCTGGGGTTTGTTCGACTGTCGAAGCCTCATCCAGACACGCAGGCACTCCCTGCAAAAGACAAGATCGGTGTCAATTCCCCATTAACGACCCTCGTCAACGGATGTCAACGCCACCGGATATACATATACCCTCTCGCTGCGAGCAGAAAAGAGAGAGAAAGAGACGGACAGACACGCTGGTCACTGCGTGTGACCCTCGGCGCGCAACACAGTCAACCTCAGCCAGCCCTGTGAAGACACACAGGCACCCCCCTCTGCTCGAGGACAAGACTGGGGACCAATCCCCGTTGCTCCCCCTGGTCAACGGACGTCAACGCTGGGAGAGATATATATATATCTCTCTCGCCCACCTGCTCGAGGATCCCTCTCTCTGGCTGGGAGGCTGGCTCTCCGGAGAGGGCAGAAGGAGGAGAAGAAGAGAGAAAGAAAGAGAGCTCCTGCTACTCTGTCCACCACCATCTGTGTGAAGAAGAGAAGAAGAGAAAAGGAAGAGAGAAGATAAGAAGAGAGACAAGGAGCCCATGCTCCGTTCCCCTTCCCACCTTATTTCATTTCTTTTTTCTTTTGTCCCCCTTTTCTTTCTCTCTGCGATGTGTTGGCCCTTTGTAGCCTCCCTTTCTTTATGAATGAAAAGCCTTGCTCTTTGGGTTTCCCCCACTGTCTCCGTTTGTTTTTCTCCCCTTGGGACAAGTCAAGCTAAGTCCCCTCCCTTCCAGTCAAGGCGTTCTTAGCCTGCATTAGTCCAGCGTCTCTCGTCCGTTGTTTTCCCCGGGTTTGCCGAAGTTTTCTCAAAGGTGGCTGCCTAGGCACACACCTCAATTGTTGGTTCATGCCACTCCTTGTGGGCATGTCCCTTGTTATCTCCTTCCATCTCGGGTTAAGGGAGATGCTGCCAAATTTTTGTCAGAACTAATGAACCCATTAAAAGACAAAAAGAAACGACAAATAAAAAGAATAAAACACTAACAAAAGGCCTTGCCAAAGCAACAAGAAAGCTCCCCGCCTACATAGACCTCAACCCCCAGTGGCACACTCCTCAAGCCTCCGACGGTACACCCTCAGCAAAGTATGTATACTCTACGGTTGGTTGGCTTAGTCTGTTCATCCATGTTCATTTTGCATGTGTGCATCCCTCAGCAAAGTCTGTACACTCTACAGTTGGTTTATGCATATTCAATGTCTACACGCTATAAAGTCTATACAGAGTTGACAGCATGCCTGAACCTTGTTAGATTAAGTCTACACACTCGCCATCATGCATATGCAAAGTCCATACATTCAAATGTTGATATTTCTTCAAGTCTGTACATGGTCTTGGCATATGCACACACGAAGTCTATGCATCGGTCAAGTCTATACATTTCCACCGTTGCTTGTATCACTTGCCAAGTCCATACATCGTGTGCATTCATGCATAATCATCAGGTAGCAAGTCTGTACATTGCCCTGTTTCAGGCACGCAAAGTCTGTACAGAGTTTGCCCAGTCTGCATCATTCAAAGTCTGTACATCGTTGGCTTGTGCATGCATCATCTTTCAAAGTCTGTACATCGGTCAGTCTCACTCAGCAGTCTCATGCTATCAAGTCTATACATCGCATGCATTACACACAGCAAGTCTGTACATCCATCCGTCTCACTCAGCGTCTCATGCATATGCAAAGTCTATACATTGCCGCTATGTGTGTGCATCATTGAACAAGTCTATACATCGTGTGCATCTCGCTGCTAAGTCTATACATTCATTGCATCGTCTCATGCAGCGTCTCATGTGCATATGCAAAGTCTATACATTGTCTGTTGCATAACACACAAGTCTATACATCCGCATGCTAGCAAGTCTGCACAAGTCTGTACATCCACATGGTATCAAGTCTACACATTCAAAGTTATTCGTCGTGCATACTTTGGTACCAAGTCTATACAACTCCTGTTGCTGCATCATCACAAGTCTGAACATTCTCCAATAGGAATGTCCATGCATTCATTCGTCGTGCATAGACTTTGCCCCATGCATGCTTAAACTTCGGCCTCAAACCTGCACAAACCTCAACTCTTAGCCTGCACTGACCTTGCCTTGCACCGATACAACATACATTGCACCGACCTTGTATCCCACATGCCTAGACTTCAGCTCAGCCTGCACCGACCTCCTCTCCAGCCCTTTTAGCTCGTCTTCCCAGGCACGCTCCCGGCACAATAAATGATAATAATAATAAGGATAATAAGCCAAAAGAAAACATGATAAATAAACGAAGAATGATAAAAAAAATTAAAATAATAATAATAATAGCAACTAAAAAAAGGGGGGGAGAAATAATAACAAACAATAATGATAATAAACAATAATAAATACAAAAAATGAATAAATAAATAAGAATAATAAATAAATAAATAATAATAATAATAAGCTCAAAAAATAATAAATGGACAAATAATGATAGAATAAATAAATGACAATAATAACAAACTCAACAAGAATGATAAATAAATAAATGATAACAAAATAAAGAAATAATAATAACAAACTCAGCAAAAAGTGATAAGCAAATAAATGATAATAAAATGAATAAATAGTAATAATAAACCCAACAATAACAATAATAAATAAACAAACAGTAATAACAAACTCAATCAAAAATATATATAAACTAACAAATAATAATGGTAAAATTTTAATAATAATAAAACGATGAGATCCACTTAGCAGCCTCGTCCTCCTCAAGACTCGGTATAAAGGGAACATTAACGCCGCCCCTCCAAGTCGGGCTCGGACCTTGGGAACCATCCCAATATGGCCGTAATCTGACATTGCTCTGGGCCGATAGTTCGTCAAACCGGACTCGTCCACGTTGGGATTCGTTCCCGCTCTTTCATTGAGATTGCCGTAAATTCGGCACACAGTTGCACGGGTTTGTTTCCGTTTACGTCGTGCCTTCAATACGGACTTTTGTCCGAACATAAAGTGGTCCATGAATGACCGACAAAATTTGAATGGGACGAGAAGGCTCTCGTCATCTCGAGCCCTACGCATGAGAATATCGATAAGACCTTCATGGGTCACGCTTAGACCACGGGTTCACCCTAATCATGGTCACTGCCTGACCCACATCCTCGGCCTATGGTCAGCTGTCTCTGTACACGTCTTCGTTTTGGAATCTAGTCCAGGACACTTTCCCGCCGCCCTTCGGCACCGGAAATGTTAATGATGCCCACGCAAGCCTCGTTTGGACCGCGGAGGCGCCCCCGATATGGTCCTGACTCGATCTCGCATCGGGCCAATAAATTCACTGGTTTCCTACTACACTAACCGAATTTAATCGAATGTTTTCAGTTCCTCAGAATAATAAATTTGCCGTACCCCGGCATACATATGTTTCGGGTCTTCCCGCGACGATTACGATATTCTCAAGCCGGACACCCGTTAGAATATTGAACGGTCCCCCGAACAACTGACACGTTTCGAATGTTTGCTTCCCTAGACATAGGGCTTTCCAGCTGATTCAAGGCACATTCTCCTGTTGCCCCTTGGCACCGAAAATACTAACAATGCCCACGCAAACCTGACTTTGACCGCGGGGGGGCCCACCGCAGCATGGTCACAGTTTGATCTTGCACCGGGCCGACAAGCTCGCGGGTTTCCGACCATTCTAATCGGGATTTAGCCGAACGTTTCCCGTTCCCCTGAACAATAAATTTTCCGTGCCCCGGCATACATATGCTCCGGTTATCCCATGACGATCGCGCTTTTCTCGAGCCGGACATTCGTCCGAACATCAAATGGTAAGCACATGACCGACATGATCGCGAATGTTTTCTTCTCGCCCTCACGCGAGGATTCCAAGACATCCTAATAGACTTTTCATGCAATTAATTTTCTGGCCATGAGGCCCTGATTCCTGGCGATTAATCAAGGGTGTTCGCTCGTATGGGGGATGTAAATGACGCCGTGACCTTTATGGCGTGGCGGGTTTTGGTCCCGACACGAACCACACAATCATCTGACCGAGTCAGATCGAGCGCACCATGGGCTCTTCGGAGCCCGAACAAATTGTCACTTCGGTGACTGGCACGCCCACGCACTTAATAGATGAACTACTTGAATAAGCGAATTTTAGTGCATCCACAGCCCATCATCAGATTCAAGAAGGGGTGGCTCCCCCCTGATCGAGCTCAAAGGGTCCAACTACTCTGCCGGGCAACCTCTTACGAGCTGATCGGCGACTCCCTGTATCGACTCGTCCATGAGAAGGACAAGTCTATTCTTCTGAGATGTGTCTCTCTTGCGGAGGCTCAAGCCGTCATGCAGGAGGTCCACTCTGGGTTGTGCGGCGCGCATCAGGCCGGAGACCGAATGAAACACAATATCAAGCTCTAGGGTTTCTATTGGCAAACCATGTACGCAGATTGCGTCCAGTACGCTCGTACGTGCCATCAATGCCAAGCCTTTAGCCCAGTACCCAGAAGACCTCCTAATCCATTGCGTCCTACAGCCCCCACTTGGCCATTTGCCGAGTTGGGCATGGACATTGCGGGGCCTTTCCTGCCATCTTCTAAGGGCCATAAATACATTCTGGCCGCCACCGATTACTTCTCCCGATGGGCGGAGGCTCTCCCCTTGTGATAAGTCACCGGGGAAATCGTTGCTAGATTAGTCCGGCACAACATCATATACCGTTTCGGTACTCCCAGTCGCATAGTGTCCGACAACGGGACACCATTCAAGAATAAGGCCGTATACCAGCTAGCGGCCAAATTCCACATCGACTGGAGAACCTCTACGGTCTACAACCCCCAGGCTATCGGTTTGGCGGAAGCCTTCAACAAGACCCTCCGCAAGCTCCTGGCCAAGATGGTTAGCCACCGAAAACGTGATTGGGGTGAGAAGGTCTTCGAAGCATTATGGGCCTATCGGACGATCTACAAGACCCTTACGGGGTGCTCGCCGTTCTCACTTGCTTACAGGACAGAAGCAGTTATCCCCATCGAAGTCCAGTTAGCCTCATACCTCGTGGCGATCCACACCAGCCTTGCCGGCCCTGACGAAAGTGAGTACCCGAGAAGGCTGGAAGAGCTCGCCGATCTAGAAGGAAAACAACTCGAAGCCTACAAACACCTGCAAGTATACCAGGCCCGCATGGCCCGGGCCTATGATAAGCTCGTCAAGTAGCGAGCTTTCAAGCAAGGAGACCTCGTCATGATCAAGGAAAAGGAAGTCATGGCAGGGCTCTCTAGTGGAAAACTACAGCCGAATTGGCGAGGTCCATACATTATCCAGAATGTCTATGAGGGTGGGGCCTACATGATTGTCGATCACAAAGGTCATAGACCATTCCCGCCTCTCAATGTCAAACATATAAAGCTATATTATACACCAGAGCACGAGTTTGCGAGCCAGCCAGACTAAGGCGCACGTCCCAGCTACTACCAGTGAGGCCGGCCCTTCCCCGTGAAGGATCTAACCAGCCAGTCCTCCCAGTCTTCAATTCCCAGTCAATCGGCCAGCTCAGCTCCTCAGAACCGCCGCCAGGCATCCGCGGGGACAAATCTCTTACCCTCATTCCCGTCACCACAAGAGCACGGGCACTTCTACACCGACACCAGTCTAGCCGCCAGGCTCTCAGGTAAGTCAAAAAACAACAACAACAAATGGGGTTAAAAATAGAGATGCCCCGGCAGACCCAGTCATCCTCACCATAATAGGGTGACTGGGGGCAAAAAGGCTAGTAACCCAGCTGAGGTGGAAACCCGAAAGGGCACCTCAGGCAAAATTGGGAAACCCCTCGACGCGAAAACTCGCAAGGGCGCATCGTAAAAAGCAAAAGGGGGTCGGCTCTAGCAAAAACCCGAAAGGGCTGTAAAGCCGATAACGAGAAAATCTTCTTCTCCCCACCAGTCAGAACGGCCTCCCACCTATTCCTTGGTGGGCCGTTAGCCTAATCCAGAGCCAGTCTTCAATCCATTTGCACTACTACGGCACAAACCCTCCAATCCCTAGTTGGCCTTTCATTACTCCCACTCAGTTTGGCCAACCTTTGGCCCTTGCTTCGGCAACACAGATCAACTAGTCCCTGTGACAGTTAAGCTCCCAGTCACCATCCTGGTAAACTTATATCCCAACACATTCCCAGACACTTATCATTCTATGCCCCTATATCCTACATCTCCTGCAAATCCAAAGCCTTCAAGTTGCATTATGATCCCAGTTTTCTCCTACAATCCCTAACCCACCAGCTATAACTCTCAGTCATATCTCGCCATAACCAAGTGGCCCTTCTCCACCATGACATGAGGGTGTGTAAAAACCCTTATTAATGGAGGAACAATATCCATCCACCTACACCTTCCAGTTTCAGGTTATGTCCCCTGACAGCAACACGCCATGGACGGCAGTCTCAAAAAATAATAATAAAAAAATAGGGTTAAAAATAGAGATACACCGGCGGCCTCAGTTGATTCCTTCCACAGGATTACTGAGGGCAAAAATTTCCACTAACCCAGCTGAGGTGAAAACCCGAAAGGGCGCCTCAGGCAAAATCGGGTAACCCCTCGGAGTGAAAATCCACACGGGCGCACCGAAAAAAGCAAAAGGGGGCCAGCTCTGGCGAAAACCCGCAAGGGCGGTAGGGCTGGTAAAAAGAAAAAAAACTATCTCCCTCTCCACTCTTTACTAATGAAAGCCGTCAACCGCGACGCCTCGCTGACGGTGACCTCCGCATCACTCCACGGCAATGGTGGCCACTACACCCCCGAGGGTCGGTCATCGCCAGTCTCCAACTCCAGTTTTCGGCTACAACGCCTTCACAGGCCAGCCGGCCAACTCCACTCTCCAGTTCCAGTTTTTGGCTACAACGCCTTCACAGGCCAGCCGGTCAACTCCAACTCCAGCTCCAGCTCCAATCTTCGGCTACAACGCCTTTACAGGCCAGCCGCCAATCTCTAGCTCCAGTCTTCGGCAACAATGCCTTTACAGGCCAGCCGCCAGTTTCCAGTTCCAGTCTTTGGCTACAACGCCTTCACAGCCCAACCGTCAGCTTCCAGTCCCAGCCGACTACGACGCCTTCACAAGCCAGCCGCCAGCTTTCAACTCCAGTTTTGGCTACAACGCCTCTACAGGCCAGCCGCCAGCCTCTAGTTCCAGTTTCGGTCACAACGCCTCTACAGGCCAGCCGCCAGCCTCCAGTTCTAGTTTCGGCTACAATGCCTCTACAGGCCAGCCGCCCAGTCTCCAGTTTCAGTTCAGGCTACAATACCTTCATAGGCCAGCCGCCAGTTTGCAACTCCAGTCTCCGGCTACAACGCCTTCACAGGCCAGTCGGCCAACTCCTATCTCCAGTTCCAGCCTTCGGCTATAACCCCTTTACAGGCCAACCGCCAGCTCCCAGCTCCAGTTTCGGCCATGCTCCCTTCGCGGGTGGGCCAACCAGTCCCAGCCCTGATCACAGCCCTCGGCTATGATACCTTCTGAGGCCATTTGGCCAGCTCAGTCCCAGTTTCTCAAGCCCAGAAGAGCTACATTACTGGATAATGACATACAAACAACCAACACCTAGGCGTCAACCTACAACCGATACATCCCAGAATCAGTTCCCGACCTTAACCAAGTAGGCCGCCACGCCTGGATAGGCCTACGCCAACCCTACACTAGGGCTTTCTCCCTACTTCCGAGCAACCGACACTCAGTTCCCAGTACCCAAAATACAGTCGCACCACTCCCCTTACCCATTCTTTTATCCCAGCTCTAGTTTCGGGTAAAACCCAGTCCCCTGCCCCCTACGCCGGTACGTGTTAAAACAATCAAGCACGACCGACAGTAAGTGGTAGCCATCCCTTGTACCCAACCCTATTCCACAGATTGGGGAAAGAAGAACAACTCAGCAAACAACAACACCAAAATCGGAGTTTGTCATTGATACTCTATAAAAGGGAGCCCAAGACATGCCCTTGGGGTAACAAAAAGACATATAGCCTGGATAACAAAAAGAAAAGAGAAAGAGAGGTGATACAATCATATCTCAGCCTCGCCCCCCATTAGGCGAGACTCCGCAGCCGCAAGCTCCACCTCCAAGGTCGACGCGAGCTGAACACTAGCCTCGGCCCCGGCTTCGGCAGTCTGCCACTCCACTCTAGCAAGCTCTACGGCCTACCGCTGCTCCTCTAAGGCCTTCTACAGGGCCTCAGCTCTGCTGGTCGCCTCGCTCAGCTGCCTGGCACAGGCCTGAGTAAGGATACGGTCGCGTCGGCAAGCCTCCTCTGCTCGGTCGCAGCTGACGCAAGCTGAACACACTGCTCCTGTGCCTCTCGGATGGCCGCCAGTCACTGTGCCCGCTGCTCCTGAGCCTCCAGAAGTCGCAGGTACTCCGCCCAGATGCCGGCGAAGCCAGACATCCAGGGCCCACGAGGGAATCCAAGGCCATGGTAGCCGTGGGTGCACTCCCTCAGCCGCTGCCGAAGCTCCTCTGGAGAAGGCAGGGGATCACCCCCTACATAGCCCCGTGCTCGCTGGAGCAAGGCCTCCCCTACGCTGGGGTCTAGCAGCGGCTCCGGTGGTGAAACAGATGTAGGCCACTCGATCCCCAGCTCGAGAGAGGAGTGACCCATCTCAGCCAACACACTGGAAGGACCTGTACAACCCCATCGAACACGAAATGGGTCAACAATGTTCATGGCTTCCATATGACAAAACAAGGTGAAAAACCTGAGAATGGTCCTGACTCTCACCTGGTGTGGCTCCTGCCATGCCTGTAACTTCCCCGCTCAGGGTCGACGAGGGTAACCTTCCCTCCACCCCGGTAGTGTCCCCTGCTGGAGTCGGAGAGGGTAGGGACTCCCCTGTAATCCGATTCTCCCCAATGGCCGTTGAGGTGATAGAGGGCTCTCCCCGACCCTCCTCGAAGGGAGCCGATGCGTGCTCCTGCTTAGACTCCAGTCCTGGACAAAACACAAAAATGTCAGCACTCTGCCATAAACTCTATATCAAAGCCAATGCGGAGGCAAGGAGAAGTAGCATATACCTTCCAACATCGCCTCCATCTCGGCGACCCCGGCAGAAGAGGCCTCGGAGGAAGAAGAGCTCGAGCTCTCGTCAGTCTCCATTGTGGCGCTGCCACCCCCCGAAGAATAAGACAAGGTCTCTGATGAACCCCCGACCGTGGGCAAATCAGGGGCACCTGTACATCAGGAAGCCAGATTAGGCTACTATCAAGTCCTGCCTTACGTGAAGATAGCTCCCTAGTCGAAGGTGCTAGGGAAGAAGCTCACTAGTCGGGGCGTCCCCTTCAAAAACCCCCTCAATGTCGACGAACTCCTCATCACCCCCAGCAATAGCTGTGACGGGAGGCTCGTCTCTTGATAGCTAGTCCGTGTCCCGAGGGAGCTCTCCTTCCTCCAGAGGGGAAGAGGTACCTGCAATCCACCCCAGTCAAAGCTCAGCACGGGTGGGAAAGCCAAATAATCCACCCTAAAGCGATTAAGTGCTCAGTTACATACCTGATGGTCCTACACTGGAGGAATCCACCAGCCCCACCGTGCAGGCCAACACCACGGTCGGCAAAGGTGGGAGAGGCACCTTCATCAGTAGCGGCGATGGTCTACTCAACGTGTCCTCAACGGTGGTTGGGGGCACGGAAGTCACCGGTCCGGGCTCATCTCCAAAAGATGGCAGGGCCACTGACGGGCTGGCATCCACCAATTCTCAGATCATCTCCAGGCGTCCTCACCTGCCAAACCAGCAACATAAATCAGGTCAATAATTATGGCTTGCTGAAAAAAGAGTTCAACAACGATGGGAAGATCCCCTCAACGGCAATCGGGCACTCACCCCGATAACTACTGGGCACCGTGGGCCTTAGCTCGTTGGCCTAGCCAGGCACTTCACCCTGTGCCCCCAGCAGGGGCCCCGGTCCCTAGTGCCTTTGCCTCCCCTGCATAATCCAGATAGTCACAACGAATAATCAGAGACAAACCAAAGCTGTGGCATGCGCCCAAGGTTAGAAGCTCCTACTTGCACAGGCTCCTCCCGTAGCTTTCCATGACTCGAAGTCGGGGAAGTCCTCCTTGTTAGGAAGAGGTTCGCTCATCAAACGCATAAGCTCCTCTATATCAACCTCCCCTCTGGTTCCCTCTTCATGCGGGGAGCCTGCCTCCCGAGGGGGCGAGAAGGTCGCCTCCATGCTAGTCTCCTACAGAGCTGCAACAGATAGACGAGTCCAAAAAAATAGAATTAGTCAATCATATTGGCCAAACCAAACAAAAACAAAGGGGTCATGGCGACACTTACTCAAGGTCATCTCCTCCTCAACTTGCTCTCTAGTCTCGGGTCCCTCAGACGACCCACCAGTTTCGACCGCTGCATCCTCCACACGAGGGCGTTTCCTTCAGGGCTGCAAGCTTCCATCCTCACCCCCTGAGGATGTTCCCGTAGAGGGCTTGTCCCCCTCTGCCACAGAACATGTCGACAAACACAGCATTATACAACACCTTAGTTCTGTACCTAAGAATTACATAATGAAAGGGAGAGAGCAGACTAAAGGAGGAAAACCTAACCTGGAGCCCCAAAGGGAGTCGATGGTAAAGGCACCAACTACTCAAACCCCAATGCCATGGCTCAGGCCGCCATCGCGACGGCCTCCCGAATATCGCATGGAGTACGTGCACACTCAACCTGGGACACGAACTCCACAGGTCCAGCTGACTCGATCGCATGGGCGATGTGCCGTCTCCAGTCATCAACCGTTGTATCGGCGAAGCTCCCATGCGGGAGCTCCCAGTCCAGCGACCCTCTGCCCCGAATACCACAATCAGAAAAGAGCTGAGCCCACCAGGCCCTAGGTTCCCTCGGTCAAGACACCTTCACTCCAGTCACTGTCGCCGATGCCCATCCCAGGGGCTTTAGTGTCCCTCCGCTGCTTCGGTGTTGCTTCCCTATGGTTTTGATGATGTCTCACACTATAAATCAATCTTCTATCTCTAGATTTATGCTGGTTCATCACCTAAGTGAGTACAGTTCATATGTTGTTTCATTATCTCATCTATCTACACTGTTTGGTTAATATGGATAGTAGTGGGTCGACTCATCAGCAAGGGTGGGTCGACGCATCAGAACATTGATAGTCTGGGTACCAAAGTCTATACACAAGCTTGATCTATTAAGTCTGTACATTGGCATAACTTCTTCAAGTCTGTACATCGGACACCTTCTAACTGAAGTCTATACACTGGTCTTAATATTCTAAGTCTGTACACTGTCCGACCAGTTAAGTCTGCACATTGCCAAAGTCAGTACAGCTCAACTCTATACATCCTTCCAAGCTTCAACTCTATACACTGGATTGTCAAGCTTCATGTCTATACATTGGCTGCTGCATTCTCATGAAGTCTACACATCCGATAGTGTAAGTTTATACATCGCCCAGTGTCATGCTTGCATAGTCTGTACAACGCCTGCTTTACTCACTCAAAGTCTACACATTGCATGTCAGCAGGCTCGCACACACTAAAGTTCATACATTGCACAAAGTCTGAACATCGCCTCATGCATTATCTTCAGCAAAGTCTGAACATTGCTTCAGAGATAGCTTCAGCCAAGTCTATACATCGACTGGCAGTCTTCATGCTAAGTATATACATTCCTTGAGTCCAAGTCTGTACATTGCCTTCAAGGCACCAAGTCTATACACTGGACTCTGTTTCACCAAGTCTGTATGTTAGGGTGTAATGCACGGATACAGAGGGGGGTGAATGTATCCTTCTACAATTAATGCCCAAATAAAAACTCAAGTGCTGGACACAATCTCAGAATAAAACCAAATTTAATTAAACCAATGAGCAAACACATGAGACGCGCCTATTCAAGCGTCTAGCGGAAGCACACTCACAATGCAAACCACTGCTCAAGAGATTTTTAGGTGGTTCGGTCCTCCAGACCTACATCCACCCCACACTCAACCAAGTGTGGCTACACTAACAGCTGGGCAACACAGCTTGCCAACAGAAGCTGATACACAGCTTACCCAGGGGAACAAACTCCCCTCTTCCTCCTACCTGGAGGGAACCTCTAGCACCCCACGGTCACTAGAAACCAGAGACTCGCGTCTCTCTTCCTCTATACCAAGAGGGAACCCCACTGGTAGCAGCCCCACTACCAGTGAACCAGCCAGTAGCACTCTGCTACCAGCAACCCACCAGAGGCAGATCCTCTCTTCCTCCAGACCAGGAGGGACCCCTGGACTTGCAACCCACAAGCCCAGAACCGGAGATCAGATCTCCCTTCCTCCAAACTGGAGGGAACACACAAGTGACTTCTAGCCACTTGCAGACTAGAGGTCGCAGACCTCTCTTCCTCCAGACCAGGAGGGACCCGACCTCAGTCCAGAGGATCAGAAGTACAAAGCTAACCAAATGAAAAAGGAAAAAAATAAGAAAGGAAAAATACACAGCGATCAGAAAGCTGTAAAGAAAGATAACACAGATGTGGCTCACATGGAGCTGACTGGCCTGGATTTGATTCAAGGTCCAGTAGACAGATCTTCAGGTAAGCTTCTCTTCCTCTTCTCTTCTCTCTCACTTTCTTTTTCTCTTAACCCTCACGAGCTCTCTCTCTCTCTCTTTCTCTTCTTCCACTTTCGTAGGCACTCTCTGTCTCTTCTCTTCTCCTCTTCTTCTGCTCTTTTTCTCTCTCGATCTCTGCTCCTCTATTCTTTTTGGCTCACACTCTTTCCATTTGCTCGATCAGCCTTTCTTCTTTTTATATCAGCAGCCAGCAGGAGGATAGGGTACAAAGTGTGTGTGCCTCCCACGCTCGATCCAGAACCTTCCTGCCACGTGCCCTTTTCGAATTAGTTCCTCTAGGATTGGATCACGTGCAGCCCAGTTATTGGGGAATATTCTTCCTCGGACCTGCAAGGAGATAAAGACCATTAATACTCAGAGTTCGCTATATATATCTACCTGAAATGAGTCGGTTGACACTCAAGCTGAAACAGCACCAGGTATGTAGGAACGACAAGAGGTGCACTATACTGAGAACGACACGAGATACAGTGGTGACAAAACAAACACTACAAAGAGAATGACACGAGGTTCAAGGGTTACAAAACAAATACTACAAAGAGAACGACACGAGGTGAAACGACACTTTACTAAAAAGACTTGAATACACACGAAAACAACTCGAGTACTAAGTTGCTTGAACGTACGAACGACTCGAAGACGAGGACGACACGGGCTGACAACAACTCGAGGATGAAAACGGAAACCGACACGAAGTGTGGTTACAAAACAAGAAAGACACGAGGTCTAGAAAAAGCAACACGAAGACAGAAATAACAAAGAAACGACTCGAAGTAAGGACGACATGGAGACACTTAAAGCTTGAATTTAGAGAAGAATGCACGAAGTAAAATCAACACAAAGACAGAAGACAAACACGGCTATCACGACACGTGATGAAGCAGTGAAACCAAAAAAAAAAAAATGACTCGAGGAACAACAGTAAGTGACACGAAAACACAAGAGCAAACATAAAAGATGACTCGAGATGAGCAACTAAATACTGAGGAAACGACACGAGGTTCACAGGGAAACGACTCGAAGTTCGTCAGAACAATTAGAGCTGCTTCAGTAAACATCACGAAGACAGAAGGTGAAGCGACTCGAAGTTACAGGAAATCAACACGAAGTATGAAAGAAACAATACAGACACACAAAGTACTACCTCATAGCAGTTTTCCTGTGAACAAACACGAAGCTAGTTTCCAAATGGCACGAAGACAACCTCTGAAAATAACTAAATTGGCTTGAGGATTTATTTTATCACAGAGAAACATTTTTGTTCACAAAGGCTCATAGTGTTGTCATCATCAAAATATGTAAAAACTCAACACTGTACACTCCACATCTTTTCCTACGCTTGGCCAAGTCCATACACTCATACATTTCCCTACGCTTTCTTGGCCAAGTATATACATCGCTAAGCCTGTACACTGCATTCTGCTCAAACGTTCAAAACCTCAAAGTCTGTGCAGCGTGAAGTCTATACATTAGCTCAGGGGCTTCAAGTCTGTACATTGAACTGCTCTTCAAAGTCTGTACAGAGGCTTCGAATTAACAAGTCTGTACATCGGCTTCATTCGCTCAAGTCCATACATCCACAGTGGACTTTCAAGTCTGTACATTGGCTTCACGCTTTCCAAGTCTGTACAGTGGTTTCGAATTGACAAGTCTGTACATCGGCTTCACTCAATCAAGTCTATACATCCACAGTGGATCATCAAGTCTATACATCCACAGTGGTACTTCCATGTCTGTACAACGCTGAAGCCTTCACAAGTCTGTACACTGCTTGAGCCACACCAAGTCTGTACATTGCTTCAAGCGATTCAAGTCTATATAGACTGCCTTCACATTCAGAGTCTGTACATCGGTCCTACAGCCGATCGTCTCATTTAGAACTTTGCAAGTCTGTACAGCCGAGCGTCTCATGCATCATCTCACTCTGGCAAAGTCTATACACTGGCTCAAGCTTGTCGAAGTCTATACATCACCGTTGGGCATCAAGTCAATACACTGTTCACCGTCTTATTAAGAGTCTTGCTTCAAGTCTATACATTGTGTTGTTCGACCACAACTCTATACATTCGGTTGTTATAACTTGAGTCTTCAGTGCTCACAACACACTGGTTCCAAGTCTGTACATTGGTTAGGCTTCGTGAAGTCTATACAGTGGCTGAAGCTTTGTAAAGTTTACACATTGGTAAGGCTCGTTTGCATTGTTCATCACATGTCTATACACTGCCTTTCATGAGCTTATCCATTAAGTCTATACATTGCTTTGGATAGCCCTGAACTAACTAAGTCTATACACTGAGTACGCTGAAGACCTCCAAGTATATACATTCTCACATGATACACACTTGGTTAACTATTGTTTCAAGTCTATACACTCTCTCACGTTGTACACACTTACTCAGGTGCTGTTTCTGAAGTATATACACTTGTGTTAATAGCCTGAACTAACTAAGTATATACATTTCTTCTATCTCTGTCTGCAGGCGATTCAGGCTGATGATTGGGCACGTGAACCGAGGTTGGCACTTGGCACGTGATCCAAGAAACCATGAACATGACACGTGGATGGCAACCTAGTCAGGATGCTGCCATGTGGTCGAAATTCAAATGATCTGGCAAAAAGTTCATGGGCGGGAACCTGGCAGCCACATGCCCAATATCTGCTATAAATATAGAGCTTCGTCCTTCAGTAGAAGCTTGATCGTGAAAAGAAAAAGGCAGAAGGCATTTTTGTGTGAGGCAGCACGATCCAGAAAGGAGAAAGAGCAGAGAGTCCCATATTGTCCAGATCTGAGAGGAGTATGTTCGAGAGAGAGAGAGCAGTGTTTGTGGCTTGATGAATTGCTTCCTTTGAAGCTACATTTGTATTGGTTTCAGAACTGACTGCTTCTTCGTTGGTCTTTGTTTCTATTTCGTTTCCTTTTATTTTGTTCATTCTTCTGATTCGAATTGGTTCCCCTCCGGTGTGTGGAGGAAGGGAGAGGTGTCTCCGGTTCTGTTCTAGCTGGTAGCTAGAACAGGTTTCAAGTTCTGTGGGTAGCAGAGCTTGGTTGAGGGATTTGTTTCCCTTGGTTGTTCAAGCTGTGTGGCAGCATGTTGTTCGCAGACTGAGTCTGCAGTGTTCTAGCATTGTCTAGTGGAATCCTCATTCTAGTTGGAGTGAGGGGTGGATGTAGATTGCGGACTGCAATCGAACCACCTAAAAACCGAGTGCCTCTTTTGTGGTTTGCTGTTATTATCTGCGCTCTCCATCTGCTTGTCTCTTTGCTTCCATGTGATCAGCTCTTCATCCTCATTTACCTATACTATCTTGTTTGGTGACTGCATTTGCATTTCTCTGTGTGCAGGTTCAGGAGGGGCGTAAGCAGTAGAATTAATATTCCGCCTAAGTTTTTACAAATTGGGAGTGATCTATTCATCCCCCCCCTTCTATATCACTCTTGTTGTGCTAACATTTGGTATCAGAGCAGGTTTACGCCATGTGGACGAACGGTCAAGGAAATGCTGGTGGCCCTAGAACCTTCATGGCCGAAGGTCAATCCATTAGTCGCCCTCCGTATTTTGATGGTAGTAACTATCTGTTTTGGAAGAACAGGATGGAAGTGTTTATCAGGGCTCAGAGCCATAAACTATGGAGAGTAATTACTGTTGGGCCATATGATCTGCCACCAAACGAGGACGCTTGGACAGATGACCATGTCAAGCTCTCTTCACTCAACTGGACGGCGCTGAACATCATCCAGTGTGCTGTTCATCCAGAGGAATATGCCCGTATATCTGCATACAGGACTGCCAAGCGAATGTGGGATGAGCTGTAATTGATCTATGAAGGTACAGCTCAAGTGAAAGCCTCGAAGGTAAACCTCTACACTTCTAAGTATGAAATGTTTAGGATGAATGCAGATGAGAATATAACTGAAATGTATGTCAGGTTGTCCTTGATCACAAACACTCTTAAAGAGCTAGGGAAGGATCTTGCTGAGGCAGATATAGTCAGGAAAATCCTTAGATCTTTATCCCCGGCATGGCACACTAAGGCCATTGTGATTGAGGAGTCAAAAGATCTGACTACCTTGACTGTGAATGAGCTCATAGGATCTCTTATGACCTATGAGATGAATTTCAAAGGAGGTGGAGAAGGAAGTGAGAGGAAGGGTAAGAATGTGGCTCTAAGGGCATCCCGCAACAAGGGTAGCAATAGCGGGAGCAGCAGCAGTAGCCCCGAGTCCGAGTCCGAGCTTGAAGGTTTTTCAAATCTCGACCAGGAGGAGCAGGCAATGCTCACTAGACAGTTCAGAAAATTTTTGAAGAAAAAGGGAAAGACCTTTAGGAAGAAGAAGCCACACTCTTTCAACAAGAGTGCTGAATTTACTAGTTACAGGGATAGAAATCCTAAGAGACTGACTTATTTTAATTGTAACAAACAGGGACATATGAAAGGCGAATGCCCAGACCTCCAGAAGAAGGGTCCCTATCTTCAGAAGAAAAACATAAAGGTGCAGAAGAAGAAGAAGCCACAGGCGATGGTCTGCACATGGAGCGAGGAAGAAGAAGACCTCGAAGACGCTTCCTCAGAAGAATATGAAGATGGAATTTACCTTATGGCAAACAGTGAAGAGGAGGTAATAAATGTTTTTGAAAATTTCTCAATTGATGACTGGGAGGATGCTTATGGTGAATTGTTAGATAAATTTAATTCTCTTAGTAAAGAGCACAGAGTTCTGAAAAGAAAATTTAACACAAATGTTGAAGAACAAACTCTGGTCTGTGAGGAAAATGAGAAGCTAAAAGAACAACTAGAAGAAATGACCTCACTAAGGAAAGAAAATGATAAGCTTAAGGGAGAAATTCAAGAAAGTCAAAAACAGCTCAATGAATTCAAAACTAAAATTGAAGAAAGCATGAATGAAATTAGAGTGAACTCAGAGAAATATGAAGCTGTGAAGAAAGTAAATGCTGAACTCCTGAAAAATTCTGAGTCCCTTCAAAAGGAGCTGGAAGACAAACAGAAAGTCTTAGAAAAGTTTGTCCAAGGAAAGACTAGTTTAGATGCTATACTAGGGACTAGGGTCAATTTTAATAAGGAGGGTCTAGGCTATGACCCAACCAACAAGAGACCCTTGCAATTCAAGACCATCACCTTCTGCCCAGAGAAGGGAAAAGAGAAGCTGGACACACCATCCAGCTCATACAGCTCTAAGGGAATTCAAAATCCTAAAGAAAACACAAAAACCAGTACTGGACAACCATTTAAGATGGGAATGAATTTTATGAAGAATAACACTAAGCCCACTCACCAGAACACAAATGGTAGATGGACCAAGAAAGTGAATCAGAATAAGAGCTGGAATTACAACAATCAGATGGGTCCAAACAAGACCTACTGGAGAAATAACTTTCATGGTCAAAAATATGTTAATCAACAAGCTTACAGGAAATTTCCTAGGAATAGGAAGACTAATGAATGGAATAGAACTCAATTCTCCAGTCCAGTTGGATTCAACTTTAATAAACCAGAAAGGAAGGTGCCAGAGAAAACCATGCTGAAGCAAATCTGGATACCTAAACACTTGATCAGAGATTTGAACAATGTCATTGGACCCAATTCATCTTGGGTTCTAAATCACTCTGCTTGATGTATTTGTGTAGGTCGGCCTGGCAGTTGAAGACAATAAGTGGTACCTCGACAGTGGCTGCTCCAGGCATATGACAGGAGACCGATCCAAGTTTAGCAAGATAGAGATGAAGCCAGGGGGTCTGGTCAAGTTTGTAGGAAAGAACAAAGGTAAAATAATTGGAGTTGGTACAGTAGGTAAGTCTTCCACAAACTCCATTGAAAAAGTCTTACTTGTGGAAGGGCTTCAACACAACCTGATTAGCATTAGTCAGTTATGTGACAGGGGTCACAGGGTTGTATTTGATGATAGTTCATGCAAAATCCTTGAAACAAATTCTGATATGGTTAAATTTGTAGCCAACAGGATTAATAATGTCTACATTGTAGACTTAGATGAGGAATCTGAATATAATATTTGCTTATCTGTTAACTCTGAAAATGATGCTTTTGAATGGCATAGACGTCTAGGTCATGCTAGCTTTACAACTTTAAATAAATTGGTCAAGCATGATTTAGTTAGAGGCTTGCCTAGAATTAAATTCAACTCGATATCAAAAGCATGTGATGCCTGTGCTCTAGGCAAACAGACCAAAAATTCCTTTAAATTAAGATCTGAGCCATTATCTTCTAGACCAATGGAAATTCTTCATATGGACCTTTTCGGTCCCACTAGAACTCAGAGTCTTAATGGAAACAGGTTTGGCTATGTCATCATAGATGACTTCTCTAGATATTCATGGATATTTTTCTTAGCAAATAAGAGTGATACATTTCAAAAGTTTAATCTGTTTTTCAATAAGGTCAAACAAGAAGGGAAATACAAGGTCTGTTCTGTTCAATCTGACCATGGAGGTGAGTTTGAAAACTCCATGTTTACTGATCTCTGTGAAAAAGAGGGACTAACTCACAGGTTTTCTTCTCCCAGGACACCTGAACAGAATGGGATTGTGGAGAGAAGAAATAGAACTGTGGTGGAGATGGCCCGAACCATGTTGATTGAAAGTAAATTACCTAGAAGGTTTTAGGCAGAAGCGGCCAATACAGCAACTTACATAATCAACAGGGCCATGGTAAGACCCATACACAAGAAAACACCCTATGAGCTTCTAAAAGGTAAGAAACCAAACTTGTTTCATTTCAAAAATTTTGGAGCAAAATGTTTTATTCATAACAATGATAAGAAAGATTTAGACAAGTTTGAAGCTAAAAGCTCCCCAGGAATATTCTTGGGTTACTCTGAAGTGTCAAGGGCATATAGGGTATTTAAGATATCAGATCAGAAAGTGGAAGAGTCTCCACACATCCTTTTTAGTGAAAAGAAAGATGTCTCTAATGTTGAAAATCTTGACAGGGATTCCAATCATGATGGGGATTTTCTAGAAGACCAACAAGAAGAAGAGAAGACTCAGCCGAGTGGAGAAACAAATTCCCCCAATCAGGAAGGGCCAAGAGTAACAGGTGAGTCTTCAACAAACGTTAGATTTCTAAAAGACCATCCATTAGATAAAGTCATAGGCAATCCTGAAGATCCTCTTCGGACTAGGTCTCATTTTAGAAATGTGAATAATGATGACTTAATTGCTTTAGTCTCACAAATTGAACCCAAAACAGTAGAAGAGGCTTTAGCTGATCAAGCTTGGGTCAATGCTATGTGTGAGGAATTAGGTCAGTTTGAAAGGAATAATGTCTGGGAGCTTTTCCCAAGACCAGATGGTATTAATGTCATAGGAACCAAGTGGGTGTTCAAAAATAAGATGAATGAAGATGGAATCATCTCGAGGAATAAGGCCAGATTAGTAGCCAAAGGCTACTGTCAGGAATTCGGTGTAGACTTTGATGAATCCTATGCACCTGTTGCTAGGATGGAAGCTATAAGATTGTTGCTTGCCTTTGCTTGTTCAAAGAATATAAAACTCCAACAAATGGATGTTAAAAGTACCTTTTTAAATGGAGTCATTAAGGAAGAAGTTTTTGTTGAACAACCTCCAAGATTTCAATACTCTCCTCAACCTAACCAAGTTTTCAGGTTAAACAAAGCCTTGTATGGTCTAAAGCAGGCTCCAAGAGCATGGTATGAAAGATTGTCTGAATTTCTGATCAGCAAGGGCTACAAAAGAGGTAAAGTTGATCAAACTTTATTCACCAAGGGCATAAACAGAGATCTCATCATAGTTCAGGTATATGTAGATGACATTGTATTTGGATCAACTAAGCATGAACTATGTGATAAATTTTCTACCATGATGTCTGCTGAATTCGAAATGAGCTTGGAACTGTTTAAGAGGTTTGGTATGGAAAACTTAAAGCACATTACAACACCCATGGGCACCAATACCTCATTGGATGCAGATGAGACAGGTAAAGAAGTAAATGCCAAACTTTATCGAGGTATGATTGGATCACTTCTTTACTTGACAGCCTCTAGACCAGATATACAATTCAGTGTAGGAATGTGTGCAAGGTATCAGTCTAGACCTACAGAATTACACATAGCTACAGTTAAAAGAATCTTTAGATATTTGTCAGCTACTCATTCTCTTGGTTTATGGTTTCCTGCATCTCACACACTTAACTTAGTAGCATACACAGATGCTGCTTATGCAGGCTGTAAACTAGACAGGAAAAGCACTAGTGGCCATTATGAATTTTTGGGAGGGTGTTTAGTGTCTTGGGGCTCCAAGAAACAACATTCTGTGGCCCTCTCCACTGCAGAAGCTGAATATGTGGCTGTAGGGAGTTGTGGAACACAAGTAATATGGATTAAACACCAGCTTCAGGACTACCAAGTAGACCTGGGGTGCACACCAATTTACTGTGATAATACTAGTGCCATCAATATTGCTAAAAATCCTGTTTTGCATTCACGAACCAAACACATAGAGATAAGACATCATTTTATAAGAGATGAGGTGTCTAAGAATAATTTTGAACTGATTCATGTAGGCACAGATAATCAGATTGCTAACATATTCACAAAATCTCTGGATAATGAAAAATTCACCACATTGAGAAGAGAATTAGGCTTATACAAATTGTCTTAATTATGAAGCTTGTTCTTGTTGTGAGGGGGAGTTATGTTTGTCTGATGTTTAGCCTTCTTTCATGCTGGTTTAAGGGGGAGTTCAGAATGCTTACTGGTTAGCTTTCAGGAATGCTTTGAGTAAGGGGAAGCTTTGAGATTATGCTGGATTGTTTTATTGAGGAATGCTATGCCTTAGGGGGAGCTGAGTTGTCATGTGAGAAGAGAAGTTCTTTGACAGATTCAAAAGGGCTGTCCAGATGTGTAACTTTGCTGGTCTTGCATGACTGATCTAGTGTGGTTCTCTCAGATAGTAGAGTGTCACTTATCTCTTAAGTCTATAAGTCAGTGACTCTAATCTCCAGTTAGAATCTTTCCTTTGGTACTCCTTCAGAGATCTGGAGTAATTGCATAAAGTATATCTTCCTACATTGTCATTGATTCTGGCTCAGGCCAAAACCTGTATGTCTTGATATCTGACCCAATCAACTTGAAATCTAGACTTCAAGACTCAATTCAAGAAATAGTCCTTTTGGTATTATTTTCAATCATTCTATCTCTTTAACTCAAGGGCTTAACAAACATGTTCTGTTTTGATCACTGAGAAACTGGGAGCTTCATCAATGAAATGAATATTTCTCCCATGTCATGAGGTGTCAAATGCTTAAAATGAATGAAAAGAGATGACAGAGCAATGGTGGCTTGCTGGTGAGTAACTGGGGACTCTGGCCTCTAATCAAGGTGTTTTCTCATGTCAAAAACCACAGTTACTAACTCTGCTCCTTAATAAAAAAAAAGGAGGAAGTAATGAGGTACTCACTCTGAGTAACTGGGGATTCAGGCCTCTAATCAAGGTGTCTCCCTAATGTCAAAGGTTTGAACTACCAACTTACTCATTGATCTTCTTGAAAATCATCTCAAAAGAAAAAAATTCCTTGTTGTTATGCAACTAATGGATTGCTTGTCTTCAATACCTTGAGAACACCTCTCTGATTTCGTCTTTTGCTGTCTTGTGGGATAGTTGAATGATCAGCTATATCTGGCCATACTTGTGAACTCCTGCTCTAAATCATCCACTATGTATGCTGATAAACTTGTCTATCATTCTACTTCTCTATTGTGTACTGGAGTTTAAAGAATCTTCTCTTGAGATTAGAAACTCACTTATTCTCTTAAGACCTACTAGTGACTGTCTGCACTAAGAAATTACTGCCCTTACTCTTCATGTTTCCAGCATTGTCATACATCCTGTATTTCTTTTTGATGATGTCAAAGGGGGAGAGAAGTTCTATAATATCAGTGAGTCTTGGATTTATCTTGAGCTTTGGGGGAGTCATGTTGCTTCGGGGAAGATATGTTTATGAGTTGTGGGGGAGATGAGAGTGTGTGGTAGGGAATGTTTAATTCATTTGCATGAGCATGCCTTGAATTTACTCTGTTTGTTGCAGCTGATATTAATTTCTTGTTGAACCTTGATATTGCTTGATTCATAGTGTTGCCATCATCAAAAAGGGGGAGATTGTAGCTTCCGTATGGTTTTGATGATGTCTCACACTATAAATCAATCTTCTATCTCTAGATTTATGCTGGTTCATCACCTAAGTGAGTACAGTTCATATGCTGTTTCATTATCTCATCTATCTACACTGTTTGGTTAATATGGACAGTAGTGGGTCGACTCATCAGCAAGGGTGGGTCGACGCATCAGAACATTGATAGTCTGGGTACCAAAGTCTATACACAAGCTTGATCTATTAAGTCTGTACATTGGCATAACTTCTTCAAGTCTGTACATCGGACACCTTCTAACTGAAGTCTATACACTGGTCTTAATATTCTAAGTCTGTACACTGTCCGACCAGTTTGCACATTGCCAAAGTCAGTACAGCTCAACTCTATACATCCTTCCAAGCTTCAACTCTATACACTGGATTGTCAAGCTTCATGTCTATACACTGGCTGCTGCATTCTCATGAAGTCTACACATCCGATAGTGTAAGTCTATACATCGCCAGTGTCATGCTTGCATAGTCTGTACAACGCCTGCTTTACTCACTCAAAGTCTACACATTGCATGTCAGCAGGCTCGCACACACTAAAGTTCATACATTGCACAAAGTCTGAACATCGCCTCATGAATTATCTTCAGCAAAGTCTGAACATTGCTTCAGAGATAGCTTCAGCCAAGTCTATACATCGACTGGCAGTCTTCATGCTAAGTATATACATTCCTTGAGTCCAAGTCTGTACATTGCCTTCAAGGCACCAAGTCTATACACTGGACTCTGTTTCACCAAGTCTGTACACTCCACATCTTTTCCTACGCTTGGCCAAGTCCATACACTCATACATTTCCCTATGATTTCCTGGCCAAGTATATACATCGCTAAGCCTGTACACTGCATTTTGCTCAAACGTTCAAAACCTCAAAGTCTGTACAGCGTAAAGTCTATACATTAGCTCAGGGGCTTCAAGTCTGTACATTGAACTGCTCTTCAATGTTTGTACAGAGGCTTCGAATTAACAAGTCTGTACATCGACTTCATTCGCTCAAGTCCATACATCCACAGTGGACTTTCAAGTCTATACATTAGCTTCACGCTTTCCAAGTCTGTACAGTGACTTCGAATTGGCAAGTCTGTACATCGGCTTCACTCAATCAAGTCTATACATCCATAGTGGATCATCAAGTCTATACATCCACAGTAGTACTTCCATGTCTGTACAACGCTGAAGCCTTCACAAGTCTGTACACTGCTTGAGCCACACCAAGTCTGTACATTGCTTCAAGCGATTCAAGTCTATACAGACTACCTTCACATTCAGAGTCTGTACATCGGTCCTACAGCCGATCGTCTCATTCAGAACTTTGCAAGTCTGTACAGCCGAGCGTCTCATGCATCGTCTCACTCTGGCAAAGTCTATACACTGGCTCAAGCTTGTCGAAGTCTATACATCACCGTTGGGCATCAAGTCAATACACTGTTCACCGTCTTATTAAGAGTCTTGCTTCAAGTCTATACATTGTGTTGTTCGACCACAACTCTATACATTCGGTTGTTATAACTTGAGTCTTCAGTGCTCACAGCACACTGGTTCCAAGTCTGTACACTGGTTAGGCTTCGTGAAGTCTATACAGTGGCTGAAGCTTTGTAAAGTTTACACATTGGTAAGGCTCGTTTGCATTGTTCATCACATGTCTATACACTGCCTTTCATGAGCTTATCCATTAAGTCTATACATTGCTTTGGATAGCCCTGAACTAACTAAGTCTATACACTGAGTACGCTGAAGACCTCCAAGTATATACATTCTCACATGATACACACTTGGTTAACTATTGTTTCAAGTCTATACACTCTCTCACGTTGTACACACTTACTCAGGTGCTGTTTCTGAAGTATATACACTTGTGTTAATAGCCTGAACTAACTAAGTATATACATTTCTTCTGTCTCTGTCTGCAGGTGATTCAGGCTGATGATTGGGCACGTGAACCGAGGTTGGCACTTGGCACATGATCCAAGAAACCAGGAACATGACACGTGGATGGCAACCTAGTCAGGATGCTGCCATGTGGTCAAAATTCAAATGATCTGGCAAAAAGTTCATGGGCGGGAACCTGGCAGCCACACGCCCAATATCTGCTATAAATATAGAGCTTCGTCCTTCAGTAGAAGCTTGAGCATGAAAAGAAAAAGGCAGAAGGCATTTTTGTGTGAGGCTGCACGATCCAGAAAGGAGAAAGAGCAGAGAGTCCCATATTGTCCAGATCTGAGAGGAGTATGTTCGAGAGAGAGAGAGCAGTGTCTGTGGCTTGATGAATTGCTTCCTTTGAAGCTACATTTGTATTGGTTTCAGAACTGACTGCTTCTTCGTTGGTCTTTGTTTCTATTTCGTTTCCTTTTATTTTGTTCATTCTTCTGATTCGAATTGGTTCCCCTCCGGTGTGTGGAGGAAGGGAGAGGTGTCTCCGGTTCTGTTCTAGCTGGTAGCTAGAACAGGTTTCAAGTTCTGTGAGTAGCAGAGCTTGGTTGAGGGATTTGTTTCCCTTGGTTGTTCAAGCTGTGTGGCAGCATGTTGTTCGCAGACTGAGTCTGCAGTGTTCTAGCATTGTCTAGTGGAATCCTCATTCTAGTTGGAGTGAGGGGTGGATGTAGATTGCAGACTGCAATCGAACAACCTAAAAATCGAGTGCCTCTTCTGTGGTTTGCTGTTATTATCTGCGCTCTCCATCTGCTTGTCTCTTTGCTTCCATGTGATCAGCTCTTCATCCTCATTTTCCTATACTGTCTTGTTTGGTGACTGCATTTGCATTTCTCTGTGTGCGGGTTCAGGAGGGGCGTAAGTAGTAGAATTAATTTTCTGCCTAAGTTTTTACAAATTGGCAGTGATCTATTCATCCCCCCTTCTATATCACTCTTGCTGCGCTAACATTCGGCTCCCAGAAGATGAACCTCGGCCACTCCGGGGCCACCGCGCTACAACCCGCTCGATCTCTTGGCGGATCTGAGCAACACGGGTCCTTAGGTACCCCTCATCCAGTGCAATAGCGGGTAGATCCTCCCTCAACAGGTGACTCTCCTCCGCCTTCCTGATTGCGGAGGCCTTCTGTCGGTAGAGGTGACTGTGGTCGAACCACCACCGGGCGTAGTGCACATCAAATCGTCCCCGACATCCCTGCCCCGGCATCGGGAATCGCTCCAGCTCCCAACGGCAGTAAAAATCCCACCAGGCCGCTGCAAGTAGGTGGGTATCCCTGCCCTTGAACTATCTGCCCGTCAGAGGGAACTCCCTGTTCGGCGGAATCCCCTGGTCGTACCCGAAATTCCTGGCAAAGCGATGCAGGTAGTTCGGCTCCAAGGAACTCGTCGCCGACCGGTGCAACGTCAACACGGCTGCTCGGGTGCTCAATATCCACTCAGTTCATGGTCCCGCATTGGCCACCCCCTGACCGAGGTGGGCGCTGGTCGCCCCTCCACCTGAAGCCCCCAGAAAGAGGCCAGAGTCCCTCGCTGTGCTCTCGAAGGGCAGTCCCTCCTCGCCCCGGGCGGGCAGATAACAAAGGGCCCTCCTGGCCCCCTCAAGCTGCTCCTCTGCATCCCTATCCGGCTGCCCAGTGAAACCAAATAGAAGTGATGGCCTCGGGTTCGCCATGGTACCTCACGTCACCAGCCCCGGGAACAGCAACCCAGCCCACACACTAAGATAGTGGGTCGGCAGGAGTATACTCCTCTCCCTCGATGCTGAGTTTTCTGCCAGAACTCCAAGTCCCTGGTAGATGTTGGCCAGTGCAGCGGGAGCTAGAGCTAACTGTCTCCCCTCGGCCAACAAGCAAGATGGCCACAACAACTCAGCTCTCAACAGCCTGTCCTCTCGGTGGGGAACTACAAAAGTCGCCAGCCAATATGCCAGATACGCTGTAAGGTGTGTCACATCTGGAAGAACGTGGGGATTCCACCCCTCCTATGGTGCATACACGTATCTGGAGTACGTCTAGAAGCATAGCTCCACCTTGGTGTACTCCTCCCACGGAGTCTGGTCCCTGGCGAACTCCTGATAGAAACAAAATGGCCCGTTGTAGAAATGACGGACACATACATTCGGTGGTACCCGGGGAGTCTGTGCGGCTCTCACTCTCCCTGCCAGAGCTAAATCTCTCCAGGTCTTTATGAGATACCGATAACTATAAGGCACTCGGTATCTTCCCAGCCCGTCAGTATGACTACGGTGGAGGTCATCCAGCACTACCTCCTCGTATCCCTCGCCACAGACCGGCAATCCAGAAATCCTGAACAGGGACCACAAGTCCAGTGTGGTCTCTCCCTCTGTTGTTGCCACCGTGTTCCAATGACGGTTGAAATGCTCTACCAAGCCCTGTAGTAGTCCGGTGTAGTACGGGTACGCGTACAGAGCGGTAGTCACCGCGTACCTGATCTCAACGCGATCTAGCAACACCCGGTAGTGGTGGACAATCCCCATCAGCCACTCAGTGGCACCCTGGCGGCAGTAGTGTGACGGGATCACTGCCCAACGACCATACCAGCTAGTGACAGTCTGTCACATGACTCCATTCAGCATGATGTGATCATCATAGCCCTCTCCAGCATACTGCAAACCAGTAGGCTCCAGTACCAACCCAGCGGTCCCCTCTATCTTCGTGTGATGGTGACCGTGCAAATCCCAGCTAGCGGGGCCAATCGGCCCAACCCTGACTCCGGACTGCTCCGCCATGCCAAAGAACCCCAGGCAATCAACACTGGGAAACTGACGCTGCCTCCAGTAGTCCTCCAAGAATCTCGGATAGCTGTAAAAGGCTGTACCATGCAGGCTGTCCCTACCAATCAAGATGGCCCTCCTCCATGCCAGGAGGGACATAGCCTTGGATGAACTCAAATAGGTGACGATCTAGGGGGAACCCCAATGGATAGCCTCCGCTCCGGTCGTAACTGTACAAACCATCAGCCTCCAGAATCCCGGCCACCTCCATGGCCCCTGCTCCAGCTGCTCTCTTACCAATCGGACCCTCAGCCACTGTCGTATGGCCCCAGTCCAGCTGCTCTATACCAGCCACAGTAAACACCGGTGGACCCAGAGGAGGCATCGGCCGCTCAGTCCGCCGCACCCAGTGATCTTCCTCCCGAGCCATCCGCCAAGGACTCGTCCATCTCTGCCGAACTGTGCCATCGCTACAAGACAGGGCACCCAGAAGAATAGTCAGTATACCAGAAAATCAGCATATACCGCACAGCAAAATAAAGGCACATGAAGTGTCAAAATACAACTACAACAACTAAGAAGGAGGGTTTCACGGGTCGTACGCCCTCGTCTCCGCCTCCGACGCACGACCCGTGGGGGGCATTTGTTGTACACGGACTCTTTCCCAACAAAAATAACAAGGAGTAAGGGTTCGGGCATTTCCCCGAACACCTTCAAGGCACAGGCTATCTAGCCCTTTCTACAACCCTGCGGGTCCCTACACGGGTCCTGACCAACTTGCCGTGACACGCGGCGGCACAAGCAATTGTCCGGGGTCAACCCAGGCCACTCACATACGGGCTTTGCCCGTATCCTACACGGCCGCCCGGGACCACCCGGGGGCACCCCGACGTTAAGCCACGCCACGTGGCACCCATTGAAAGGGCCGCGGGCCCACTCCGAGACATTTCTTTCAACCCTCCAAGGTCAAAGGGAGACCCAAGTAAGTCAACCATAGGCTTTGGAGGCCCGCAGCACGTGCATACGGCTCACACACGCGTGTTCGGCATATTTTCAAACACCTTGTGGGCGCATATGTTTCAGCCCTTCTACACAAAACCACGGGCCACCCCATGGTTCCAGCACACAAATGGGGTCCTGCAACGACCCCCCAGTAAGTCGGGGCCACCCTCGACCCTCAGATACGTGGCAATGAGCCACTCAATTTCAACACTCGGGCAAAACCTGAGGCTACCCTATCAACCCGTCGTGCAATGCGGCACACAGCCCAAGATGTTACCCACGTCCACAAAATGCCCTCTCTTAGCTCCCACGAGCTCCTATCGTCAATCCAAGGTCCGACGTATGGCCCCTCAGTCATCTACCCAAGTCGTTCGGCAATCCGGGGTGTGTGGGGCATTTACCCGAACACCTTCCGAGCGACTACGACAACTCGAAGAACAACAGCCCCCATGGGCCCGTTCCAGCTTCCCGGAGTTCAGAGTCCGTCGAAGGACAATCCCAAACAACACAAGAAGACCCACGGGGGCCATCCCCCGGGGTTACGGTCGGCCCGGGGCCAGTTCACCCCGGGACATGGCCGTGCGTGCCCCAGGGAGGGCGAACTCCCTGGGGGCCGTGCCCTCCCTCCAGCCCGGTGGTCCCACGACCCCACTCAGCCCAGTTTGTCCCATATACAGTCCTACGACGCGGTTCGTCTACCGTACCAGCTCGAGGAGTCAACACGCGGAAGCACGGAGCGACAGCACGATGGGTTCGCCCTCCGGTCAACGCGTACAAGTCTCGCAAGCTTCCACGTATCCTCCCTAGCTAATTGTCCTTTTATTTCTTAGTCAAATTAGGAAGAAAATGGGCCCCAAAAAATGAATTTTATAGGGTGGGACCGCCCCACCTCTCTCCTTGGCGCCAGTCCGCCTAAACCCCCCATGGGGCGGGGGGGTTTACGTGGACCAGCTCACCCCCCCTGGCTGGTCCGCGTAAACCCCCATTCAATTAAAAAAATTTAAGTTTTTCAAAAAATAAAAAAATAGAACCAGCCCGCCTAAACCCCCATAGGGGGGGGTTTACGCGGACCAACTCAGCCCCCTGGGCTGGTCCGCATAAACCCCTTCCCCCTCTCTCTCAGCCCGTGTAACCCCAACACTATTCACTTGGGTTTACGCGGACCAACTTACCCCCCTTAGCTGGTCCGCGTAAACCCCCTGTGACCCTTCAACTTTCCCTATAAAAACCTCTTAGGCGCTCAAGGGATGGGGATCTGGAATCAAGCATCTAGCATCCAGAACATCAAACGTCAAGCGTTGGCGTCACCGGCTTCTCTCCAAGGCTTCGAGCGGCTCCAAGCAGCGAGCTAAGAAGAATTGTGCGTGGGTGACTTGTTCGTCGGCCTAATACGCCGGGGGTATGTTATTCGCACTCCCCTCATGCCGTATATAGTCGTCACACACATGTCAACACCCACCGTATGTGAGACGCTACGACATGGGCGAACGTCCCCTCATGCCGGGATTTCCCCTCGCGTGCCCGTCGGTTGCAACCACACGCGTACCATGACCTCATGCTCTCTCGCAGTCACAAGGCCATGTTCAACCGCTCAATTTGAGTCGTGATCGACCCTTGCCCAGACACTGGATCGATGTATCCCTCCAGTTATCCAGTCGTAGGCCCCCGTTCGGAGTCACGGCCCTGGCCCACGCCACGGGAGGAGCCCTCTGTAAAAATGCATATGTGTTCATTCATCACGCATCGAACCGGGGACCGGCTAGCACGTCGGAGTTGTCCTGTGGCATGCGCCAGTTGTACCTTGGCCATTACGGCTTTTCTGTAAAGAAGTATACACCTCAGTATAACACCGCCGATTGGACGAGTGCTCTCACACCCACATTCAGGCCCTCAGTTTTCTATCTACACCACTTGGCATCTGTGCCTAACACCCCAGCCCCAGTAAATATCCCTCAGCCAAAAGTGCACCTGCAGCTGCTAAATGCTCCGGCCCTCAACCCATGGCTTCAGACATATATACAAACTTTTCTTTAGCATAGAACGAAGGTATTCGGATTCAATCCGATGTAAATAAACACCGGTTGCTTGCAGCCGGTGGGGAAAGACGTCCAGTACACGATTCCCGCAATCGCCTAAAGCACTCGCACCCATTGAACCTCTTCTCTTCACGTGTCACCCGATCACCTGAGTCCACGTGCCGCGCCCTAGTGGCGCTTCCCCGGTCAACCCTTGGTTCCATGAGTGATTGTCGAGAAATCGACTGGCACGCCCGCACCCTGTCTGGTCAACCCTTACCCTGACATTGTCGTGCCATTCGACCCTTTTCGACTTTCCGTAAAAGGAGAGTGCCAGATACCGCCGTGAGAGGCATGCAACCATAAGGAGGATACCTGAGATACATCAAACTCCCATATTTTCCTTCCCCGTTGTATCCCTTCCTTCACCCCGGTTATTCAGCATAATAATAAAAAAATCCACAGCGACAAAGTCCTAGGGAAAAGACATGTCATAGGATAAGTCCAAGGTTAAGGACCCACACCTATGAGACTAGGAAAGAAAACTTCCAACCCATGTGAGAGGAATTGGGTAGAACCCGGGATGAGCTAGTTGTTTAGAATATATCTTAAAGCTACCTTTCTTTAAATCCTATGGAGAATAATAAACCTATCACTCTTCTCAGGTACCTCATTCTTATGATGGCTCACCGTGTTGATTGGGGTGGAATGCAACAAACCGTTGCGGGTCTCACTCAAGCATTACAGAATATGGCTCAAGCCGGCACAGGGGCAAGAGCTGGAGACCTACACCGCAATTTTCAGAGCTTAAATCCTTCGCGATTTTCAGGTTCTTCTAATCCTGATGAGGCAGAAAAGTGGATCGATGAAATGAAACGTATATTCGAGGTCATGCAATGTGCCGAGCAAGAAAACATTCGTCTAGCCACATTCCAACTCAATAAAGATGCTCGTACATGGTGGAAGTCAGTTCCTACACCGCCAGTAGATGTACCACATACTTGGGAAGGTTTTCTTATGCTCTTCCGAGCCAAATATTTCTCTGAACACGTCAAGGAGCGGAAGGCTATGAAATTCACTTCTTTGCGCCAGGGCATGATGTCAGTGGCAGAGTACGAACTCCAGTTTTCTCGACTAGCACCGTATGCTCCTCACTTGATTAATACGGAGTTATTAAAAGCCAATTGATTTGTGGATGGTTTAAGGCCCGACTTTATTCAGCAACCCGTGATAGCAAGAAGAGATCCCGGAATGGGAGTGGTCGTGGCTACCACAGGAACAAGAAGGTTAAAGAAGAAGAAAAGCAAGTCATGGCGGCTTGCATGTTTTGCGAGAAGTTCAGCCACTCAATCGAAGAATACTGGAAGCTTCTCGGCGCTTGATTACGATGTGGCAGTCGGGAGCACCGCATGCCGAATTGCCCCCTTATGAAGGAACAATCTTCTGGTGGTGGACGTAAGCGACAGGCTCGTCTCAATGCTATTATGGAAGATGATGAAGCGTCCAAGAATGATGGGTTAATGGAAGGTACTATCTAAATTTATTCCCATCCTGCATTCGTACTATTTGATACTGGTGCTTCTCATTCATTTATATCTACTACTTTTGCAAAAACCTTGTCAGTTTCATCAGTTCCTCTACCTTCGGACCTAGCAATCACTACACTGTTGGGTCCCGGAACCAAACTTACAACCTACTACCCCGATAGTGAAGTAATGGTAGGAGGTCACAATCTTCCTAAAAACCTCGTATGCCTTAACATGGAATGTTATGATGTAATTTTAGGTGTAGATTGGCTTGTAGACCATGACGCCTATATAAATTGTCGCAATAGGATAATCTCTTTTCGGAAACCTTGTCTTCCGAGATTTTCTTTCCTTGGTATCAAATATAGGAAGCATCCTACTATTATTTCATCTCTTCACGCTTGCAAGCTTATTTCGCAAGGATGTGAAGCCTTTGTTGTTTCCGTAGTCATTACTGAGTCCAAGGAAGTCATCTTAGAAGACATCCCCATTGTAAATAAATTTCTCAATATATTTCCATCTGAAGTTCCGAGTTTACCTCCCGAAAGGGAGGTTAACTTCACCATTGAACTCACACCTGGAGCAGCACCTGTTTCAATAGCTCCCTACAGGATGTCTCCCACAGAACTCAAGGAATTGAAGAAACAACTTCAAGAGTTATTAGACAAGGGTTTCATTCGACCTAGCACATCCCCTTGGGGTGCGCCGGTTCTGTTTGTCAAGAAGAAGGATGGATCCCTCATGCTATGTATCGACTACTGGCGACTGAATCAACTCACAATTAAGAATAAATATCTGTTGCCGCGTATCGATGAACTCTTTGATCAGATTTCAGGAGAAGAATATTTCTCCAAGATAGACCTCAGGTCAGGTTATCATCAGTTCAAGATCAAAGATGAAGACATTCACAAAACTACTTTTCGGAGCAGATATGCCCACTATGAATTCATGATAATGCCATTCGGGTAACTAATGCCCCGACAGCATTTATGCAACTCATCGGTAATGTCTTCAGGCCTTATTGATGTGACACGACCCCTCAGACTTAAATTTGCCAGCAATCGAACCGAACGGCGGACCCACTCAAGCGGATTCATCGGCGTCGCGCACACCCTGGTCCGTAGGTGGACCGGCGATCGTGGTGAGGGTACGAGGATGGACCTCGCCTTTCCGGGGATTTGACTAGCTTGGGATGAACCCCTAAGGGCCTAGGATGCCCAATTCCGTGGGCGGCCAGCACGCCAAGGGCGTGGGATGTAGTGGCTCTCTCACAACTCACCCCGCGGTGGACACTCGATTTGATTGATTTTGGATCGGGCACTCCCTCGCCACCGACGGAACTAAGAAGCAATACTAGTTAAGCAAGAAGTGCTAACCAAGAGGAGCGCAACCAGGAGCTCACCTGATCGGCGTGAAGACGCCGATCCCAGCCGGAGACGAGGGCGAGCGGGGAAGCGTGGGTTACCCGCACGCCGCGCCGATGAAGCTTCGGCCGATTACCTGCTAATACATGCACTACTCCTCACGCAGGAGGGGGAACATGGGGTGGGGAGAGTAGGGTACAAGCAAACACTACCTCCACGCAGGGAGGGGCGCTAAGCCGGCCAGGTGGGGAGGGGAGATTAGCGTGGATCGCGCCGATGTAGCACCTTGCCGATTCTGTCCCGGTCTGGAACAGCAGAATAGGGGGTCGGAGTGGTGGCCTCCGTGCACTCCTCCAAACTCAGAAATTGACGAGACTAGCGCCAAAACGTCACTGACAGACCCAGGTACGTCTGTGAATTTTTGTTGGCACTTCCGAAGTCGTCACCGGCCGGGATGGGCTCTGGAACAGGGTCCCTACGATCAGACTCGGACTGCTCCCTGGGTGTAGCAGCAGATGGATGAAGTCACCATGGCAGCTCCAGAAGTCCAAACGTGGCAGGACCAAGTCAAGGACGACCGTGGACGAGTCTTCTCCGAGCAGCAACTAAGATGGGCACCAGACGACGTTGGGGTGGCGAGGAGAGGTCCGTTGAGTGAGGGGGGGTCAGGATAAGACCTTGATGGCCTGTTCTGCGCACCTGGGAGAGAAAAATTGGAAACTGCTCTTGCTGATGCCGAACAGGATGCCGCTTGTTGGTGATGGTAGATGCCTTGTAGTAGCAGCTCTCGGCCAAGTGGCGCCTACAGAAGTTGAGGGGTGTGGCCGTGGTAGCTTCTAAACTACAGCTCTGATCCAGGTTCTGGTCCCGGTTGCGCAGTCGGACGAGAATGGGCACCACGATCTGTAGGGAAGTGGGAATGAGACGATTCCACCTTGCTTGCTAAGAAGACTGGAAGACCTTTCCGGCGATGTATGGTGCACCTCCAGATGATGTCGGACAGCACCAGGGAAATCTCTGCAAGTGGAGCTTCTTCTGCTGCCTGCGAACTGGATAGAGTAGGTTGGTGAATGAAGTTGATAGTGGTGGGAGGGGTGAAGGGGCTGCAATGGGGAGAGGGCTAATGGCTGTGGGGCTTGGATGGAGGTGGATAGAGGTGGTGGAGAGGCTGGAGAAGAGGGCTGGGTCGCAGCTAGCAGGTGGAGGGGGAGGGGGTTGCGGCCAAGGGTGGAGGGTGAGAGAGAGAGAGAGGGGGCGCAAGTGGCTTGGAGAGAGAGGGAAATTTGAACTGAGTTTAATGTGGGGTTGGTTAATGTGGCCTTGGGAAGGGGAGGAGTTACCTTGGGGAGGGGAAAGGTTACTTGGGAGAGGGGATTCTCTCTTGGGAAAATGAAGGGTTGTATGGGGAAGGGGAAAGGTTGCTTGGGAGGAGGGAGAGGTGCCTAGGAGAAGGGGCTTCCACCTAGGGGTTGGAGGGGGATTAAATGGGAGGTGTGGGGAAGGGGGAGGGGTCTTAATTAGAGGTGAATAGGGAGGAGAGAGAGTGAATTTCAAAATTTGGAGAGAGAGGGGAGGAGAGAGAGAGGGGTTCGCCCCCTTTAGAGAGAGAGAGAGCTAGAGAGAGAGAGAGGGCTAGAGAGAGAGAGGGGAGACAATTCTTGTGGATAAACTTTTCTCAATAATTCCTTCCTTACAAATGAGGGATTGGGGTCCTATTTATAGGAATCCCACATTTTCACATAAGTCCCTGACTTTTGGACTACTAACACCTAACCAAGGGGAAGGGGGCGCCCCTGGGCCTGGCCCATATAATTGGGCCCAATAGCACACATGATGTCTCTAGACTTAGGTAAATAGCTACCTAACCTAGGTATTGGACTCAAATAAAAGGAAAAGTACATGATAATAAAATAAAAATTACATTATATGACTCGAAATAAAGTGGCGAACAAGATGTAGCATAGTTGGCGAGCATCGGGATCTTTGATCAAATGAAATTGCTGGTGATGTCCTCATCATACCCCCGAGGTGCAGAAAACTCGACTCCGTCAAGTATGGGCCCACCGGGAAGTGGTCCTCTCAAGCAGCTCAGAGTGAACCTCAACCTCCAAACTCAACCCTGCGTCCGCAACCAGGGGACGGTCCTTCATCCTCTCGAGGTGGCTCAGGCGCACCCTCTTGCTGGCGATGGAACCCTGCTTGCCTAGTATTGCCTCTGTGTGCACACGTCGGACTCTCAGGCTGATTTTTGGTGGCTCTCCGAGGGTGTCCCTCTCAAAGGAAGATAAAGGCTCGAGGCACTCACTAGGATCCACCGCGGTGCCCATATAGGGTGCCGGATCTGCCACATGGAAAATGGGGTGAATCCCAAAAACCCATTAGGAAGTTCAACCCGATAGCCGGGTTGCCAAAGTCACTCGGAACTTGGGAAGGTCCAAGTCCTCGTGCCCTCGAATTGGAGGTGACCCTAGGGTAGAGCCACTCCAATGTCATCATCACCAGATTGCCAACTTGGAATTCCAAGTGGCGCTCGCGAGCTCTTGTCCGCTCTTTGTGAACCTCACCGCTCGTCAAGAATTGCTTGCGTGTATGCTCATGCCATGCATCATGATGCGGTGAGTGGGTGTGAAAGAGGATAGCATGCAAAGGTGGGCCGGGGCAACTGTACATAGACCTATCATGCATAGATGTGATGAAGACTTTCATGGACTCAGGAGGGCCGGGGCAACCATAGGTGGACCTATCGTGCATGGTTGTGATAGTTACTGGGGGACCCGGACATCCATGTATGCTCCTTTCATGCTTAAGAGCTATGATGAATGTGGGAGGACCAGCACATCCAAATGTGAGCCAGTCACGTATGGGGCCTATAGTGTGTGTGACATGTATGAGATGACTGGGCTTACTAGCCCTACCAAATGATGCAAAATGTAGTGGCACATGCATTCCCATCCACATGGCTCCTTCTATGTGTATGGCTTGGTGTGAGGTTTTCCACTCATAGGGGTCAAAGGGGTCTAGGAAAATGGTGTGGGCTTGGTCCAATAGAGTTGGTTGGGGTAGGAAAAGGTTGGTGGTGAGTAAGGTGGTGAGTAAGGTGGGTGGGTATAGGAAGGGATCGAAGGGGTCATGGTAAGGGTCACCTAAGGAGAGGAACTCTAGGTCCCTTTGGTCCTCACAACCCCTTGATGGCGGATTCTCCTCCTCTAGTAAAATGACTGGGCTAAAATTTTTGGTGGGATGGTCGGCCATGAATGGAGGGCTGGATGTTCTACCCGAGATAAGCAACTCAAGTTTGTGGATAGCATCGGGCTCATCGGGTGTAGGGAGGAGTAAAAGAAGGTCGCTAGTGTAGCAACCCACAGTGGAAATTGAAGAGATGGACCCGACACATAGGTGTAGGAGGTTAAGGCTCCTAGTTCGGTCAGTCACTGCAGTCAATATGCCAGTCAGCTCCACTTGCCATGCTAGGCCGTGAAGGGGGTCTCCTAAAGTTTCTACTTGGTAGGAGGCTTGGATGGTAGTGTGGTAGGGGGAGAAGGGAACTATGGGAAGGTTTTGTTCCATGGGGGAGAAAACATGGGTTGTGATCTCTCTAATTGGGCTCTCCTTTAGCCAACTAACAAGGGGTTCTCCGAAGATGACCTTGGTCCCAACTAGAGAGGGTGGCGTAAGGTGAAGGCCACCATGTGAAGTTTCTTCTTCTTCTTGGACATGGGTGGTCTCCATGGCGGGGATTGGGTCCGGAATGTTCACTACTATGGGGTCGGGTATGGGTTCCTCTACCAAGGAGGTGAGTGGGTCCTTTGAGGGCAGGATGATAAAGGTTGGTGTAAGGTGTACCCAGGGTGGTGAGTGAGGCCGGACTTGGGTTGGGGTTGGGAGTGGGAGTAGTGGGGGGCTAGGTTTGGGTAGGATAGGAGTTGGAAGCGGAAGGTGGATTGGGTGAGTAACTTTGGGTTGGGGAATGGTGGCCGTCACGGGCCTAGGTGGAGGGGTGGACATGGGGTCCACGTGGGTTTGAATGGTGAGGGTGGAGTGAGCCATGATGCTTCTTCCACATGGGATGGGAACTTCTCGGCCTAACCCATGACATTGTGACTCGTATTCTTCTTCCCAATCGGGGGAGGCCTCATGTACCTCAATTACAATCTTATCCCTTTGGGGTGTGGGGGTCTTACTCTCCAAGGGAATGGGAAGGTTTTTTGGGGATGGGGTGATGAAGGTTGGGGCATGGTGCACCCGGGGTGGTGAAGTTTGGACCCTAAGGGAGGTCTTAGGTTGACTGGGAGGGAAAGGGGGAGTGGGAGTGCTCCTCGGGTTATGGTTCTCAAGGTAGGAGTGGGAAGGTCGGGGAGCGTAGATCTTCCTAAGCTCAATCTTCATCTCTTCCCATGATCCTATGGGTTCTTGCCTCCAAATCCTTCTTAAGCCCACTATGCGTTCACACTCCTTCTTGGCTTGTCCCCGAAGCCGCCCTGTGGCCCTGCGGACTCTAGCGTGTCCATAGACCCTAGTCCTTTCAAAGTGTTTATCCATGGTAGCCTCCCACTTTAGGTAGGCATTAGGACTAGATCCGTCAAAACTAAGGTCCCCTTCTAAGATGATATCCATGAGGAGGGGGTCAATCGGACTCTTGTGGAAGGCCGTGTTGAGGGGACTTAACCAATGTGGAGTGTACATGATGATGCACTGGGTGGCCCGATAATGACTCTAAATGCGAATGCGCCCTAGGACCAACTTGTAGAGAGATAAGTTGTGAACTTGCTCTGATACCATTTGATGTGACACGACCCCTCAGACTTAAATTTGCAAGCAATCGAACCGAACGGCGGACCCACTCAAGCGGATTCACCGGCGTCGCGCACACCCGGGTCCGTAGGTGGACCGGCGATCGTGGTGAGGGTACGGGGATGGACCTCACCTTTCCGGGGATTTGACTAGCTTGGGATGAACCCCAAAGGTCCTAGGATGCCCAATTCCGTGGGCGGCCAGCACGCCAAGGGTGTGGGATGTAGTGGCTCTCTCACAACTCACCCCGCGGTGGACACTCGATTTGATTGATTTTGGATCGGGCACTCCCTCGCCACCGACGGAACTAAGAAGCAATACTAGTTAAGCAAGAAGTGCTAACCAAGAGGAGCGCAACCAGGAGCTCACCTGATCGGCGTGAAGACGCCGATCCCAGCCGGAGACGAGGGCGAGCGGGGAAGCGTGGGTTACCCGCACGCCGCGCCGATGAAGCTTCGGCCGATGACCTGCTAATACATGCACTACTCCTCACGCAGGAGGGGGAACTTGGGGTGGGGAGAGTAGGGTACAAGCAAACACTACCTCCACGCAGGGAGGGGCGCTAAGCCGGCCAGGTGGGGAGGGGAGATTAGCGTGGATCGCGCCGATGTAGCACCTTGCCGATTCTGTCCCGGTCTGGAACAGCAGAAAAGGGGGTCGGAGTGGTCGCCGCCGTGCACTCCTCCAAACTCAGAATTCGACGAGACTGGCGCCAAAACGTCACTGACAGACCCAGGTACGTCTGTGAATTTTTGTTGGCACTTCCGAAGTCGACACCGGCCGGGACGGGCTCTGGAACAGGGTCCCTGCGATCAGACTCGGACTGCTCCCTGGGTGTAGCAGCAGATGGATGAAGTCACCATGGCAGCTCCCGAAGTCCAAACGTGGCAGGACCAAGTCGAGGACGACCGTGGACGAGTCTTCTCCGAGCAGCAACTAAGATGGGCACCAGAAGACATCGGGGTGGTGAGGAGAGGTCCGTTGAGTGAGGGGGGGTCAGGACAAGACCTTGATGGCCTGTTCTGCGCACCTGGGAGAGAAAAATTGGAAACTGCTCTTCCTGATGCCGAACAGGATGCCGCTTGTTGGTGATGGTAGATGCCTTGTAGTAGCAGCTCTCGGCCAAGTGGCGCCTTCAGAAGTTGAGGGGTGTGGCCGTGGTAGCTTCTGAACTGCAGCTCTGGTCCAGGTTCTGGTCCCGGTTGCACAGTCGGACGAGAATGGGCACCACGATCTGTAGGGATGTCAGAATGAGATGATTCCACCTTGCTTGCTAAGAAGACTGGAAGACCTTTCCGGCGATGTATGGTGCACCTCCAGATGATGTCGGACAGCACCGGGGCAATCTCTGCAAGTGGAGCTTCTGCTGCTGCCTGCGAACTGGATAGAGTAGGTTGGTGAATGAAGTTGATAGTGGTGGGAGGGGTGAAGGGGCTGCAATGGGGAGAGGGCTAATGGCTGTGGGGCTTGGATGGAGGTGGATAGAGGTGGTGGAGAGGCTGGAGAAGAGGGCTGGGTCGCAGCTAGCAGGTGGAGGGGGAGGGGGTTGCGGCCAAGGGTGGAGGGTGAGAGAGAGAGAGAGGGGGCGCAAGTGGCTTGGAGAGAGAGGGAAATTTGAACTGAGTTTAATGTGGGGTTGGTTAATGTGGCCTTGGGAAGGGGAGGAGTTGCCTTGGGGAGGGGAAAGGTTACTTGGGAGAGGGGATTCTCTCTTGGGAAAATGAAGGGTTGTATGGGGAAGGGGAAAGGTTGCTTGGGAGGAGGGAGAGGTGCCTAGGAGAAGGGGCTTCCACCTAGGGGTTGGAGGGGGATTAAATGGGAGGTGTGGGGAAGGGGGAGGGGTCTTAATTAGAGGTGAATAGGGAGGAGAGAGAGTGAATTTTAAAATTTGGAGAGAGAGGGGAGGAGAGAGAGAGGGGTTCGCCCCCCTTTAGAGAGAGAGAGAGCTAGAGAGAGAGAGAGGGCTAGAGAGAGAGAGGGGAGACAATTCTTGAGGATAAACTTTTCTCAATAATTCCTTCCTTACAAATGAGGGATTGGGGTCCTATTTATAGGAATCCCACATTTTCACATAAGTCCCTGACTTTTGGACTACTAACACATAACCAAGGGGAAGGGGGCGCCCTTGGGCCTGGCCCATATAATTGGGCCCAATAGCACACATGATGTCTCTAGACTTAGGTAAATAGCTACCTAACCTAGGTATTGGACTCAAATAAAAGGAAAAGTACATGATAATAAAATGAAAATTACATTATATGACTCGAAATAAAGTGGCGAACAAGATGTAGCATAGTTGGCGAGCATCGGGATCCTTGATCAAATGAAATTGCTGGTGATGTCCTCATCACTTATCTAGACCAGTTTGTAGTCGTCTTCATTGATGACATTCTTATATACTCCAAAACAAAGGAGGAACATGAAGAGCACTTAAGAATAGCCTTGCAAACACTAAGAGAGCACAAACTTTATGCAAAGCTTAGTAAGTGTGAGTTTTGGCTGAAAGAGGCCTCTTTCCTTGGCCATATTGATTCAAGGGAAGGTATCGATGTCGATCCTTCTAAAATAGAAGCTGTTAAGAACTGGAGCCGGCTGACGACTGTGTCTGAAGTCAGAAGTTTTCTAGGTCTGGCTGGTTATTACAGGAGATTTATCAAGGATTTCTCAAAGATCGCTGTCCCTTTGACTAGACTCACAAGAAAGGAGAATCTTTTTATATGGTCGAAGGATTCTGAAGAGAGTTTCCTAATTCTTAAAGATCACCTTACCACAGCCCCCATTCTGACATTGCCTGTTGAGGGTGGTGGCTTTGAAGTCTATACAGATGCATCTGGCATTGGCCTAGGATGCGTTCTTATGCAAAACGGGATGGTGATTTACTATTCTTCAAGACAGTTGAAGCGTCACGAAGAGAACTACCCTGTGTACGATCTGGAATTAGCTGCGGTTATATTTGCATTAAAGATTTGGTGACATTATCTTTATGGGGAGAAATTTACTATATTTTCAGATCATAAAAGTCTGAAATACCTCTTCACCCAAAAGGAATTAAACATGCGACAACGCAGATGGTTGGAGTATCTCAAGGACTTCGACTTTACTATCCAATATCATCCAAGGAAAGCAAATGTTGTAGCTGACGCTCTTAGCAGGAAACCAATGGCAACTCTAGCAAGCCTCAGGAAAGGTATAACTTGTCTTATTAAGGATTTTTCTCACTTGAATCTTGATATTGACAGAGAAGGAGAAGGAGGTATGATTGCCAATATAAGGTCTCAACCCACATTGATTAAGAAGATAGTCCAATTACAAGAAAATGACCCCACATTGATGGAGATTAGGGATAACATTGATCAGAGACCGGATTTCTCTATCTGAAATGATGGAAGACTATTATTTAAAGATCGAATTTGTGTGCCGAATCATGATGACACTAAGAAATTGATCATGGAAGAAGCTCACAAATCAAGGTATGGTATTCACCCTAGTGCTACCAAGATGTATCAAGATTTAAAAAGGATCTTCTGGTGGCCCAATATGAAAAGAGAAGTAGCAGATTTTGTGTCCCGCTGTCTCACTTGTCAACAAGTAAAGGTAGAACTTTTAAAACCCGCTAGTAAATTACACCCCTTGAATATTCCCGAGTGGAAGTGGGAAAGTATAGGGATGGATTTCATCATGGGTTTACCCAAGACAAGAGGAGGACATGATGGTATATGGGTGATCATAGACCGATTGACTAAATCTGAATATTTTCTACCAATCAAAAGTCGATGGTCTGTAGATGTATTGGTAGCACTATATGTAACGACCCAAGATCCGGATACCGGGAGGAGCCCGATACCATTCGAATCCTGGCCCGCCGCCCATGAGCCGGGAGGGCTAAAAGGAGTGTGAGGTACAAAGAAATGGGAAATAAGGTAGGACAATTCAACAATTAACGGAAATAGTAAACAACTACAACAATAGAGTCCAGTCCAACAGAAAGAACAGTCTAAGGCACGAAACGTACCCAACACCGAGTGAACACTCGGGCCGGCAAGTTGGCAACTAAGAACCTCCAAACAGCATCCTCGAACCTCGAGGAAGAACCACCGCACCTAAAAAGTAGGGGTGAGCCTCCTGTCACTGGCTTAGTAGGGATCCCGCAGAACCCCAACCGAGAACAACGGCGGTAGCAGAAAGGAGAACAGCTACATCTACAGCAGGAACAGCGAACCGGTGGCCGGTCAAAACTCGGCACTACAACTATTCCTAGTGTACCAAAAAAACACACCCCGATCTCACAGTCAGGGGACTACCGAACTAACGGGAGAACCTCTGGCTACGCCACCAGAAGTGACTACCACGACCTCGCAGTCGTGGACCTAACACCGTCTAGAGAAAACCCTTGGTGACGCTCACCGGAAAAACCCCTAGACCTCTACCTAGGAAACACTCCCTGAAACAGTCGGGGGAACCACGTCTCACAGATGGCAAACGAAACCCAAAAATAGGAGAGTCACGCCTCACGTGATAGGAGTACCTGCCCACCAGAAGCAAGGCCGGATGCGTCCACTGACAACTTAGACCGCGTCTCAGGTGTCCCCCTCAACCCCTGGTGGAACGGGGACACCGTACTAGTAACCACAGAACAAGAACTAGCTAGGGTCGCGCTCGTCAGCGCGGGTCCAACTGCCTCCAACCACGTGTGCACATACAGACCATGTGTCCTAGGTCTGGCCCTCTGACTGGTTTTCCCCGCAGCCGGACTCTGGCTGCAAGACGTGGGGCCCGACGATAACCAGCCTAAAAATCGTCTCTCTGGGGTAGCCTCGCCACCACTCCCTGGTGGGACCACTCGCGTGTCGGAAGGCTATGACTAGTGGGGAGTCACTGATGTGACCACTCTCCGAAGAGAAACTCCGAGAACCACACACGCACCCTGCGTGAAAGTCTAGAAGAACCAAGTGGCACTGAGCCACTGGACTCTGGATAGTCCTCTAGACTCACTAAATCCAACAGTCCTTCAGTCACAAGACTCGGGGTCAAGACCATCGTACGCAACGTCACAATGCCGTTAATCTAGCCTAATCCCTAGGTCTAAAACCACGATAGCATGAATACCAAGGCAGCTCACGAGCCACTGAGACCATTCCCTCAAAAGGGAACTCAAGAGACCTCCAGCCCCAGGCTGGGTGACTGGACTCATAGTCCAAGGCCACACACATGGCCCATGCAAAAAGCACAAAAGCATGGTTCCCAAGGTAGCTCACAAGTCACCATGCCGATTTCCCATCCCAGGGAAAAGTGGGAAACCTCCAGCCCCAGACTGGATGACTGGACTCGTAGTCCAAGGCCATACACTTGGCCCACTCGGGAACCATCTTCCGAAGAAACCCACGACATGCGGGGGAACCCCACCGCACTCACACCAATACACGGTGACCCGATCAAGCGTAACACAAAGCCCGGAACACACGCAGGGCCGCTCGGACCCTCTAACTTTATGGACACGCTAATCGAGGTAACACTGTCACGCCTCGTACTCTATACCGTCGAGGTATTGTCTACTTTTGGCCGACTAGCCTCACGGTTTTGTCCCTTTCTAATAGTGATCGGCTCCAGAATGAGGGACTCCCCGGGAAGGTCACCCATCCCAGTACTACTCCCCATTAAGCACGCTTGACTTCGGAGTTCTTTTCAAGAACTGAGCCGATACTTTAAAAGGCGCCTCGATGTTATAGAGTACAACTTAGCTATATTTGAGGGTGTTACAATCTACCCCTCTTATATAGGCGACGTCCTCGTCACTGGGCAGATATAGCACGCAATCACGCAATCAAACCCCCAGGTAGGTAGGACTCTAGAGGTGGCCCATACAGGCTCAAGAGGTGGCTCTTACTATGTAGCACTTTGTCCCATTGCGGGTTCAAGAGGTGGCTCCCATAGCGTAGCACTTTGCCCTGCATGGCACTTAGTTCCCACACTATCTCCAGACATCCCAGAAACATGGTCACGGAACCCATGGGATGTCTGGGACACTTACAAGGCCGATGGTCGACCACTGGGTCACAACCGGGTCGACCTGAGACCAACACAATGCGAAACAAACATTGCGAGCATGAAAAATCGAATAACGATCTACCTCTGGACCGCAAGGAAGCCTAGCGGTCTACCCCTGGACCGCTAAGGAAAGGCTAGCGGTCTACCTCTAGACCGCTAAGCACTCTGGAACTCACGGACCCCTAGCGATCTACCCATGGACCGTAAAGCAGAGCCTAGCAGCCTCCTACTGGACCGCTAAAGACCCTAGCGGTCTATCCGCTACTGCAAGGTCCGAACCGACATACACGGGACGCTAGCGGTCTCCACCTGACCGCTAGCACCCTAGCCATCGCTGGAAGGACCGCTAAGGCGCCCCGAACTCGAAACCGGTGAATCATGCAAAAAATCCCATTCCACGTCCAGTTCACTCCCAGATATCTATTACAAGGCGGGCAGTAACTCGCTTTGGGTCTTTATCTCGATCAAGTAGTTTAAGAACCAATTGTTGCTCGAGTGAAAGCTTCACTAGCAAAGGCAGAGCCTATTAACCCCCTGGTTGAAGCACAACTATACGTAGATCGTAGATCGAGTGCCATAGCCCGTAGCCTCCGTGAAGTGGAAAAAAAGGGAAAACTAGTTCCCAACCTCTCTGGCACCGAGAGGACCATTTGAACCCCAAAAACGCAATCAAAACTCTAGATCGGGCTCACACCCCAAAATCATGCATTTTTACCCCGGTGTGGAAATAAACCCACTCAGCTCGCCTCGGGCTACCAAATCCACAGGAAATGAAATACACGAGCTGAGGGTCCATCTCCCTACCTCCACCGAAGATTTGACGCGCCGTGGACGTCGATCCACAAAGAAAACCCTGCAAAACCCCCGCCTACTCGCGATCGTGCCATTGAGCTTTGACGCGCCTCCACGCCTCGATCCTCGACCTGTCCTCGCGCTCCTCGCGCCCACGCCGTCGCCACCTCGCCCGCCATTACCTCTATCGGCCGCCCGGAGGAGAGGGGAAGAGAAGGGGAGAGCACGGTGGAGAGAGGGGGAGAGAACGAGAGTGAGGAAGAGAGAGGGGATGAGGGAAATAAAAAGGAAAATAAAATAAAATATTCTAAAATTAATTTGGAGCTCGAATTCCAAAAATTCAGAAAAATACAGGAAAAAATACTTCAGCGATCCTCGGGAAGAGTACAACGTAGTGGTAACGTCCCGGAGTCGGAGAACGCAACGGTTCACCCTATACGGGGTTCCGAAGGTCCGACAGGCAAAAACACACGTAAACTGCTAAACTCAATCTGGGACCCACGAAAGTGATCTGAAACCCACGGATCCTGATCTGATAAATATCCGAAAAATACGGGGCATTACACTATATATGAGGGAAATTGTCAAATTATATGGTGTCCTTGTCACCATTATATCTAACCGAGACCCTCGGTTCACATCACAATTCTGGAAGAGTCTACAACATTCATTAGGGACCCGACTCAACTTTAGCACTGCTTTCCATCCACAAACTGATGGTCAAACTGAAAGGACAAATCAGGTGGTGGAAGATATGCTCAGAGCTTGTGCTATTGACTTTGGAGGAAGTTGGCACGACCATTTACCTCTAGTGGAATTCACCTATAACAATAGCTATCAGGCTAGCATTTAGATGGCACCATTCGAGGCTCTGTATGGTAGAAGCTGTCGATCGCCTATTTGCTGGAATGAAGTAGGACAAAGATAATTTCTCGATCCCGATATCATCACGGATACTACCGAGAAGATAAAACTAATTCGAGAAAGACTCCAGATGGCTCAAGATAGATAGAAATCATATGCTGATAATCGAAGGTGTGACCTGGAATTCCAAGTAGGAGACCATGTGTTCCTTAAGGTTTCCCCAGGTCGAGGTATTCGAAGATTCGGTATCAAAGGCAAGCCTACTCTGAGATTCATTGGCCGTTTTGAAATTCTCGAAAGGGTTGGTGAAGTTGCGTATCGAATAGCTTTGCCCCCTTAATTATCGGGAGTTCATGATGTATTTCACGTCTTAATGTTCAAGAAGTATGTTCCTGATCCTTTCCATGTCATCACTTACGACAACCTGGAGATTAAAAAGGACTTGACATACGAGCAAAGGCCAATCAAGATCATTGAACAACAAGTGCGTCAACTGCAGAATAAAACTATTCCTATGGTCAAGATCCAATGGACCAAGTCATGTCCACATGAAGCAACATGAGAAAACCGAAGAAGCCATGCACAAAAGATTTCCAGAGATATTTGAATGTAAGTACACTCTCCATAAATCCCTATATTGAATTTGGAGACCAAATTCTCTTAAGTGGGGGAGGGTGTAATACCCCAATATTTTATAAATAATATTTTAAAATTTTATAGAAACATAATTAGTTTTTCTAAGATTTTTCTAGAATTAATTGAAGGCCAATAGGCTATTAAAAGGATTATAGTTAATAAAATTTAATTATTAAAGCCAAATACTATGTAAATAATAACCAATTGACTTGGCCTGTATAAATAAAGTCCAAAGGATTTAAAAACCAAGCCCAAAAGAGTTGGCACATATTCTAGAAGCTTATATTCTGGAATTTCAGAATTTAAGTAGATAAATAGGGGATAATATCAAAGGAGTTTGAACTAGTTTGAAATTCGGCGCCAGGACCATAAACGGTCTATCGCAAGACCGCATAGGGTCAGTAAACAGTCTAGCATTAGACCGCTAGGCTCTGCAGATTCTGTGAGAGGAAGAGGACGTGAAAAGATTAGATTTTTGGCATCCTAATCACCTAGGATCGATGCTATCTCTTAGTTAGAAGTCTTGAGGATCGATCTTACACCTAATAAGGACTCTAGAATCGTTCTAACCCATGAAACCCTAGCTAAACCCTATAAAAAAACCCCAGAACCAACTAGCGCGACACTTACTTTTGGCTTGCATGGAACTAAGGTAAGGAGGATGAATTAGAGGTAAGTTCTTTAGAAGTTTTTGTTCATAATATAAAGGTCTAACTACCCTCAAAATTTCGTTCTAGGAGATCAAGTTTACAAGGAGTTAGAAGCTTCCAAAGTTGCTGATCCTACACCAATAGCCTAGGAATCTGTGCAACGGCCCAGTGAAGATCAGGAAAATAGAAGCCTCAAACGAGGTAATTAGATAGAGGTTCTTTAGAAGAAATTGTTCCTTTTAGTACCCTCTTCGTAGCCTAAAAATTTTACGTCCTTAGGTCAAGGGAATCAGGAGATACAGGAGGGTGAAGTTGCTGATTCGGTACAGGACGAGCAGAGAATTAGGGTTAACTTCCAATCTTAAATTCAAAGTTTAAAGCCCAAGACAAAGGTAGGTTATCTCATGAAAGGCTTAAACTTTATGTCAGGGATAAAAGCCCTCTGGTTTAAGTTGATTTCATGCATTGTACACCAAGAATTTTATGATTTATTAGGGACTATGCATCTAGTATACTCCTCACGCACAATTCTTAGCCCTAATTGAAGTTAAAAGGAGAATTTTCTTGTTTATTACACAAACCCACACATATTGTTGACATATACTCATTCTATCATGTTGTAGGAGTTTATACATGTTGATTTCCAGGCATGATATGTCTTAGATTAATATTTTTATTAAGTTTTCTATAACATCGGAAGAAACGGTCTTCCTGTAGACCGCCAGAAAACCTAGCGGTCGCACGATATATCGTTTGGCCCAGTGAAACGGTCCTCCACTAGACTGTTTGAGTTTCTGATTTCTGTATTTAAGTTAACCCGAAACTTAATGCAGAATGGCCCTAATTAATGTATGATAAGCCTAGTTAAGTAAGTTTTATTCATGTTTCAAGTGCTATTGTCACATATCTGGTTATGTTAAAGGAGTGTTCTAATGGATTTCATGATTCCTTATGCACTTAGAACTATTTTTACACTTATGTTATTTTCATGACCAAATCATATACTTTTGTAATTAACTTGATTTTATATGATTTATGTACTAGTCATAGTTTAATCGTTGTTTTACCATGGTATCTCTCTTCTAAGAGTCATTTTCTTAAGTATATAGCACATATCCCGGTATGTTGTCATTAGTTACACCTTTGCACATTAAGAACACAATCTTGGACTTGATAACCTCTCCATTGGATATTCTTTCCAACGGACTAGGAAATCTTGTTTCAAGGCCTCCGTAAGTCTCCGTGAGCCTGGGATTCCCACTAGGATGCCGAGCTGGTTGTACCGTTAAAACTCATTGTCTAGAAAAGCACTTATCGGTGTTTTGTGTATTCTGGACCTTAGCAACCGTCTGGACGACCGTCTGATTTCAGTAAGCGGCCCTTTACTAGACCGCTAAGGGATACTAAATGGCCATCCGCTAGACCGCTAAAGCTTCAGATGGTTTTACTGCATCCATGTCTTTATTCTATAAAACGGTCCATGAATAGACCGCCAGGCGTGCTAAACGGTCCAGTAATAGACCGCTTGGTTCCTGATTTAATCTAACCCAATGTTTGACCTTTGAGGTTGGTTTTATTGAGTTCCTAGATGATCTTAGGATTATCTAGAGTCTCAAATCTACGTTAAGTAAGTCAATATTAAAGGTATGGAACGTAATGAATATACCGTTATGCTGCCGAATTTCTTCCGTAGCATGATGTCCATTTAAGTCATCTTTGAAATCTCTTGTTCTTAATTGAAGTATTCTTGCCTTGGTTACCTTATCATGGAATTATTGTTAAACTTGTACATTATTGGCCACATTATTGATTAAATTGTAGAAGTAGCTTGATTTATACTTGAAGATGCAGTTCGAGCACTAATTGTGTTCAAGGGCTCTAAGCTAGTCCCCTCGGCTGATTGTCGGAAACATATTGTAACCATAGGGTATGATGCTACTAGCGTCGCATTACGCTGGGAGTAATTTCTTTATAAATAAGTGAAGATCCACAGATAATCCACGTAAATTCACGAAGTACTTGCTATAAAGCGAAAAGTACTTTCTTGCTTGTTACATGACTTTCTAGTGCATAGCCTTCATGGTTATGAAAAAGTACATTCTTGTTACATTCTTGTTCATGGAAAGGCCAAAATTTACATTCTTATGATATACTTGATCAATCATATTTTCGTATCTCGTCATGATTGTATCTTATTACTTTGGTTTTATTCACATGCTTTGCCGTATTCGCATGATTTATCTTATTCTCTAGACCGAACATGTTAATCACTTAAACGTTTCTTCATGTTGATACGAAGATACCTACTGGACAAGTGTGTTCATTACCTATTTTCTCAATATTTCAGGGAGTACAAGTGAATCGGATTCGGATTGTACAAGTAGCGGGTCCGAGAGCGATTGAAGGTTATATGGACAAGAGAAGCCTTAGTTATCAGAGAGGCCAACAGATTAGCTGATAGCTTGTCTTCTTATGCTTGTACAGCTCATTGTAATTTGGTTTTCTCGTCCAGTGTTAGCATGCCCCGCGCCTGCAGGAGCAGCTATGCTCTTGACAAAGCCCGGCTGCCTAGTGTTAGATTGTTTTAGTCCTCACTTTTGTGGTCTTTCCGGGGGTATGCCCTGCCTGGGAGTTATGTAAAAATCTCCATCATTAATATAAATACTTGGTTGGTAACTGGTCACCCGGGGGAGTGATTCCCTCTTGCCCCGCTGGGGTTAGGGGCACTTAGCTGGTGCTGACCCTACCACCTCCTTTCGGCTTAAAAAAAAAAAGAAGCCTTAGTTATCAAGTGTCTAGTCGAGTCATGATGTAATCTTTATTTTATTGAGTCTAGTAAAGAGAGTCAAAGATCTTATATATTTGATGGTTATTTATATGAAATAAAGATGAAGGTTTTTAGTGAATTACTTGTGCAATTACTTTATGTGATTGTCTTGCGCTCTGATTATTCTTGCTTGCGAGAGGCTTACCATGCCGGTTGTTCACGTTTCTGAAATTGTCTTCCGCTGTACTAAAAGCTCGAGACGTGACAGGTGCCCTTTTCCTGTCCTTGCAGGAGAGGCAAAGGAGGGTTCTCGCGCGCATTTCCCAACAGCTCCCAGCTTGCGTTCCGCCCATCAGACCATGCTCGGCGACCGTCAGTAACCGTCGCCTCTACAACTTCTGGTGCTCCAGCAATCATGGTGGCCGTCACCTACGGTCCCATCGTCATCGGCACCCACGCACGAGTGGGCTACTTGGCGACGCCGATCACCTTCGGCAGCTTCACCCCAATCGTCGAATCACCCTACTTATTGGGTGTGGTCCCCGTGGCTGTTCCACAGGTTCTCTTAGCCTCCGCGCCTACCGGTGCGGTGGACATGTCCTACCAGTCTCCGGCATCAGTGGCCCGCTCGAGCGTTAGACTCGGGCCATCCATCACTGGCCCCCGTAGGGGTCCCAGATCATCTCCTGCTCGGGCGAGCCATGCCCCCCGGGCCCAGTCTCGGCCAACCTCCAGTGTGTGACTTGTGCCCCAAGCTTCGGCCACCAATACAGCGCCTCGCTCGGGCCTTCGACCCCGAGCCCCAGTCAAGCTGACATCTGACACGGGTTTCTACCCCCGGGTGCCCGACTTCCCAGCACCCTGCTCGTGTCTCCAGCCCCGAGTCCCAGCCGAGCCAGCTCCCCGCACGGGTTTTCCAACCCGGGGCCAAGGCTCCCCAGTACTTTGTTCGAGTCTTTCAACCCGAACCCCGAAAGAGCCATCGTCTGGCGCGGGTTCTCAACCCTGAGTTCGAGGCTCCCCAGCATCAAGACCGGGCACACAACCCCAGGATTTCTCAAGGTCGATCCCCGGTGTGGACTCTCCGCATCGGGGACCGGGCCTCTCAGCTCCGCTACGAGGTTCTTCCCCCTACCACTCAACAACGCTGACTCCCAACACAGGATTGCCTCTATGGGACGCGGCAATTCCGATGTCGGCCGTGGGTCCTCTGTCCCACTCCCCAGTCTCGCCAGCGCTCGATGCAGGCTCATAACCTCTTGTTGCTGGCACCCCAGCATCTCCTGTGATGTTGGTTCCTGGTGAAAGAGCGTCGCCTCGAGCATCGGCAACACTCTTATCAGCTCGGGCGATAGCCTACACCCGAGTCACCCGTCCACCGGCTCTCGTCGCGGACTCCTTGCCCTGGGGGCCGATCTTAGTACTTTCAACTGAGAGCCCTGTGCTGCCAGCATCCGCAGGCTGGTCTTCTCGGTCTACCACCTCGGAGCAGGGTCTTCCTCAGCTCCCCAGAAGAAGCGTCGCCAAGGCCGCAAAGGCAGGCGACTAGCCGCTGAGACCAGTAACTCCAACAAGACCATCCTTGTCGGTGACCTACAGATTCACCTCAACGGGGGCGAACCAATCATACCCCAGGAACGGACCGTCTCAGCGGTTCCCACCTCTAACCTTTTCAACCTCCTGCGGCAAACGTGAGTGGACAAGGCGGAACCCAGAGAAGCAGGGGCCCCGACGGCAGGCTGGGGGCACCCACACCAGTCTAATGTACAAACTTCCAAGTCTTGTCGGAGGAACAATGACAAGGGAGACTAGCAACTCAACTTGAGAAGAATCTGGGTCACCCCGGAAGAAGCTCAAGCTGTTCGGAGGGCGCGCATTAAAAATCACCTCCGAGCGCTCAGATGTAGCGTTAGACAAGACGTAGCCGATTCCCCAACGGCACCGTCTGATGCCGCCCAGCCATACAATGTCTCTCACCTAAGCAAGCGGAGGCAAAGATGGGCTCGTCCCGGGTCCCATCAGCAACCGATCTCGAGTTCTCCTCAGGCCGACACTGCGATGGAGGCTCCTCTTCAATGCACCTCGGTCTTCGATAGACTGGGGGCACCCGTCCGCCCTAAGGAACATCCTCAGAGGAAATGGACAGCCCGATTCATCAACGACGCGATTAGGGTGTTCGCGTGTTATGCCACCGAACACCAACCTGACACCCAATCTAATGACCTGAACCAGCCTCTGGCCCATTTCAGGAGGCCGCGTCATCTAACACAGCCCCCTACCCCAACAAGTCACATTGGCACTTCTGTCAGACCGCAGGCATCGGAACATGCAGAAGAAGTTCCAGCCGAGGACCATGACGCTCCTGTCAACGCGGAACCAGTCAATAATGATCCTCCGGCAAATGAGGTTCAAGATGTGACCCTCGAGACTCTCATGAAGGAGAACCAGCATTTGAAGGCCCTTCTGCAATACCTTCTTCGGGAATGGGACCTTCACCCTTAGCCACCTGCTAGGCCTCACGCCGAAGCACCGACCCCACTAGCTGGCACGACGGTGCCAAAACCTCAGCGGCAGCCGCTCAAACCCCAACAGTAGTCGGGTTTGGCACCCCTCCAGTCGAAGCTCATCCACGAGCATCCAACACGCCAGTGCCAAAAAATCTCATGGCATAGTGCCAGATGATCGAGCGGATTGTCGAGACAAAGCTCGCCCAGTGTGGGGAAGGGGTCGCCACTATAGACCTCTATAGTGTGCCCTACCCGCTTCACCACCAATTGAAAAATCTCCCTTCGGAGTACGCCAAGCCCCTAAAGCTACAAATGTTTGACGGGCAAGGGTCTCCACATGAGCACTTGGCCTACTACGTTACAGCCATGGGCTAGCTAGCGTTGGATGAGTCATATCTCCTCCGCTTCTTCGCCACTTCACTTATGGGAATGGCCTTCCAATGGTATTCCCGTCTAAAGCCCAACTCAGTGATCGACTCGGCGGACCTCTAGAAGAAATTCCTTGACCGTTTCCAAACGGCCGAGCGAAAGATCTCCCTAGCTGAGCTCTGCTCTCTCTGATAGAAAAAGGGCAAGAGAGCCCTCGACTTCATCAAGAAGTGGCGAGACCTCAGCATGAGGTGTGTCAACCCGCCAGTTCAAGAAGATGCCATCACCATATGCCGTCGAGGCTTGGCGGCTGAGGTCAGCGAAAAGCTCCTCGGCACCAACATCAAAGGCTTCGACTAGCTTAATTCGACAGTCGCTGAAATAGAGATGTTCTTCACCGACAACCCGAGCTACATTTCAGCAAAGGGTAAACAAGCACGAGAATGCCAGTCCGGAAAGGAGGTGAACATCATTGAGTTCACGCCCTCCGCCAAAGCCAGTAAGGAAGCCAAACCAAGCGGCCCTGACAAAGAGCTAGCGGACAAGTCGACCGCTCCTTCCTTCTCGGAGCGTATGAAGACACCCTTCTCCTTCAAGAAGGAACATACGAAAATGCTTTTCGACCTCTGCATGACCCAGAAGATTGTCACGCTGCCAGAAATCCGCAAGCCGGGCGAGGCTCAGAAGATCGACGATCCCAGCTATTGCCCATATCATCGCATGTTGGGGCACCCAATTGAAGATTGCTATGTCTTCAAGACTCAGGCACAAAAGCTGATCCGAGACGGTCGCGTCAAAATGAAGAGTGGTCTCGTTGATCCCCCATAGCCACATATGTGGTCCAGGCCAGCTAAGGCAGCGCGTGTGGTTTACTACTCAGCCAATGTGATCCATATGATGGCCGCGTTCTCCCTCTCTGACGTCGAAGCAAAGGAGCCCAGCACCAGTCAAGGTGAGAGTTTGCTCTGGTATCTGGGGTGGAGGCCCTGGCATGATTGCATACCCCTCTCCTTCCACAAGGAGATGACTCGACGACTCTTCGATGTCCCCATCGAGAGGGGCCAAATCATACCCCGTGATCCGTCGACAGACTACACTCACTAGGACTTCAGTCTGTCCCAATACTGCCCTTTCCAGGCCAGAATCTGCCACGTGATCGAGTCCTGTGAAGAAGTCCAGTACCTCATCCAGGAATAGATCCAGTGGGAGTAGATTGATGCTGAGGGAAATTCCATGGCGCTTCTGAGACTTCGACAAGCTGTCGAAGAAACCATGAACATCATCAGAGATGTACCAGAATGGCCAGACCCTCCTCAAGAAAATGGGCACGGGCTGACTTACCAGCATACCCCAGAATGTCTCGAGTTTTGGACCGATAATCGAGAACTTCTCGAGCGATTACGAAGGCGTAGGGAGTAGGACGCTAGTCAAGAAACTGGGCCAAGTAACTTCTCGGTCAACGTCACCCATCCTCCTGCTATTTCGGCCTCTCCAGACTCCCGGACACCGCCAGCCAGCCAGCCAACCCCTGCCAATTCGGCCGTGCAATGGCAGCCATGGCAGGAGCTGGAGTCTCTCCCCTTCTCCAGAGAAGACACCGCCAGGCTCCTCCGGTGTCACGCCCCGACGAGAAAAATCAAGGCGTGAGCAGTTACGAGGAACTTGTGTCGGTCAGAGCATGTACAAATTTAATTCTAAAGATAGAGAGCTAAGATGAAATTGCTAATTTTATTCCATCAAAATAAAGGTTTACATCACTAATTTATAAGCCATAAGGCATGATACAATCTTCCAAATTTTCCAAATACATAAACCTTGTAAAAATACTAATGATCTACATAAATCCTAGGGAAAAGAAAATACTCATTCACTCTTGTCCAATCCATTGTTCATTTCCATTTCCTGCAACAATTAACCAAAACGTAGGGTGAGCAAAAAGCTCAGTAGGATTTTATATCTCTAAAGCCAGGCAATCTTCAAGTATTTAACAATTTAACAATTCGTGTCATGAAGTATTTTATCATGAATTTCAAGTATGAAATTTTGTATAAGGAATTTCCAAGTAATTTCAAGATAACAAGATAATTTCAAGATCATGATAGTAGACAAGACGATGGTCATTTCTAGGAATATATCAAGAACTTTCATGATGAGACAATGGGTACTATCATTAAGACAATTTAAGAACTTTCATGATGAACTTTTAAGCAATATCGAAGTAGAGCAATCACTTGAACTTTAAATAATATAGAAGTAGAACAATTACTTCTACAAGGATATTTATGATGAATCATTAAGCAATAACAATATAGAAGTAGAGCAATCACTTCTACCAACACTCAGTAGGATTGGTCAAAGCATTAAGGGGAGATCACGACGATATGACAGCCCCTCATGGAATATCACTATTTGGCTACACAGTTAGGGGTTCTCACGACAGTATGATTACCCCTAACTGTAATAGACCATGTATTGGTGAATGCCAGCACCTGATCATTATAATACCGATTTATATTTAGACTTTGCCTCGTCCGTGGGATCAGATCAGAACCCCTTTATACACTAGCATTTAAATATCATTTCATTGGGACCCATAGCCCCTAACATTTTTCTATATAATTCCACAATATGGCCAAAGAATTTCAAGAACAAGCTCATCTGTAAACAAGTACAGATCTGGCAAAAGTTGTGATAATTTGCAAAGGAGAGTGGAAAATGTATTTTAAGCATCATGTTTAACGACATTAAGTCGTAGAATTCAAAAATGAATGGTAAGTAGGAAGAATCATTAAGATAGTGATTTTATTAAAATTATTTTAAACACCTTAACATAATCTCAGAATCATAAAACATCAATTTTTTTGTAAAGAACAACTTTTAGTAAAGGAACATGTATACTTATGAATTGAAATCATGAGTTTAGATATTAGCTTTTAATCATACATTAATAATCCATATGATAAGAAAATAGATTTAACATGCTGAAAGTAGTATTTATACATCAATATGATCAAAAATACCTTTTTACATTCTGAAATAATTTTTAAACACCATTATGATAAAGAATAGAATAGTTATATGCTAAAAAGATGTTACTGTCTGTGAACGCGCTATAGCTCAGGGACGGGTTCATACAGCATATATATATACAGTATATATATTCAAAATAGTATATTTTGATCACTAAAAATTTTTGGAAAAATTTTTATGAACGCGCTATAGGTAACGAGCTCGATCTTCAAGAACGCGCTATAGGGGACTGGCGCGTTCAGGATCTTACATGCATATTTAAGATTTTGAAAACTAGATGAAAGAGATAGGTTCTGTGTAAACCATAAGAGATATAGACACCTGATATATATATAAACACTTTATGTATTATATATATATATATTAGAAATATTGTACTTTTGATTTCTGGTCATCCGGGGTTAAGGGTATGAACGCGCTATACTTGACTAGCGCGTTCATGAAGAACGTGCTAGGTTAATATAGCGCGATCTTGAAAATTGCTTTATATTATTATATGTTAGATTTGAATTTTTTTGTAGAGAAGGACGGGGTCTGTCTGAACGCACTATATCGGGCTGGCGCGTTTAGAACGCGCTACTGAGGTATAGCACGTTCTGGACCTGATGAAAAAATGGGAATACCCCTCCAATAAAATGACCGTAACTTGCTCATTTCATAACGGAATTTAATAAATGAGCTATCAATAGAAAGAGGACAGAAAAATGAATAAGATGACATGCTTTAATTAGAGTTTAGCTTGAGAGACACCTATCTTTTGTCAGATCAAAAGAATATCCCAAAATAACAAGAAAACCCTTTGATCTTCCAATTCCTCCTTCAAATCTCCACAAATCTTCGCAGCAGCATAGACTTAACTTCTAGGGATGGTTTAAGAGTCGAATGGGGCTCTATTTATAGCTAAAACATGGCCAAATTTGTCAAGATTCTTGCCTAATTCCATCAAACCCATTAAGTCCGAATTAGAAGAAAAAAACCATTTCTCTTCTTAATCTAGCCCATCTTAGGTGTGAAAATAATGTAAAAACGGCTGGTCCAAGGTGGGCTGATAAGTAAGGGTTGATTCTTGAGTCAATCTTCTAGAAATTGGGTTATTATCATCTTTTTCAAAAGTCATTTAACATGTGTTACGAATTTAAGGTCTAATTATCCTTTATTAATCCTTTAACCACTAATCTAGCCCATTATGGATTATCCAATGGGCCAATTATGATCCTAGTCCATTACATAGACTTTTATTGGGCTTTCTATGATTTATCTAAGGGTTAAAGCATTTATTTTTGACTTTACCTTAAGTAAATTTAATAATCCACTTTATTTCACTTAGTAAAAATGTAAATTAATCATTTCATGAAAATTTTAATTGTATAATTTATTTAAAAAATTATTTCTCATTTTAAATTATCAGGTTTCTACATCCGGGTCCTTATTGGCCGAGAGAATCTCCTGGTGGGTGAGACGACGATGGGCTCCTCAGGTCCCGCTCGCTCTCCCCCTACCCTACCTCTGTCTCCGACATCTGGGGATAGGAAGGGGAAGCAAAAGCAGGGTGAGGTCCTGGCCCGGCCGTGTCACGTCCCCTCAGTCGGTGAGCCATCGGGTCCTCCCCGCATGCTCGAAAACCCAGCATAGATTGCCAAGAAGACATCTTCAGAGCCTCCAGCGACGTCGATTCGTAACTCAGGCCCGCCGTCACAAGGCGCGCTCGATACGCGAAACCAGGACAACCACCGGAGCGGCAATATCCTATGATGTTGTCAGTTGTCACCATACCCTGCTCCCAGCCAGGTCACAAAGGCTGGGCTAAAGAGCAGGAGGCCAAGCGCGCCTTTCAGTTGGCCTCTCAACAAAAGTCTCTGCCACCACAGGTAAGGCATCAAACCCCGCATATGTCTTCGGACATCGGCTTTAGTGTACCAGCTCAGTAGAAGACACCTCCTTCGCCACCGCGGCTAAGGCATCAAACCACGCACACATCCTTGGACGCCAGCACCAGTCTGCCAGCTCATTGCATGCCTCCTACGCCACCGCGGGTGTGACGACCCAAGATCTGGATATCGGAAAGGAACCCGATACCATTCGAATCCTGGCCTGCTGCCCACGAGCCGGGGCTCGGAAGGGCTAAAAGGATAGGTGTGGTGTACACAGAAATAGGGAATAAAGCAGGACAACATATATAATAACAGAAATAAATAAACAACTACAACAGAGTCCAGTCCAACAGAAAGTACAGTCTAAGGTAGGAAACATACCAAACGCCAAGTGGACACTCGGCCCGACGAGCTGGCAACTAAGAACCTGCACGCAACTCCCTCGAACCCTGAGGAAGAACCGCCGCACCTGAAAAGCAGGGGTGAGCCTCCTGTCATTGGCTCAGTAGGGGTCCAGCGGAACCCCAACCGAAAATAACGGTGGCACAGAAAGTAGCATCTATAGCTAGAACAACAGTAACAGTAGGAACAGCAAAACACGGTGTTCGGTAAAACCTCGGCTCTACAGCTACTCCTACTGTACTGGAAAACATGCATCCCGATCTCCCAATCGGGGGACCACCAGACTACGAACCACCCTAGTCACGCTACTAGGGAAAATGACTACATCGTCGAGAACTCAACGCTGCCTAGGGGAAAGCCCTCGGTGACGCTCACTGGAACCCCTAGACCTCGGCATCGAGAAAACACCCAAAATTCCACACAAAACCACGTCTCGCAGACGTGAAGCGGAACTCGACTTACGAGAAACTCACATCACGTGACGGGAGCACTGCCCACCAGAATAAGGTCGGATGCGTCCACTGACGACTTAGTCCACAGCCTCAGGTGTCTCGCTACTAGGCCTCAGGCGGAGACTGAGACACCGTACTAGTAACCAGGCACACAAAATAAGGACTAGCTGGGGTCGCACTCGTCAGCATGTGTCCTCTGCTCCCAACTACGCGTGCACACACAGACCATCCGCTCTAAGTCGGGTCCTCTAGCTGGTATTTCCCCCCAGTCGGACTCAGGTGGCAAAGGCAACGGGCCCTACGGTAACCAGCCTAAAAATCGTCTCTCTCGGGTAAGCCGCTCCACCACTCCCGGGTGGGTCAGCACACGCGTGCCGTAAGAAGGCTATGACTAGTGATAGGTCACTCAACGTTAACACGGAAAGCCACACACGCACCCATCGCGAGTAACACGGAGTAACATATGGCATGACGCCACCAGACTCTGGACAGCCACTAGATCGACCAAATCCAACGGTCCATGAGTCACACGACTCGGGGTCAAGATCGCTGCACGTGACGGCATAACGCCGTCAATCTAGCCTAATCCCTAGGTCTAAAACCACAGTGACATGAATATTGAGGTAGCTCACGAGCCGTCGAGATCATTCCCTCAAAAAGAGAACTCAAGAGACCTCCAGCCCCAAGCTGGGTGACTGGACTCACAGTCCAAGGCCACGCACATGGCCTATACGAAAAACACTTACTGGAAGACCAATGGCATGCGGGAATAACCCACCGCACACATGTCGATACACGGCGACTCGTTCTAGCGAGAACACGAAAGCCGGAACACATAGGGTCACCCGGACCCACCAAACCCATGAGCACGCTCATCGAGGTAACACTATACCTCCAGACACCCCAAAAACATGGACACGGAACTCACACGGTGTCCGGGACACTCACGAGGCCGATGGTCGACCACTGGGTCACAATCGGGTCGACCGGAGACCAACACGACGCTAGACGGCACGAAAACCAATAGGCGGCCTCCCCCGGACCGTCTAAGGCCAAGGCGGTCAAGCCTGGATCGCAAGGAGAAGAAAGCGGTTGATAGGATCTAGCAATACTGCGTGAAAGTTTAAGAGGGGGGGTGAATGAATCCCTCTGTTAAAACTTTGACTGAAAAAAAAAATTAGACCCAAACACAAAGGCCTGATCAAAGTAAATTGTAGTCTCGAATGATTGATGTGCAGCGGTAACCTTGAAGGCCAAACGAATGTAATCGAGCATAGACATGCATCTAACGATTCACAAGAGACAAGCAGACCACAAAGAACATAAGGAATTTTCAGATGGTTCGGTCTGCTGCCTGCAGACCTACGTCCATCCCTCACTCAAATCCGAGTGAGGCTTCCTGCTGCCTGACAGCTTGAAACCGCTGCGTGATAAGTGTCCATTTCTTATGACAATTCATTGCATGTACATAATTTTATGTGCATATAATTAGGTAATTATGCATATTTCATAGTTAACCTCAACTCCGCATTTAAATTGGAGTTTTCACGTAAATTGATTAATTCGATTATCTTATTTAATAATAAATTAAAGTTGAGGGCCATGAGCATTAATTCTCTATTGCATAATCATGAGCATTTGAGATTTATGTGCACAATGTGGTAATTTTTATGGACTAAAGTGTAATTATGTGTGTGTAGGACACCGAAGGTAATTACAAAAGAAGCCGAGGGCAAAACTGTCACCACTACTTTGACCAAGTCAAAAGCACATATTTTGATTGGAGGGAAAAGAAATTTTAAAAGTTTGAAATTGAGGAAAAGAAACACAGATTTCGGTTGGAGGGAAAATTGAATTCAAAGTTTGAAATAAAGGAGAGACGTGATGAGCCTTGGGAAAGGGGGTGCCCAAAGTCTAAGAAAGGGGGTGCCCACCTACTTTTCCTCTTCCCCATGCATCATATTCCACTTAAATCTCAGCCATCCATCTCCTTTTGATACAATCTCCACCCTTCATCTACCCAACTTTCCCTATAAATAGCCCATGACAAGGAGGAGAAAGGGAGTTCTTCTTTTGGCAATTTTTCACTCTTTCTCTCCCTCTCACATCTTTTAGTTCACCGAGTTCGCCCTCTTCCATCTCTCTTCTCCTCTTACTGTATTCACGAAAGTTCTTTATTTTTACGTTCTCTACAACTTCTTCTTCTGCATCATCTTCTAATTTCTTCTGGTTTTCAAGGTATTTTATGTTTTTCACTGTACTGTCCTATTCATCTGTGAACCAGTGTTTCTCTCTATTATTTCCCTTGTTTCTCACCCTTATAGTCATTTTATCCTCTTTCTTTCTTCATAAAAGTTCTTTGTTTTTAAAATATCTTCAACTTCTTCTTCTACGCCATCATCTAATTCTTTCTGGTTTGAAAGTTATTTCACATTTTTCAACTTGCTGTCCTGTGATTTCACTGTTCATCCGAGATTCTACCTTTTATTATTCCTCAGTTTTGAAGCACTTCCCCTCTTTATTTCTCTCTGTGTTCTTCATTAAAGTTCTTCCTCTCTTGTAGATCTAGATTTTATTCTTCTATCACTTCCTCCAATTCTTCTTATTTTACGAGTTATATTTATTTTCCCACTGTTTCACTCTCTCATCTTCTTCATTCTTCATCTCCACACAAACCCTTCCACATTCCTCTCTATATTTCTCTCCAAAGCTTATCCTCCACAACTCTCCTTTCATGGCAGTGTGCACATCAAGATGGGAGACGTTCCAAGGCTCGTGACGTGGACGATGACGGCTTCTTCATCCATCTCTTTTCACGGTGATCTCTTTCAAGGCGGAGCGATCCTCTCCAAGGCTCAGCGAGGAGGAGACGATGGCGTCATCACCATTGCTACTACTATCTTCACATCTCAGGCCTTGTTATTACTTTTGTGTTATGTTACTTCATTGTAATCTTGTCACCTATTTGTTGTAAGCTTGTCTTGCACTTCATATACTCTTTCTTTTGAGTTAATGAAGAGAGTTATTCTTTTGATCTAGTTCTTGATCTTCTTCCATCTCTACCCCCTTCTTCTATCTCTTCTTTTCACTTCATGCAATTAATTTCTATAGCATAGGCGCATAATCATAGGTGTTTTCAATTAAGTGTTTGGTTTGTTCTTTATTTCACTATTTTCTTTAAGCAAAGTAAAAATCACAAGTGTTTTTCTAAAAGGTTACAAGGTTTTTAACTCTAAAAATCTCTTCTTCCCTGTGGATTCGACCCGTGCTTGCCATAGTCCTACGTTCTCTTTTGATCATTTTGTGCGAGTTCAGTTTTAAGATTGTTATATGCGTGTTTTAAACGACGAACTTTCACGTTATCAATTTTTGACGCCGTTGCCGAGGAGGAATGGTGATTTTTGACTTAAGAACTTTGTTTTCCTTATGTATATAGTGTACTAATAAAGTTCTCTTTTCTTATTTTTACATGAAAAAAGAAAAAAAGCAACTTGAAAATTCAAAAAAAATCAGAGGTAAGTCTCCACCTTTTCCTTAGTCTTTTTGTCATTCATTTTGAAAAAAAAAAGAACGGGGAATGCTTTTCAAGTAAGTATCCAAACTTTTCCTCCTTCATTTTAATTTCATTTCTCTACATTTTATATCTTGTGGTTAGATAGGTTCACTAAATAAAAAGAAAAAAATCATCACTTGAACTTCAATAAAAATATTCATTGCAAGAGTAGAAATCACACTTTCATGCTTTAAGGTCATGCATCATGTAAGATAGAGGTTCTTCCTTCCTTATTGTTCAGTTTAGGTTAATTTTATTTTGGAAGATTACGAGAGGCAAGGTGAGTTCTTTTCTAATCTTTTTCTTAAATCACATGCCCATGCATACTTGCATAGAACCCCTTATTTGAATTTGGTTTGTTGCATATCATTTCTAAAATATTCTAAGGGCAACACCCATAAGCAAGATAAGGTGGGATTTCATCACCCTTCCTTAGCCCACAAACCATAATTCTCTTGCATCTTTACATCACCTAGACCTTAAATAAAATCCAGTAGACGTTGGCCCTAGGTTCACACTGTGATTCTTGTGTTATTTGGGCTTACCCTCTTGTGAAAACCGGTGCCTAAGGCAAGACGGTCGGACGGCAAACGCCTTAAGCGGCTAGTGATTTTTAATTAGGACCTTGCGAAAGCAAGGGGAGCCTCCCACTACCCCACCCCTTACCTGGCCGGTGGAAATATTGAGGGTGAACTCAAGTTACACTTTAGTCATTTTGTGAAACCCAATTTGTAGGTTTAGGTCACACATAGGTCATTAGGTAATTTATGTGACAACTTGTTTGTGTTTGCATAAAAAAAATCCTCTTCTCTTTCTTCGTCCTATTTTGTGTCAAAAATAATAATAAATTAAAAAAATAAAAATCATCATAAAAAATCTCTTTCATCTCTCTCTTCGTCCTAGTTCATGCAAGGTAGAAGATCTCAACATCCAAACCTACTAGGACCCATTCAAGAAATTGAGAGAGTCTTGTATCCAGGGATCGATCTCCAACAAGATCTCATGGCCGACAATCAAGGACCTCACCACCAAAATCTAATGGCCAAAAATCCTGATCCTCCAAAGCAAATGAAGGACTATTTCTTGTCTAATCAATACCAACCGTCCTTCTATGTCCAAGATCCTCAGAACCAGGCGGTTCATTATGTAATCAAGTCTAGTACCATCCAAATGTTGCCATCTTTCTATGGAAATCCCAATGAAGACCCTTACAAACATCTTGATGAATTCCTTCAGATCTGCTCAACTATTATAATCCAGAATTTCTCTGATGATGCTCTTAGGCTAACTCTCTTCCCATTCTCTCTCAAGGATAAATCCAAATATTGGTTAGAAGTCTTGGGTAGGACCATTGATACATGGGCGGAAATGTAAAAAGAATTTTTGAAGAAATTCTATCCCATAGGACGAACCAATACCATGAGAAGAGCAATTACTGGATTCACACAAAACCCTGGAGAACATATCCATGAAGCGTGGGATAGACTGAAAGATTTATTGAGGAAATGCCCCCACCATGGGTTATCAAGATGGTAAATTGTACAGGCATTCTATGAGGGTTTGACGGAGAATTATAGACATATGGTGGATGCATCATGTGGGGGAGCATTCATGAGTAAGAGCGAAGATGAGGCTTACGATTTATTTGAAATACTTAGTGAGAATTCAATTAGTCATACCTCGCTCTCATCCTATGAGAGAATGATTGGGCCGGCTAAGAGGGGTGGACTTTATGAAGTTAAGAGCCAAGGTGAGTGTGAGAACAGGATGGACATTAATGCCTTGACCCAGAAATTGAACAAAATGGATTTGTTGGCACAGAAGATAGAGAAGGTTGATCTTGTAACTCAGAAGCTAGATCAGTTGTTATCTAGGCATGAACCTTCTTCTTCTTTAGCCCCTCGACCTCAACCATTCTCCGCTCCCAGTCATGAAGAGATATGTGCTCTTTGTTCTAGCCCTGATCATGGGGTAACTGATTGCCCCACAGCAGCCCAACTTCCCCCATTCATCCAAGAACAAATCTTTGCTGCTCAGGGTGTCTCTAAGCCTCCTTATGATCCTTATTCCAACACTTATAATCCAGGCTGGAGGAACCACCCGAATTTTTCTTGGAAATCTCAGCAAGGTTCATCTACCCAATCTAATCCCTCTTTTCAAAAACAACCCTTTCAAGCTCAAGCCAACCAACATTATCAATCTCCTTTTCAACAAGCTCAGTCTCATCATAATTTCTCTCAATCCAATGCACCTTTCCAACAATATTCTCAACCTCCTTTTCAGCATTCTCAGGCCCCGTATCCTCAACCTCCCACTCAGCATTTTCAGGGCCAGTATCATCAGTATCCTCCAAACCATTTTCAAGCTCAAGTTCCTTTCCAACCTCCTCCTTCTCAACCTCCGCAACCCAATTTTGATGACAAGTTTGAACAACTCCAACAACTCATCCTTACCCAAGCACAATCCATTTCTAAGTTGGAAAACCAGATAGTGCAACTTGCTGCTAATAACATGAGAAGAGAGGTAGGCCAGCTCCCTAGCCAACCGGTGGCCAACCCCCGCAATCAACAACCTCCAGGCTTCCCTCCAAGAGCTCCCTTTCTTCCTCAACCCAATCAGCCCAATCAACCTCAGCTGCCCCCTCCTGTAGGTCCCCAATTTGAGAATGCAAAGGCAATCTCTTCTCTTAGGAGCGGGAAGGTTTTAGATAATCCTTATAGGATTAAGGAAGTTGGCAGTAGTTCGGGTCAAGATGCCCCCATGGAAAGTGATAGTGAGGATGAGGAGCCGGTGATTGTGCAAGAGAAAAAGAAGTCGGAGGGTGGAGAGAAGAAGTTAGATAAAGGAAAGGCGAAAGTTGATGAAGGACCCCAAGAATATGTGCCTCAGGTCCCTTTTCCCGATGCTCTAAAGCCGAAGGCTCACAAGAAACTACCGGTGCAACAGGAAGAATTAGTGGAATTGTTTAAACAGGTGAATATCAATATTCCACTCTTGGAAGCAATCAAGCATGTGCCGGCATATGCAAAGTTTTTGAAAGAGCTTTGTACTCCAAAGAGGGAGCCAAGGGCGGTAACTCAAAAGATCCGCTTGTCTGAGGATGTGAGTGCTATTTTGATGAATCATCTGCCAAAAAAATTGAAGGACCCCGGAGCCCCTTTAATCTCATGTGATATAGGTGACGTCACTTTTGATCGAGCATTGCTAGACTTAGGTGCTAGCGTGAATCTTTTGCCCACCTTTATCTATGATCAGTTTGATCTGGGGGAGTTAAAACCCACTTCAATCATCCTTCAATTGGCGGATAGGTCGGTTAAAACACCAAGGGTTTGTTGGAATATGTCATTGTTAAAGTGCATGAATGTTATTTCCCGGTGGATTTTCTCATTTTGGATATGACCTCATCCCAGGATCTAAAGCACACACCTATTATTTTGGGACGTCCTTTTCTAGCAACAGCTAAGGCCAACATCAACTGTGCCACGGGAATGATAGATATTTCATTTGGAGGTGAGAAAGTTTCTCTAAATGTATTTAAGGTATCTCAATATCCAGATCAAGGAGAGGAATGCAATGTCATTGATATCTTTGAGGATGAGATTCTAGATAACATTAAGGACACCCTGGAAGAGGGTGGTATGATTCAAGATTCTCCTCTCTCTTCTGCACCCTGGTCTAAGATAGAGTCACTTCCTGCACTTCAATCCGAACCAATCCTGCCATCATTGGAACGTCCTCCAGCTCTGGAACTCAAGCCTCTCCCGGACTCCCTTAAATATGCATACCTTGGACCTAACCACACTCTACCTGTCATTATTGCCTCCAATCTCACTTCTGCTCAAGAATCCCAACTCTTAAATATTCTTAAGGAGCATAGGGGGGCAATAGGCAGGTCTGTTGCAGATTTAAAGGGGATTAGTCCGGATGTTTGTATGCACCACATTTACTTAGAGGAAAATGCCAAGCCGAGTAGAGAGATGCAGCGTCGGCTAAATCCAAGTATGAAGGAGGTAGTAAAGAAAGAAGTTGTCAAATGGTTGGATGCTGGGATCATATATCACATTTCTGATAGCAAGTGGGTCAGCCCAACTCAAGTTGTTCCCAAGAAGTCAGGGCTGACAGTTGTAACAAATGAGAAAGGAGATGAAGTGCCTACACGATTACCAACAGGGTGGAGAATCTGCATTGATTACAGAAAATTAAATTTAGTTACAAAGAAAGACCATTTTCCACTACCATTCATAGATCAAATTTTGGAGAGATTGACAGGGCAGAAGTACAATTACTTTTTGGATGGCTATTCCGGGTACAACCAGGTTGCTATTTACCCAGAAGATCAAGAGAAGACAACATTCATGTGCCCCTATGGCACATTTTCTTTTAGAAGAATGACGTTTGGGCTGTGTAACGCCCCCGCCACATTTCAGCGATGCATGATGTCGATATTTTCTGAAATTGTGGGGGAATGTTTGGAAGTGTTTATGGATGACTTTTCTGTGTTTGGTGATTCGTTCGAAAGTTGCTTGGAGAATTTTACTCAGGTGTTGAGAAGGTGCATTGACTCAAATCTTGTGTTGAGTTGGGAGAAAAGCCATTTCATGGTAAGAGAAGGAATAGTTTTAGGCCATGTTGTTTCAGAGAGAGGAATAGAGGTTGACAAGGCCAAGGTTGATGTGATTTCCAATCTTCCTCCTCCTTCTTCTGTCAAACAAATTCGATCTTTTCTTGGCCATGCTGGATTCTATCGCAGATTCATCCAAAACTTTTCCATCATCACTCGTCCTCTCACACAATTGCTCGCCAAGGACACTCCCTTTAACTTAGATGATTCCTGTCTTAAGGCATTTCATTCTTTGAAAGTGGCCCTTACTCAAGCCCCAATTCTTCAATCTCCTGATTGGACGCTACCTTTTGAGATCATGTGTGAAGCTTCAGACTACGCTGTTGGAGCTGTCCTGGGTCAAAGAGTCGATAAGAAGCCCGTGGTGATCTACTATGCAAGCCGTACCCTCGCCGATGCACAATTGAACTACACCACTACGGAGAAAGAATTGCTTGCGGTAGTTTTCGCCCTTGAGAAATTTTGATCTTATCTGTTAGGCGCAAAAGTCATTGTTTATTCCGATCACTCAGCTTTAAAATTTTTACTATCCAAGAAGGAAGCTAAACCCCGTCTCATTCGGTGGATTCTCTTGTTACAAGAGTTTGATTTGGAAATCAGAGACAAGAAAGGGTTGGAGAATGTTGTTGCTGATCACTTGTCTAGGATTGTGGTTCCTGAAAGTGCTCCTATGTTCGATTCCTTCCCTGATGAGCAAATTATTTCCATCTCTCACACCTCTACCCCCTGGTACGCTCACATAGTCAATTACCTGGCGGTAGGATAGATTCCGGGAGGGTGGCCTAAGCAGTAGAAGGATCATTTCTTCGCCAAGGTTAAGCATTATTTCTGGGAGGATCCAGAGCTATTTTACATGGGTCCTGATCACATAATTCAAAGGTGCATCCCCGAAGAGGAACAACAATCTGTGTTGAATTTCTGTCACAATCTTGCTTGCTGGGGACATTTCTCCAGCAAGAAAACTGCGGCTAAGGTCCTGCAAAGTGGGTTCTTCTGGCCCACACTTTTCAAGGATGCCTATGAATTTAGCAAGACCTGTCTCAGGTGTCAAGCTGTGGGGAACAATTCTAGGAGAGACATGATGCCACTCAATCCCATCTTGATTGTTGAAATTTTTGATGTTTGGGGTATTGATTTCATGGGACCATTTCCACCATCATTTGGAAATGAATACATTCTTGTGGCTGTAGATTATGTGTCTAAATGGATAGAAGCAATAGCCACTCGGACCAATGATCACGAAGTCATGGTGAAATTTGTTCGTAAGAACATCTTCTCTAGATTTGGATGTCCTAGGGCTATCATCAGTGACGGAGGTTCACATTTCACTCACTCCCAATTCCGAGCTTTGCTTAAGAAATATGGGATCACTCACAAAATCGCCACCCCCTACCACCCCCAAACAAGTGGCCAAGTGGAAATATCCAATCGAGAAATCAAAAATATCCTACAAATAAAATCTGTTCATCCCGATAGGAAGGATTGGTCTGAAAGATTGGATGATGCTCTCTGGGCCTATCGGACTGCCTACAAAACTCCCATAGGTATGTCCCCCTATAGGCTGATTTTAGGAAAAGTCTGTCACCTACCAGTTGAGCTAGAACATAAGGCATACTGGGTCATAAAACAAGTGAAGCTGGACTTGGCCCAAGCTGGTTCCCATAGAGCTCTCCAACTCAATGAATTAGAGGAACTAAGAAATGAAGCCTATGAAAATTTAAAAATCTATAAAGCCAAAATGAAAGTCTTCCATGATAAGCATATTCAAAGGAAAACTTTTCAACCAAATCAGAAAGTATGGCCTTTTAACTCTAGGCTGCGCTTGTTCCCTGGAAAGCTCAAGTTCAGATGGGATAGACCGTTTGTAGTTGTCAAAGCTTTTGACCATGGTGCCGTCAAAATTTTGAATCCTAAAAATGGTCAAATTTTCACTATCAACGGTCAAAGATTGAAATCTTATTTGGAAAATGATCAGTTACAAAAAGAATCCATTGTCCTAAGTGGTCTGGAATAAAATCTTCGTGAGCTCTCATACGTCTGGCTGAAGACGAAAAACTTAGCACTTCTGTGAGGCAACCCACGGTTTTTGTCATTTTGACGTTTTTCTTTGAGTGTGTTTTAGTAGTCAGGTATAGGCCAAGGAGAGGAAGTCGTCGTCGTCCATGACATTGGTGGAGGTTTCGTCCCGCATATCCGGTTGTCTCTTTCCTACTCCGAAGTATTTATTGATACATTGTTCTATTGCTTTCAATTCTATATGCCATTGGGGACAATGTCATTCAAGTTGGGGGGGAGAGAAAAATTTTCATGATGCATATAGTACAACCTTATAGGAGTTCTGTCTTGTATGTCATCGTAGAAAGATGTAAACCCCATTTTGAGTTTCATGATTCATGCTTAAATTAAAAGTAATTCTGGAATAGAAAAGACTAGGGAGAAGGATGATGAGAAATTTAGTCAATCTAGCAATGAAAAACTGATATAAGAATCCCTTTAAAGTTCATATGCACTTTAAAAAAAAAGAAAGAAAGAAATTCACATTGCACACTAATGAAACAAGCAAGACAAGCCTCCTGCCATTTTAGGTATGATGTCTGATATTCTGCACTTCTTAAGAAAAGAGATCTTTTTACAAAGCTTTCTGCCAAATTATCCATCAAATAAGTGCAATGGCATTATGAAAAAAAAAGAGATAGAAAAAGAAAAAAATACCATGAAAAATGCCCCTAATCTTAGTAACCGGGCCTACTTCACCTAAGACGTGTTGAGGTTCGCGTAAAACGAAAAAGGGAACATGGATATGTAAAACTGGGCCTGCTTCTCCTAAGACAAGAGTCGAGGTTCACGTTGAGTAGTAAAGGGTAGTGCAGCATCATGTGTGATATAAAAGATCCCAAAGGGACAAAACAATAAGGTAGACAAAAAGTTACTATACTTAATGCTCTGATCTAAGAGGTGCAGGGTTGAAAGGTGTTTGCTTGGAATAGCAAATGGAGGATGTAATTGTCTAAGCTGTGGATTTGGTAGTTACACATGCATAAGTGCTATTGAGCTTTAATTTGAATTCTTAATCATGTACTATTAAGTTCTACATAAGGCTAGTGTGCATTAATGATTCCAGATTCCTAATCTTTGGTTGATTCTATGAAGGGATAACTGGATATGAGAGCATGAATTTTACAAACTCTTGTTAGTCCTAAAATTCAATTTATTGGCATTGCTAAGGGACTAGCAATGAGTAAGTTGGGGGGTGTGATAAGTGTCCATTTCTTATGACAATTCATTGCATGTACACCATTTTATGTGCATATAATTAGGTAATTATGCATATTTCAAAGTTAACCTCAACTCCGCATTTAAATTGGAGCTTTCACGCAAATTGATTAATTCGATTATCTTATTTAATAATAAATTAAAGTTGAGGGCCATGAGCATTAATTCTCCATTGCATAATCATGAGCATTTGAGATTTATGTGCACAATGTGGTAATTTTTATGGACTAAAGTGTAATTATTTGTGTGTAGGACACCGAAGGTAATTACAAAAGAAGCCGGGGGTAAAACTGTCACCACTACTTTGACCAAGTCAAAAGCACATATTTTGATTGGAGGGAAAAGAAATTTTAAAAGTTTGAAATTGAGAAAAAGAAACACATATTTCGGTTGGAGGGAAAATTGAATTCAAAGTTTGAAATAAAGGAGAGACATGATGAGCCTTGGGAAAGGGGGTGCCCAAAGTCCAAGAAAGGGGGTGCTCACCTACTTTTCCTCTTCCCCATGCATCATATTCCACTTAAATCTCAGCCATCCATCTCATTTTGATACAATCTCTACCCTTCATCTACCCAACTTTCCCTATAAATAGCCCATGACAAGGAGGAGAAAGGGAGTTCTACTTTTGATAATTTTTCACTCTTTCTCTCCCTCTCACATCTTTTAGTTCACCGAGTTCGCCCTCTTTCATCTCTCTTCTCCTCTTGCTGTCTTCATGAAAGTTCTTTATTTTTACGTTCTCTACAACTTCTTCTTCTGCATCATCTTTTAATTCCTTCTGGTTTCTAAGATATTTTATGTTTTTCACTGTGCTATCCTGTTCATCTGCGAACCAGTGTTTCTCTCTGTTCTTTCCCTTGTTTCTCACCCTTATAGTCATTTTATCCTCTTACTTTCTCATAAAAGTTCTTTGTTTTTAAAAGATCTTCAACGTCTTCTTCTACGCCATCTTCTAATTCTTTCTGGTTTGAAAGTTATTTCCTATTTTTCAACTTATTGTCCTGTGATTTCACTGTTCATCCGAGGTTCTACCTTTGTTATTCCTCAGTTGTGAAGCCCTTCCTCTCTTTATTTCTCTCTGTGTTCTTCATTAAAGTTCTTCTCTCTTGTAGATCTAGATTTTCTTCTTCTATCACTTCCTCCAATTCTTCTTATTTTACGAGTTATATTTATTTTCCCACTGTTTCACTCTCTCATCTTCTTCCTTCTTCATCTCCACACAAACCCTTCCACATTCCTCTCTATATCTCTCTCCAAAGTTTATCCTCCACAACTCTCCTTTCATGACGGTGTGCACATCAAGACGGGGACGTTCCAAGGCTCGTGACGTGGACGACGACGGCTTCTTCATCCATCTCTTTCCACGGTGATCTCTTTCAAGGCGGAGCGATCCTCTCCAAGGCTCGGCGAGGAGGAGACGACGGCGTCATCACCATTGCTACTACTATCTTCACATCCCAGGCCTTGTTATTACTTTTGTGTTATGTTACTTCATTGTAATCTTGTCACCTCTTTGTTGTAAGCTTGTCTTGCACTTCATGTACTCTTTCTTTTAAGTTAATGAAGAGAGTTGTTCTTTTGATCTAGTTCTTGATCTTCTTCCATCTCTACCCCCTTCTTCTATCTCTTCTTTTCACTTCATGTAATTAATTTCTATAGCATAGGCGCATAATCATAGGTGTTTTTAATTAAGTGTTTGGTTTGTTCTTTATTTCACTATTTCTTTAAGCAAAGTAAAAATCACAAGTGTTTTTCTAAAAGGTTACAAGTTTTTAACTCTAAAAATCTTTTCTTCCCTGTGGATTCGGCCCGTGCTTGCCATAGTCCTACGTTCTCTTTTGATCATTTTGTGCGAGTTCAGTTTTAAGATTGTTATACGCGTGTTTTAAACGACGAACATTCGCGTTATCAATTTTTGGTGCCGTTGCCGGGGAGGAATGGTGATTTTTGACTTAAGAACTTTATTTTCCTTATGTATATAGTGTACTAATAAAGTTCTCTTTTCTTAATTTTACATGAAAAAAGAAAAAAAGTAACTTGAAAGTTCAAAAAAAATTAGAGGTAAGTCTCCACCTTTTCCTTAGTCTTTTTGTCATTCATTTTGAAAAAAAAAAGAACGGGGAACGCTTTTCAAGTAAGTATCCAAACTTTTCCTCCTTCATTTTAATTTCATTTCTCTACATTTCATATCTTGTGGTTAGATAGGTTCACTAAATAAAAAGAAAAAAATCATCACTTGAACTTCAATAAAAATCTTCATTGCAAGAGTAGAAACCACACTTTCATGCTTTAAGGTCATGCATCATGTAAGATAGAAGTTCTTCCTTCCTTATTGGTCAGTTTATGTTAATTTCATTTTGGAAGATTGCAAGGGGCAAGGTGAGTTCTTTTCTAATCTTTTTCTTAAATCACATGCCCATGCATATTTGCATAGAACCCCTTGTTTGAATTTGGTTTGTTGCATATCATTTCTAAAATATTCTAAGGGTAACACCCATAAGCAAGATAAGGTGGGGATTTCATCACCCTTCCTTAGCCCACAAACCATAATTCCATTGCATATTTACATCACCTAGACCTTAAATAAAATCCAGTAGACGTTGGCCCTAGGTTCACACTGTGATTCTTATGTTATTTGGGCTTACCCTCTTGTGAAAACCGGTGCCTAAGGCAAGACGGTCGGACGGCAAACGCCTTAAGCGGACTAGTGATTTTTAATTAGGACCTTGCGAAAGCAAGGGGAGCCTCCCACTACCCCACCCCTTACCTGGCCGGTGGAAATATTGAGGGTGAACTCAAGTTACACTTTAGTCATTTTGTGAAACCCAATTTGTAGGTTTAGGTCACACATAGGTCATTAGGTAATTTATGTGACAACTTGTTTGTGTTTGCATAAAAAAAAATCCTCTTCTCTTTCTTCGTCCTATTTTGTGTCAAAAATAATAATAAATTAAAAAAAATAAAAATCATCATAAAAAATCTCTTTCATCTCTCTCTTCGTCCTAGTTCATGCAAGGTAGAAGATCTCAACATCCAAACCTACTAGGACCCATTCAAGAAATTGAGAGAGTCTTGTATCCAGGGATCGATCTCCAACAAGATCTCATGGCCGACAATCAAGGACCTCACCACCAAAATCTAATGGCCGAAAATCCTGATCCTCCAAAGTAAATGAAGGACTATTTCTTACCTAATCAATACCAACCGTCCTTCTATGTCCAAGCACCTGAGAACCAGGCGGTTCATTATGAAATCAAGTCTAGTACCATCCAAATGTTGCCATCTTTCTATGGAAATCCCAATGAAGACCCTTACAAACATCTTGATGAATTCCTTCAGATCTGCTCAACTGTTAAAATCTAGAATTTCTCTGATGATGCTCTTAGGCTAACTCTCTTCTCATTCTCTCTCAAGGATAAATCCAAATATTGGTTAGGAACCTTGGGTAGGACCATTGATACATGGGCGGAAATGTAAAAAGAATTTTTGAAGAAATTCTATCCCATAGGACGAACCAATACCATGAGAAGAGCAATTACTGGATTCACTCAAAACCCTGGAGAACATATCCATGAAGCGTGGGATAGACTGAAAGATTTATTGAGGAAATGCCCCCACCATGGGTTATCAAGATGGCAAATTGTACAGGCATTCTATGAGGGTTTGACGGAGAATTATAGACATATGGTGGATGCATCATGTGGGGGAGCATTCATGAGTAAGAGCGAAGATGAGGCTTACGATTTATTTGAAATACTTAGTGAGAATTCAATTAGTCATACCTCGCTCTCATCCTATGAGAGAATGATTGTGCCGGCTAAGAGGGGTGGACTTTATGAAGTTAAGAGCCAAGGTGAGTGTGAGAACAGGATGGACATTAATGTCTTGACCCAGAAATTGAACAAAATGGATTTGTTGGCACAGAAGATAGAGAAGGTTGATCTTGTAACTCAGAAGCTAGATCAGTTGTTATCTAGGCATGAACCTTCTTCTTCTTTATCCCCTCGACCTCAACCATTCTCCGCTCCCAGTCATGAAGAGATATGTGCTCTTTGTTCTAGCCCTGATCATGGGGTAACTGATTGCCCCACAGCAGCCCAACTTCCCCTATTCATCCAAGAATAAATCTTTGCTGCTCAGGGTGTCTCTAAGCCTCCTTATGATCCTTATTCCAACACTTATAATCCAGGCTGGAGGAACCACCCGAATTTTTCTTAGAAATCTCAGCAAGGTTCATCTACCCAATCTAATCCCTCTTTTCAAAAATAACCCTTTCAAGCTCAAGCCAACCAACATTATCAATCTCCTTTTCAACAAGCTCAGCCTCATCATAATTTCTCTCAATCCAATGCACCTTTCCAACAATATTCTCAACCTCCATTTGAGCATTCTCAGGCCCCGTATCCTCAACCTCCCACTCAGCATTTTCAGGGCCAGTATCATCAGTATCCTCCAAACCATTTTCAAGCTCAAGTTCCTTTCCAACCTCCTCCTTCTCAACCTCCGCAACCCAATTTTGATGACAAGTTTGAACAACTCCAACAACTCATCCTCACCCAAGCACAATCCATTTCTAAGTTGGAAAACCAGATAGTGCAACTTGCTGCTAATAACATGAGAAGAGAGGTAGGCCAGCTCCCTAGCCAACCGGTGGCCAACCCCCGCAATCAACAACCTCCAGGCTTCCCTCCAAGAGCTCCCTTTCTTCCTCAACCCAATCAGCCCAATCAACCTCAACTGCCCACTCCTGTAGGTCCCCAATTTGAGAATGCAAAGGCAATCTCTTCTCTTAGGAGCGGGAAGGTTTTAGATAATCCTTATAGGATTAAGGAAGTTGGCAGTAGTTCGGGTCAAGATGCCCCCATGGAAAGTGATAGTGAGGATGAGGATCCGGTGATTGTGCAAGAGAAAAAGAAGTCGGAGGGTGGAGAGAAGAAGTTGGATAAAGGAAAGGTGAAAGTTGATGAAGGACCCTAAGAATATGTGCCTCATGTCCCTTTTCCCGATGCTCTAAAGCCGAAGGCTCACAAGAAACTATCGGTGCAACATGAAGAATTAGTGGAATTTTTTAAACAGGTGAAGATCAATATTCCACTCTTGGATGCAATCAAGCATGTGTCGGCATATGCAAAGTTTTTGAAGGAGCTTTGTACTCCAAAGAGGGAGCCAAGGGCGGTAACTCAAAAGATCCGCTTGTCTGAGGATGTGAGTGCTATTTTGATAAATCATCTGCCAAAAATTTTGAAGGACCCCGGAGCCCCTTTAATCTCATGTGATATAGGTGACGTCAATTTTGATCGAGCATTGCTAGACTTAGGTGCTAGCGTGAATCTTTTGCCCACCTTTATCTATGATCAGTTTGATCTGGGGGAGTTAAAACCCACTTCAATCATCCTTCAATTGGCGGATAGGTCGGTTAAAACACCAAGGGGTTTGTTGGAAGATGTCATTGTTAAAGTGCATGAATGTTATTTCCCGGTGGATTTTCTCATTTTGGATATGACCTCATCCCAGGATCTAAAGCACACACCTATTATTTTGGGACGTCCTTTTCTAGCAACAGCTAAGGCCAACATCAACTGTGCCACGGGAATGATGGATATTTCATTTGGAGGTGAGAAAGTTTCTCTAAATGTATTTAAGGCATCTCAATATCCAGATCAATGAGAGGAATGCAATGTCATTGATATCTTTGAGGATGAGATTCTGGATAACATTAAGGACACCCTGGAAGAGGGTGGTATGATTCAAGATTCTCCTCTCTCTTCTGCACCCTGGTCTAAGATAGAGTCACTTCCTACACTTCAATCTGAACCAATCCTGCCATCATTGGAATGTCCTCCAGCTCTGGAACTCAAGCCTCTCCTGGACTCCCTTAAATATGCATACCTTGGACCTAACCACACTCTACCTATCATTATTGCCTCCAATCTCACTTCTGCTCAAGAATCCCAACTCTTAAATATTCTTAAGGAGCATAGGGGGGCAATAGGCTGGTCTGTTGCAGATTTAAAGGGGATTAGTCCAGATGTTTGTATGCATCACATTCACTTAGAGGAAAATGCCAAGCCGAGTAGAGAGATGCATCGTCGGCTGAATGCAAGTATGAAGGAGGTAGTAAAGAAAGAAGTTGTCAAATGGTTGGATGCTGAGATCATATATCACATTTCTGATAGCAAGTGGGTCAGCCCAACTCAAGTTGTTCCCAAGAAGTCAGGGCTGACAGTTGTAATAAATGAGAAAGGAGATGAAGTGCCTACACGATTACCAACAGGGTGGAGAATCTGCATTGATTACAGAAAATTAAATTTAGTTACAAAGAAAGATCATTTTCCACTACCATTCATAGATCAAATTTTGGAGAGATTGGCAGGGCAGAAGTACTATTACTTTTTGGATGGCTATTCCGGGTACAACCAGGTTGCTATTTACCCGAAAGATCAAGAGAAGACAACATTCACGTGCCCCTTTGGCACATTTTCTTTTAGAAGAATGTCGGTTGGGCTACGTAACGCCCTCGCCACATTTCAGCGATGCATGATGTCGATATTTTCTGAAATGGTGGGGGAATGTTTGGAAGTGTTTATGGATGACTTTTCTGTGTTTGGTGGTTCGTTCGAAAGTTGGTTGGAGAATTTTACTCAGGTGTTGAGAAGGTGCATTGACTCAAATCTTGTGTTGAGTTGGGAGAAAATCCATTTCATGGTAAGAGAAGGAATAGTTTTAGGCCATGTTGTTTCAGAGAGAGGAATAGAGGTTGACAAGGCCAATGTTGATGTGATTTCCAATCTTCCTCCTCCTTCTTCTGTCAAACAAATTCGATCTTTTCTTGGCCATGCTGGATTCTATCGCAGATTCATCCAAAACTTTTCCATCATCACTCGTCCTCTCACACAATTGCTCGCCAAGGACACTCCCTTTAACTTAGATGATTCCTGTCTTAAGGCATTTCATTCTTTGAAAGTGGCCCTTACTCAAGCCCCAATTCTTCAATCTCCTGATTGGGCGCTACCTTTTGAGATCATGTGTGATGCTTCAGACTACGTTATTGGAGCTGTCCTGGGTCAAAGAGTCGATAAGAAGCCCGTGGTGATCTACTATGGAAGCCGCACCCTCGCCGATGCACAATTGAACTACACCACTACGGAGAAAGAATTGCTTGCGGTAGTTTTCGCCCTTGAGAAATTTCGATCTTATCTGTTAGGGGCAAAAGTCATTGTTTGTTCCGATCACTCAGCTTTAAAATTTTTACTATCCAAGAAGGAAGCTAAACCCCGTCTCATTCGGTGGATTCTCTTGTTACAAGAGTTTGATTTGGAAATCAGAGATAAGAAGGGGTTGGAGAATGTTGTTGCTGATCACTTGTCTAGGATTGTGGTTCCCGAAAGTGCTCCTATGTTCGATTCCATCCCTGATGAGCAAATTCTTTCCATCTCTCACACCTCAACCCCCTGGTACGCGCACATAGTCAATTACCTGGCGGTAGGACAGATTCCGGGAGGGTGGTCTAAGCAGGAGAAGGATCATTTCTTCGCCAAGGTTAAGCATTATTTCTGGGAGGATCCAGAGCTATTTTACATGGGTCCTGATCACATAATTCGAAGGTGCATCCCCGAAGAGGAACAACAATCTGTGTTGAATTTCTGTCACAATCTTGCTTGCGGGGGACATTTCTCCGGCAAGAAAACTACTGCTAAGGTACTGTAAAGTGGGTTCTTCTGGCCCACACTTTTCAAGGATGCCTATGAATTTAGCAAGACCTGTCTTAAGTGTCAAGCTGTGGGGAACAATTCTAGGAGAGACATGATGCCACTCAATCCCATCTTGATTGTTGAAATTTTTGATGTTTGGGAGATTGATTTCATGGGACCATTTCCACCATCATTTGGAAACGAATACATTCTTGTGGCTGTAGATTATGTGTCTAAATGGATAGAAGCAATAGTCACTCGGACCAATGATCATAAACTCATGGTGAAATTTGTTCGTAAGAACATCTTCTCTAGATTTGGATGTCCTAAGGCTATCATCAGTGACGGGGGTTCACATTTCACTCACTCCCAATTCCGAGCTTTACGTAAGAAATATGGGATCACTCACAAAATTGCCACCCCTTATCACCCCCAAACAAGTGGCCAAGTGGAAATATCCAATCGAGAAATCAAAAACATCCTACAAAAATCTGTTCGGCCCGATAGGAAGGATTGGTCTGAAAGATTGGATGATGCTCTCTGGGCCTATCGGACTGCCTACAAAACTCCCATAGGTATGTCCCCCTATAGGCTGATTTTTGGAAAAGCCTGTCACCTACCAGTTGAGCTAGAACATAAGGCGTACTGGGCCATAAAACAAGTGAATCTGGACTTGGCCCAAGCGGGTTCCCATAGAGCTCTCCAACTTAATGAATTAGAGGAACTAAGAAATGAAGCCTATGAAAATTTAAAAATCTATAAAGCCAAAATGATAGTCTTCCATGATAAGCATATTCAAAGGAAAACTTTTCAACCAAATCAGAAAGTATGGCTTTTTAACTCTAGGCTGCGCTTGTTCCCTGGAAAGCTCAAGTTCAGATGGGATGGACCGTTTGTAGTTGTCAAAGCTTTTGACCACGGTGCCGTCAAAATTTTGAATCCTAAAAATGGTCAAATTTTCACTATCAACGGTCAAAGATTGAAATCTTATTTGGAAAATGATCAGTTACAAAAAGAATCCATTGTCCTAAGTGGTCTGGAATAAAATCTTCGTGAGCTCTCATACGTCTGGCTGAAGACGAAAAACTTAGCGCTTCTGGGAGGCAACCCACGGTTTTTGTCATTTTGACGTTTTTCTTTGAGTGTGTTTTAGTAGTCAGGTATAGGCCAAGGAGAGGAAGTCGTCGCCGTCCATGACATTGGTGGAGGTTTCGTCCCGCATATCCGGTTGTCTCTTTCCCACTCCGAAGTATTTATTGATACATTGTTCTATTGCTTTCAATTCTATATGCCATTGGGAACAATGTCATTCAAGTTCAGGGGGAGAGAAAAATTTTCATGATGCATATAGTACAACCTGATAGGAGTTCTGTCTTGCATGTCATCGTAGAAAGATGTAAACCCCATTTTGAGTTTCATGATTCATGCTTAAATTAAAAGTAATTCTGGAATAGAAAAGACTAGGGAGAATGATGATGGGAAATTTAGTCAATCTAGCAATGGAAAACTGATATAAGAATCCCTTTAAAGTTCATATGCACTTTTAAAAAAAAAAGAAAGAAAGAAATTCACATTGTACACTAATAAAACAAGCAAGACAAGCCCCCTGCCATTTTAGGTATGATGTCTGATATTCTGCACTTCTTAAGAAAAGAGATCTTTTTACAAAGCTTTCTACCAAATTATCCATCAAATAAGTGTAATGGCATTATGAGAAAAAAAAGAGATAGAAAAAGAAAAAAAATACCATGAAAAATGCCCCTAATCTTAGTAACCGGGCCTACTTCACCTAAGACGTGTTGAGATTCGCGTAAAACGAAAAAGGGAACCTGGATCTGTAAAATTGGGCATGCTTCTCTTAAGACAAGTGTCGAGATTCACGTTGAGTAGTAAAGGGTAGTGTAGCATCATGTGTGGTATAAAAGATCCCAAAGGGACAAAATAATAAGGCAGACAAAAAGCTACTATACTTAATGCTCTGATCTGAGAGGTGCGGGGTTGAAAGGTGTTTGCTTGGAATAGCGAATGGGGGATGTAATTGTCTAAGCTGTGGATTTGGTAGTTACACATGCATAAGTGCTATTGAGCTTTAATTTGAATTCTTAATCATGTACTATTAAGTTCCTACATAAGGCTAGTGTGCATTAATGATTCCAGATTCCTAATCTTTGGTTGATTCTATGAAGGGATAACTAGATATGAGAGCATGAATTTTGTAAACTCTTGTTAGTCCTAAAATTCAATTTATTGACATTGCTAAGGGACTAGCAATGAGTAAGTTGGGGGGTGTGATAAGTGTCCATTTCTTATGACAATTCATTGCATGTACACCATTTTATGTGCATATAATTAGGTAATTATGCATATTTTATTGTTAACCTCAACTCCGCATTTAAATTGGAGCTTTCGCGTAAATTGATTAATTCGATTATCTTATTTAATAATAAATTAAAGTTGAGGGCCATGAGCATTAATTCTCCATTGCATAATCATGAGCATTTGAGATTTATATGCGCAATGTGGTAATTTTTATGGACTAAAGTGTAATTATGTGTGTGTAGGACACCGAAGGTAATTACAAAAGAAGCCGGGGGCAAAACTGTCACCACTACTTTGACCAAGTCAAAAGCACATATTTTGATTGGAGGGAAAAGAAATTTAAAAGTTTGAAATTGAGGAAAAGAAACACATTTCGGTTGGAGGGAAAATTGAATTCAAAGTTTGAAATAAAGGAGAGACATGATGAGTCTTGGGAAAGGGGGTGCCCAGAGTCTAAGAAAGGGGGTGCCCACCTACTTTTCCTCTTCCCCATGCATCATATTCCACTTAAATCTCAGCCATCCATCTCCTTTTGATACAATCTCCACCCTTCATCTACCCAACTTTCCATATAAATAGCCCATGACAAGGAGGAGAAAGGGAGTTCTTCTTTTGGCAATTTTTCACTCTTTCTCTCCCTCTCACATCTTTTAGTTCACTGAGTTCGCCCTCTTCCATCTCTCTTCTCCTCTTACTGTCTTCATGAAAGTTCTTTATTTTTACGTTCTCTACAACTTCTTCTTCTGCATCATCTTCTAATTCCTTCAGGTTTTCAAGATATTTTATTTTTTTCACTGTGTTATCCTGTTCATCTGCGAACCAGTGTTTCTCTCTGTTCTTTCCCTTATTTCTCACCCTTATAATCATTTTATCCTCTTACTTTCTTCATACAAGTTCTTTGTTTTTAAAATATCTTCAACTTCTTCTTCTACGCCATCTTCTATTTCTTTCTGGTTTGAAAGTTATTTCCCATTTTCAACTTGTTGTCCTGTGATTTCACTATTCATCTGAGGTTCTACCTTTTGTTATTCCTCCGTTTTGAAACCCTTCCCCTCTTTATTTCTCTCTGTGTTCTTCATTAAAGTTCTTCCGCTCTTGTAGATCTAGATTTTCTTCTTCTATCACTTCCTCCAATTCTTCTTATTTTACGAGTTATATTTATTTTCCCACTGTTTCACTCTCTCATCTTCTTCCTTCTTCATCTCCACACAAACCCTTCCACATTCCTCTCTATATTTCTCTCCAAAGTTTATCCTCCATAACTCTCCTTTCATGGCAGTGTGCACATCAAGACGGGAGACGTTCCAAGGCTCGTGACGTGGACGACGACGGCTTCTTCATCCATCTCTTTCCACGGTGATCTCTTTCAAGGCGGAGCGATCCTCTCCAAGGCTCGGCGAGGAGGAGACGACGGCGTCATCACCATTGCTACTACTATCTTCACATCTCAGGTCTTGTTATTACTTTTGTGTTATGTAACTTCATTATAATCTTGTCACCTCTTTGTTGTAAGCTTGTCTTGCATTTCATGTACTCTTTCTTTTAAGTTAATGAAGAGAGTTGTTCTTTTGATCTAGTTCTTGATCTTCTTCCATCTCTACCCCCTTCTTCTATCTCTTCTTTTCACTTCATGCAATTAATTTCTATAGCATAGGTGCATAATCATAGGTGTTTTTAATTAAGTGTTTGGTTTGTTCTTTATTTCACTATTTTCTTTAAGCAAAGTAAAAATCACAAGTGTTTTTCTAAAAGGTTACAAGGTTTTTAACTCTAAAAATCTCTTCTTCCCTGTGGATTCGACCCGTGCATGCCATAGTCCTACGTTCTCTTTTGATCATTTTGTGCGAGTTCGATTTTAAGATTGTTATACGCGTGTTTTAAACGACGAACTTTCGCATTATCAATGCGCAACACAGCTTGCATCCGCTGAGCCTCACAGCTTGCTTACAAATGGCTGAGCAGCACAGCTTGCTATCCAGAGGATCCCTTCTCTGACCGCTGAGGGTTATAGCTTAACCTCTGCTGCCACATAGCTTGAACAAAGGATTAAAATGAGAAATAAGAACGAAGAAAATAGCGACTGAAAGCTGACAATGAAATCTGATGAATATCACTCACGCAGGAGCAAACTGGACTGGATTTGATCCAAGTACCAGTGGACAGAATATCAGTGATTCTTCTCATGATCTCACTCTTTCTCTATCTCTTTTTCCTTCTCTTGATCTCACAAGCTCTCTATCTCTTTCTCCTTCTCTTCTGCTCACTGGATCGGGCTGGCTGGTAATCTTTTCGCCTTCGATCTGTAACCTTGTATATTCTCCTAGTTCTCTCCGATTCTTATATTATCTTCAGACTTCAGAGAGGATTGTTATATGTGACTTCGTTTTGGAATCCCGTGCTCACGCATTGGGCGTGTGGAGGGAGAACTCCCGCCCAAATGCTTCCAGACGGCTCTCACCCACGTGTCACCATCTGAGTGTTGTAGTCTACCACGTGGTAGTCTTTTGGAGGACGATCCACCTTGGATCACGTGTCCCTCCTTGGAGATTGGAATCACTTGGTTTTGGTTCTCCGGAGAGACACTCTGTCAGAAAAATATTAGACATTTAGTCAACCACTTTAGCACAAGTTGCACCGACGTAACAAGAGAGTAAGCATAAACTGCACTGAGTAGGAGTGTGCAAGTCAACCATTGCATTGACTTATTACAAGGTGAACAGAGGATTGCACCAACATCAGAAATTGTAGCGGCATAAGTTGCACCAAGTTGATGTAAGCAAAAGCGAGAAATGCACTGACTTATGAATGTACATGACACCATATGCACGGACCTTAGTGTCTAAACGTGCAACAGATATGTACCGATATGAATCCATAAGGCACAAAAGGAAGACTATGCACCGAGTCAAAAATGTCTAAAAACATACAGTGACTCTAAAATGTCTGGGACAAAAGATGCACTGATTGTAAAGGGCAAGAGATGCAGCTTGCACCGAGTACGGTCTCGCACATGCTAAGCATGCACCAAGTCAAGATGTGCAGCCTAACCAAAAACATGCACCGATATCCCTGAGAGAAATACACAGACAAGAAATAATGTCTAAAACAAAACTTGCACCGAGTTGGATTTGCAGTCCAAGTAAGAGCTGCACCGAGATGCCAGATAGAGATGTGCAGAACAAAACTTGCACCGAGTCAAGATTTCCAGTCCAAGTAAGAACTTACACCGAGATGTAGATATCCTGTCTAAGTGAAAACTTGCACTGAGATGGCGAAGAAGAATGCACTGACACTAAATGAAGAGACTAAACAATGCGTGCTGGTCAAGAATTGCACGGACCCAAATATTGCACCGACCCCGAGAGGTGAGATGCAAAGGCAAGATATGCACGGACCTTGATGCGCATGACGCATTGAAATGCACTGACCCCTTTATGTATGAGATAGATAATGCACCGAGAGAGAAACAGGACGACAGTGTTGTGTGCGTGAACAGAAACTTACACCGAGGCAAGCACTTATGCGTGAAGTGTCGAACTAAGCTAGACTTGCACCGAGCTAGATTTTTAGCGAGACAATGCATGCACTGACTATGATTTATTCTATGAAGTAACATGCACCAAATGGACCATACATAACAGATAGAGTTGAAGGATTTAAACACCTTAATCTAAACATGATTCATAGAAAGTCATTATCAAAACTAGGGTTCCAACAATCTCCCCCTTTTGATTATGACAACTATGAGTCATGTATGATTAAACCAGAAAAAAAATTAAATACTCAATCATTCAAACAAATGTGTTCACAGTCTGTTGGAGCATGCTCAAAATTTATTCACACGCAGACAAGACAGAAAATGCATTGAACACAACAGGTGTGCAAACGAACAAAATGCAAATATGCAACATGTAAGAATAAGAAGATACTTCTGTGTGTATTAAGAAAACAAACATTAGTGTTTGAATGTACATCTCTTTACACAAAAAGGTATTAGAAACAGCACATAAGGAACAGACAGCGGCAGATGTTCTCCCCCTTTGTCAATATCTATGCCATTTTACTCAGCATACACATACCCAGCAGCAAATATGAGGTCTTCTTTGCAGCATATACCCAACAGCATAAATGAGGTTTTCTTCTCCCCCTTTGTGATTATCAAAAAAAGTAAGTGGGAGGATTTAATATCGACCACGGGAGCTGCTAGAACTACCTCTCAAAGGAACTACCCTAGGGTAGGGAATTTGGTCAATCTTAGTTCCAAGGGCAACAAGCTTGGCCATGACAGTGGAGTGGGGTCCATTGATTGATTTGGACAAGGTCTCAAATGTTCCATGCACAATGTCCCCTAGCCTTTGGACAAGAGCAGTACTGGAAGCATGCTCTGAAAGGACCTTCTTGATGCCATCAGAGAGACTGTCTGCTTGGGTTTTGATGGACTCAATGTTGTGAAAAATCTGAAGCTGACTTGCTGGGAGAGCACTCACTATCCCCTTCATCATTTCAAGTGATATATTAATGTCAAAGGTGTGGTCAAGAACTTTAGCAAGTGAGGTGACGATTGAGGCCTGTGTATCCGACAGTCGGCTAACTATGCTGGCAACACTGGAGGATAGCCTCATGAGAGATTCCATGAGTTCTCTTAAGGCTGTGTCATATTTCTGTTTATCAACCAAAATTTTCAACCATTCAGTGTTGACCTTGAATTCCAAATGCTCGATCTTAGCATGCAATCTGATAATGTTCCAGTTGGTGAACAGAAATTGGGCATACATTACTTCATTCTGATTCTGTACCATGTTTGTCAAGTGAGTCAGCATCTTAGCAATATTTGGCTCTGAGCTTGGTTCGGGTGATCTGAAGGATGAAGCACTGGAGTCTGGAAATTCAGTGTGATAAAATTGATGCTCTTGAGGAGATAAAGGAGGTTGAGGTCCAAATGTAGTCAAGTCTCCTAGATAGGGGCCATACAGAGGTGCGGGGCCAAGGAAAACACTAGGAGTTTGCTCTTGTGGAGTTTGTTCAACAACCTCTTGTACTTCTTGGAGTTGCTCTTGAGGTGCTTCCACAATATTTTCTTGAGCTTGTTCCAGTACTGGCTGCTCATTTATGTCTTCATTAATGACCCTGTCAGTAGTTTCTTCATAGGATCTCTCGGTTACTTCTCTCAAGACCTCGTCGACCAATTCAGCCAATTCCTCTTCATCTAGGATAATTTCCTTTTCTCTGTCACTAAGTTGTTCTTCTATTGGAGCCTCTTCCTGTGCAAGCTCTGTTTGATCAGTGACCAATCTTTCCTTAGACTGCTGTCCAAAATCATCAAATATCTCATGGATATGTTGATCTAATTCCTGAATAATGTCCTCATCCTGAACATCATGTTCAAATGTTTCATGAATTTGAGGTGCCTCAAGTGTTGTATCTGCAGTTGTGTCCAGTTGTAGTTCCTGCTCATCAGAACCTTCAGTTGCTTGTTCTTGAGCTGGAGGTTGATCCTCCCCCTGACGAATAGGTTCCAAAGGTGGCTGAGCTGACTGACTTTCACTTTGAATCAACGCAAGATTGTGAGTTTCTTTGGGTGAGGCTTGAGTGGGCTGTTCAGACACTGACTCAACCTGGGTCTCTGTATCTCTTTCCAATGGAGTATCCTTTGTAGAAGGAGTACTCGTTCGTTTAGTTCCTTTCAACCTCATGAAAGTATTAATGAAGCCCATGTTGTAGATGTTTATCTTGGGGATCGATGACACAACTTCACCATCTAGGGAGATATTTTCCTCTTTAAAGATTGTAGTCAAAGGGGCAGCATTAGGAAAAAATCTTCATGACTCCTTGCAAGTTCCCATAACCTGGATAATTACTTGCGGCAAACAGACTTTAATTTTCTTCAGCAAACAGTAAAGAATAAACCGTTGGGAATCTGTCAGTCTTCCCCTTCCTCCAACTTTTGGAGTGATCATAGAGTGAGAATGTGATGGAGCAGTCTTTTGGGTGCAAAAAATTTGTTGGTGTTCAAATGACCGAGCTTAGTCTGTTGCTTGTTATGGATGTTTCTAGGCAAGTCAGTAATGAGGGAAAAAGCATCATGTAGATTGAATGTAAACCCTCCTTCGACCTCTCCATCTACAGGAATTCTTAAAGTCCTGTGTAGGGACTGCCTAGATAGCTCTATCACCTTTCCTTTGACCAGAGAGAAAACTATGAAATTATCAGCATCGTACCTCAAATTGCTGTAGAATTCTGCTACGAGATTAGGACAATACACCTGATGCATGCCTAAGAATTCTTTCCATTGTTGGAACTCAAACAATTCAAGCACATCAGGGAACTCGGAAACCATTTCTTGATCATTAAAGTCAACATACCGAGGGGGTATAATCTTCCCGGCTTCCAATACTAGCAGATATTTCTCTATGGCCTTAGTAGACGTATCTCCCTTTCTCTTGGTAGAAACTGCTTTCTTCTGCCTTTTTGCCTCTTGAAGTTGTTCTACGGCCACCGAGGACATAGTATCCTCTGGCTGCGGCTGCTCCACTGCCTTCTGCCTTCCTCTTCCCTTTGCTCACGGCTGACGAAGTAGACATGGCGGCAGAAAAGAGGGAGGAAAGATGAAATGTGGAGAAGGAAGGGATGCACTGGGAGGAGAGAAGGTTGGAGAAGCGAAGGTTGCAGGTTGTGCACGCGCGAAGGAGACACGGGAGAGGGAGGACGCTTCGGCTTCGAAAGAGGGGGTAAGATGGGTAAAGCAGATAGGGTTTCATATATAAAGGAATATAGCCAACTTTACCGATCTTCAGTAGTTAATACCCAAAATGCCCATAACTTAAAATAAAATACATTTCTTCGCAGAGAAACGATTTACGGGATATGAGATTATATCTTACAGGGTAATTCTTCACAAGATATCTCTATGAATCGAAATCAATGAAAATAAAACAACTTAATCAAGGAAACAACTCAGACAGAAAAATCATTAATCTTACTGGTCCTTTTCATTAGCCAAAATCTGATTGAAGAACCTAGTTTTATATTTTCCTTAAGCCTGTAGAGATTAATTGAGAGAACCATAGGGTCAACCATATATAAAACACCATTTTTATTTGCAAAGAATTTATTGAGTATTCTAGTATAACTGCACCTTTTTACACAAGGAGACATGTCGATCAAACACCAGAATCCCTGGTTACTTAGTGCAATTAACTTTCATACTTCATAAAATGAACAGAGTTAGCATTAATTATCATGACATAACCTCTGAATTTCTTTGAAACAGATGGTCAGTTTCTCAAACATCATGCCATTGCTCTGCCAAGATTTCTTTTAATATTTTTATTATATAATGGCATATTCCCAGTTCTTTTATTAGAAAAATCTCTTTAAACAAGATGAAAAAATCATATAAACCTTAGGTTTCCAACATATTGGCTTATTACTGAAGATTTTCAGATGTTAGACCTTCTACAGAGCAATTTCCAATTTAGACTATTTTTTAAAATCATTGAGAAATCATTCGCGGTTATTTGTGAGAACTATTCGAATAAGATTTAATGTTCATACACTGTAAATCACATCTCAATTTAGATCAGCAAATTGTCCTTAGTTCAGGGTGATCAGGGCATTTAATTATTGAAGAGAGTAAAGGTGATGGAACTTATATACTACTCCCCTTGACAAGTACACACAAAGTCTTTCGTTGAAGACTAGCAGTGTCAACGGGTCGGATCCGGGTCGGATCCTTTGTGATCCGAATCCGGATCCGATAATATCAGATCTGAATCCGACCCAAATCCAAATTAAAACACTGTTTTGAATTCAGATCCGATCCAAATCCGAATTTTAATTTTCGGATTCGGATCTAAACCGAAATCCTTTTCTGTACATATTTAATAGATAATGAGTCAGTGGATCCGAATGTACATGTTGAGTTTAATTTGGATCCGAATTTTCGGATCTATACTAAACAAGATATTACACCTAAACACCGAATTTTCGGATCCAATGGATCCATTTCGGATCCACATAGATATTACACTGAACAAATCCAGCTTTGTTGGCAAGAGATGCTCTTTCCATGATCCGCTAGCAGGGCCTCTGTTGCAAACAGGGCTCCCCTTCCAGTAGCAGCATCTCTGCCTAAAGATCAACCTAAATCTTGATAAAAAATGGAAAGCAAATGAACACACGCTATAACAATTTCAAGCAATATCCAAATCTGAACTTAAAAGGAAAACTCTGGTTATTTTAAGTCAGAGAACATTTTCACACATACAAAACCTACAAAAACTAAGAAAACAATGAAGTACAATGGTTTTTGATTTGTTTCCTTATCTGTGCCTGTGGAAAGGTTGACATGTATTTGTTTTCTTATCGGCCCGAATAAGATTTCAATAACATTATCTCACAGGAGTATCTTCAACATTACAAATTCTGAACAACAAATATTCGACATTGGTTCCCATGTCTGGTGCAGGAACATCAGTATGGATACCAATTAGGTCTTGTATCTTCTGTGTGGAAACTCTGGTAAGTCGCTCAAGTTCAGATATGCTTACTTCCCCCGGGTCACAACCAATTCCTCCTTTTGCACCTCATAAGGAATATTTGCAACAGCAGTCTTCCAAGTCATTAGCTGTGCCAATGCATTAACCTCATCGGGGTCAACCTGCATCACCCAATCAATTTTTCCTTATCAATGAAGGACCAGATTCTAGACTTTTGTGCATCTATTTCTTTACTGTTCCAGATTTCGTCAAAGAATTAAACATTTTAAATTTGTTCATCTTTCTCTAACTAAACAGAGAATATATAACAAAAGAATTTTTCATGAACCTATATCAAGAAAAGTGAGCCCATTGCACTCGCACAAAATGACTACAGCAGTGGGATTCCCCAACTTTCCTAGGCAAAAAAAATCTTCAAGAGTTATACTTTTGCTGTACATGTCAATTGGCTGAGCATCCTAATAATTATAACACCCATCACAAGTTATTGGGCAACATCATGGAACACTGAAAACAAGCAAGTGATATGATGGAGGAATATTATTCAGGGGCTAGACTGCAGAAAATCAGAAGAATCCAAGAAAAAATTGCCTGACATAGGTGAAGAACGGAAAACCCATCGGAGATCCCATGGCAGACTCGAAACCACATCAGACAACAAACCCAAAGAAACATCATACCTAATCAGAAATGACAATGGTAAATGACAATTAGACAACTTTACACTTTGCAGCATCATAGTAAGATCTCCATGATATCCTCATATAATAAGCTTCTAGTTCTTCATGTTAAAAGATGTAAATACATTGAGTGTAGACATCATATTGAAGAAGATGCAAATACAGTTGCTTCTGTATTATCTACAATGCAAATAGTTTTGGTCATGACTCATAAAAGAAACATAGAATCCATGTTGCCTAGAATGTTGGTCAAGAAATGCAAAGCATGCATCAACATCCTCCTAAGAAAAATAACATCTATGGATTTCAGTCATGATTTTGTTCTTTTACTTCATATAATTTAACAATCAAAAAAATGTATCAAACAACATATAAAGATGAAATACTATAATGCACAGGCCAGATCTCCTTTGCACAGGCAGACAGGTCCAACAGTTTTGACCTGGAAGTGCTCAGATGACATTGCTCTGTCAAATAAATTGATATGAGATACGTTACCTTGAGACCATCAATCAGTGCACAATCTGGGAAAAAAGGTAAAACATCCTCGATCTTTAGAAGCCCATTAGTTTCCTTGAGAAATGCTTTTGCCTTATATTTTTCCTTTTGACACCTTTTTCTTGCTCAATGACAAGCCTTGCATCAATAAGCCACAGATTCTTCCTTAGGTCTTCACCATCCTCAAAATGGTTGCCATACAGAGTCAATGTATCATCACCTAATCAGTTTGCAAGGTGGAGGCTTTAGTTCCTAGAAATATTCTTATCAATCAAATTCCAAGAAAAATATCATTACTAAGTGGAAGACTTACATCCTAATCCTTCCAACATGCAAGTCAACAACCATATAGCTCACAAAATATTTCACGCCTAGTTATTCCACTGTTCACCATTTATAGAACCGTTTATGGAGCATCTGCAAGTTCTTTCAGCCATATAGCTCACAAAATATGCCTTATAATGCCAACCAAACAGTCTACTTATAGAATACATAGGTGAAGGAAGCATGGGAACACAAAATGTACCTTTATAGACTACATAGCCCACAAAATGTTACTGCAGATAAGAGGCTGTCTCCTCATGGATATCACAAAAAGTAAATCAATCGTGCACCTGATTTCAACTAACCCAGCATTCATGACCATTTCACAATAAATTGCTGACCCCAAAATAGTTATCTGAGATCCACACAAGTATAATAGAAGAATAAAATAACTCTAAAGAAGTGCAGGAACTAAATGTAGACATCATACCTAATCAGCAATTGAAGAAGATGCAAATACTCCATCGAAAGGAACTTCTAAAATGTCATTTTCACTCTGATCATCAAGCTTGCTACTTGCAAATATAGAGCAAAGTGAATCTTCTTCTGAAGTGTCAACTGAAGAAACATCTTCTCGAAGCCAATTTTCAGTACATATAAGAGCTTGCACAGTAGCATGATCTAATGAGCTTCTATATTTGTTCAACACTCTACTCCCAGTACTGAAAGCTGATTCTGATGCTACAGTAGACATTGGAATAGCCAACACATCACGAGCCATCAATGAAAGCACTGGATACTTTAAAGAGTTATTTTTCCACTACTTCAAAATATCTAAATTGTCATCTGGTTTTGCTGGTTCTTCTAGGTAAGCATCCAAATCAGATTTTTCTGATGAAATTAATGAAGTCTGATGAAGGTACTGATCAAAGTCCATGTACATAGATGTCAATGCACTTCTTGAAGATGAAACCATTTTCCTCTTTGACTTCTTGCAGCTTTCATGAAGTTCTCCTTCCTTTGTTGAGAAGATTTCACATATTTTACACTTTCACGTACTTTGAAAATGATCTCATCAAGCTCTTTAACCATCTTGGACAATCAAATTTAAAATGTGTGCACTACATCTTAGATGAAACCATGATCCATCGAGAGGCAAAAATTGTGAAAAAGTTGGATCACTTAGTAACATCTTTACTGCTTTGTTGTTAGCACTTGCATTATCTAACACAATTGAGAATAATTTCTTGTGAATATTCCACTCTAACAACTTGTCAAGCAGTACTTTAGTTATCTGTCTATGACCATGAGGAGCCTCAACATACTCAAAGTTGAGAATTTTCTTTCTTAAATTCCAATCATCATCTACATAATGACACGTTAGGCACAAATAGCCATCATTACTAATGGAAGTCCACATGTCCGAAGTTAAGCTTACTCGACAATTGAGACTCTCAAATGAGGAATAAACCCTCTCTTTCTCTTTGACATAAAGGTTCATACAATCTGACTTAATTGTGTTACGAGAAAACAACTGCAATTCAGGCTGTATATTCTTTAAAAAATTTCTAAAGAATGCATGCTCAGTCATTGCAAATGGATACTGATGGACAATAAACATCTTTGCAAGATCCTCTCTACTTCTCTCATTATCAAATACAAAGGAGGACTTATCAGTTTCAGTTCCAGTACCTACTACATCCTCTTTGCTTCGTTTCAAACTTTGGGCAACAGAACAACGCATAATGTGGTTACTTAGATGTTTTGTTCCACTTGAACTTTTGCCAACTAATTGCTTTTGACAATATCGACAAATGGCCACAACGGTTCCATCTTCATTTAAAACCCTCTCAAAGTCTAACCAAACTTTTGACCACAACTTTCTCCTTCTATGGGGAGGTTCACCAGACGGTTGGGTAACACTTGTTGTTGTATTATCTACATCAACTTCTATATTCTCTGAACCACTTGTCATGATTTCAAATCAAAATGACAATATAATCTACAATCTTCACAATAGCAAAAAAAATCAGAAATAATTAAAACAGTAGAGATCAGAAATTATAATATTCAGACATGCATTCACATAAGCTGGTACTAGGCGGAGGTTCGAGTCCAAGGACTCTCCTCACGCAAAGTGTGCTGTTGCACACCTTTTGATATACCAGTCGCACAAAGCAAATCATAGAACTTCAGAAATCAAATCTGAAATGCACTAAACTTGATACACACACAAATAAACAAATGACTAAAGAATGCTAAAGAATGATATAGCAAGAATAAGATCAATAGACTAAATAAATAGCCAATGTTTAGCAATAGATATGCCAAGCCACACCATGCCATAAATATCTGAGTGGGGTGAATGCATCATAAGTGAATGCATCACAGATAACTCTGTAGTATATATGAGTGTGGATTGTCATAAATATCATTTATACACAAATACCGACACTATGCCACCCTTCTTTAGGCAGTGATAAGGAGAAGAATGTTATATGGAACATCTGTCAAAATGCCAAGCCACACCATGAATCTAAATGGTAAAACAATAATCAGAAGATCCATTAGACAATGTGCAACCCACCCCTACATCCACTTGTGTGCAGCAGACCTTCTAGGGGGCTTTCGGGAATGTTCTTGCATACATAACTCAATGCCAAAGGCCAAAATTGGAGCCGTCCCATTTTAATAAAAGAATAGCATGTATTGAAATGTATGTGGCGTGTGGCTTAGGGAAAGGCAGGAAGAGCAAGGTGCAAACATACAAGCATGACATTGAAATGATATACCAGACGGATCAGAAAGAAACTAACTGATATGTTTAAAGTTTAGTAGATAAACCAACAACTACGAACAACAAAGAGAAACAACCCAAACGAGGAAATCTATAGCAGGATAAAAACATGCGAAGGGAAAACAGAACAGAAAGGGCCAAGGGGATGTACCCACAATAGCATATGCCAAGGAGACCCAGGAAGAGATCAGAGAAGAACTCCACAGAGCGCGCAGGATTATAGAGAAGGGGTGAGAGGAGCAACAAAGGTTTCAAAGTTCTCACCTTTGAGATCGCCGGAAAAGGAGAGACGTGCGGAGAGAGGTGCTTCTTCTGGTTTGGCTTCTACCGCCGGCACAACAAATGTTCTATCCCCTACTCACCAGATCGCTGCTCCCCCTTTCCTCTGCAGCCGACGCAAGACGAACCAAAGATCGCAGCCGGAGACGGGAGCAAACTAAGGATGGAGGCTGCAAATGCCGCCGTTCTGAGATCGCAATCGGAGACGGGAGAAAAGCCTAGAGGGAGGCCGTGAATGCCGCAGTTGTGAGATCACAGCCGGAGACGGGAGCAAACCCTAGAGGGAGGCCGCGAAAGCCATCGTTGTGAGATCGAAGCCGGAGATGCAGCCAGAGAGGGGAGAAAAGCCGCAGTCGGAGGTGGGAGAAAAGCCGCAGTCGGAGGCCACGAATGCCGGTGTGAATGCCGCCGTTGTGAGATCGCAGCCGGAGATGGGAGAAAAGCCGCAGTCGGAGGCCACGAATGCCGCCGTTGTGAGATCGCAGCCGGAGATGGGAGAAAAGTCGCAGCCGGAGATGGGAGAAAAGCCGCAGCCGTGAGATCGCAGCCGGAGACGGGAGAAAACGCTAGAGGGAGGATCGATGCTCGCGTCGATGGCTAGGGTTAGCTCGCCCCGAAATGAGAAGATATATGGCGCCCCGATGGCCGATCCGAAAATAGACATTTCGGATCAAAAATGTTTCGCCCCGGATATAGTTAGAGAAGGAGATTTCGGATCAAATCCGAATCCGAAAATAATTTCGGATTCGGATCTAATTTTCGGATCCGAAGATCCATTGACACTCCTATTGAAGACAGAGGATGATAAGGGAGAGTCAATGAACAAGGTGATGAAGGTGAATGTCATACGTGAGCAGGGAAAGAGCATGTCCAAGAGCCACAGCTTAAAAGGCCATCAACCCACCAGCACTACTCTCTGTAAGTTAATTATCATACATCCTTCAGGTAACCTTCTCAATCAATCTCAAGCTTACACCAATATCAGAACCACACTGATGAATTTTCAGCCCATCAGACACCACAAGGTGACTCTCACTTAGACACACCACAGCCTCTCAAGAATTTGACCAACCACAAGATAGCAACATAACTCACTATATCCAAGCCATCAACACTTCTACAGCAACAAGGTTCACAGCAGACCACACACCTCGAGCTCAGCATCTAGTGAAGCACCAACACTTATGCTCTCTTTCTCAACAAAAAAGATTTTAAAAGATCAACTCCCTCAGCTTATCTGAACTCCCCCTTAGAGTATTGTTTCTTCTTAATGTTCACAGAAATGCAACTCTAAATGATGACATTGTATCAGACTGCATGCTTATGACAAGTTGATTTTACATGCAAGATTCCTAATCATTCAGCATGATCAATTTCAGAGTGAGACTCACTATCTAGCATTCATCACAAGATTGCACCAACCAACAGCATGAATTAATGACATGACGTTGATCACAGTAGAAAGAGAGAGATCATGCAGGCAGTACTAACTGAAAAGAAAACATATATAAATGAGGGAAGAAATTGAACTCAACTAACCTTTGTGTGCCTTGGTTTTATTATTCCTTTGTTTTCCTTCTTCAAGGCACACCTGCAAAATAAGATCAATTTGTAAATTTGGGGACCCAAAGACTCTTGGGTCTTATTAGTTGAGTGACACCTCTAGCAGGTGCACTCCAAGGTTTCCAAGTCTTTCTATCATCAAACTTCAAATCATTGCAGTTATTCATGATATGTCCTATTCTCCCACAATAATGACAATTAATGACGGAGTTCAAATTCCTTTTGACAGGATGAACATGGAATTTTTGTGGGTGGACATTCGTTAAGATATTTCTACCATGGAAATTGATATTTCTTTTCACATGCCAACACTTAAAGACTCGATGGCCAACTTTGTCACATTCAAAACATGTAGGAGTTTTTCTATTAAAGACAGTTTTGTTCTTAAGGAAATTCTCAGGTTTTGACCTCCTTTTTCCTCCCCGGGCATGCCAGCAGTGAGCTGCAACATGGCCCAGCTTCCCACACTGGAAGTAATAGATTTTCTTCTTCCTATTGAATGCATGGGGTTTTTCATGAATAATCTTAGCACTCAATTCATCCTGAACCATTATTCTACACTCATGCATATGATGACCCGATATGCCACAGTAATGACATGAGGTGTTCTTTGTGTGTGCATGTGACTGGATGGGGAAATGCTTTGTACCATGCACATGATCATGAGGTCTAACAGAGTCAGACAAGGCCTTAACAGCAATAGATGAGAATTTGGTTTTCCTCTTACTTCCAGTCTTTTTCTGATTTCTTTCATTTTTTAAATTTTTATCCTTATTTTCAGTTCTCTGAGTAGTGAATTGGAAAACAGATGAAGTAGAAGCTTTATCTTGTTCTGAGCTCTTAAGAAAAATATTTTTCATTTGATTCCCATCAACCTTTTTCGCAACTAGACTATAATCCAGTCCCTCTTTCTGGAAATTCACATTGACTCCAAGCAACTTATTCAGATTATTCTTTCCTTTTACAAATCTTGCCAAGGAGTTCTTTAGGTCTTCAATTTCAGAGTTAAGAGTCACAAAGTTAGCTTCGTATTTGTTTAGCTCGAATTCACACGCAATCAGCTGCTATTGCAAAGCATTATTCAGGTTCTTCAGAGTTTCATTTTCTTGTTGAACCTTCATTTCATTGTAGTTCTTATTTTCCTTCACAACAGTTTTTCCTTTTTCAAATGATAGCCATCTTTCAGAGAGAATAGTATTAAGAACCATTAGCTTTTTATTTTGGTCTTTAAGATAACTGTTTTCTTCAATCAGCTTATCTTGAAATTGATCATTTTCCTTCTTCTGAGCCACAAAGAATCATTTTCTTCTTTCAAGGAAGTGATTAAGTTTCTCTGCATATTATCATCAGAATCTAAGTCTTCAATCAATTCCTTTAAGAATGCACATTCATTGCACGAACCCTCATTTCCAGTTGAATTGTTTTTCATGTTCTTATTCTCAGATTTTAATATGTCCAGCTCTCTCTTCAATTTCCTTTTCTCAGATTTAATTCTATCATACTTGATCAACAAATGTTCATTCAAAGCCACCAAATCTTCAAATGAAAAGTTGACAATGTCAGAGTTTACCTGTGACGAAGTTTCTTCAATTTGAATCAGATCTTCATCTGAAGCCATGAGGCATTTCACTTCGTCCCGGCTCCTGCTGGCTGCTAACATGTCGACCACTTCGGAGGCACTGCAGCATTTGACTATGCAAGGAAACTTATCAGTATTTATCACCCTTTTGATTAGGTCCAGGGCCCTCTGATTCTCAGAGAATCTTAGTCTGTCTGAAGTTTTCCATAAGGATCTATCCTTTGGAACTTCATAAGGACTGTGTGCAATGATTATCCACAGATCTGGATTAATCTGCATCACATATTCCTGAACTGATTGAGCCAGTTATAAAAACCTAGACCCTCATATTTTGGGAGATCAAACATCGAAGACATCCTCAGATTAAATCACAGAACTAAATGCAAGACAAATCCAAGGTAGAGATAAGAAACACTGATCATACCAAAACGCACCGAAACCGAATCCAGGAACGGATATGGAGGTCGTGGGACCCTCTGTGCAGACAATCGCTCTGATACCAATTGATAGGATCTAGCAATGGTGCGTGAAGGATTTAGAGGAGGGGTGAATGAATCCCTCTATTAAAACTTTGACCGAATAAAAAATTAGACCCAAACACAAAGGCCTAATCAAAGTAAATCGTAGTCTCGAATGACTGATGTGCAGCGGTAACCTTGAAGGACAAACGAATCTAATCGAGCCTAGACATGCATCTAACGATTCACAAGAGACAAGCAGACCACAAAGAACACAAGGAATTTTTATATGATTCGGTCTGTTGCCTGTAGACCTACATCCATCCCTCACTCAAATCCGAGTGAGGCTTCCTGCTGCCTGACAGCTTGAAACCGCTGCGCAACACAGCTTGCATCCGCGGAGCCTCACAGCTTGCTTACAAACAGCTGAGCAGCAAAGCTTGCTATCCAGAGGATCCCTCCTCTGACCGCTGAGGGTTACAGTTTAACCTCCACTGCCACACAACTTGAACAAAGGATTAAAATGAGAAATAAGAACGATGAAAATAGCGACTGAAAGCTGACAATAAAATCCGATGAATATCGCTCACGCAGGAGCAAACTGGACTAGATTTGATCCAAATACTAGTAGATAGGATATCAGTGATTCTTCTCACGATCTCACTCTTTCTCTATCTATTTTTCCTTCTCTTGATCTCACAAGCTTTCTATCTCTTTCTCCTTCTCTTCTGCTCTCTGGATCGGGCTGGCTGGTAATCTTTTCGCCTTCGATCTGCAACCTTGTATATTCTCCTAGTTCTCTCCGATTCTTATATTATCTTCAGACTTCAGAGAGGATTTTTATATGTGACTTCCGTCTTGGAATCCCGTGCTCACGGATTGGGCGTGTGAAGGGAGAACTCCCGCCTAAATGCTTCCAGACAGCTCTCACCCACGTGTCGACATCTGAGTGTTGTAGTCTACCACGTGGCAGTCTTTTGGCGGACAATCCACCTTGGATCACGTGTCCCTCCTTGGAGATTGGAATCACTTGGTTTTGGTTCTCCGGAGAGACACTCTGTCAGAAAAATATTAGACATTTAGTCAACCACTTTAGCACAAGTTGCACCGACGTAACAAGAGAGTAAGCATAAACTGCACTGAGTAGGAGTGTGCAAGTCAACCATTGCATTGACTTATTACAAGGTGAACAGAGGATTGCACCGACATCAGAAATTGTAGCGCATAAGTTGCACCAAGTTGATGTAAGCAAAAGTGAGAAATGCACTGACTTATGAATGTACATGACACCATATGCACGGACCTTAGTGTCCAAACGTGTAACAGATATGCACCGACATGAATCTATAAGGCACAAAAGGAAGACTATGCACTGAGTTAAAAATGTCTAAAAACATGCACTGACTCTAACATGTCTGAGACAAAAGATGCACTGACTTTAAAGGGCAAGAGATGCAGCTTGCACCGAGTACGGTCTCGCACATGCTAAGCATGCACCAAGTGAAGATGTGCAGCCTAAGCAAAAACATGCACCGATATCCCTAAAAGAAATGCACAGACAAGAAAAAATGTCTAAAACAAAACTTGCATCGAGTTGGATTTGCAATCCTAGTAAGAGCTGCACCGAGATGCTAGATAGAGATGTGCAGAATAAAACTTGCACCGAGTCAAGATTTCCAGTCCAAGTAAGAACTTGCATCGAGATGTAGATATCCTGTCCAAGTGAAAACTTGCACCGAGATGGCGAAGAAGAATGCACTGACACTAAATGAAGAGACTAAACAATGCATGCTGGTCAAGAATTGCACGGACCCAAATATTGCACCGACCCCGAGAGGTGAGATGCAAAGGCAAGATATGGATGGACCTTGATGCGCATGATGCATTGAAATGCACTGACCCCTTTATGTATGAGACAGATAATGCACCGAGAGAGAAACGGGACGACAGTGTGTGTGCGTGAACAGAAACTTGCACCGAGGCAAGCACTTATGCGTGAAGTGTAGAACTAAGCTAGACTTGCACCGAGCTAGATTTTTAGCGAGACAATGCATGCACTGACTATGATTTATTCTATAAAGTAACATGCACCAAATGGACCATACATAATAGATAGAGTTAAAGGATTTAAACACTTTAATCTAAACATGATTCATAGAAAGTCATTATCAAAACTAGGGTTCCAACAGCGGTCTCACATGGACCACAACCCCCAAAACCAACGGTCTACCGCCAGACCGTTCAAAGAATGAAACGGTCTACCATTAGGCTGCTCCAAGCAGAAGCGGCCTCCACCGAACTGCAACGCTATGGGGCGCTAACAAGGTTAAAACGATCACTCTAGGATCGCAACCAGAAACAAGGCGGTCATCCCATGACCGTAGAGAAAAAGGCTCATTCAACGGTCAACACTCACCCTCGGGGCCTCGCTGACCCTCAGAGGGAAAATGGTGGGTCGATAGGCCACCGCTGGACCCAGGCGGTCCACACCAGATCGTAAAACACGCCAGACGATCTATCGCACGACCGCCTAGCCAACCAACACAAGGGGCGAATGGCAGCCAGAACATGACCGCCCATCCAAGAAAATGATCTGCCTTAGACCACTAAGACAGGCGTAGCGGTCTATCACAGGATCTTAGCCATAAAACACAGTGAAACGGACAAATAGCGGCCTTCCTGAGGGCCGCCTCACCTAATAGCAGTTCCTGTTAGGACCGTTTCTATTCCGAAAAACCGAAAATGGTGAGTTTGGTGGAAAACTCCAGTCCACGCCCCGTTCACGCCCACGTGAAGGGGAAACAAAGAGGAAACCCTTCCACAGGCCTCAAGGCATCCAATGGTTCCATCCAACCATAATATAACGCGTTAAAATGCTAGATCCGGCTCACTCCCCAAAAACATACATTTTCCCCAAAACGCGAAAATAAACCCGCTCGGCTCACCACGGCCTACAAAACTCACGGGAAAGGAAGTACACGAGCTGAGGGTCCATCTCCCTACCTCCACGGAAGATTTCACGCGCCGTGGACGCCGATCCATGAAGAAAATGTCATTAAAGCTCCGCCGACTCGCGATCCCACGAATCACCTTCACCATCGCGATCCTCGCTCCATCCTCGCCGCTCCACACCCCACGATCCTCACCGCCACGCCCCTGTCCACCTCCATTGGCCGTCGGAGAAGAGAGGGAGAGAGGAGAGAGCGTGAGAAGAGAGAGGGAGGGAAGAGAGAAATGAGAGATGGGGAGATAGAAAAGGATGTTAATATATATAGAAAAACTTAAAGATTCTAGAAATTTAGAAAAATATGAAAAATTGCCTCCACGATCCTTGGGAAGAGCACAATGCGATGGTCACGTCCCAGAGTCGGAGAACAAAACGATTCACCTTGCACAAGGTTCCGAAGGTATGTCAGGGAAAAACACGTGTAAAGCACAAAACACACCTCGGGACCCACGAAAATGATCCAAAAAATATTCAAAAAATTCGGGGCGTTACAGCCCTCCCCCCTTAAAGAAATTTCATTCTCGAAATTCAGGACTAGCACCAAACTACATGATGGAGACATCCGAGCAAGACCACCCATATTTTGTTTGCATTTATGTCCTTTTATATTTGTATTTATACCCTTGTGTTATATGGGTACGCAATTATAAGTCTTAGTGGGTTTATTTGCAAAAGGCCATTGGGTTTCTTCCAAAAGGGCACGTAGGCCCAGCCGGGGCCCACTCCCTGCCTCTTATTGGTCCACATAGATTCCAGGGCCCATGGGGGCTGGTCCATGGTCCAAATGTGGACTTGGACCAAGAATTAAATAAAGAGAACAATTCTAAATTGGTCTCTTAAGGGAGGGAGAACTCCATTAGTTCATTGGGTTTATTTTTGTGTTTTTTTGACCATGAGGGGATAATATCTCATATCCCATGTATGCCCCTCCCCTAACCCTAGATCTGGGGTCATTTGAGTCATTAGGGTGGAACTATATATGCCATGTATTTTCATTTTATGTGAATTAATGAGAAGAAATTTGGTGAAATTGTCCAAGCCAAGGGCGCCCCCCTCTCTTCCCTCTCCTCTTGCAGCTGGATTGCTGCCTTCTAGGGTGGATTCCCTACTATACTTGGTGGATTCCAAGTGCTCTATCTTCTCGGAGTGTGAAGCTCCGCCGCCACCTTCTGTTCGTGCTGCCATCGCACCGCCGCCGCCGTCGCCGGAGTTCTGTCCAACTAAGGATAGCAAGCCACCTCCGGATATTTTGCTCTCAACCCCGTGATCTGTTGGGTTCCAAATTTTCAGGGTGAGTTCCTGAGGTCAATCCCACGTCCCATAAAAATTTTCCTATTTTCCAGCCTTCGTTTTCTATTTTTCCCATTTCATGTTTCCCAGCCTTCTAGATCTGCAAGTGTTCTGTTTTGTGTCACAGCCACTGAGTTCATCCAAAGTTCGACCCCCTTCCCCATGTCTGAATGAGTTGAAACTTTTATTGGGGATTCTGTCCACCTAAGCCCCCTTCCAAAACAAATTTTGAGAATTTTGGATCTCATTTACACTTTCTTAAAATCTCTGTCAAATCCCAAATCAGTTCTGTCTGCCACTGTCCAGATTCGACCACCCAGTACTAGAAAATACTTTTCCCCAACCAAGCCTCCACCATAAAATCCATAAAAAATATCCCCGTCTTCCTTACTTTCCCCTCTGCAACTTTCATGAAGAACCCAACACCCAGATCTGAAGTTTGAACCGCAGTCAATGTCAACTCTCAAAAAAATTCATTTTTGTCCTGTGTTTTCTGAGTCTATCAGTCAGTCTGTTCAAAAATCTACCACGAAAAATCCAGGCCAATCAAAATTCCTGCCATAGTCCTTGGTCGAAGCTCTCTGAAAGAGCTTTCCAACTGCACCAATTTCGCGTCGATCCGACATCGGGATTGATCACAGTAGCTGTTCTCGCCGGGTCGCGCGCTGCAAAGGCAGAAGTCCTGATCCGTAGACAGCAAGTTCACACTTGCCGGTCAGAGCCGCCTCGCCTTCCACAAGGCGAACCAGCACGCCGCCTTCCCAGGGAGCGTCCCCCAGGAGCCACCGTCACAGCAGTACCACTCCGGGCCCACTCGGCCCCACTGAGCAGTACGTGGGCCCCACCACCCACAGCAAGCGTCTTCCGGATGGCACCGCCTGAGCGGATCAAAGTGCTGCCCGTCAACCCGAACCCGCTACTCCCGGGTCCCACCGTGTAGCCCTTTACCTCCTTGCGTGGAGTGGGCAGTAATATTCATTACTGTAATTTAATGACGGGATCGTCTTCCCCATGCCCGGAGCGTGGAGGTATCGTGTCCACTCCTCTCTCGGCATTTTACTTTACTCGTATTTTCTTCTATATGCCACTGCTAGAGAGCATGTTAGGATCCTAGCTCGTATATTTTTATCACCTCTGCGAGAGAGAGAGATAGCGGGACCTGTCCCATGACCCGATCCGGGCACGAGAGAGAGCCGACCACCCTAGCTCACTGCCGGTTTCTCAACCGCGCACGTCCGTACGCTTCCCTCGCTAAGGGATGATCGCAAGCTTGTCTAGAGTCCAAGGATCGCATTTCAACTTGGAGTCGAGTCTACTGTCTGTCCCGCATCAATTTGGTATCAGAGAGAGTTGAGTCTAGGGTAGTATTTATTTAAAAACATAAAAAAGAGTCATTTAAGTCTAGGAATCTAAGTCTAAGTCGGTCGTTGCATTTGCATACCATTATTCGATATATTAAAAGGTGTTATCCGAACGTTAGGTTACGCCTATCGGGAAGGTCACACACTTGTGAAAGAGGATCTTCGGATCCCGTGACTCCGCCACGTACCGTCTATTGGTTGAGTCTAGGTGTTTTCGTTTGCATAAGTTTTGCATATAACAATAAAAAAAATGCCATTGCATATCCATTCCTAGGGGATCCACTCCATCTTTGCCACTATGGCCAACCCATGCACCCCGAGTGGGCCCGACCAAGGCAATCAGTTCGTGTCCGAGTACATTAGGGACTTCAAAGTGTACCAGTCAAGATATGGACTTGGAGAGGAGAGCACCACGACTGCCTATCAGTTCCGGAGAGACTTGCGGCTTCACTTTCAGTATGAATGTCTTATCCGCGACGCGTTCTCTCTGGCGCAATCTTATCAGGTCGCTCTAGAGGTCGAGCCGTTTGAGTCACGGTTTGATGCTGCCATACGGCGAGCAGATGATGCCCTACAGCGCGCTTCTACCCATCAGCCGAGCGCTCAATCGGTCGGCCAAGCCCATGGACCTACGAGGCATGACGCTCTTGCCCCACGGCCTCACCCACCTCAGCCCGAGCCACCCGTGTTTCTAACGGGTACGCTTTTCATCGCCGAGCCACTACTTAGCTGGCTCAAGGATGGCTTGGTCCCACCTCCCTACCCTATGGACCCTACATTACCAATAGTACCCGTCAACTCCTACCACACCACGTTCCGGTCTAGTCACCATGTCGATAAATTGGATGACCTTATTATGGGATTAGACTCACAAATGAAGTTGACGTATATGTTGGCCTGCGGCTTCGACCAACCCACAAGTCGTAGCTTCACCCACCCCGCCTTAGGGTCCATTACCTCCGTGTACACCATGGGCCATGTCACCATGGAGGTTCTTTTGTTCCTCCCCCTACCAGCCGAGCATGATTTCATTCCTTTTATCCCGAGGGAGAAACCATATTTCCTACATATGACCACCGTCCCACCTACCACAATGCATGAGGGTGATCGTTTACACCTTCAAGAGTTTTACACTTGGGACTGTGTCATGTGGGAACCCGTCTCAAGGGGTCATACCTTCTTCGATCCCTTCCCTAGTGACCCACCTTATCCATTCCACCTCGTTAGGGAAGCCGCCTATCACACCCCTCCCCCACAGGCCGAATCATCTACACCCCCCAAACCCGTACACTGGCGAGATACACATAGGGGTGATGTGAATGATGCATTCAACTCTCCTGGCCCACCTAAACCTCCCAAATCCAAAGGGCCGTCCATGCATGATTGGTGCATCGTAGGATGTCTAGGAGTCCCCAAAGACGTCAACCTCGGGTTACGTCAAATGCATGCATGGCACACATTCGGGTGTCCTGGTCCACCCTTGCATGTGTATGGGCCGGACTAACAATAGGTTTGTCAAGGGTCTTGTGTGTCGGTGCATACATCGATTCGAGTCGGTCTTTTGTACACTCGCGTTGTCAGTTCCTTTCGAGTGCGAGACTTGTCGGACTTTGGGAACGGCTTTACCTCAATATATCGGATCTAGTCACATAAAGGGACCCAGCGGTGATTCCTAGTGAGTCTTTGAGCCGCCTCCACCCTTTGAGAGTGACCCCACCCGGAGTGTCCACCTCTAGCCTCATTCCCCAGCAGCATGAGCATATCGAATGTATACGGGATGAGCAGGTGACGATTACTTGGAGTGGAGCGTACTCCGCGCTTCTTGGTCGATGACGGATCCACCGGAACCGCACGAGCAGCCGCACCCCTTACTCGACGGGGTCGAGTTCCTCCCACCCGGAGAGAATTGATGGGGACATCCGAGCAAGACCACCCATATTTTATTTGCATTTATGTCCTTTTATATTTCTATTTATACCCTTGTGTTATATGGGTACGCAATTATAAGTCTTAGTGGGTTTATTTGCAAAAGGCCATTGGGTTTCTTTGCAAAAGGGCACATAGGCCCAGCTGGGACCCCCTCCCTCCCTCTTATTGGTCCACATGGATTCCAGGGCCCATGGGGGCTGGTCCATGGTCCAAATGTGGACTTGGACCAAGAATTAAATAAAGAGAACAATTCTAAATTGGTCTCTTAGGGGGGCGAACTCCATTAGTTTATTGGGTTTATTTTTGTGTTTTTTTGACCATGAGGGGATAATATCTCCTATCCCATGTATGCCCCTCCCCTAACCCTAGATCTGGGGTCATTTGAATCATTAGGGTGGAACTATATATGCCATGTATTTTCATTTTATGTGAATTAATGAGAAGAAATTTTGTGAAATTGTCCAAGCCAAGGGTGCCCCCCTCTCTCCCCTCTCCTCTTGCAGCTGGATTGCTGCCTTCTAGGGTGGATTCCCTACTATACTTGGTGGATTCCAAGTGCTCTATCTTCTCGGGCTATGAAGCTCCGCCGCCGCCTTCTGTTCGTGCCGCCATCGCACCGCCGCCGCCGTCGTCGGAGTTCTGTCCAACTGAGGACAGCAAGCCACCTCTGGAATTTTTGCTCTCAACCTCGTGATTTGTTGGGTTCCAAATTTTTAGGGTGAGTTCCTGAGGTCCATCCCACGTCCCATAAAAATTTTCCTATTTTCCAGCCTTCGTTTTCTATTTTTCCCATTTCGTGTTTCCCAGCCTTCTAGATCTACCAGTGTTCTGTTTTGTGTCACAGCCACTGAGTTCATCCAAAGTTCGACCCCCTTCCCCATGTATGAATGAGTTGAAACTTTTATTGGGGATTCTGTCCACCTAAGCCCCCTTCCAAAATTTTTTTTGAGAATTTTGGATCTCGTTTACATTTTCTTAAAATCTCTGTCAAATCCCAAATCTGTTCTGTCTGCCACTGTCCAGATCCGACCACCCAGTATTAGAAAATACTTTTCCCCAACCAAGCCTCCACCATAAAATACATAAAAAATATCCCCGTCTTCCTTACTCCCCCCTCTCCAACTTTCATGAAGAACCCAACACCCAGATCCGAAGTTTGAACTGCGGTCAACGTCAACTCTCAGGAAAATTCATTTCTATCCTGTGTTTTATGAGTCTGTCACTTAGTCTGTTCAAAAATCTACCACAAAAAATCCTAGCCCATCAAAATTCCTGCCATAGTCCTTGGTCGAAGCTGTCTGAAAGAGCTTTCCAATGGCGCCAATTTCGTGTCGATTCGACGTCGGGATTGATCGCAGCATCTGTTCTCGCTGGGTCGCGCGCTGTAAATATAGAAGTCCTGATCCGTGGACAGCAAGTTCACACTTGCCGGTCGGAGCCGCCTCGCCTTCCACAAGGCGAACCAGCACGTCGCCTTCCCAGGGAGTGTCCCCCAGGAGCCACCGTCACAGCGGTACCACTCCGGTCCCACTCGGCCCCACTGAGCAGTACGTGGGCCCCACCACCCGCAGTAAGCATCTTCCGGACAGCACCGCCGGAGCGGATCAAAGTGCTGCCCGTCAACCCGAACCCGCTACTCCCGGGTCCTACCGTGTTGCCCTTTACCTCCCTGCGTGGAGTGGGCAATAATATTCATTGCTGTAATTTAATTATTTATTGTTCCGGGAGTACAAGTTCGGCCGGGATCGTCTTCCCCACGCCCTGAGCGTGGAGGTATCGTGTCCACTCCTCTCTCGGCATTTTACTTTACTCATATTTACTTCTATATGCCGTTGCTAGAGAGCATGTTAGGATCCTAGCTCGTATATTTTTATCACCGCTGCGAGAGAGAGAGAGAGCGGGACCCGTCCTGTGACCCGATCCGGGCAGGAGAGAGAGCCGAGCACCCTAGCTCACTGTCAGCTTCTCAACCGCGCACATCCATACGCCTCCCTCGCTAAGGGACGATCGCGAGCTTGTCTAGAGTCCAAGGATCGCATTTCAACTTGGATTCGAGTCCGCTGTCCATCCCGCATCACTACAGAGGGAGAACACCTTAACCCACCGATAATGCTGTCAGGGCCCCAGCATAGAAAAACCTTGATTCTCACAAAAGCACCAATCATGAGTGATACCGCCAGACCTTAATCACGGACAATGCCACGCTCAGCACACCGCACACACATCGGTCATCGGAGCAGTCATAACACAAAAGCACAAGTCTGGCATCACCTCAGTTACACAAAAACCACTTACGGCACCGTAGACACCACCACGCTCACCAAGAAAACACACTCCTTGCCACGAAAACTGAACCACCGGTCAACGCCCACGCTCGGCGGACCAACCAAACGCCAACTTCACAACCCGCTGACCGATCTCATGCCCCGCACCGGGGACAACCAACACTGAGCTTCCAACCAGCTAACGCAGTCCTTCCAACCGACTGCCGCACAACCATCGGCTCCACGCCAAGGACCATCTCACACCTGACAAGTCGAACGCCAACAACCGTACTGGACCAGCTCTGTCAGAACTTGAACTTCGACAAAGCCCAGATCCCAACTAGAAAGCACACCACGGAAATGGTCACCAATGGCCTCACTTGGACACGGCTCTCGCCATTTTTGAACCACAACCACCAGCATCTTCTGTCTGTGAAAGACCAACCACCGGTCACCAGACACTCGTCAACGGAAAACCCTTACCGGCCCAGCAGGCACGCTCCACATCGTGACAGGCCATCTGTTAACTTTCGCACATACCAACACCACATCTCAACCAAAACCTTACTCGGACACCGCATCTGATCTCGAACTTCATGCCAACTCTACCCTCTCAGGGGAGCATGGAGGAACCAAATGACAGAATCTCTCCTCGGTCCTCACGTCACTCGACTCAGACTTACAGGGGAATCCTCCCTTGCTAGTCACAGACCGGGGATCACCATCCAACGTCAACGTCTCTTTAGAGACCACCACCATACAAAGGCATCGTCCATCGCCCTGTCTCATCAAATCCTATCTCATCTCAATCGCTTTAAGTGGACGCCTGCCAATCCCAGTTCCGCTCTTATCACAGAGCCACGGGACATAACCTGAGCAATTCACGGCACACAACTCCAAGGCAACCAAGTGCCACTTGCCACCACAGCAACCTGGTCGACGATGCCATGACCAAAGCACATGGGTCCCCAGACAATACGCATCTCACCATGGTCGACCACTCAGTCATCTTGACCAGCCACTCACAGGCACCAACTAGGACCCATAATCTCTCAGAGATCACTCCTCCAAAAACTCAACCTCATCCGTGGACACAGCTTCCAACACAAAAAGGGTACTCATGCGACGCACTTACCCACATATTTTCCCAACTCAACATCTACCAGTGCCACGAACCACAATATCTAAAGCAACAACACGGTAACAACACGTCTCACACCGAGGAATCAATCCTTCGATGCTCAACACATCCTCAGCAATCCGCCCGTAGCAACCAACGCTACGATCAGCGCACTCTGATCCACCCGCACAGCCAACCACAATGACTCAGGATCCACCATCCCGACAATCCTCTGTAACTCCACAGGTTCCGATTCTCAACACCTCGGAAACCACAACACCCACTGTAAATTCTCATGAACACCGCCCAACTGGCGCTCATCCTTCCAGAATAGCGCCAGCACCCTTACACACCAGGGAATGGGCAATGCTTCCCACAGGCAACCACCCTGCCAAAACATAGGACGTGTCTCGCACGGACTTCATGGCACACCGAGGCCAACCAATCCGAGCACATGATGCAAGACGACGAACCTTAACCAAACACAATTCTCTCTAACCAAAGGAGAAACTCAATACACCTCCGACCAACGAAACGTCTCCATGCTCGACCTGACCTTGAACCTCACGCACGCTGGGAACAACACCTTCCAACACCGGGAAAACCATCGCTCCCGTCAAGCCAGCATCTCCGACAACACTCACCCAGTGTCTCGTCGAACCACGATCACAACATCTCTCGATGCACCACCGCTGCAATTTCCTTGAACTACGACACACCACACCAAAAGCCGTAACATGAGCCACAATCGGCAACTGCCAACGCTCATCCTCGAGTCCCAAACTCGCCACGGAACCTTCACACCTCAAGCCAACTCCAGGGCGAATTCAACCCATTCGCACGCAGAAGTGCAGGAGCAAGAACTTACTGGGACGCATGCACCCAATCCTGCGTCAAAATGCAAAAAATAATCGGGACCGACACGTCATTCCTGACACCACAGAGCATGACAAGAACACCAGGCTCGATAAATCAACAGCCCCCCAGAAGATCCTCCACTCATCCGAGCATAATTCTCGACCAGAGCACCCGCTCCGCCACCTCAAACCACAATCTTAACACCTCAGGGGCTGGATAAACCTCAGATTGAAGTGGCCAACCCAATGATAGCTCCCTCAGAGCACGCTCACGGCCACTTAATCACGAGCAATTCGCACCAGCCACCTGACCTCGCTGCAGATCACTCGAACGCAGCACCACAGCAACACACCTGCCGGCAACCTCTGCCCAACGTAGCACGACTGGGGCCCCCATCCATCGGGAATAAATCTCTCTTATCACATCCCTCGGGCCCCACACCGGCATTCCACGAAACAGCAACCACATTCACAACGCCAATGCCGCGCCCTCAAGCTCTCAAGTGACAAACGAAGCGGAAATCATACACGAAACCCTATGCCAGCTGCCGATTGTATTGGACCTTATGGACTCTTATCACTGCAATATCTTGAATTCCCATCTACGTCCACAACCACGCTCTGATACCAACTGTGACGACCCAAGATCCAGATACCGGGAAAGGAAGCCGATACCATTCGAATCCTGGCCCGCCGCCCACGAGCCGAGGCTCGGAAGGGCTAAAAGGATAGGTGTGGTGTACACAAAAATAGGGAATAAAGTAGGACAACAGATATAATAATAGAAATAAATAAACAACTATAACAAAGTCCAGTCCAACAGAAAGTACAGTCTAAGGCAAGAAACGTACCAAATACCGAGTGGACACTCGGCCCGATGAGTTGGCAACTAAGAACCTACACGCAACGCCCTCGAACCCCGAGGAAGAACTACCGCACTTGAAAAGCAGGGGTTAGCCTCCTGTCACTGGGTCAGTAGGGGTCCCACGGAACCCCAACCGAAAACAACGTTGGCACGGAAAGCAGCAACTACAGCTAGAACAACAGTAACAGTAGGAACAGCAAAACATGGTGGCCGGTAAAACCTGGGATCTACAGCTACTCCTACTGTACTCAAAAACACGCATCCCGATCTCCCACTCGGGGGACAACCAGACTACGAACTGCCCTAGTCACGCTACTAGGGAAAATGACCACGTTGTCGAGAACTCAACGCTACCTAGGGGAAAGCCCTCGGTGACGCTCACCGGAACCCCTAGACCTCGACATCAGGAAAACACCTGGAATTCCACGTAACACCACGTCTCGCAGACGTGAAGCGGAACTCGACTCATGAGAAACTCACATCACGTGACGGGAGCACTGCCCACTAGAAGTTAGGCCGGATGCGTCCACTAACGACTTAGTCCATAGCCTCAGGTGTCTCGCTACCACGCCCCAGGCGGAGACTGAGACACAGTACTAGTAACCAGGAACACAAAACAAGGACTAGCTGGGGTCACGCTTGTCAGCACGTGTCCTCTGCCCCCAACTACGCGTGCACACACAGACCATCCGCTCTAGGTCGGGTCCTCTAGCTGGTATTTCCCCCCAGCCGGACTCAGGCTACAAAGGCGAGGGGCCCTACGGTAACCAGCCTAAAAACCGTCCCTCTCAGGTAAGCCGCTCCACCACTCCCGGGTGGGTCAGCACACGCATGGCGTAAGAAGGCTACGACTAGTGGTAGGTCACTCAACGTGAACACGGAAAGCCACACACGAACCCATCGCAAGTAACACGGAGTAACATGCGGCACAACGCCACTAGACTCTGGACAGCCCACTAGACCTACCAAATCCAACGGTCCATGAGTCACACGACTCGGGGTCAAGACAGTTGTATGTGACGGCACAACGCCGTCAATCTAGCCTAATCCCTAGGTCTAAAACTACGGTGACACAAATACCAAGGCAGCTCACGAGTCGCTGAGATCATTCCCTCAAAAAGAGAACTCAAGAGACCTCCAGCCTAAGGCTGGGTGACTGGACTCACAGTCCAAGGCCACGCACATGGCCCGCACGGAAAACACTTACCGGAAGACCAATGACGTGCGGGAATAACCCACCACACACATGCTGATACACGGCGACTCGTTCTAGCGAGAACACGAAATCCCGAAACACGTGGGGTGACCCGGACCCACCAAACCCATGGGCATGCTCATCGAGGTAACACTGTACCTCTATACACCCCAGAAACACGGACACGGAACTCACGGGTGTGAATCATGGAAAAGATCCACTTTTAAGACAAAAAAATATATAAGAATAAATCATAAGAAGAATAATGAAAAAGGGAGTGAAAGAGCACGTGGTGCTACTAAGGAGTGTGATCGCCAGAGGGGTTACCTCAATAAGAAGAAAAGATGATCGCGAATACCTGGTGATAATAGGATGCGGGATGGATGTGAGTTCCTTCCTCCACCTTCTATCGGCCGGCCGATGAAGGGGGTTTTCCTCTTTGATTACCCTTAAACAAAGAACAAACAAGTAAAAGAAAAGAGATCAGCCAAACGTGAGTGTAGTATCAATCCCAAGATGAAAGATGGTGATGAAAGAAGAGCATAAAGCGTGCACCTTTTGTTTGTTTTAAAACCCCTAGAGAATTAGGGAGAGGAAAGAGATGCAATGAAACTAATGCAAGGAAAAGGCTATATGATGCTGAGATGAACAGACAACAATGAAGAGAAGAAAAGATCCCTGCTGTTCCTATAAACAGTAAAGGGAAAAAACTTTGCTTCGGATGTGGCAGCAGGAGGAAGCAAAAGAGAAATCAATCTCTCAATCTCAATCACCAGCACCCGTTAACCTCTGTGACAACAACAGCTCTGCTTCTAACCACGCGCGAGACAAACCAGGGGACTCTTTTATAGGGTCTCGATCAAGATAAACACAGATTTGGGAAGATAAGAATAAGCAGTGGTCGTTAACGGCAAGGACTCTAGTTCCCAGATCGAGCAAGGTGATCAAGAAAGGCAGGGAACTCTTCAGGAAAGGCGAGTTTAAGAAGGACACGAAAGGGTGAGACACGACCTACCAAAGGGCGTCAATTCAGAATTGACGACCTGCTCAAGGCGTTAATTCAAAACACGACCGGGATCAAGGCGTCACTTCCTGGATTCAATTTTGGCAACAAAACCTTCTTTATTTGAAAATTGTAAAGAAATGCCTGAATCAAAGGCGTTAAACAAAAACACGCCCTATGGAAGGACGTTACTCATTGATTTCAATTGGGGTGGGACTCGTAAAATACCAGGAATTGACGCCCTTCTCTGTGGTCATCCTTTCTTAAGAACACGCCCCAGATTAGGTCGCTATTTAAAACACGCCCCTCTTCAAGTCGTGAATTACCAAAAATCCAAGAATAAATCACAAAAACACACAAAAATAGAAAAACTTTATATTATAGAAATATTGAAGTTCACTTTGGGGCGTTAACATAGTGACATGAGATTTGATCAACTTAGCGTCAATTTTGGCGTGTCTACAGCTGCCCCGCCTTGGCGTCTGCTTTGGAAGGGAGTGAGAGCGAACTGAAAAGTAGATGCCAAGGTGTGATGAGACACGCAATCAACATCACTTGATGAGAATTAAATCAACAGTTCAAGATGAAGTAATCTCAAGAAATTCAATGAAATCAACGATGTTTGGATAAAAGAGGGAGTGTGCACGCGGGCACGAAGGAGATAAAAGAAGATGATCAACTTCCAGCGCGGTGGAAGTACCCCCAGGTCACAAACCTGTAGGTTTCACCATTGGGGAGTGGTTACCAGCCAGTGTGGACGTGCTGCAGCCAAGGTGGATCAAGGGAAAGGACTGGAATAAGAGGATAGAAATCTAAACAAGGAGCTTTCGAGAAAATGACCCAAAACAGTGACAAAACGAACTGAGGATTCCATTCAGCAATGAATATCTCAAATCTGGAAAGATTAAGATCAATTCGACTCTCCAATCAGCTTATCAGAATGATTTTTCCACGTTGATTCAAAGTCCTATATGAATGGATGCTGGGTTTAAAAGGAAAAATTAAAACAAATAAAAATATAAGATAATCAAGGATAATATTGTTAAGCTGCCCAGACCGGGTCAAGAAATCGATTTCGCGAGCTGATACTAAGCCGAAGCCCGTTTATCCGCGCACCAACTCACAAAAGGGAACCATCGTCCCCAGTCTTGGACGGCTCAACGGCCTATCCGTATGACTAAGACTCCTCTGGAACCATCATTATTTTTGATGAAGGGGAACTCAAATTCCATACTTACCCAAGCCACAAGGTCCTTGATATAATCTAGTAGCGTATGTAATATATAGTAAGAATGCATACAGGAAAGAAATACAAGAAATAGAATGATGATACTCCGACACATGACCCACGCTCCTTGAACCTGCAATCTTCTGCACTTGAAAACTCATTAGTTATCTGAAAGCAAAGCAAAATATGATCATAAGTGCTTAACCAAAAATAACTCCAATTAAAAGATAGCACTTAAGTTCATCAAAGCATAAAGAATCAAACTTTCAAGCCAATAAAATAATGATTACGGTGCATGGCGTCAAATTCATAAGAGACGACTGACATCAAGGCGTCTAAAGATAAAACACGCCCTTCATCAAGGCGTTAAATGCACCGAGAGTTCAAGACGAAGATGACTCTCCTGGAGACGCGAAATAAAACACGACCTTGGTCAAGTCGTCAATTCAACAATTGACGCCCCAAGAGAGGACGTTAATTAACAACGCGCTTCCGTCTCCGATTCAAAAGCTAAGCCCAATCCTAATTGTAATCAACCTGCAACTCCGAACGGGCATTAAACTCTCCAAACTTCTATAAAAAGAAAGAAACTTCCTTATAATCAATCAAGCAGCTCGTCGAATTCCTGCTTCTTCTGCTTCCTCTGTCTGTTCACAGGTGCTGCGACCGCTCAAGTTCTTCCTGCAGACTGAAGATGGAGAGAGCTATTAAAAGATCCAAGAGTTCCACTCTCAGACTAACCGAAATCAATGGGCATATTAGCAGTCGAATTGCCATGAACCAGGTAAAGTGGAATTGTTTCTTTCTGTTCTTTCTTTCATATCTTCATAGTCCTTCTGTTCTATATTCTCATCCTTTTCTCTGTTCCTTTCTTTCACCTACAAGATTATCCAAATGTTCCTGGAGCCAGGAGATTCACAAAGATCAAGTGGCTACCTCTTCTTCTCTCCAAGTTCTCTTCAGACATGAGGGTCTACTTAGCAAGATGGCACCTCTTAAGCCTAATCACTCATGCCAAACATTATGATCAAATTCACCTTGATTGGGCTGCCATAGGAGCTCTAATTGAAATATGGCACCCTTCCACTCATACCTTCCTATTCTCGACTTTTGAGGCCACAATCATGTTAGAAGAACTAGAGATGCTCTTGGGCCTAAAGAAGATGAAGCAAGGAGAAGAGGAAAAGATGGCCATCATGCCAAGACCAATCTCCTCACATGAGCTTCTAACAAGTTTAATTCCCAGTCCAAACTTAGTGAACCAAGTCAAAGCTTCCAAGGGAATCAATCTCCTAAAGCTTGCTTCTTGGGTGTACAAGAGATCCGATCAAGCTAAAGAAGACGAAGAGATAGAGCGGGTGGCGAAGGCTTTCGTGGTGTGCTTGGCAGGAGCGATCCTATTTCCATCCACGAAAGACTTCTTGGAGGAATCCCAATTAAGCGCAATAGTGAGCCTATGGGAAGGAGAGAGAGCGGGAGCAGCAATTCTAGCCTATCTCTATAGCGGGCTTACCTCGGCGGCAATGGGAAGACCCATCTATGGATGCATGCTAGCACTCTCTAGTTGGGTAGATCTCCACTTCAAATTCGATCCATGTGAGGAGACCCAACAACCTTCTAGAATCTTCTCAAAGAGCCCACTCTCTTACATGACCGGTTCATTAGGAATAAGCAATAGGGTGATGAACCGGATACCTCAAATCAAAAAGAGAGTGGAATGGAGAGGACATCTCAAGGTAATGCCAAAGAACCTTTTTACTTGCGCCCCGAGAATACTCAAGACTCAAGAACTCCGCGCACGATTCTCCCCCGGCACGGACCTTTGACTCATAGGCGCTTCAGAATTCGTTCTGTATAACTCACATCGGTGCCTTCCTCAACTTGGGCTTCCACGACAAATGCTTGAAGATCCATCTCATCTCCCTCCGATCAAGACACGGGACCTCGGCAGCAATGAAGATGGAGAAGAGTGCACAACTATCCAAGCTCTGTGGAAAATCAACAAGGCTCATCATCCTGTGGAGAACTTAGAAGAAGACAGAGATCAGTGGAAGTCTTATGTAATAGCTTTAAGAAGCTTGAGGCCCAAAATGGCTCATTGAAGCAGTGTAATCTTTTCTTCCAATAAATCAATGATAATATTCTGATTGAGCCAATAACACAGTGATTCTGATCAAATCTTCCAATAACCTGTGGTTCTGTTGCAAATAACGACCCAGTCAATGTCGTTAATTCCCAAAGTGACGCCTCAGCATACGTCGTCTTCAATGATTGATCTCTCATAATTGACGCCTCCATATATGGGCGTTAACTGAATAACGTCTTAAGACAAGGCGTTAATTCGATTTATATTCCAAAAAGTATTCGTTGAAATTCTAAAAGTAACGCCTTCAGCAAAGCCACGTTTCATATAAATAACGCCTCAAGCATAGTCGTTACTCAGAAATAGTAATCATCACTCCCATCACATCAATCAATCCCCATTGAATGCGTCTGACGACGGTTATCATTCCCCATGCAAATAAAAATAACGCCTTAAGCAATGTCGTCAATTATCAAGAAACGCCCTGGTTTCAGTCGTTAATTCCATAAGACACGGCCTTCTTTAAGTCGTTAATTCTTTTTGACCGTTCGACTTAACTTTCCCTCCTTTCTTCTTCTTCCTTCGTCCTCTTTCCTTCTTTCTCTCTTCTCTCCTACTGCAAACCCTAACTGAACCCAACCCCCTTTCCTCTCTCAATCTCTTTCATTCTATCTCTCATTCCCTCTCCACACCTTAGCCCTAACCATGGCCGGCAGACTTAAACGGTAGAGGGTGGCCGCAACGGAGGTCGTGGATTTGGAGGGCGAACATGCCCACGAGGAGCCCCCCCCCCACCCCCCACGGCGGCCGAGGAAGATCCGGCGGCCGAGGAGGCTCCGACGGCGACAGCCGGCGACGAGGCCGGAGGACGAGGTGAAGAAGATGATGATGATGGCGAAGACGAAGAGGGCAACGGAGAAGGAGAAGACGGCGGTGAGGAGGAAGGTGGTGACGGTGATCACGAAGACGGTGATGAGCCACCGGCCACGGCGGCGGCGCTCCTCGCCCCGGCTAACTCCGGCGGTCCCGTCAGCCATGCCCTCCACGGGAAGAACCCAAACGCCACAAGGTAGGCCCCCAACCCATTTTCCATTTTTTTTATTTTTATTTCCATTTTTTTATTTTCCATAGCTCTCGGGTTTAGAAAGCTCGAAACTCAGAAAAGAGACGCCCTCATGGGTGTCGTGAATTAAAGAAAAGACGCCCATACCTGGGTCGTGAATTCATTTTATTTCCTGAAAAATAATTAACATCATGAAAACACGCCCTAGAGCATGTCGTTAATTTGAATTATCATTTTTTTCATATCAATCATGCTGTTAATTCCCATGCCTTTGTTCAATCATACATTTTTTTCCATGATTTATATCGCATGCTGTTTTGATTTTATTTTCACAACCCTGGAAAACAACGCCTCCCATCGGGGCGTCAATTCAACAAAGAACGACCAAACCAGCGGTCGCCAATTCATTAATTCCAGAATAAATTGTTAAAACCCAAAACCCATTTAAGGAAAACGTCCTATTCAGAGGCGTTACTTAATCAAATGACGACCCTGGGACGGGCGTCAATTGGAAAACCTTTTAGGAATTTAGAAATTAACCTCAAAACCACGCCTCCCACCGGGGCGTCTCTTAGATAAACAACGACCTAGGGTAGGTCGTTAATTCAAAGTTCACTTAGAAACCACGCCCTCCTCAGGGGCGCCAATTAAACAAACCACGACCTGGGGATGGTCGTTAATTAAATTAAACATCAAAATCTCAACCAAGGCAATTAAGTGAATTTCAACAAGAATAATTGAACAATTAAACCAAAATTTCTTTCTTTATGCGTGCAGGGGTTGATGAGGACACGGATCTCCTGGGTTATGGTCCGAGCAGCATATTACGGCCTCCCCGAGTTCCAGAGAGCCAGGGTAGATGCTATGGGGTTTAGGGCCTTCCTTAGCATAGAGCCAGTCAGACCCGACCTACCACTTATCCAGGTTCTGAGGGAGAGATGGGATAGGACTAGCTGGGCATTCCTGATGCCTTGGGGGCATATGGTTCCTACCCTAGAGGATGTAGCTAGGATCACGGGACTTAGGGTAGACGGGGAGGCAGTGAGCGGGATCACCTTACCAGACTATACCGAGCTGGCCCAGAGGCTGCTAGGGCTAGAGATGGTCTACGAGACACCTAGCGAGTGTAGGACTATCTTCCGCACCGACCTGACTACAGTGATGGGCTTAGGGGATGCTAGGCATAGGTCAGGGGAGTCCTTAGAGCAGTTCTCATAGAGATTGATTGATGGAGCTAGGGCAGTCTATTGCCAGGACCCAGCTGACAGGGAGAGAGCAGACCGAGACTTGAGGAGGTTCCTACTGCTGCCGCTCGGGAGGCTATTGCTCGGCACGAAGGGCGACGTCATCAACTGTCGATTCCTAGGGATCCTCGAGGATTTAGAGGGAGTCGGCAGATACGCCTGGGGAGCGGCACTGCTGGCGCACTTACTAGCCGACCTGTCTACGGGGACAGGACGAGAGACGACCGTCAGTGGCTTCTCACCTTTTCTTCAGGTATGCACTTATTTTTATTTCTCTCTCTTTTTTTTCTTCTTTTTCATGCATGTGAATGCCTCACTAATGCAATGCATGGATGCAGGTTTGGAGCCACCTATACATGCCCATGGGGCGTGCCGACCCACGGCCAGGAGGTGAGGGATCTTTCCCTCTAGCACGGCGCTGGCTGCCAGTCGTTTTCGGTGCCCCACTCGGCTACGAGTTGTGGGTGCTACGGAGAGAGTTCCGAGACTTCCCTCCCTCGCTGGTATGAATGATGCATTTTTTTATGTTTATTTGAATTTATTATGATTATGATGAGATGACATGCATGTTCATGGATGCAGGTGCGATGGAGGCCTTACGAGGGGATGACCGACGAGGGCCAGCCATGGGTCGTAGCAGGGTGACCTCGCTTTGAGCATGAGCTTTGGGTTCACTGCTTGAGCGAGATCGAGCCGTTACGGCTTAGACTGGTGATGAGGACCCTGGGCCTGCACCAGGAGTGGATAGAGGTCGGTGAGCCGCGAGGAATCGGGAAGAAGACGCGCGGTCGCACGAAGGCGATCGACTGGAGAGTGCGCTTCGAGGACCAGTACGCCGACTGGCGGCGAGGCGGGACCCGAGTCACCTCCCAGGCGACTGACAGCTCCGAGTACCTCCGACGTTACTGGGAGGTTTACGCTGGCCGACCCCAGATGAGGGTCCTAGGGGTATGTATGAATGCAATTGCTTCTAAATAAAATGCAAATGCTTATGTATCTATCATGTGACTAATATGAAATGGATGCAGGATGCACGGGACATAGCGGCGATGGATGCACAGGCCCACCTACACAGCCTGGAGGACCAGCTAGCTGCCACACGGGCCGACCTCGAGACCCTGGTGAGTGTTTAAATTATTTCTATATACAAATGAATTTTTGTTGAATTATTGATGATTAGCCACTGACGATTTCAATGAATGCAGCGTGCCCAGCAGGGAGCCGTAGGGAGAGATGCAGGGGAAGCCTCCAGCTCGAGGGGACCCAGTGCAGAGGTGACCGCACTAGCAGAGCAGCTAGCGGGAGCGGTCACACGGGCCGAGGCTGCAGAGCGCGACCTCGCCTCATGGGTAAATTCCAAAACTCAAACCTCATTCAATTATTGATTACATATTGCATTGTGCACTGATGAAATTCATTTTTCAGACTGAGGAGCTTCGAGCCGCTCTCACTTGCGTCTGCGAGGGACAGCAGGCGATGACTGCCCAGGTGAGTGATTTACTTTCCGTCATGTATTGCTTATTTCATGAATTATTGCACAAGGGAACTGATGATTTGTTTACCTGTTTGCAGACCAGACAGTTACAGGCGGCACGTACCCAGGCTGCCCTGGCCGGGACAGAGTTGGCGATCCGCGAGCAGCGGATTACAGAGCTGGAGCGGTCCCTGAGGCGACGGGAGGAGCTGCCTCAGGACGTGGCAGAGCTGCGGGTTGCTCTTGAGCTGGAGCGAGAGAGCGCGCTCGAGAGCGGGAGGAGCACCTGGCGGACCGTGACCGGCACCACGAGCAGCAGCAGACGGACCGTGCCCGGTACCAGGAGTAGGTGGCGGCGCGCGAGAGTGAGCTGGCGGACCTGAGGACGCAGCTGGCCCTTTCTCAGGAGCGGCTACGAGTGTCTGAGGAGCGTCTCCAGCGAGGGCGTGAGCGAGCGCGTGCTGCGGGGTACTCCTTCACCAGCTCCACCTTTGTGGCGGGTTCTTCTCTTCGAGAGAGGAGCGAGGTAGGGGGCCAGGTTCGACTTCCATCTTCTTCACGGGGGCCCATGCCCCCTCCACCAGCGCCTCCTCGGGACGGCGAGGATGAGGTAGAGAGTAGGAGAGAGGAGGGTGGAGGCGAGAGCTGAGAGACTTACTTGTACTTCTCCACCCTCACACCTGTACTCAGATATTCATGATGTATATATATATGAGATTGACATTTTTTGTTACCTGAGCACTTGTGTAGTTGTGTACTTTGCTTCTTTTCCACGTTCTTTGTTTTACCTTACTTTGTCGTGTACCTGCAGCTGTGGTTCACACTTGAATAACATGTTAATTCATCTGTTCGACTTGGCCCCTTGCTCAATAAACAAGGGATGCCTTTACTTTTGACCTGGATAGCGGGTCAAGGGGCCAAGCCTTTAATCAAATAAGGTAAATGAAATAACCAATAAAGGGAGATGCAACACGCAAGCACACGTATGCAAACAATAATCAAGATGCCCTATGCAATGATGCAAGCACGCACATGAAGAATAAACCCCATTTCCTCTTTTGTTTTCTTTTCCTTTTATATTTATTTTTTTATTTTTCTTTTATTTTTCAAAAGACGCGCCTTAGATTAGGTCGTTATTCAAACAAAAGACGCCCTAGGTGACGGCGTGAATTTGAAAACATTTTTGAATTTTGTTGAAAAGACGGCCCACACAAGGGCGTTATTTAAAAAAAGGACGACCTTCTCCACAGGCGTTAATTTCAGAAAAAGCGCCTTATTCAAAGGCGTTAATTTTCCTGCTTTCAGCATTAGGTTGACAAAGCTACCAGGGCACTGGGTCCTATACGGTCATCATTGAGGATTCATTGACCTTTCTTGATTAATCAAAAAGGGAGTCGACGTGCCAGTGGTTAAACTTATACGCAAGATCTCGCCCGGTGTAATTTCCTAGGTCGGTCTCGACCATTCTGCTGGTTTATGACTTACCACGAAGAAAGAGATGGAAGAAAATATAAGGAAGCCCATAAGGGATTCTGAAAAGCTCAAGGTAAAACTACCTCCCCTACCCTATGCCTGTTGGGGTTCGGTCTTTGACATAGGGAAATTTTATTGCCTTTTGCCTCTTTTATATTGCATGCATACGCCCAAGGTTTTCCTTGCGGGGACTTTGCCCTCTTGTCATGCTTTTCTTTTCACGATTTGACTTTCACTTCGAGACTGATTTGCATTGATGAAAAAACCTAATTGTACTTGGCATTTGTGGCATTTTGTTCCCTTTTGGGCCCTGACTTCCACCTACTAGGGCGGCGGATAGGCTTGGCGGGTCTACCCCGAGACCTTCCTTCCTCCCTTATGGGCTGAAGAGGAAAAGAATGGGTATTGTCTTCACCTTTAGTCAGGTTTTGACTTTCCATCGGATTTTGCACCGCTTGAGTTCAAGGGTAAGCGTGTAGTGTGTGTGGGTGTCGACCCCATTTTGAGTTAACAAGACTGATGAATGAATACTAAATTTTAACCTTTCAGACCTTGCATCCTTGCAATCATGGCAACCATCTTGAAAATTTCATTCTTTTTGGAGAATTTCTATTTTTTTTGCTTTGGATTTTGGAAAATTTCTATTTTTTTGATAGATTTTGAAAATTTCTATTTTTTTTTGGTTGGATTTTGAAATTTTCTATTTTTTTGTTGGATTTTGAATTAGGGAAAGTATTTCTTAAGGTACAGACCATTCCAAGGATGAGTTAGCTCTTGTCCTTCAGCATTAATCAGTTTATAAGCATTGCCAGGATAAACATCTTTTATGACGAATGGTCCTTCCCAGTTTGGTTGGAGTTTTGAGCGGGGCCCACCAGGCTTTACAAAGATTCTCTTGATTACCATCTCACCGACTTTGAATTTTCTCTCAATTACTTTCTTTTGATAAAAACGTGACAGCCTGTTTTGATAAACACGTGCATGCTCAGCGGCGACCAGACGCTTCTCATCTAGGAGTTCCAACTGGGCAAGGAGTGAATCACGATGCTCATCAATAGAGAGTTCCTTGTCCAATTGTACTCGCAGAGAGGGAATGAGAATCTCATAAGGGACTACCGCCTCCATTCCATAAGTAAGGGCGAAAGGGGTTTGCCCAGTAGGGGTACGAATGGAAGTGCGATAGGCCCAGAGAGCTTCAACCAGCTTGTTTGGCCAATCCAAAAATTTATTAGCCTCACACGTCTTTTTAACGATTTTGATCAAAGTTTTATTAGTGGCCTCTGCCTGGCCATTGCCCTGCGGATAATAGGGAGAAGAATGATGCAATGCAATGTTATACCTGTTGCAGAGATCCTTGAGCTCTTGGGAGATGAATTGAGGTCCATTGTCGGTGACGATGGTACTTGGGATGCCGAACCTTGCGATGATGTTCTTCATTATGAACTTGCAGACAGTTGATGCTTTGATCTCCACGAATGCTTCCGCTTCCGCCCACTTGGTGAAGTATTCCGTTGCCGTCAGGATGAACGACTTTTGCTTGGTCAGGAGGTTCAAATCACCAAGAGGTCCAATGATATCGAAAGCCCACATGGAGAAAGGCCATGGGGAGGACATAGGATGGAGTGAAGAAGCAGGAGAATGAATTTTGTCGGCGTGCAGTTGGCACTTAACACACCTTCGAACATAAATGGAGCAATCCTCTTCTAGAGTTGGCCAATAGAAACCTAGCCTAAGGATCTTCTTAGCTAGCATCTGGCTGTTCACATGACCACCACACACTCCGGAATGCGCCTCTTCCACAACCTTCCAAGATTCATCGTCGTCGAGGCATCTTAATAAAACACCCGTGAGCCCTCTCTATAGAGCACACCTCCAACCAAAACATAACGTTGAGCCACTCTTCTAATTGCTTTCTTCTCTTCTGCTGTGGCCTCCTCGGGATAGGACTGATCATTGCAATACCTGGCAATCTCATAATACCAAGGTTTCTCTTCATCAGTCAATTCTTCTTCCCAATCTAACAACATGACCTCTTTGCCTTTAAGAGCTTCACTCCGCCTGACCTTCTCGAGCACCTTATCCCTAATATCGAGGAATGCATGATCCTTAATAGCTGGAGTGTCACGCTGATGAATGAGAGGAACATGAAAATCACGCTCAGGAGGGAAGACTAGAGCAGAGGCCAAAGATGCAAGAGCGTCGGCTAGGATGTTCTGGCTTCGAGGGACATGAATGAAGATCAACTTGGTAAAGAGTTTGGCATAAGCTGAAGCAAGCTCCTGGTAGGGCTTGAGCTTAGGATTGATAGTGCGGCACTTGACAAGCACCTAGCGCTGAATGAGCTGACTATCACCAACAATTCGTAATTGGGTAACACCATATCTATGAGCGGTTTGAAGGCCGGCCAAAAGAGCCTCATACTCAGCTATATTGTTTGTGACAGGGAAAGTGAGCTGAGCAGCAAATGGGATGGTGACCCCTTCTGGTGTTAAAAGAACCATGCCGATCCCTCTTCCTTGGTAATTTAGAGCTCCATCAAAATGTAACGTCCACATAGGATCATGGGGTTGATTGATGGACATCAATTCCTCATCTAGAAACTCTGAATTGACAGGATCAAATCGGGGTAGAGGGTGGTGAGCAAGATGTTCGGCGATGGCATAACCTTTGATTGCTTTCTGTTGAATGTAAGTGATATCGAACTGAGAGAGAAAACTTTGCCAGCGTGCCAATCGGTCGGTAAGAACAGATTTTTCAAGAAGGAATTTAATTGGATTCATGCGAGCAATGAGGTGAACCTCGTGAGCTAAGAAATAATGTTTTAACTTCTGAACTACCCAGACTAAAGCAGCGCAAGTCTTCTCCATGGCTGAGTACCTCTGCTCACAAGGGTTGAGAAGTTTAGACAAGTAGTATGCTGCCCTCTCCTTCCCTTCTTCATCCACTTGAGCTAAGACAGCACCTACGAGTCATCCAGGATAGAAACATAGAGGATAAGTGGTTTGCCTGGAATTGGCGGCCTCAGGACAGAGGATTGGCCAGATAATCCTTTAATCCGTCAAAAGTTGCCTGACACTTGTCATCCCAATTAAACTTGACTCCCGGCTTAGTGAGCTCGTAAAACGGCCTTGCATCTTTGTGAGTGCTGGGAGACGAAGCGGCGAATAAATTGCAACCTCCCAATTAATCCTCGAACTTCCTTCAAATTCTTGGGAGGAGGCACATCCCTGATGGCCTTTGCCTTATTGGGATCAACTTCAATTCCCCTTTTGCTAACAATAAATCCAAGCAACTTCCCTGATGAAACGCCAAATACACACTTTTTGGGGTTCATTTTCAATTGATACTCTCGTGATCTTTGCAAGACTTTAGATAGAACCCCAGGATGCTCAATCCTTGTCCTTGATTTTACTACCAAGTCATCCACATACACCTCAATATAAATATGGATCATATCATGAAAAATTGCCATCATAGCCCTATGATAGGTGGCTCCAGCATTCTTGAGTCCAAAAGGCATGACCATATAGCAATATGTACCCCATGGTGTAGTGAATGATGTTTTCTCTGGTCTTCTTCAGCCAGGTGAATCTGATTATAACCTGAAAAACCATCCATGAAAGAGAGAGTCTCAAATCCTGCCGTATTATCAATCAGAACATCAATATGAGGGAGGGGGAAGTCATCTTTAGGACACGCACGGTTGAGGTCCCGAAAGTCTATACAAATCCGAACCTTTCCATCTTTCTTCATGACCGGGACGATGTTAGCCACCCAATTCGGATAGAGGACAACTCTAACAAATCTAGCCTTATGAAGCTTGTCGACCTCTTCTTTCATCTTTAAAGCCATGTTAGGGTGGAAACGCCTCAACCGTTGTTTGATCGGGACAGATCCTGGCTTAAGTGTAAGCCGATGTTCAACGAGCGCAGGGTCTAATCCAGGCATATCTTCATAACTCCACGCAAACGTGTCCTTGTATTCTTGAAGTACCAAAATAAGCGCCTCCTCTTCGGAGGGCGGTAAATTCTTGCTGATGAGGACAATCCTAGGGTCTTCTTCCGTACCCAAATTTATTTCTTTGGTAGGCTCTTCTACTGAGGCTGATGGTTCATCAAATCTTCTCATACCACTGGCAAAGGCATCAGCCTTGTCCTCATATTCTTCATAACTTTCATCCCCCTCTTCAATAGGGTCTTCATCATTCATAATTTCATAGACACCAAAACCCTCATAAGAAGCATTAGTACCCTTATATTCCAACTCTGGCAGGATGATCGGATTTTCCAAAAATTCGGGAAGAGCTAAACAAGCCTGGCATCTTCTGGCTAACTCCAACAGAAACCTACGGGGAATCTGCTTACCCTTGGATTTCTTATGAAAATCTACCCCATGAATTTTATTAGAAGAAGAAGAACAACTAGCTTGATTGAAGGAAGGAGGTGAAAAAGTGGATACAGGAGGTGATATAGAAGGAGACCCCTCACCAGAGGGGGAGAAAAGATTTATCAATGAATAATGGAAGAGTGGCCCCTGGGTCGGGACACACTCGAAAAAGAGATAAGAAGTCTCCTCAACGGAGATGGAGAATTGGAGAGTTGGAATTTTGGCATTTTTTTTCGTTTTTATCTTTATCTTCATTTTTATTTTCCTCTTCTAGAAGAAAGCAATGTGAAGGGAGAATAGTAGGAGGAGTGGAGATTGAAAGTTTAGAAAAAGATTGAATCAGAGATGACCCGCGCGGGGGTGTGATGGAGAGTTTGAGAATTGTTCGAGGAGCAAGGGAGGAATCGGGAGAGAAATCTGCAGTGAATCTGGAGAAAAGCTGATCATAATTGGCGGCGGTCTCGGCACGCGAGAGAACAATTGAGAATGTAGAGAAACAAGAAGAGACGGATGCATAGAAGTGAGGGAAAAGAGGCCGGCCCACAGCCTGTCTATTGTAAAACCTTCTTCATATGGAACATCTGGCTCTCCAGTGTCAGTGTAGTCACTCAGCAACTGCCTCTTATCTGTAATCACAGCCGGCTTTTCAATCAATTCATGTATTAGTGGCGGCCATTCCGGATCAGTCGGCATAAAGAGACGGCTCAAGGCAATAGTAATATCATACATATCGAACCATCTGTACCAATCACACTCTGGATCATCCATCTTCCTTCTTTTATCAGGCCTTAGAGACTCCAGGGCTTTATAAGTGGCCAATGGTGCAATATGGCGAGCAAACTGTCTCGCATGAACATCTTGACAGTCTAGAATGGAGGTGATTATTGTAGTCTGCTCATGATTCTGAACGCCACCTGTGACAAAATGTGTCTTCAATGTCCAAGTAAGCGGCTGGCGATCTGTCTTCAAGGTGGATGTCATAACTGCCCATGGTTCTTCTTCATTTTTGCCCGGCCCTTTGTAGCCCAGGCCGCCTCGTGTAATCAATTTCTGAGGCTTAATAGGCCTAGTCCTGCCTTGACAACTGGCACCCAGACCTTTGCCGTTTTGATACCCCATTTTCATTAGAATTTTCCAGCCAGGGGTGTTTATCATGCTTTTCTTCTTCTTCCCCTTGGAAGGCAAGGGTGTCATAGCAACTGTCGTGACTGTCTCGGGCGACATTGGCCGTGGGTGAGGGAGGTCTAGCATTGATAGCAACGGCTTGTTGGCAGGCCAAATAGAAGGAACTGATGAAGCCAAGTGTATGTCTTCCTCTGGCAGAATTGGAATACTGGTGACTTTGATAATGCAGCCCTTGTGTGGAAACTTAAGGCACTGATGATTTGTAGAGGGTACTGCATCGAGCTGTTGAATGTAGGGGCGGCCCAGAATGCCATTGAATGTTGGATCCATGTCCAAAATGTGAAAATCGACTGTGATTGTTGCTGGACCCAAACTGACCTTTAATGTGATCATGCCTAGAGGAGGCTTCTTGGTATTGTCATATGCTGTGACTGTTATGGTAGATGGCCGAATCAGGTTTTCAGGAATGCCGCACATCTTCAAAGTGCTCGGCGGCAATACATTGATAGATGCCCCAGTGTCCACTAGACATTGTTTCACCGCCACCTTATTAATATCAACCGTGATGCATAGAGCATATTTCCTTGCTGAGAGTGGTGCCAGTTCATGCTCATGAAAAGTAATCGCCGGCTGACTGCTAGCGGGCGTTAATACTGTGGTTATCTGCTCGACCGGAATGTCCTCATTGACCATGACCTTCTGCAAATATTCTTTCAGGGCCATCTGATGAGTGGTTGACCTTTTGATTAGTTCTAAAATGGAAATCCTTGCTGGAGTCGGTCCAAATGCTTTAACAAATCATACTGAGTGCCGGCACGGACTCTTGCTCCTGTTCTTGTTCATTAGGCCCCTGCACGGGCTCTTGCTCTCTTTGGGAAAAGATGCGCTGGAACATCCGTCCACTGCGGAGCGGTGCCACGTTTTGTCGTGCCTCTGTCGGGGCAAGTAAAGGAGGAGGGTTGGAAGAAGAAGAGGGTGTATTGGCGTTAAGAAGAGGTGGAGGGGTGTTTGAAGAAGGAGCTCCCGTAAGGGGTGTTGGTGAGGAGTTCAAGGAAGAAGCCCCCGCAGGAGGCGTAGGAGTAGGAAGGGGTGCCCGAGTGTGAGAAGAGTTAGTGGGCGGAATGAGGAGAGATCTGGGTATAAAAGATGGGGAGCTGATGGTGGGGGGATCCTTGCCGGTGAGGAGTAGTGGTGGCGGATGTAGCGGGTATTGGTGGTGGGCGGATAAGGAGTGGTCTAGACGGCGAAGGTGAAGGGTTAGTAGTGGATGGCGGGGTTTGCTGCGTGGTAGGCTGCGGAGGCGGTAAGCGGGTACGGAGAGATCGGGTTGGCAAGGATGGAGAATTGGTGGGAGCAGGTGGATTAACGGGGCGTAGAAGAGCTCGGCTTAATTGGGGAGTAGAAGAAGACGGAAGGGTGCGCAAGAGGTGCGGAGGTTGATTTGAATTATGATTAAATGCCCCGACAGAGGCTTTTCTTCATGCCATCCCTGTCCTCTCTCCACCTCACGGAGAGACGTGACAGGGTTCACGTGCTGATTCGGCGGGTGCTCCGGAAATGGATTGTGGACAATCCCCATATCCTGCTGAGGTGCTGGAGCTTGCTGTTGCAGCTGTGGAGCTGGTTGCTGCGGCTGCTGAGCCTGCTGTTGCCGAGGAGGCCTTCTTTCTTTCATAGTGGCGATAAACTGTCTCATCTCGTCCCAATTAATGCCACCCTAGTCATTTAAATCATAAATGTAGTCCTTGACGTGGAAGCAACGATCAATATTATGACCAGGGGAGCGATGGAAGACACAGTAGCGTGACGTGTCAACATTAGCGGGCCACGCTGCCCTTTCCTTTGGTAGCATGAGCAAATTGGCAGCCATCAAGGCATTGAATATGTCTGGGAGACTTTCCGGCAATGGCGGATAATGGGCCCTTTTGGGGCCAAGTGGTCTCCTTTGCTGTTGTTGTTGCGGTCCATAGTTAGTGGGTGGCGGTACTTGGTGGTATTGTTGCGGAGCTGGAGGGTCAACGCGGGGCGCTTGGTTTTGTGGTGGAGCAAAGGAAGGTTGAGGTGCGAATTGGTGTTGTGGTGGCGAGTTGAAGAGAGTGCTTTGTTGTGGAGGTGGCGGAGGTCGTGGGTTAGATTGGCGAAAAGGTGTGGGGTTGCCGACCGCGCCAACTTGCTCATTGATGACGGTGCCCTCAGTCGTGGGCCCGCTGTTGTTGACATTCGTATTCTTTTTAACCAACCTTGGTTTTGGCTCAAACATGCCCATGATGGGCGAATCTTTCATTTGGGTTTGAATATAACGAGCTCTTTCATAGAGCTCCTCCATGGTTGTCAATCTGTTCATGGCTAGTATGTGCCGGAACTGAGGGGTTGCATTGGATATAATCATCTTAACCTGTTCCGGTTCTGATAAGGTATCTTTCAACTTCTCGGCCATTGACCGCCACCTATCAGCAAATATTATGAAGTCCTCCTCGGGCTTCATTTTCTCTGCAACCAAGTCTGTAACAGAAAGGAGGGTCCGACCCGGTCCCTATACTTCTGCAAGAATTTCTTCTGAACCACATCGAAATCACTAGCATCTGCCGGATCCAGGGAATAGAACCACTCGAGGGCTGGCCCCTCTAAAGATCTTCTAAACAAATAAGCCAATGAGGCTTTGTTGCCCTGCCAAAAGGACGTCTCATACATAAAATCCTTCAGATGGATAAAAGGATTGCCAGTTCCATTGTATCGCCGAAAGTTCGGCATCTCAGAAGGTGGTAAGTGAAAAACTGGCAATGTAGGCAGAGAGATTTCTGGGGCATTCTTGGCAGCAGTAACCTTGTTGAGTTTTTCTTCCATGCTAGCCAATTTCTGAAGGAGCAAAGCATTAGTGTCTGACTCGACCGGGGCCGAATTTGGAATGAAGGTATTTGGCATAGGCGTCCTTAGAATTTGGGGAGGTTGAAAGAATTGGGGCCTAGCCGCTGAGTAGCTTGCCTGTTGGGTCGGCATGGCCGCACCAGGCGTTTGTGGACAAGAGGGGGGTTTGTGCAAGACCGCTTGGTCATTAGTGAGGTGATGGCCACTCTCGGCCGGAGGGGATTGGAGGATGAAGAGGGAACGGACTTCCCTTTCAAAGCGGCCTGAACTGCCTGCCGCTGGGAGTCATCTAATTGAGATAGAGCATTAATCAAATCGGTAACATTGAAAGATGGGGAGGGGTTCCCCGAAGTGTTGGAGGGTAAAGCCTGAGAAGAGGGCACAACCTCTTGAGTAGTGGTATCAACCACATGAACTTGAGGATAATGAGAATGAGGAGGAGGGTAATTCCCCTCATGATAGATAGAATCTTGGGGAACCTCATAGGATTGACCAAAAACGTTCTCCTCCACATCATCATAGGAATATCCGTAGCTTGCCATGTTGATAATCTTACCTGAACGGAGTTGCATGCTTAAAAAGAGAGAAAGCTTTATGAAGGAATTATCACACAATCAATCACCCAATCGAAACAAGCTTAAGCAAATCAACCCAACCAAGTTTATGCAATCAAGTTGAGATGAACGCAAGATTTTAGTGTTATGTTTGAGATTAGAGTGAGTTAAATTGCAGAATAATTCACTCCTCTTTGCAAAGTGAAACCTAGTTTGGATCCAAGTGTAGCCTCCGGGTTAACTAGGTTCTCTCTCTTCTTCCAACGATAGGTTCTCTAAACTCCGGGTACTTCAAGGGTACAACCGGCCAGCGTCCGTGAGGGAATCCACGGGTGCGGGGACTTACGGAGGTCTTGGAAAAGGGATTTCCGGTCCAAAGAGACGGAATGCTCAATGGAGGGTTGTCCCGATTCCAAGAGAGGTGTGTGGAATCCTAGTGTAGAGAGAGGAGGTCTCTCAACCAAATGCCACAAAATGCAGTATAAGATAAACCAATCACAACAATATAATCAAATAATCAATGTAAGTATGAATCCAGCATGAATAGACAGAAACAACAAAGCTCTGTAAACACACAGGAAAGAGGCGACGTAGCGGCAGTCGCTACCAACAAAAGAGACGATAGCGTAGCTGTCGTGAATCACTGGGAGAGGCTCTCAGACAATGCAAAAACGCGCCTTGACGTGGGGCGCTAAATATGATAAAGACGCCTCTGACAGAGGGCGTCAAATATAAGTGGTGCACACGATCGAAGAAAAACGTGCCTTGGTGCAAGGCGCTGCCAAATAAAAAGACGCCCGAGGAGAGGGCGCAAATTCACAGAAGCAGCAGATATGATGAAAGACGCCTTCGTGGAAGACGTTAAACAGAAAAAAGACGCCCTGGATGAAGGCGTTAAATAAAAAGGCGCCTTTGTGAAAGGCGTTAATTCAAAAAATAGCAATAGATTAATCACAAGCTGGCTGATCCCGGGGAGTGTGCAGTGTGCACAGTGGAGGGTGCCCGTGGGGCACAAAGGAGGGGTACCGTGGGTACCAAAGGGAAAGGGCACGCGTGGGTGCCGAAGGGGAAAGGGCACACGTGGGTGCCAATAGGAAAGGGCACACGTGGGTGCCAAAAGGAGATGGTAATCAAAAGAAAAATAGTGGACGTCCCACCGTGATCGCCAATTTGTGAATCATGGAAAAAGATCCACTTTTAAGACAAAAAATATATAAGAATAAATCATAAGAAGAATAATGAAAAAGGGAGTGAAAGAGCACGTGGTGCTACTAAGGAGAGTGATCGCCAGAGGGGTTACCTCAATAAGAAGAAAAGATGATCGCGAATACCTGGTGATAATAGGATGCGGGATGGATGTGAGTTCCTTCCTCCACCTTCTATCGGCCGACCGATGAAGGGGGTCTTCCTCTTTGATTACCCTTAAACAAAGAACAAACAAGTAAAAGAAAGAGATCAGCCAAACGTGAGTGTAGTATCAATCCCAAGATGAAAGATGGTGATGAAAGAATAGCATAAAGCGTGCACCTTTTGTTTGTTTTAAAACCCCTAGAGAATTAGGGAGAGGAAAGAGATGCAATGAAACTAATGCAAGGAAAAGGCTATACGATGCTGAGATGAACAGACAACAATGAAGAGAAGAAAAGATCCCTGCTGTTCCTGTAAACAGTAAAGGGAAGAAACTTTGCTTCAGATGTGGCAGCAGGAGGAAGCAGAAGAGAAATCAATCTCTCAATCTCAATCACCAGCACCCGTTAACCTCTGTGACAACAACAGCTCTGCTTCTAACCTCGCGCGAGACAAACCAGGGGACTCTTTTATAGGGTCTCGATCAAGATAAACACAGATTTGGGAAGATAAGAATAAGCAGTGGTCGTTAACGGCAAGGACTCTAGTTCCCAGATCGAGCAAGGTGATCAAGAAAGGCAGGGAACTCTTCAGGAAAGGAGAGTTTAAGAAGGACACGAAAGGGTGAGACACGACCTACCAAAGGGCGTCAATTCAGAATTGACGACCTGCTCAAGGGCGTTAATTCAAAACACGACCGGGATCAAGGCGTCACTTCCTGGATTCAATTTTGGCAACAAAACCTTCTTTATTTGAAAATTGTAAAGAAACACCTGAATCAAAGGCGTTAAACAAAAATACGCCCTATGGAAGGACGTTAATCATTGATTTCAATTGGGGTGGGACTCGTAAAATACCAGGAATTGACACCCTTCTCTGTGGTCGTCCTTTCTTAAGAACACGCCCCAGATTAGGTCGCTATTTAAAACACGCCCCTCTTCAAGTCGTGAATTACCAAAAACCCAAGAATAAATCACAAAAACACACAAAAATAGAAAAACTTTATATTATAGAAATATTGAAGTTCACTTTGGGGTGTTAACATAGTGACATGAGATTTGATCAACTTAGCGTCAATTTTGGCGTGTCTACAACGGGGTGTCTGGGACACTCACGAGGCTGATGGTCGACCACTGGGTCACAATCGGGTCGACCGAAGACCAACACGACACTAGTCGGCATGAAAACCAATACGCGGCCTCCCCCGGACCATCTAAGGCCAAGGCGGTCAAGCCTGGACCACCAGGAGAAGAAAGCGATCTCACATGGGCCGCAACCCCCAAAACCAACGGTCTACTGCCAAACCGTTCAAAGAATCAAACAGTCTACCGTTAGACTGCTCCACGCAGAAGCGGCCTCCACTAAACCGCAACGCTATGGGGCGCTAACAAGGTTAAAACGGTCACTCTAGGACCGCAACCAGAAACGAGGTGGTCATCCCATGACCGCAAAGCAAAAGGCTCGTTCAACGGTCAACACTCACCCTCGGGACTGCGCTGACCCTCAGAGGGAAAACGGTCGGCCGATAGGCCATCGCTAGACCCAGGCGGTCCACACCAGACCGCAAAACATGCCAGACGGTCTATCGCACGACCGCCTAGCCAACCAACACAAGGGGCGAATGGCGGCCAGACCATGACCGCCCATCCAGGAAAATGGTCTGCCTTAGACCGCTAAGACAGGCGTAACGGTCTATCGCAAGACTGCAGCCCCAAAACACTGTGAAACAGACAAAGAGCGGCCTTCCTAAGGGCCGCCTCACCTAATAATGGTTCCTGTTAGGACCGTTTCTATTCCGGAAACCCGAAAACGAAGAGTTTGGGGGAAAACTCCGTTCCACGCCCCGTTCACGCCCACGTGAAGGGGAAACAAAGGGGAAACCCTTCCCCAAGTCCCAAGGCATCCAATGGTGCCATCAAACCATGGTATAACGCTTTAAAACGTTAGATCCGACTCACTCTCCAAAAATATGCATTTTCCGCAAAATGAAAAAATAAACCCGCTCGGCTCACCACGGGCTACAAAACTCGCTGGAAAGGAAGTACACGAGCTGGGGGTCCATCTCCCTACCTCCACCGAAGATTTCACGCGTCGTGGACGCCGATCCACGAAGAAAATGCCGTTATAGCTCCACCGGCTCGTGATCCCACGAACCGCCTCCACCATCGCGATCCTCACTCCATCCTCGCCGCTCCACGCCCCACGATCCTCTCCGTCACGCCCCTGTCCACCTCCGTCGGTCGTCGGAGAAGAGAGGGAGAGAGGAGAGAGCGTGAGAAGAGAGAGGGAGGGAAGAGAGAAATGAGAGATGGGGAGAGAGAAAAGGAGGTTAATATATATAGAAAAATCTAAAAATTCTAAAAATTTAGAAAAATACAAAAAATTACCTCCGCGATCCTCGGGAAGAGCACAATGTGCTGGTCACGTCCCGGAGTCGAAGAACGCAACGGTTCACCCTGCACAAGGTTCCGAAGGCATGTTAGGGAAAAACACGTGTAAAGCATAAAACACACCCCGGGACCCACAAAAATGATCCGAAAAATATCCAAAAAATCTGGGGCGTTATAGCGGGTAAGGCATCAAATCGTGTACACGTCTTCGAATGCCAGTCCCAGTATCCCAACATACCAGGAGTTACCACTTGAGGTAATCGAGTAGGCGATCAACGCCACCTTCCAAATACAACAAGCGGAAGGTGCCTGGATTGAAATCCGGGTGAAGAAAGGTCGTCGACCTCACCCTGCCAAGGCACCGGCTCGGAGATATCCTCATGGGGATTTATCAACTCCGGCCCCAGCACCTCTCCCTCCTACTCCCCTGGAGGTGGCTGTCTCCAAGAAACATGAGAAAAATAGGAGGAAGAACCTCAGGAGATGGCTCAAGAAACAAGCTGAGCAGGCAGCCGCCTAACAAGCTCCAACTGAGCCAACGCCTCTCCAAAGGCTCTAGCGGCTCATTGATGACCTGGAGGAATACATCCCTCCTTGTCCTACCAGAGCTCTCCTGCTCGATAGCTATATCCCGTGGGGAGAGATGCAGAAGAGAGCTCGCCTCAAAAGCTGGGTATAAGAAATGATCCAGAAACTCTAGAACGGCTAAAGGCTCCTCATCCCAGAAGAAATCTCCTTGTGCTATAAAGACTAGGAGATCACAACAGAGCAGCTGGAAGAAATGCTTTGGGGCTACACCTGCAACATGGTGGCCATTCCACCCCCTGATAACATCAACGCCTCCCGGCGAGGCGATCCGGTGGCCTCCCAAACCAGACAAAGGACTACTGCTCCGCTCGGGCTACAGCCAGCTCCAGAACACATTGGCCGCGACCGAGGTCATGGCCGGGGATGCGGTAGAGGCCGTGGGAGAATTCCCGGGCTACCCCTTCACCCGTTCACCTTCGACCCGGAGCGAATCATCCTCTTTCGAGGAGAGGAACCTGCCCCCATTCCGAAGGTGGAAATTCGGAAGGGACCCGGCATCGTCGACCCCTCCGGCGCGGAGGGGACAGCTGCTAGCATTCCAGTCCCTGCACCAGCTTGTTCCTCTTCCGTAGAACAAGCAGGACCATTCGGTAAGGACGAGCCAGCTCGCCAGCATTGGCACCCCTATTCTGGGAATCCACATGTGATCGGAGTCATCATTGGCATCATTGGCACCCCTATTCCAGGAGTCCACAGGTGATCAGAGTCAATCTGATCCCAGTGGCAAAGGCAAGGCAGTGCAACTCCCCGACGGGGAGTGGTATAGCAGCCCATAGAACGCCCAGCCCGACATACTACCATCATTGGAGGATTCTCGAGCTCAGGCTGACCAGAAAGTCCTCCACCAGATGAAGCGCTTCCCTGCCAGTATTACAAGCTGGGAAGCCATTTCTTGGAGTAAAGAGTTAAGAGAAACTCTTATCAAAATACTCCAAGAGCCAGAAGCCTATGACGCACATGTCACGGAGATGAAGGTGGCTGCCTATGAAGCCTTCATAGCCACCGTCTCCTTCACGGAGAAAGACATGTTGCTATCCCCTCCGTGCCACAATCGTCCTCTCTACATGAAGGGGAAGGTCAATGGGCATGAGGTGAACCGGATCCTGGTGGACGTCGGTGCCACTGTCAACATCATGCCGTTGAAGACATTCAAGACTATATATCTGACCCCATACCTCCATAAGGTTTAGGCAGTCAAGATATCCGACTTCAATCAAGATACCGAGGATGTCCTCGGCCGGGTGGATGTCGACTTGGTGCTCGATGAGTTCACCTCTAAGGTGACATTCTACATCATCGATGCCAACACATCATATAAAGTGCTATTGGGCATACCCTGGCTCCATAAAAATTGGGTTGTCCCATCAACTCTCCATCAATGCATCAAGTGTTGTGCCCCTGGTTTTGATGATGACAACAATGAGATGTTTGTGTTGAGTTCAACAAAACTGATGAATTAACCCTTGATTCATTAACACATGTATCTGCTTTATTCTTGAATGCAAGGAAGAAACAAGGTCTACGCAGGATGCTCAAGGTGTCCACGCAGCGGTTTGCATAAAAGGACAGCGTCTACGCAGGATGCTGATTGCGTCTACACATCAGTTCAAGAGGCAGAAGCATTAATCATTGGCATAGCTCAGTGCGTCAACGCCACAACATCGCAGCGTCGACGCATCAGCTCATGTTTGAGATAAAAGAGTGTTCGGGGTCAGCCCAGTGGGTTTACGCAGGCACCCTATGCGTCAACGCATCCGGTCTATGTACGAAAGGCTATGTGGGCATTTCAAGGCTGCGTCAACCCCTTAGTCACAATAGGTTGACGCCATCTGAATCTCATCAAGTGATTATTGAGTGGACCCCAGCCGTAAGTGACATTAGATGCCACATCATCTAAAAGAGCATGCGCTCTCTTTTTCCCTCGCGATTCTAGAAGCCTCTGAGGAGAACAATCATTGGGCTAACCAGAAAATCTGGTTGGGGCCCACAAGAGGAATATTCACATGAATCTGGGGAAGCGCGGGAGACGGAAGTTGGAGGAGCAGCAGTCGAACAAGAGTAGAGAAGAAGCTCTTGAGAAGAATCGCTTGTATCATCGTCTTCCTCCTGGCGTGCTGTTGCATCCTCTGAAGATCAGAGGAAGTCTATTAGCTGTTGATCATCGCAAGCTCATCTACAATCCAAGAAGTGAAAGCCAGTTGATCGTCATCGCCTCTTCTCTCAGATCTTTAAGTTTGAGACTCGAGAATCAGCACCGTCATAGATCTGAGGCTCCTTCGTCCATCTTCTAGTGATTTCGTTTCTTGTTTTACATTTCAGCTTGAATTCTATCACTGTAGTTTTCCCTCGTACTAGTTTGAGTAGAGGGAGGGGAATTGATCCAGCGGGGTGTGCTTGGATCAAGGGGTTTGGGCTTGTATGCCCTCAAGCTGTTTGTCAGCGGTTAACTGGTTAAGAGGATATGTTTCTCTTGTTAGCCAAGCTGTAGTGCTCAGCATTGTCGAGGGGATTGTGCCTCGGTTTAGCTAAGCTGTAAGGCTCAGCAGGGATCCTCACTGATTTAGTGAGGGGTGGACGTAGGTCTCCATAGGGAGACCGAACCACCATAAAAATCTGTGTTCACTTGTGGGTTGCTATCTCTTGCAAAATCTGTGTGACGCTAGATGATTGATTAGGTTCGATCTCTACACCTTCAGCTTACTGAATTTTGAATTAGTACTCTGCTACTTAAAAGTTGAGTGTGATATTTTGCAAAGATTAAAAAGGGTCAACCTATTCACCCCCTCCCCCTCTAGTTTGACCATCCACTTAATCCAACACGTGGTATCAGAGCTTGGCTCTCTTGTCAAGGGTCTCACAACCCAGAGAGATTTAGTGGAATGGAAAACAAGGGGCTCATGCCTGAAGGGTATGCAGTGAATAGGCCACCCTTCTTTGATGGCACTAACTATGCTTACTGGAAAAATCGGATGTAGGTATTTCTGAGATCTCAGGACCATGAGATTTGGAGAGTCATGAGCAAAGGACCCTATCAGTTAGAAGGAGATGAAGAACTGTGGGTAAAAGAGCAGATTCGGAAGTCCAACATCAATTGGCAAGCTATGAATATCATGCAATGCTCATTGCATCCTAAGGAGTTTTCACGAGTGTCTTCATGTGCCAGTGCCAAGGAAATGTGGGACAGACTTGAAGTCATCTATGAAGGTACGTCAGAGGTAAGAGAGACAAAAGCTAATATGTTAATTTTTGAGTATGAAACTTTTAGAATGAAGCCAGAGAAAAATATATCTGAAATGTATGCTAGGCTAACTCTATTAGTGAATGGTCTTAAAGGTCTGGAAAAGGTTTACAGTGATTATGAACTGGTCAGGAAAATTCTTAGATCCCTAACTCCAATTTGGCACACCAAGGCCACGGTTGTTGAGGAATCTAAGAACCTTCCTACCACTACCCCTGATGAGCTTATTGGATCACTGATGGCTTACGAGCTGAATTTCAAAAGAACTGATGAGGATGTGAAAAAGAAGAAGCCACTTGCATTGAAGGCTGGTCCTAGCAGCAAGGAGAGTTCAGATGATAGTCAGTCATCTACCTCAGATGATGACTCAGGTGAGATAGCAATACTCACCAGGAAATTCAAGAAGTTTCTATGGAAGGAAGGTAAGGTTATAAGGAACAGAAGACCATGGGTAAGAAAGAAGTCAAAATTCAAATCAGAGAATTCTAAGAAATCTGATAAGGTTGTTTGTTACAAATGTAGGAAACAAGGTCATATCAAATCTGAATGTCGAGAGAATGTGAAGAAAGTCCAACCAAAATGGAAGAACAAGAAGCCAAAGGCTATGATGAGTACTTGGAGTGACGAGGAGAAAGATGAAGATGAAGAAGAGAGTACCTCTGAAGAAGAAAGTGATGTTAAGCTATGCTTTATGGCTAAGGGAGATGATCAGGATGAGGTAACCTCCTCTTTTGAAAACTTTTCTTGCAATGATTGGGAAGAAGCATTTAATGAATTGCTAGATAAGTATGATTATGTGAAGAAAGAAAATAAATCACTGAAGAAGAAGAAAAATTTGACTAGTCAAGATAATTCCTTGAATGAGAAAATCATGTGCTTAGAAGCTGAAATTACTCATCTAAGAGAGTCTCTTGTTGAAAGTGATCTGTGTAAAGATCAATTGATAGAGATGAAAAGAGAAAATGAATTTGTACTGAAAGTGCATGATGACCTGAACTCAGAATGCAAAAATTGGAGAGTGATGTAAAAATTGCTGAAGAAAAATATGAAGCCATTCAAGGAGTAAATCTAGAACTCCAAGAAAACTTAAAGAGACTGGAAGATGAAAACTCAAATAAACAAGCCTCCCTTGAGAAATTGACACAAGGCAAAAACAACCTAAAAGCTGTTATGGGAATAAAAAGTAATTTTGGAAAAGAAGGACTTAGATATAATCCAACTAAAAAGAAGAATCTAGGGATAAGACTAGTAACCTTTGTTCCAGAATAGGGCACATCTGAGCAAAACCCAATGGCTGCAGTGAAGCCCCATGAGAAAAATCATGAAAAAGTAAAACAGACAGATGAAACTAGAAAAAAAAGGGCAAAGAGAAAATGAATGCTACCTTGAATACCAATCACCACACAAATATGCCTAAGTCTGGAAGTAAAACTTCAAATCAACCCATGGACCCTAGTACATCAACCCAGCATCAAGCTTATGGAAATTCAAGGAGTCATTGGATTGGCACAAGACAGTCGCGTCAACGCACTGGCTATCCTACGTCTACTCAACCTACGTCTAAGGGCTTCTACAGAAATAAGGCTAAAACAAACCACTGGCCGCGTCAACGCAATGTCTATACTGCGTCAACGCACATACCCCTCCAGAATGGGTATCCTTTCAGAAATAAGAGGTGAGTCAACGCAGCCGTGCAAGAGGGTCTACGCAGCAAAGCTTCATTCCATCCGGAATTCAATATTCAACTAGAGATTCTCGTCCTAGGTTCCCCAGTGCTTCTTGGATTCATAATAGTCATTGGAGTGGAAACAAGAATAAAAACTCACACTTCTTTAACAACAGAACTGGTTCAAAGAATTCATTCCGAAGGGTACCTCAACCTAATCAAAAAATTCTCAAACCTATGAACTCCACATCTCAAAAACCTCTAAAACAACAGATATGGATTCCCAAAAGTATGTTGTCTTACTTGACGGGATCATATGGTCTGATGGGACCCAAGTGTATTTGGGTTCCAAAATCCCTCATTTGATGTGTATTGCAGGAGTGCCTTGCAACTGTACACAACAGATGGTATCTTGACAGCGGCTGCTCAAGGCATATGACGGGTGATAAGGTAAAATTTTGTTTCTTGGTTGAGAAAGAAGGAGGGCATGTCACGTTTGGGGGCAACAATAAAGGCAAAATTATTGGAAAATGTAAAGTTGGCAAAACTCCCTTGAACTCCATTGATGATGTGCTACTTGTTGAAGGACTAGAATATAATCTTCTTAGTATAAGCCAACTGTGTGACAGGGGACACAAGGTTGTGTTTGATTCTCTTGTATGCACCATTCTTGAAATGCATTCTGAAAATGTTAAGTTCATTGGAAAAAGAATAAACAACATGTACATGGTAGACTTAGATGATCATGCTCATAATAATCTCTGTCTTGCTGTGAACAAAAGTGAGCTGGCTTGGCTATGGCATCGTAGACTAGGACATGCTAGCTATAGTGTCATGCAGAAGTTAGCAAAATTCAGCATGGTAAACGGTTTGCCTGATGTCTCATTTAAACAAAATGACAAAGTTTGTGATGCATGCACTCAAGGTAAGCACACTAGGAAGTAATTTAAATCTAGAATAGAAAACCAATCTTCTAGACCTCTTGAACTTGTTCACATGGATCTGTTTGGACCCACCAAAATAGCAAGTTTAAGTGGCAATAGATATGGCTTTGTTTTAGTAGATGTCTTTTCTAGGTTTACTTGGGTGTTCTTTTTGTCTCATAAAAATGATGCGTTTAAAGAATTCCAGGCATTTTTCAAGAAAGTTCAGCAGGATGGTAAGTATACTATTTCATCTATCATGTCAGATCATGGAGGAGAGTTCGAAAACTCAGAATTTGATGGTTTTTTCAGGGCAGAAGGAATATCACACAAATTCTCGTCACCAAGAACTCCTGAACAGAATGGAGTGGTGGAAAGAAGAAACAGAACTATTGTGGAGATGGCTAGAACAATGTTGATCGAAGGACAACGTCCAAGGAAATTCTGGGCCGAGGTGGTAAACACTACGTGCTACATTGTAAATCGTGCAATGGTAAGACCTCTGTCCAAAAAGACTCCATATGAGTTAATGAAAGGTAAGAAGCCATATGTTGCTCACTTCAAAGTTTTTTGGTCAAACTGCTTTGTTCAAAATAATGACAAACGGGACTTGGATAAGTTTGAACCTAAGAGTGAACCAGCCATTTTTCTGGGATATTCTAATCACTCTAGGGCTTATAGAGTCCTAAATGTCAAAACTCAAAATGTAGAAGAATCTCCACATATTATCTTTGATGAAACGAATGTTAGATCTGAAAATGAACAATCTTGCAGGGACAAGGATGATGGGGAGTTTCTTGAAGTGAAGGAAGAACAAGGTCTTCAGGAGAAAGAGTCAAGGCCAGGTAAGAGTCTAGCAGAATCAAGCACTCAAGGTAATGCAAATGCTAATGAAGGTAATTCTCTAACCAATGTTAGAATGTTAAGAGATCATCCTTTATCAAGCGTTATTGGTAATCTGTATGACCCTACTAGAACTAGATCTCAGTTTAGGATAATTGAGGAAATGGATAATTTGGCTCTTGTGTCTCAAATTGAACCTAAAAATGTAATTGAAGCCCTAAAAGATGAATGTTGGATAAATGCAATGCATGAAGAACTAAATCAATTCAAGAGAAACAAAGTGTGGCACCTTGTACCAAGACCCAATGAACATTCAGTAATTGGAACTAAGTGGGTTTTCAGAAATAAATAAAATGAAAATAGAATTGTGATAAGAAATAAAGCAAGACTGGTAGCACAATGATATAACCAAGAATTCGGCATTGATTTTGAAGAATCCTTTGCTCCAGTAGCTAGATTAGAGGCCATTAGATTATTACTTACATATGCTTGCTGTCATGGAATAAAACTACAACAAATAGATGTAAAAAGTGCGTTTCTTAATGGTCTAATAAAAGAAGAGGTGTATGTTGAATAACCCCCTGATTTTGAGTGCATAGACTGTCCTAACCATGTTTACAGATTAGACAAAGCTCTCTATGGGCTTAAACAGGCACCTCGAGCATGGTACGATAGACTCAGCTCATACCTCACTGAAAAAGGATATTCAAGAGGTAAAGTGGACCAAACTTTATTCACCAAGGTAAGAAACAATGACATTGTTCTGGTTCAAATTTACGTTGATGATATAGTCTTTGGATCCACTAAACCAAGCATGTGTGAGGAATTTGCACAATTGATGACTACAGAATTTAAAATGAGTCTAATGGGTGAGCTGTAATTTTTTCTAGGTCTTCAAATCACCCAAAGCAAGGAAGGATGCTTTATCAACCAGGTAAAGTATATCTCTGAACTACTGAAGAAATATCAAATGGAGAATCTTAAAGCAATCAACACTCCCATGAGCACCAACACAATTCTGGATGCAGATCTGAAAGGTAAATCAGTGGATGCAAAGACTTATCGAGGTATGATCGGATCACTCCTCTATCCTACTGTATCTAGGCCAAATATCCAATTTTGTGTATGCATGTGTGCTCGTTTTCAATCTGATCCTAGAGAATCCCACTTGAGCTCTGTTAAGCGTATCTTTCGATACCTTGCCAGAACTCGAGATTTAGGGATTTGGTATCTTGCATCTTGCACTCTTGATTTAGTATCTTATTCTGATGCAGACTATGCTGGATGCAAACTTGACAGGAAATGCACAAGTGGCTATTGCCAATTTTTGGGAGGGTGTTTGGTTTCTTGGGCATATAAGAAACAACACTCAGTGGCACTATCCACTGCAGAGGCAGAATATGTCGCTGCAGGGAGTTGTGGCACTCAAGTGTTGTGGATCAAACACCAACTCCAAGATTATCAAACTGATCTTGGGTGTGTCCCAATCTTGTGTGATAACACAAGTTCCGTTAACCTGGCAAAGAATCCAATTCAGCACTCTAGGACCAAACATATAGAAATTAGGCATCACTTCTTGCGAGATGAAGTTAATAAAGGAAGCTTTAAATTGGTTTTTGTAGACTCACAACATCAAATTGCTGACATTTTTACCAAGCCTCTGAGTAATGAAAGATTTACTTGTCTTAGGAGAGAGCTTGGACTATGTAATCCTCATCTTGATGCCTAATTTGATAGCTAGCTCAGTTTATTCTTTGGAATTTGATTGGTTAACTTTACCTAGCAATAAATTGATTACATGCCTTGCTTAAGTTGAAAGCGCTTGGTTTCTAAATAAGTCACAAATCTAGGGGGAGTTCAGTTTTTGGTCATATTCTCTATCTTGAAAAACAGATGATAAATAAAAAGCCCATCATGTCAATCACTACTTTTTCATCAAAACTTTTTGTCATGCATGATCTGAGGGGGAGTTTGTACTAGATTTTACCTGCTGAGGAGAGCAAGTTAGCACCTTGAGGTTGGTGTTTTATGAACCTGAAGTGTGGCTTACGCAGTTGATTGAATAGCCTTATTGGTGTAGAAGTCCGAGTTAACGCAGTAATGAGGCTGGGTCAACGCACTGACAGAAATAATCTGGAAACATTGCTGGCAGTTAAGTTGATTGGTTGAGTGAGTTAACGCTGTGATTTGGTTGAGTTGACACACTGACAGAAACCTCGTGTAAACCGTTCTGGAGTCAACTTGCTCACTTAAGAAGGGTTAACTCAGTACTAGAGATGAGTCAACACAATCTGGAAATTTTACCTACTAAGGACATATTTGGTGAGAAGAAGCTGACGTAATGCCTGTTGTGCGTCAACGTCTGCTACTGTGTGAAGTTGTTCTGAAATGGCACTTCCAGTACCTTAGATTGTCTGAAGCCTGGAGTCTTCTCAACTTCTCATCAATTCGTTTCCTCCTCACATATTTCATCTATTCATTTCTTTAGCTAGTAGTTGAAGAACCTATCAATCTTCAGTATGAGGGAAAGTTCATGAGCTCTGGAATTTGAGTTGATGTCATAGATTCAGGGGGAGTTAAAATGATAATTCCTTTATGAGAGGTTTTGGTCTTCACTGACTGACTCTATGTAATATTAATGGCTGAAGACTTATAAATCTTATGATCTTTGAATGTTAAAACTTCTTGAACGTAAAAGTACTTTGCATATGGAATAGCTATAGAACTATTTAATAAAACTGTGAACTCATCTACTCTAGAACCATGATGATCAAAAGTAAAGAGACCACTTTGTGCAAAATGAATTTAATATCTGTATTGAACTTAAACTCAGAGTAGGTTTAATAAGAGCTGAAAGAATAAACCCTATATGTGTGTGTGTGTGTGTGTGTGTGTGTGTGTGTGTGTGTGTGTGTGTGTGTGTGTGTGTGTGTAATAAATTGCATAGCAATGGCTAGTTTTCACTGAGAAACTGTCTCTATGCACAAAGGAAGTGCTAAGGAGCATGTCATGATGTGAGCTGCTATCTCTGTTCCCAAAGAAAAATAATTCGTTGCAGAGCAATGGTAAATTTTTACTGAGAAACTACCTTCATGCACCAATGAAGTGCTGAGAGGCATGTCATGATGTGAGTTGCCAACTCTGTTTCATTGGAGCAGAATAGTTAGCTATGCTGAGTAACCGGGGACTCTGGTGTCTGATAAACATGTGTACCCGTGTCAAGAGGCTAGCTACACTTGACTGCTAATGAAAATTAAAAATATATATATATATAATAAAAGGAAAAATGGCAATAAATATATATATGTGTGTGGTTGACTTGAAGCTCACATAAAATCCTGCAGAGTTCATCTTCAATACTCGTTAAATTCACTTCTATAAGGGTCCCTTGAAATTGAACAATCTAGGGGATAGATTTGAGAAAGTTCCTGGTGTGCAAATAGTTCTATCTTTATTCCATACACATACTCTTCTTGTTCAAGGGCTTAACTCAAACTCTTAAGATTGTTTTTCTCCACATCATTAAATGAATTAGGGTCTCTTATCATATCTCTCATAAGGGAACTTGAATTTTATCTATTAAAAATCCCTGAATGCAATCTCATCTTGCATATTTCAGTGTCTTTAGAATGCCTTAATACTGTGGTTCTTAACTCAATATTTCCTTCATATTTCTTTTTGGTGGCGTCGACTCAGTCCTTCAATGCGTCAACGCAGTCACGTGGTCGCTCTATCAACCTAGTCAGGTTCATCCCGTTGAACCGGCTCTGTCTTTTTGAAACCGAGGGGTCACCTCTTTAAAACCCCTCAGCGTAAACGCTTCGGCCTCCTCGCCTCTTTCCAAAACCCTGTTGGCTCCTACCTCTCTGCTTCTCTCTTTTTTTTCTTCCCACGGCACTTCTCTTCCCTGTTGCCGTGTGATTCACCTCGCTACCATGGCTCCTCCGGAAAAAGAGAAAAAGGACAAGAAGAAGAAGAAGGGTCTAAAGAGAAGAGCTCCCATCACAGCTGAGGGCACGATTGTGCCTCGAACCAAATTTCAACCTGCTCAAGAGGAGACGCCGTCTCAGTCAGCTCCACGAAAACGTAAAGGGAAAGAGAAGAGCTCGCCGGCAAAGAAAAGAAAACTCTCAGAATCAAGGGTAGCGAAGCAGAAGGATTCTCACGATGCTCCCAGAAAGTCCTCATCCTCAGTCGCAGGAAAAGGGAAACAACCTGTAGGAAGTTCGGATGCGCATGCAAGGTCTCCTGACTCATCTCTTCTCACCAATACTGGAGAACCTCTGAAAGTTCTTATTCCTCGGTATATTGTTGATACTGATGTTGAGATGCTTGAGGTTTTTTCGCAGTTATTTCCCACTTTGGATTTTCAGGGTTTGTGGTCTTTTGTCACAAATCATAGAATATATTACCCCACCCTCGTTCGGGAATTTTACCAAAATTTGAAATATGAGCCTCAAATTCCTAAAGTTTCTTCAACAGTCAGAAATGTCTGTTTTGAGTTAACAAATAAACTGTTTGCCAGATCATGGAAAATCCCAATGGATGGGGTTCAACTACACAGTTTTCATTTTGATGAACATGAAGCTTATGCTCTTCTGACTGAACAGCCTAGTGATCCTACAGATGTCAAGCAGACATATCTATCTAGTCTGAAAGCCAATAGGTTCCCTCCCTTCAACAGACTGCTACATCATATCTGCACATCCATCATTACACCCCAGAGCAGTGGTAGGGAACGAGTTACTGAGATGCAACGATTCTTGCTATACTGTATGCTGAAACAAATCAAGATTTCATTGACTGATGTTATCATTAAGACCATGGGTACATGTCTGAAACAGTCTAGGACACTTCCATATGCTGCCCCATTGACTGCAATTTTTAGAAAGGTTGGAGTGAACTTTGGAAATGAAAAGAAACTAAACATTCCCAAAGGGAATAGATACTCCTTATCATACATTCATAAGTTCATGGGATTCACAATTGTGAATGGACAGCCAGTCAGAGTACTGCCAAGTCAGAAGCATGCATCTGCCTCTGGGGCACCTACTGTAGAACTGAGAGAAACAGCACAGGAAAGCCCAGCTGCCAATCCAGCCAGAGTAGACAGACAAGAGGCTAGTCCTGCCAGAGTGGACCAACAAGAGGCCAGTCCTGTCCAAGCTGATATTGTCACAGATACTGCTCCAACCCTCCAACTGTCACTAGAGACATTATGATCATACATGATCCTTTTTAGGAACCCTCTCCTCGAAGGGAACATGAATCTACCTACTTTCCTGAGGAAGAAATGCCAGATAATTTTCGTTATGATGCTGGCATGCATGATCAGAATTCCGGTATCAATCCCACTTTGATCCAATTTCTGGAAATGAAGTTCAAGAACATTGATTCTTCCATAATGCACTTGAGCTCAACCATGGAAATGAGGATTTCCCATCTTGAGTAGAAATTAGACACCAGATGGGAACAGTTCAAGCATGACAAATTCAAGTCAGACAAAAAGCTTCATAACTTCATGGAATCCCTCATTCAGGTTTGTCAGAAAGCTGGGTCAGTAATGCACAATTTGAAAAGCTTGCATCAACAATTTCTGAACAGGCTACAGGCTGTACAGACATATAACTATGTTGTCAAGGAAAACTAGTCCAAGCTGAATTTGAAATATTCTACCCTGATTGACAAGAACAATGTGTTCAGTGAAAAGGTTCAGATCGACCTTGTTTGAAAAGATTACATCTTTTGGTAAGGACCTTGCTAAACTGTTTAAACGATCCACTCTAGTGGGTGATGAGGTTATGGATGTTTTGAAAATTCTAAAAGAAAACTTCCCACCCACACTTGAAGATCAGCGTGATGTGTACTGCCCTCCACCAACAGAAGCCTCCTCTTCTGCACCTGAATGGGGATCTCAGCAGAAAGCTCAAGTGGACTATCTGTTTGATATTTTACACAGCTGGTTTGATAGTATCACTTCCAAAGTACAGGATTATCATAAGTTTATCCTGCAAAGAGATCAGCAATTTTCAGACAGACTAGACAGTTTAGCATCTTCTATGACTCAGCTTCAGCAACAACTGGACACTGTGTCTACAAACATCCTTCAGTCTCACTCTTCCTCACCTGCTCCCCTTCCTGATGATGTCAAACGGGGAGAGACATGAACTCAAGTTGGAGCCTGGAATTGCATTGCATCTGCATCCAATGTGATTGAGTGAAGTTTTCTTTCTTTTACATATTTTGTGAAATGTTTGAAAGAAATTGTCTGTGAGAATGTCCAACTTTTTGTTAGAAAAGTTCTTATGTTCTACTTTTTGAGGTTAGACCTTGGACCTAAATGAAATGAATGACATGAACTGGTGTTCTGGTCTCTGAAGTGAATTCCTTGGTTGATTTGAACAATACATTATTATTTAGATGCAATGGCATACACCTCATAGTTGCCATCATCAAAAAGGGGGAGATTGTTGTGCCCCTGGTTTTGATGATGACAACCATGAGATGTTTGTGTTGAGTTCAACAAAACTGATGAATTAACCCTTGATTCATTAACACGTGTATCTACTTTATTCTTGAATGCAAGGAAGAAACAAGGTCTACGTAGGATGCTCAAGGCATCCACGCAGCGGTTTGCATAAAAGGACAGCATCTACGCAGGATGTTGATTGCGTCTACGCATCAGTTCAAGAGGTAGAAGCATTAATCACTGGCATAGCTCAGTGCGTCAACGCCACAACATCACAGCGTCGACGCATCAGCTCATGTTTGAGATAAAAGAGTGTTCGGGGTCAGCCCAGTGGGTTGACGCAGGCACCCTATGCGTCAACGCATCCGGTCTATGTACGAAAGGCTATGTGGGCATTTCAAGGCTACGTCAACCCCTTAGTCACAATGGGTTGACGCCATCTGAATCTCATCAAGTGATTATTGGGTGGACCCCATCCGTAAGTGACGTTAGATGCCACATCATCTAAAAGAGCATGCGCTCTCTTTTTCCCTCGCGATTCCAGAAGCCTCTGAGGAGAACAATCATTGGGCTAACTAGAAAATCTGGTTGGGGCCCACAAGAGGAATATTCACGTGAATTTGGGGGAGCACGGGAGATGAAAGTTGGAGGAGGAGCAGTCGAACAATAGTAGAGAAGAAGCTCTTGAGAAGAATCGCTTGTATCATCGTCTTCCTCCTGGCGTGCTGTTGCATCCTCTGAAGATCAGAGGAAGTCTATTAGATGTTGATCATCGCAAGCTCATCTACAATCCAGGAAGTGAAAGCCAGTTGATCGTCATCGCCTCTTCTCTCAGATCTTTAAGTTTGAGACTCGAGAATCAGCACCGTCACAGATCTGAGGCTCCTTCGTCCATCTTCCAGTGATTTCGTTTCTTGTTTTACATTTCAGCTTGAATTCTATCACTGTAATTTTCCCTCGTACTAGTTTGAGTAGAGGGAGGGGAATTGATCCAGCGGGGTGTGCTTGGATCAAGGGGTTTGGGCTTGTATGCCCTTAAGCTGTTTGTCAGCTGTTAACTGGTTAAGAGGATATGTTTCTCTTGTTAGCCAAGCTGTACTGCTCAGCGTTGTCGAGGGGATTGTGCCTCGGTTTAGCTAAGCTGTAAGGCTCAGCAGGGATCCTCACTGATTTAGTGAGGGGTGGACGTAGGTCTCCATAGGGAGACCGAACCACCATAAAAATCTGTGTTCACTTGTGGGTTGCTATCTCTTGCAAAATTTGTGTGACGCTAGATGATTGATTAGGTTCGATCTCTACACCTTCAGGTTACTGAATTTTGAATTAGTACTCTGCTACTTAAAAGTTGAGTGTGATATTTCGCAAAGATTAAAAAGGGTCAACCTATTCACCCCCTCCCCCTCTAGTTTGACCATCCACTTAATCCAACATCAAGTATGCCAAGGGCGGGGAACAACACACGATCTTTGCAGACCTGTTGCCATTCACTCTAGCGGAATGCAATCTTGCCGATGCTGCACTCTACTTCAGGGGGATCAGTCCATACCCCGTGATCAAGAGCAAAAGCAACTGTTGGCTCTTAGAGGAAGATGATGATGATCTCTTCTCTATTGATGAAGAGAAGGCTAAGCTCCATCGGCTACGCCTCAGCTCCAAATCAACCCCAGACAGCCCTGAGAGGCTCAAGATCGATTTCGAGGCTAATCTTGTTAGCCGAGCTATCGACAAGAGCATATGCTTTCCACCAGACTGTATCCAGCTCCCATGTGTATCAGAAGAGCACAGGGTTGAGTATTTAACGACATTTGTCATTACCTTAAAGCGACAACGCAGAAACAAGAGGAAGGCTAACAGGGACAAGCCCATTGTCTTCTATAAGGGAGACATGGTCCCTCAAGCCCCACCAGACGATGACTTCGGTTGGTCCAAATGAGCCGATGACACCCCGGAAGCCGTCCAAGTACTGGACGACTTGCCGCCACGCATTCGGGAGATGCGTCTGAAGCAACACATCCCTCAATGGCAAGGTTCCGCACAGTAAAGGTATTTTCGTCAGCTGTGGACCCCTTCTTAGGTCCGGGGGAAACCCCCATCCTTTCATAAGGATACCAGGGGACTTGGCTATGACCATGACCCCGACTTCTGCGTCTACTACGCAGTCAACGTCGTAGGCTTGACACAACCAGTCGACGACCAGGCTAAAGTCGAGGCAAAATTTGACAGTTTCGGGGATGAGGAAGAGGAGATCCTGATTGTTGAGTTATGGTTTTGATGATAACTAAATGTAATGTGTGCTTTAATGATGATAACTAAACCTGTGGTTGATTACACATGTTCTTGATGTTTGTGTTCATTCATCTTGTTGTTTATGTTGGGTTTGCAAGAGGCAAGAGGTTTCATAACCTCTTTAATATGAACAAGTATGGTATTAACCCTGACTATTGTGGAAGCCACACGCGCCCTGGCTGCTGCTGCTGCTTGTATATAATGGAGCCTTCGTCTTCAGATGGAGGCTGATCGAAGAAGAAGCCTGGAGAGCAGAAAGCCTTCGATCCAGAAAAAGAAAAGAAGAAGAAAAAGAGTTGAAGAGAAGAAGGAGAGAACAGCGTGAGAGAAAAGGAGAGCAGAAGAGAAAGGAAGAGAGATAGAGAGAGAGATAGTGTTCGTGAGAAGTGAGAAGAAAGAGAGAAGAAAGAGAAGCAGAAAGAAGAGGAAGAAAAGAAGAGGAGGAGAGAGTCTATTACAGATTAGTTCAGTCTGTTCGTGGATCAAATCCAGAATGACTATTGTGTTTCATTTCCAGCTTTTATTGCTGTGCTTTTTATGTTTCTGTATTTTTTCTTTTGTTTCTTTTGTTAGTCTTGTTCTTCCGATTGCCCTACTGGGGATCGGGTTCCTCTTGTTGATTCAGGAGAAGGGAGACTTGTCTCCGGTTCTTGGCTTGTGGCTTGCAAGTCCAGGGGTCCCTCCGGTTGGAGGAAGAGAGGTCTTTGACCTCTGGTTTGCTGGTGACTGGAAGTCACTGGTTGGGTCCCTCCTGGTCTGGAGGAAGAGAGGTCTTCGACCTCTGGTTTCCAAGTGACTGGGAGTCACTTGGGGTGTCCCTCCGGTTGGGAGGAAGAGGGGAGTTTGTTCCCCTGGTCAAGCTGTGTGTCAGCAACTGTTCGTAGACTGACTCTGCTTGGTTCTAGCATTGGCTAGTGAAGCCTCACTCCGGTTGGGAGTGAGGGGTGGATGTAGGTCTGGAGGACCGAACCACCTTAAAATTATTTGTGCAGTGATTTGCCTTGCGTTAGCTCCATATCTTCTACCTCCCATTCACAGGTTGTGCATGCTTGGCTAGTTGCATTATCTAGAGAGTTATTTTTGAGCATTGTATTCTGCTAAGTGTGTTTGGGTTGTTTAGCTCTGCCTTCGTTTCTGGTTGTTCAGGTGGCTGCATTGGTGCAGTCCAACTGTTTGTTCATTTGTTGCCTTATCATTTCATCTTGGAAAGCTCATTAGTCTTTATTCTACATATCTGAGCTTTAGAGTTTCAATTTGGGCTATATTTTCTAGAGAGATACATTCACCCCCCCTCTGTATCCGGGCCTAGCACCCTAACAGTTGGTATCAGAGCGGGTCTCTGATCTATCAGATCTAACAATCTGCAGAGGATCCTGCTGATTTGTTTGGTGCATCTCAGAGTGTACTTTCTGTGTTCATTGTTTAGTTTCACCGACTTAGTGCCTTGTCTTGTTCATCTGGTCTCGGTGCTTCAGTTTGTTCTGAGCTTTCAGATTGTTTGCAATGGAGCCAATCGTGCTGAAGGCTAGCTCCAGCAAAGCAAACAGATCCAGCCACAGTGGATCATCAAGCGAGAAAAGCAGCCTCTCGCGGTCTGAAATTGATGGAGACCACATTGCAATGGTAATCAGTGAATTCAGGAAATTCTTGAGAAAAAGAGAAGGAAAGCATGGTGATGACAGAAAGCAAATAAGGTATAATTCTAATCCTGCCAAGATTATTGACTCTAACGTTTGCTACAAATGCAGGAAGGCTGGCCACACAAAGGCTGACTGTCCAGAATTCTCAAAACTCAAAGGGAACACCATGGACAATGAAGAAGGAGAAAAGTCAATATGCTTAATGGCCAATCGGGATGATGAGGAATCCTCATCCAAGGTAAATTCTGAATCCGAATCAGAAGGATACTCTTTTGATGAATTGATAGTGATGTATGAAGAATTGTTCAAAGTATCCAAGAAATTAAAATATGAAAAAAAAATTGAGAAAAGAAGTGAAAATTTTGAAATCTGAAAAGGAGCACATTAGAGAAGATAATTCTTGTAAAGCTTGTGTTATCTTGGAAGAAATGATAAATGAGTTTGATTCTGATCATAATTTGTAAAAGGAACAAATCAAATCTCTAAAAGAAGAAAATGTTTATCTGAAGGAACAAAATAAAAAACTAATGGTTCTTAACACTGTTTTCTCTGAAAGATGGATGACAATTGAAAAAGAGAAATCAGTATTGAAAGAATGTATCAATTGCAGTGATGAAGAAATTTCTAGTTTTTTAATACACACTGCTGATTTGAAAAAAGAAATTGGTTTGTTAAAAGAAAAACTGGCTGGTTATGAGAAGGAGAAAGTTGATTCAGAAAATCTTATAATCTCCTTGGAAAGTAAAATTACTGAGCTAAATAGTACTTCATGTAAGATTGATATGGATAAAGGTAAAATGAAAATATCCTCTGAAGATGAAGTAAGTGATCAATGTGAAGGGATTGATAACATTTCTGAAAGTAAGCAAGCTAAGAAGAAAGAGTTGTACACCACTTTTATTCGTAGCTCTGGCTTAGCTAGCACTTCAACTTCTTCTTCATATGTGTATGCTGTTCAGGAAATTCAAAAATGAAATAAAAATCAGAAAACCCCAAAAACTCAAAGGAACTATCTGCATGCTAAAAACTCATCTGATAAGTGCCATGTTTTAAAGAAATTTAATGGTTCTTGTTCTTGTCATTATTGTGGTAAGCATGGACACTGTATGAGTGAGTGTTTTGTGATGAAACAAGATGATAGAAAGCATGCTAGAAAAGTTCTGTCTGATCAGAAAAAGGGTAATCTGAATGTTAAAGAATTTCATGCTAGAAACCATGATTCTAGGAAAAAGAATCTAAATTGTTTTTGTTGTGGGAAGTTTGGCCACATTGCTGCAGATTGCTGGCATGCTCAGGGAAAGAAAGTCCAATTAAAACCTATAAATCTCCCTGCAAATAAAACTGCTTCTGGTAGAAGAACTTCAGCATGCTTTAAGTGTGGGAAGTATGGCCATACAGTCAAGGACTGTTGGCATGTTTAGAAGAATCATATTAACTCCCATGTTTTTAAATTCCCTGCAAAACATTTTGAAAATCTTGCATGATTTAACTGTGAGAAGCCAGGTCATAGAGCGGCTGATTGCTGGCTGGATGATTCTGGTAAACAGAATTTTAATTCTGGTAATAAACATGTTCATGCATATGCACTTAGAACTCCTGCTCATAGGAGTGTGCATAAAATAAACTTCAGAACTGCTGCATCATGCCACTACTATGGTCAGCTTGGTCATTCCATAAATAATTGCTATCTGATGGAATTTGATGATAAACATGCGAAAAATCTGTTGAGAAAACCTGCTAGGAGTGTCAGGGTAAATGCAGGACCCAAGACTGCTTGGGTCCCTGCAGGATCAAATTGATTGACTTGCTGCAGGTGTGCCTTGGAGGGAGAAATAAAAGGGGTTAACCAAGGCACTCAAAAAGAAAACCCCAGGACTCAATTCAGGTCAGTTCTGAAATCGGTTTTAAATTCCATTATCTGAAATTATGAGCATGAAAATTGTGAGTTTCATGTTGATTTGCTTAATTGATCGCTGATGATCTCTTCATGTACTGAGTTTTACTCTGCATATATCTGATGCTCTTCTCCCACTGATTATTGCACTGAATAAATGGACTGCATGCTTGTTGTTGAATGCATAACTTGCTGATTGTGAATAGTTCTTCAGTGTATAGAGTCATTGCATGTGTCTAATGTCTGCACACATTATTTGCATGACTGTTTGAAGTTGTTCAATACATATAGAACTGATTTGCATGATTGTCATTTGCCTATTGTCGTAGACTGCATGTTTTTCAATGCATAATAGGGCTGCTTTGCACTGCATCATATGTTGAAAAATCTGAAAAAGGATGAAAATGCTTATAACTTGGATGCATAAATATGAATTGATTGCATATCTGTCTCATGTATCCTTGGTGCATAGTCTGCATGTAGGACAGTATATTGCATATCATATCTCTTGCATCATGATGTCAGGGGGAGCTGAGAGTTCTATTCAATTCATTGAATCCTATTCACTTCTCTGTGTTCTCATTCAAATAATTCATATTCTTTGACATCAGATGCTCCAGGAACTCAATGCCTATTGCTATCATTTCCCTAACCTTCACTGAACAACAGCTCTGTATCTGGTTTAGTACATTGAATGGTGATTATTGCAATTGTTCATTTATAAGAATCACACTTACAAATTGAAAGGAACTAAAGGTTTAACCTTTATAAATTGAAGAGTCAAATGTCTGCCTTCAGAATTTGAGATAAAAGAAAAACTTTTATTGCTCTTAATCTTTGTCTCATGGTAAGATTAGAAAAAGTTTTTGTAATACCTAATGTGTTGATCTGGAAATTTTTAGAAAAGGTGAATAAGAGTGTGTACTGTTTTTCAAACAATCACTCTAAAAGAGATAAGGGCGGCAGTAAATAAGATCATAAATGCTATAAACTGAACATAGTGACAGAGCAATGGCTGAATTGCACTGAGAAATTGTGATCTCCTCCAATGAAGCAGGAGAACTCATAGTCATGAAGTGTTTCAGAATATCTCTGTTCAAAGGGTCAAATCTATAGGGGGAGTTCTCACCAAGTAACTGGGGGTACTGGCCTCTAATCAAGGTGTACCCTTCATGTCAAAAGTGAAGACTATCCTTTGTGGGTTCTGATCTGAAATAGGTCTAGTAGTTTATGCCTAGTAACTGGGGATACCTGCCTCTGATCAAGGTGTACACCTAATGTCAACAGCATAAATGCCACTGATCTATTCATTTAGTTCAAGTTCTGAAATTCAAAGGTGAAAATCAAACTACTGTAACCCTTCGAAAAATCAAAAGTCAATGAGTGAAAATTATTTTTATCAATACATGTTCAAGTTGCCTCTCTTGAATTTCCTTGTTTAATCACAAAAGGGTATTATTTCTGACTTATCTATTAATACCATGTGCCCTAGATTCATTGCTATAAATGGAATCTATAAACTCTTGTTCAGGGGTCAAATGTCTTACTCTAGATTTATCACTGTTAAACCTGGATTTTTGTCAAATTTGTATGTTGATGATTCTTATACGTTAACAGTTATTTATAATCAAGCTTCTTTTCTGAACCTAAGATTCAGCTGTTGTCAAGTGACCCCCCTACATTCTCAACCTTTGTTTATCTGTTCATATTCCTTCTCAAAGGGGGAGCTATTATTTAGGGGGAGAAATAATTCAGGGGAGTCTTACATTCAGGGGGAGAATGTTCTAGAGGAATTTGCATGCATAATGCACTTTGCACTCTTATTTTTACTGTTTTTCTCTTTTTGATCATGTCAAAGGGGGAGAAAATCTTGTGTGTGACTCACTGTCACATTGTGTTGCCATCATCAAAAAGGGGGAGAATGTTGTGCCTCTTAGGCACAAGCATGTGCATTGTGTTTTGATGATAGCATGTGCATTATGTTTTGATGATAGCATGTTGATTTGTGTTTTGATGATAGCATGCTGATTTGTTTTGATGATTGCAACATAGTCAGTGCATTATAATATTATGTTTTGAATATGGCTGCTGATATGATTGCATAGGACTGTGTCTGATATACAGCATTGAATGCATGAGTTTGCATGAGTATTGCATGATACGTTGACGCATGGGATCATTGCGTCAACTCACTGGTCTGTCCCAGAGCTGGTCTATAAAATGTGTCAACTGGTGCGTCGACGCAGTGGACTCAATGCGTTGACGCATTGGAATTGTTTTGAAAGAGCTCTTGCTTTGCTTCATACATTAGTCTTGAAGTCTGTACAGCCAGTGCACTTGCAAAGTTCATACATTGAACTGTGGCTTGCACTATTCATGATTTGGGTAGCAAAGTCTATACACTGCAGGGTAAAGCCCAATGTCTAGGCATTGCTGCATCGCTTGCATTTCAGAGTCTATACATTGGTTTTGTCATGCACATAGACTTCCAAGTCTACACATTCCTGCATTAATGTGCTTCACGCTTTGTTCATGGCTGAGAGTCTATACACTAGGCTTGAAGTGTACACAATGAGCATCTCATGTAAGTCCATACATTCATAGTGCATTGCATTGGCTAAGTATATACAACGTCAGTTCATGCATTGTCTTAGGCTAAGTCTGTACAGCCTACGTCTCATGCAGTGTCAACGTTGTGAGCATTCTCAAGTCTGCAGCGTCAACGCTGTGAGTGTGTACATCGCATTCACGGTCCACCAAGTCTATACACTGGACCTTGTTTCACCAAGTCTGTACACTCCACATTCTTTGCTACAGGAACTAAGTCTATTCACTCTCCCGTTCAAATCCTTTCAAGTCTGCACACCGGGCATCTTCTTTGGAAAGTTTGTACAGCGTGAAGTCTACACATTGGCACTGTAGTGTAGACACGCCAAAATTGACGCTATGATGATCAAATCTCATGTCACTATGTTGACGCCCCAAAGTGAACTGCAATATTTCTATAATATAAAGTTTTTCTATTTTTGTGATTTATTCTTGCATTTTTTTTGTGATTCACGACTTGATGAAGGGCGTGTTTTAAATAGTGACCTAATCTAGGGCGTGTTCTTAAGAAAGGACGACCAAATATGAGGGCGTCAATTCCTGGTATTATCCGGTTTCAAAATAAATTCCAATTATTGATTAACGTCCTTCCTCAGGGCGTGTTTTCAAGTAACGCCTTCATCTCAGGCGTTTTCTCATAATTTTCAAATAAAGTAAGTTTTATTGCCAAAATTAAATCCAAGAAGTGATGCCCTTGATCCTGGTCGTGTTTTGAGTAACGTCTTGATGTAGGTCATCAATTTATAATTTGACGCCCTTCTGAAGGTCGTGTTTTATCCTTCGGTGTCGTGTTTGAGTATGCCTTTCCTGAATAGTTCCCTGCCTCCAATGGTCTCCTTGCTCGAATTGGAACTAGAGTCCTGCCTTCATTGATCATTGCCCGTCCTTATCTTCCTAAATTTGAGTTTATCTTCAGTTGAAATCCTATATAAAGGAGCTCTGGTCGATCTTGACAGAGGTTACCGAGGTCAGAGTTTTTATACATAGATGCTGAATTTACGGAGGCTATCCATCTTCTTCCTGTGCAATCTTTAGAGCTCTCTGCTTCCTTTTCTTCCTGCCAACAGCATCAACTTCGGTTCCCCTTTACTGTCGTCAGGGACAGCAGGGGTTTTTGCTTATCTAATTGTGTTGTTTTTTCATCGATCATCATACGGTTTTCTTCTTTTGCATTAGCATTACATCCTTCTCCTTCCCTAACTCTTAGGGGTTTTAAAATAATAAAAAAGGTGCGCATGTTGTTCTCTATTCATCATCATATCATTTATTCGGGATTGATACTACATTCACTTGGCTGATCCACTTCTCTTTGTTTGTTTTTTTGTCTTTTGCAAGGGTAATCAATAAGGAAAACCCCCTTCATCGTCCGGCCGATTGAAGGAGGAGGAGGAATTCACAATCCATCTCGCGTTCTATTTTCCACCAGGTATTCGCGATCTTGTTTGTTTCTTCTTGAGGTAACCCCTCTGGCGATCACCCTCCTTAGTAGCACCATGTGCTTCTTTTCTTTATTATTATATCATCTCTCCCCCTTATGTTTTCTCGTATTTAAACTCTTCATGTGTGGATTTATCACAATCTGCAAATTGGCGATCACGGTGGGACCTCCACTGTTTTTCTTTTGATTACCATCTCCTATTGGCACCCACGCGTGCCCCTTCCCCTTTGGCACCCACGTGTGCCCTTTCCCCTTCGGCACCCACGTGTGCCCTTTCCCCTCGGTACCCACGGTACCCCTCCTTTTGCGCCCCACGGGCACCCTCCACCGTGCACACTGCGCACTCTCGGGATCAGCCAGTTTGTGATTGTTTGATTATTTTTCCTGAAGTAACGCCTCACCCAGAGGCACTTTTTCGTTTAACGCCTTCATCGAGGGCGTCTATTTTCTATTTTATGTCTTCCCAGAAGGCGTCTTTTATTATATCTGCTGTCTCCTTGTTCTGTCTGATAATTCGCGCCCTCCGCTTTGGGCGTCTTTTATTTGGCAGCGCCTCACACCAAGGCGCGTGTTTCCTCGACCGTGTGCACCACTAATATTTGACGCCCTTTTATAAAGGCGTCCTTTTCACATTACGCGCCTCATACCAAGGCGCGTGTTTTTTTGCACTGCCTGTGGGCCACCACAGCGATTCACGACAGCCACGCTGTCGTCTATTTTGTTGGTAGCGACCGTTTCCAGGTCGTCTCTTTCCTACGGGTTTACAGAACCCTCCTGTCTGTGGTTTTTCATGATGGGTTCATGCTTATATTGATCATTTGATTGCATTGCTGTGATTGGCTCATATTACCCTACATTTTTGTGGCATTTGGTTGAGAGACCTCCTCTCTCTACACTAGGATTCCACACACCTCTCTTGGAATCGGGACAACCCTCCATTGAGCATTCCGTCTCTTTGGACCGGAAATCCCTTTTTCAAGACCTCCATAAGTCCCCGCACCCATGGATTCCCTCACGGACGCTGGGCAGGTTGTGCCTTTGAAGTGCCCGGAGTTTAGAAGAACCTATCGTTGGTGAGAAAAGAGAAAGAACCTAGTTGACACGGAGGCTACACTTGGATCCAAAACTAGGTTTCACTTTGCAAAAGGGGTGAATTATTCTGCAAATTAATCCACTCTAATCTCAAGGTAACACTAAAATCTTGCGCTCATCTCAACTTGATTGCATAAACTTGGTTGGGTTGATTTGCTTAAGCTTTTTTTGATTGGGTGGTTGATTGTGATAATTCCTTCATAAGCTTTCTCTCTTTTTAAGCATGCAACTCCGTTCAGGTAAAATCATCAACATGGCAGGCTACGGATATTCTTATGATGATGAGGATGAGAATGATGATGAGGATGAGAATGTTTTCGGTCAATATGAAATCCCCCTCCAAGATTCCATCTATCATGAGGGAAATTACCCTCCTCATTCCCATTATCCGCATGTTCATGTGGTCGACACCACTTCCAAAGAGGTTGAGCCCTCTTCTCAGGCTGTGCCTTCCAACACCTCCGGGAATTCTTCCCCATCCATTAACGTCACCGATTTAATTAATGCACTATCTCAGTTGGATGATTCTCAGCGGCAGGCAGTTCAGGCTGCTTTGAAAGGGAAGTCTGTTCCCTCTTCCTCCCCCAATCCCCCTCCGGCCGAGAGTGGCCATCACATTGTTAATGACCATTCGGTCCTGCATAAACCTTGTTGCAACCCTGATAAAATAGAAGGAGATAGATAAATCAAAATAGATTAAAAGATTAAGTAAATAAATGATAAAACCGAAAATGGAAAAAAAAATTAAACCCTGATGAAAATAACGCCGCAGATAAAGGCGCTACTTGACAAGAAATGCCCTCACCTAAGGCGTGTTTTTAAGAAAGGACGCCCACAGTACAAGGCGTCAAATCTTAAACAACCAAAATTACATAAAAAGGCAAGTAATTGTAACGCCCTTTTGCTTGGACGCGTTTCAACAAGAAACGACGCATTCCAAGACGTCAATTTAAATTCGACACCGTTACCTAGGACGTTAATTCAGTTTGTGTTCCGTTCGAACCAGGAACTTATCCAGAGTAAGTTGATAACTATGAGAAAGAGTTCGAATGTAGTAATAACTCTATCATGGAAGTGTTACTTCCAATCAAACACTAACCCTATTAGGATCCTAAAATCCTATAAATACTCACCGTGTCGATCTGATTCGCTATTTTGGCGATCGGAGTCTTCTAAGGTATGAACAGCAGGTTATTCGTATAGTTCTTTTTCCCTGTTACATGAAGAATATTAATTATGCTTCTTCATCTTCTACAGGTTAAGGAGCTCCTGTCTTCCCGAAGAACCAGTAAGTTCTTCTCTTCCTTTACCTCCTGTTATTCATACGAAGAATAATACCTTCATTTTCTTCTGCCTCTACAGGTTGCCTGTAGAGTGGAAACGTCCGACTGAAGAATTAGGGGTTCTTCATCTGCACCCTCTTCTGTGCGTACTGCTGCTATTAGCAATTATCATCGCCAGGAGGCTCTATTAGACAGAGTATTGTCCCAAACCTTTCACGAGTCCTTCATCCAGATCAACTATAAGGTAGGTTTTCTCAGGGATTGTAGCCCAAACTAGCATATTAATAATTATAACATCATCCATTAATACTTGCATATAGATTTCATGCGTTTTGATTAGTTTCTAAAGAGTTTTTGAAAGAAACGCCCCTGTCAAGGGCGTTAAATTATAAGAAAAGACCATGACTAGGTCGTCAATTTCATATTTGACGCCCTGTACACGGACGTCAATTTCTTTTAATTACTAAATACCATGTTTAAAAATTATATATCAATTCAAACATGATTCTAGATTAATGCATGATCAATCTCTTGAAATCCTGCTATTTTTTCTGGTCCTGACCCTATATCATGTTTCCTGAAATTTCATCATCTCGAAATTTATAAAATTGTGAATTAACGACCTTGTCCAGGTCGTCTTTTATTGAACTGACGCCCCATACCAGGGTGCTTTCTGTAAACTAACGCCCCTGTCCAGGGCGCGTTTTATGAAAATTTCCAGATTTTTAATATTCTGCAAAATTAGAAATATTGAAAGGATGACTTCTACACATGTCGTCAAATTTAATATAAACGCCCCTGATTAAGGCGTTAATTTCATGAAAAATGACTTTACTAAAGTCGCTATTTTCTGCACTACTGATTTTTCCTGATTACTGTTATCCGAGGGTTTCATTTTACATACATACATATATATTGGCACTATTACTCCACTCCGTGAGTATAGTCCCATGTTTTCTACGATGATTTATCACATTACACACTCAATTCTCATTGACATACAAGCTCTCCATTGGACATTCCGTTCCTCTGGACTAGCGAGTTAGTCATAGAGACCTCCGTAAGACTCCTCGCCGCCTTGGATTCCCTCAAGACCGACTGAGCTGGTTGTACCATAAAAACCCATTACACAATCTTTGCCATGTCCCTCTATAGAAACATAGTGATACCGGCCCTCATGTCATGCCATGGGTATGATATGAGAATTATCTTAATGAACGGGGAAGAATATGCCGTTGTTATGCTGTTCTTGTAGACCCCAATTCTATATTAAACTTGATGTTCTTGTGAACCTCAATTCTATATGAAGAATGAGGACGTCTTGCCATTGAGGTGCTATTCATATGGACCTCAATTCTATATAAAAGAGTGTCTCTACTTACTTATCATGGTACCCGAGTTAAGGGAGCCAATTCCACCTAGTTTTATCGAAAGTGTGATTGTACCGTTATTATCGCCTATTGGTGTCAAAAGTCATATTTTTGGACTCTAATCTCTCAAAGTTGTCTTACATGACTACAAGCTTGCTTATTGAAATTCATGATGGCTATACACAAAAATGTGGATGTTAGAAATACATGACTAATGTCTGCGCATATAGGGCCCGATCTGGTCCTGGGAGGAGCACCCGAAAGTACTTGTGCCCATGGGAGTTGATTGATCACGGTATTGGCATTATACCGAAGTGCATGACTAGCTTGATTGAACATTCCACAAATCTTGTACTTGACTTGATATTACATGACTTGCGTGGCCCGAAAAAGGGTAATTACTTGCGTGCTTGAACGTGATAGCCAAATTTCATCTTGACATGATAAAGTACTTGCTTGAATATCTTGAGGTCATTTGATATAAGTTCTTGAAAGTTCATGACTAGTTCTTCCTGTTATCTTATTGTTATATCCTCTTTCTATCTTGTCGTTTATGCGAGCATGCATAGCTATAGTACATTCATGAAAGATGTAACTACTTAAACCCCTTGCTAGTTCCTGAGATATAATTTCCTACTGAGCGTTCGCTCACTCCGTGTTTCTCTTACTTTTCAGGTAAGTCCGACGATGAGGGAAGTCAATCGGATGGGGAGAATCAAGAGTGAAAGAGCTAGAGCTTTTCCAAGTGTCATCTAGTCTTTTATATATTTCTTGAGTCAAATGTGTACTTTTCTTTTTTTTGAATAGAGTATTGGGTTTGTAATAGACTATTTATTATGAAGAAATAAATGGATTGGGTTATCTTTACTTTTGCGCATCTCTGTCTTTGTGTCGAATACACTACTACTCTGATTGACATGATTGATATAAACTCGTCACGCATCTCCGGGTATCTTCCGCTCTCGGGGCGTGATAGTTTTTGTGGTATCAGAGCCTAGGGTATTCAATTCCTAGGAAAACCCAAGTCCAAGGATAGGTTCAAACCTTTAACCAGTGAGATTGGGTTGAACCAAGGGTTAAGTTAACTTAGAATGCTAGTCTTAAAATACAAATCACGTATAATCTAGTTATTGTAATTGTAGGATAATGGCTGCCGAACGTGCTTAATGGCGCAACATGCAGCGTACGCTTCAAGGCATGACTCAGGTGCTGCAACAAGTAGCACAAGGAGGTGGACAACGAGCAGGAAGTCTCCATCAGACTTTCAAGAACATGAACCCGCCCAAGTTCACGGGTTCTACTGATCCGGACGACGCTGAACACTGGATCAGGGAGACAGAACGTATCTTCCGTGTCATGCAATGCACGGATCAGGATAAAATTTTGTTAGCTACCTTTCAGCTAGAAAGGGATGCTCGATGCTGGTGGGAATCAATAGAGGCTACTTAAATCAAGACCAAGTTACATGGGAGAATTCGTTGAACACTTCAACGCTAAATATTTTTCGGACCGAGTCCAAGAAAAGAAAGCTACCGAATTTGCTGCACTCAAGCAACGATCATTATCGGTGGCGGAGTACGAGGCCAATTCTCTAGAATGTCTCGGTATGCTAAGCACTTAGTTAGCACCGAGAAGATGAAAGCTAGGAGGTTCCTTAATGGGCTCAGGCCCCAATATATTACCCAACTGGCACCGATGGACATTCAGGTCTATTCGGAGATAGTACGCCGCGCACAACTGTTAGAAGATGCCACAGAACTATCTGATAGGATTCGTGGTAAGGATAAGAAGGAACAAGTTACAGGATCGGGTTCCTTTAAACTCAACTTCAAGAAGAGGCCTAGCAATGGAGGTATTTCCTCGCAAGATCAGAAGTTTAAGAAGACCAAGCCCTTCTCTATCACCACTACCCCATCAAACACAGTGTGCAAACATTGTGACAAGGTAGGCCATAGAGTAGAAGAATGCTGGAGGAAACTAGGAGCATGTCTCCGTTGTGGGAGTCGTGAGCATCGGATTCCCGATTGCCCATTACTTAACGATCAAGCCGATGTCGGGAAACGCCCGGTAACCAAGAATGCGCGTCTTCACGCAATCAAGGAGACCGAACAAGAAGAAGAAGGCGGACTAGTGGAAGGTACATTGAAAGTTTGTTCCAAGAATGCATATGTCTTATTTGATACTGGTGCATCACATTCTATTATTTCTAAGAAGTTCGCTGACCCATTACCCCTAGAACCGGAATGGATGAAATTAGTTTTGTCTACTCCTCTGGGTGACGAGACTGATATTACACATCATTACCAAAACTGTGAAGTATTGGTTCAAGGTAGAAATCTCCCTAGTGATCTCATATGTTTAGATCTGAAGGAGTATGATGTCATACTAGGAGCAGATTGGTTATCCAAGTATCAGGCAACGGTTGATTGCCGCAATAGCAAGGTTACATTCAAGGAATTTCCAGAATTAATCTTCACTAGCCCTAAGAGTCGAAGCAAATCCCCTTTTATTTCGGCTCTCCGAGCTAGCAAGCTCATCAGGAAAGGATGTGTATCTTTCCTTGCATTTATCACAGTTAAAGAAGCTAAGGAAACTAAGCTAGAAGACATTCCAGTAGTGCAAGAATTTCCAGACGTATTTCCGGAATATTTACCTGGATTACCCCCACAAAGAGAAGTGGCCTTCACCATTGACTTAGTCCCTGGTGCTGGTCCAATTTCAAAGGCACCTTATAGAATGTCACCTGCTGAACTCAAGGAGTTAAAGGAGCAATTGATGGAACTCATTAAGAAAGGATTCATTAGACCAAGTACTTCCCCGTGGGGAGCACCTATACTGTTTGTAAGAAAGAAAGATGGATCCATGAGGCTATGCATCGACTATCGACAGTTGAATCATCTCACTATCAAGAACAAGTATCCACTACCGAGAATCGATGAATTATTTGACCAAATATCTGGATCCAAGTATTTCTCAAAGATTGATCTCAGGTCGGGATATCATCAGTTAAGGATCAAAGATGATGACATTCATAAGACCGCATTCAGAAGCAGGTATGGCCATTATGAGTTTGTTGTTATGCCTTTCGGACTAACGAATGCCCCTGCTGCCTTTATGCAGTTAATGAATAGTATATTCAGGCCTTATTTGGATCAATTCGTGGTGGTCTTTATTGATGATATATTGATTTATTCGAAGACCAAGGAAGAGCATGAGGAGCATTTAAGGATTGCATTACAAATATTGAGGACAAATCAATTATATGCAAAACTCAGCAAGTGTGAATTCTGGCTTGAAGAAGTAACTTTTCTCGGACATGTTATATCAAAGGATGGCTTATCTGTAGATCCATCAAAAGTCGAAGCTGTAAGGAACTGGGAAAGACCGACCAATGCTAGCGAGGTCCGAAGTTTCTTAGGTCTTGCAGGCTATTACAGGCGATTCATCAAAGATTTCTCTAAGATCGCCGTGCCACTTACGAGGTTAACTCGCAAGGATATCCGTTATGAATGGAGTGAGGAATGTGCAAGAAGCTTCCGAACTCTCAAGGATCATCTTACTACAGCTCCTGTCTTAGCTTTACCAGTAGAAGGAGAGAAATTCGAGGTATACACTGATGCTTCTGGCATTGGCCTCGGATGTGTTCTAATGCAATAAGGAAAGGTTATAGCTTACTCTTCTCGTCAATTGAAGAAGCATGAAGAGAACTACCCCGTCCATGACTTAGAATTGGCCGCGGTAGTATTTGCACTAAGATATGGAGACATTATCTCTATGGAGTGCAGTTTACTGTATACTCCAATCACAAGAGTCTCAAATATCTTTTCTCACAGAAGGAACTGAACATGAGGCAAAGACGTTGGCTAGAATATCTCAAAGACTTCGACTTCAATATACAATATCATCCCGGAAAGGGTAATCATGTAGCAGATGCCCTTAGTCGAAAGCCAAGAGCCCTATTAGCCAATTGTATGATTCAAGAATGGAGGTTGCTGGAGCAATTCTCTGAACTCAATATAGGCATGGACACAGACCCTAGATGTGCCACATTATCTCATATAAGCATACAGTCAGACCTATTAACTGAAATACAAGCACTTCAAGATAATGACCCAATGTTAGTAGAGATCAAAGGCAAACTGGAAGGACAATCAGATTTCCAAATAACTTGTGAAGGAAGATTAATATTCAGGAATAGAACTTGCATACCGGATTGTCCCGAGGTAAAGAAGAAGATCTTAGATGAAGCTCATAGATCAAGATACACGATTCATCCTGGATCTACCAAAATGTATCAAGATGTGAAACGGAATTTTTGGTGGCCCAACATGAAAAGGGAAATAGCGGACCACGTGTCGCGCTGTCTCACGTGCCAACAAGTCAAGACAGAACACCAAAAGCCTGCTGGAAAACTACATCCCCTAGATATTCCTAAGTGGAAGTGGGAGGATATTGGCATGGATTTCATCATGGGTCTATCTAAATCAAAGGGAGGACATGATGGAATATGGGTTATTATTGATCGATTGACTAAATCAGCGCATTTCTTGCCAATCAAGAGCCGATGGTCAATTGATGTTCTGGCTGCATTGTATATCAAGGAGATAGTCAGATTACATGGTATTCCTGTTTCAATCGTGTCTGACAGAGATCCCCGTTTTACTTCTCATTTTTGGAAGGGACTACAACATTCGTTGGGAACGAGACTTAACTTTAGTACAGCTTTTCACCCTCAAACGGATGGTCAGACCGAGAGAACCAATCAAGTAGTCGAAGATATGCTAAGAGCATGCATTATTGATTTTGGTGGAACTGGCATGATCACTTGCCTCTGGTCGAATTTGCATACAATAATAGCTACCAGGCAAGTATACAAATGGCACCTTTCGAAGCCTTATATGGAAGGAGTTGCCGATCACCCTTATGCTGGGACGAAGTTGGAGAGAAACAACTGTTAGGTCCAGACATGGTAAGGGATACTACCGAGAAGATACAATTGATCAGAGAAAGACTGCAAGTTGCTCAGTCTAGACAAAAGGCTTATGCTGACACAAGAAGGAGAGATCTTGAATTCCAAGTTGGAGATCATGTATTTCTCAAGATATCGCCTGGACGTGGAATACAGAGATTTGGTGTTAAAGGCAAGCTTACACCAAGATTCATCGGACCTTTTGAGATACTAGAAAGAGTTGGCGAGGTTGCTTATCGCATCGCATTGCCACCTCAACTGTCCGAAGTACATGATGTGTTCCACATATCTATGTTAAAGAAGTATGTGCATGATCCATCACATATTATTGAGCATGGAAATCTAGTAATCCAGAAAGATCTCACATACGAGCAGAAGCCCATAAGAATACTAGATCGAGAAGTAAGTACCCTAAGGAATAAGGTTATTCCCATGCTAAAAGTACAATGGAATAAGAATTCAGAACATGAAGCTACATGGGAGACCGAGGAATCTATGAGGAAACGATTTCCAGAGTTATTCTAGAAGGTATGTACTCTACACTCTCTATGTAAATATATGCTATGGAATTTGGGGACCAAATTCTTTTTAAGTAGGGGAGGGTGTAGCAACCCTGATAAAATAGAAGGAGATAGATAAATCAAAATAGATTAAAAGATTAAGTAAATAAACGATAAAACTGAAAATGGAAAAAAATTAAACCCTGATGAAAATAACGCCGCAGATAAAGGCGCTACTTGATAAGAAACGCCCTCACCTAAGGCGTGTTTTTAAGAAAGGACGCCCACAGTTCAAGGCGTCAAATCTTAAACAACCAAAATTACATAAAAAGGTAAGTAATTGTCACGCCCTTTTGCTTGGACGCGTTTCAACAAGAAACGACGCATTCCAAGACGTCAATTTAAATTTGACGCCGTTACCTAGACGTTAATTCAGTTTATGTTCCGTTCGAACCAGGAACTTATCCAGGGTAAGTTGATAACTATGAGAAAGAGTTCGAATGTAGTAATAACTCTATCATGGAAGTGTTACTTGCAATCAAACACTAACCCTATTAGGATCCTAAAATCCTATAAATACTCACCGTGTCGATCTGATTCGCTATTTTGGCGATCGGAGTCTTCTAAGGTATGAACAGCAGGTTATTCGTATAGTTATTTTCCCTGTTACATGAAGAATATTAATTATGCTTCTTCATCTTCTACAGGTTAAGGAGCTCATGTCTTCCCGAAGAACCAGTAAGTTCTTCTCTTCCTTTACCTCCTGTTATTCATACGAAGAATAATACCTTCATTTTCTTCTGCCTCTACAGGTTGCTTGTAGAGTGGAAACGTCCGACTGAAGAATTAGGGGTTCTTCATCTGCACCCTCTTCTGTGCGTGCTGCTGATGTTAGCAATTATCATCGCCAGGAGGCTCTGTTAGACAGAGTATTGTCCCAAACCTTTCACGAGTCCTTCATCCAGATCAACTATAAGGTAGGTTTTCTCAGGGATTGTAGCCCAAACTAGCATATTAATAATTATAACATCATCCGTTAATACATGCATATAGATTCATGCGTTTTGATTAGTTTCTAAAGAGTTTTTGAAAGAAACGCCCCTATCAAGGGCGCTAAATTACAAGAAAACGACCATAACTAGGTCGTCAATTTCATATTTGACGCCCTGCACACGGACGTCAATTTCTTTTAATTACTAAATCCCCTGTTTAATAATTATATATCAATTCAAACATGATTCTAGATTAATGCTTGATCAATCTCTTGTAATCCTGCTATTTTTCTGGTCCTGACCCTATATCATGTTTCCTGAAATTTCATCGTCTCGAAATTTGTAAAATTGTGAATTAACGACCTTGTCCAGGCCGTCTTTTATTGAACTGACGCCCCATACCAGGGCGCTTTCTGTAAACTAACGCCCCTGTCCAGGGCGCATTTTATGAAAATTTCAGATTTTTAATATTCTACAAAATTAGAAATATTCAAAGGACGACTTCTACACATGTCGTCAAATTTAATATAAACGCCCCTGATTAAGGCGTTAATTTCATGAAAAATGACTTTACCAAAGTCGCTATTTTCTGCATTACTGATTTTTCCTGATTACTGTTATCCGAGGGTTTCATTATACATACATACATATATATTGCCACTATTACTCCACTCCGTGAGTATAGTCCCATGTTTTCTACGATGATTTATCGCATTACACACTCAATTCTCATTGACATACAAGCTCTCCATTGGACATTCCGTTCCTTTGGACTAGCGAGTTAGTCATAGAGACCTCCGTAAGACTCCTCGCCGCCTTGGATTCCCTCAAGGCCGACTGAGCTGGTTGTACCATAAAAACCCATTACACAATCTTTGCCATGTCCCTCTATAGAAATATAGTGATACCGGCCCTCATGTCATGCCATGGATATGATATGAGAATTATCTTAATGAACGGGGAAGAATATGCCGTTGTTATGCTGTTCTTGTAGACCCCAATTCTATATTAAACTTGATGTTCTTGTGAACCTCAATTCTATATGAAGAATGAGGACGTCTTGCTATTGAGGTGCTATTCATATGGACCTCAATTCTATATAAAAGAGTGTCTCTACTTACTTATCATGGTACCCGAGTTAAGGGAGCCAATTCCACCTAGTTTTATCGAAAGTGTGATTGTACCGTTATTATCGCCTATTGGTGTCAAAAGTCATATTTTTGGACTCTAATCTCTCAAAGTTGTCTTACATGACTACAAGCTTGCTTATTGAAATTCCATGATGGCTATACACAAAAATGTGGATGTTCGAAATACATGACTAATGCCTGCACATATAGGGCCCGATCTGGTCCTGGGAGGAGCACCCGAAAGTACTTGTGCCCATGGGAGTTGATTGATCACGGTATTGGCATTATACCGAAGTGCATGACTAGCTTGATTGAACATTCCACAAATCTTGTACTTGACTTGATATTACATGACTTGCGTGGCCCGAAAAAGGGTAATTACTTGCGTGCTTGAACGTGATAGCCAAATTTCATCTTGACATGATAAAGTACTTGCTTGAATATCTTGAGGTCATTTGATATAAGTTCTTGAAAGTTCATGACTAGTTCTTCCTGTTATCTTATTGTTATATCATCTTTCTATCTTGTCGTTTTATGCGAGCATGCATAGCTATAGTACATTCATGAAAGATGTAACTACTTAAACCCCTTGCTAGTTCCTGAGATATAATTTCCTACTGAGCATTCCCTCACTCCGTGTTTCCCTTACTTTTCAGGTAAGTCCGACGATGAGGGAAGTCAATCGGATGGGGAGAATCAAGAGTGAAAGAGCTAGAGCTTTTCCAAGTGTCATCTAGTCTTTTATATATTTCTTGAGTCAAATGTGTACTTTTCTTTTTTTGAATAGAGTATTGGGTTTGTAATAGACTATTTATTATGAAGAAATAAATGGATTGGGTTATCTTTACTTTTGCGCATCTCTGTCTTTGTGTCGAATATACTACTACTCTGATTGACATGATTGATATAAACTCGTCACGTATCTCCGGGTATCTTCCGCTCTCGGGACGTGACAAACCTCCTTCCCGTCCACCAACGCCTGGTACGGCCATGCCGGCCCAACAGGCGAGCCACTCTGCGGTTAGGCACCAATTTCTCCAACCTCCCCGAATTCTACGGACGCCTATACCGCATTCTTTTATTCAAAATCCGGCCCCAGTCGAGTCCGACACTAATGTTCTACTGCTTCAGAAGTTGGCAAGCATGGAAGAGCAACTGAAGAAGGTCACTACGGCTAAGAACGCCCCGGAAATCTCGCTCCCAACATTGCCAGTCTTCCACTTACCACCATCTGAGATGCCGAACTTTCGACGATATAATGGGACTGGTAACCCTTTTATTCATTTGAAGGATTTCATGTACGAGACCTCCTTTTGGCAAGACAACAAGGCCTCTTTGGCTTACTTATTCAGGAGATCTCTGGAGGGGCCAGCCCTTGAATGGTTCTATTCATTGGATCCTACTGATGCCGGTGACTTTGATATCGTTCAGAGGAAGTTCTTGCAGAAGTACAGAGACCGGGTCGGACCCTCCCTCTCACTCACGGACCTGGTTGCGGAAAAAATGAAGCCCGAGGAGGACTTCATAATGTTTGCTGATAGATGGCGGTTGATGGCCGAGAAGCTGAAAGATACACTGTCGGAACAAGAACAAGTCAAGATGATAATTTCCAATGCAACTCCTCAGTTCCGGCATATCTTGGCCATGAACAGGTTAACCACCATGGAGGAGCTCTATGAAAGGGCTCGTTATATCCAGACACAGATGAAGGATTCGCCCATTATGGGCATGTTTGAGCCGAAGCCACGGCTATTTAAGAAAAGTACAAATGTCAACAACAGCGGGCCCACGATGGAGGGCACAATTGCAAACGAGCAGGTTGGTGTAGTTGGCCACCCCCACCAAGCTAACCCACGACCTAACCCACCTCCACCACAAAACCCCCATTTCAACTCCACTCCACGACGCCAATTCGCACCCCAACATTCCTTTGCTTCACCACAAAACCAAGCGCCCCGCGCTAACCCTCCAGCTCCGCAACAGTACCACCAAGTACCACCACCTACCAACTATGGCCAACAACAACAACGGAGACCACCACTTGGCCCCAAAAGGGACCACTACCCTCCACTACCAGAAAGTCCCCCGGATATTTTCAATGCTTTAATGGCCGCCAACTTGCTCATGTTACCAAGGGAAAGAACAGCGTGGCCCGCCAATGTTGACACATCCCGTTACTGCGCTTTCCATCGTGCACCTGGTCACAACCTTGATCGTTGCTTCCACTTCAGAGATTACATTTATGACCTAAATGACCAGGGTGGCATCAATTGGGATGAGATGAGACAGTTCATCGCCACCATGAAAGAAAGAAGGTCTTCTCGACAACAACAGGCTCAGCAGCCACAGCAACCAGCTCCACAGCAGCAACAACAAGCTCCAGCACCTCAGCACGATATGGGGATCGTCCACAATCCACTGCCGGAGCACCCGCCAAACCAGCACGTAAACCCTGTCACGTCTCTCTCCGAGGTAGAGAGAGGGCAGGGATGGCATGAAGAAAACGCCTCTATCGGGGCATTTAATCACAATCAAAATCAACCTCCGCGCCTCTTGCGCACCCTTTCTTCTTCTTCTGCTCCCCAAATGGGCCGATCCCTTCTGCGCCCCGTTAATCCACCGCCTGTCACCAATCCTCCAACCTTGCCGGTTTGCCCCCTTCTTACACGCTTACCACCTCCACAGCCTACCCCACAACAAAACCCATCCACTACCAACCCTTCGCCACTGCCACCTAGGCCACTCCTCATCCGCCCATCGCCAACGCCCACTGCACCCCCCACCACTACTCCTTCACCAGCAAGAATCCCCCCACCATCGGTTCCACCACCTTTTGTACCCAGAACTCTTCTTATTCCACCCCCCACCAATTCCCCCCGCATTCGGGTATCCCTTTCTACTCCTACGCCTCCTACCGGGGCACCAACACCCCCTACGAGGATTCCCTCTGCGGGAACTCTCACTCCACCACCTCTTAACACCAACACACCTTCTTCTTCTTCTAATCCTCCTCCCACACTTGCCCCGACAGAGGCACGTCAAGGCGTGGCGCCGCTCCGCAGTGGACGGATGTTCCACCGTATTTTTCCACAGAGAGAGCTAGAGCTCGTGCAGGGGTCGCAAGAGCAAGAACAAGAACAAGAGTCAGTGCCAGGGACTCAGTATGATTTGCTAAAGCACTTGGACCGAACCCCAGCAAGGATTTCAATCATGAATTAATTAAAAGGTCCACCACTCATCAGCTAGCTTTGAAAGAATATCTGCAAAAGGTGATGGTCAATGAGGACATTCCAGTTGAGCAGATAGTCACGGTTTTAACGCCCGCTAGCAGTCAGCCGACAATTACTTTCCATGAACATGAACTGGCACCACTCCCAGCAAGAAAGTACGCTCTATGCATCACAGTTGACATCAATAAGGTGGCTGTTAAGCAATGTCTGGTGGACACTGGGGCATCCATCAATGTCTTGCCACCTAGCACCTTGAGTTGTGTGGCATTCCGGAAAGCCAAATTCGGCCGTCTACTATCACAGTAACTGCATATGATAACACGAAGAAACCTCCTCTAGGCATGATTACTTTAAAAGTAAGTTTGGGTCCTGCCGCCATCACAGTAGATTTTCACATTCTGGATATGGATCCGACATTTAATGGCATTCTGGGATGCCCCTACATTCAGCAACTCGATGCGGTGCCCTCCATAAATCACCAGTGCCTTAAATTCCCACACAAGGGTCGCATTATTAAAGTTACCAGTATGCCAATCTGCCAGAGGAGGATATCACGTGGCTTCATCAGTCCATCCATGTGGCCGGCCAACAAGCCACTATTATCTGTGCTTGACGTCCCTTGTCCACGACCAATGTCAGAAAAAGTCACAACAGTTGCTATGACACCCCTACCTCCCAAGGGGAAAAAGAAGAAAACAATGATGAACACCTCTGGCTGGAACATCTTAATGAAAATGGGGTATCAAAATGGCAAAGGTCTGGGTGCCAATTGTCAAGGCAGGATTAGGCCTGTTAAACCTCAGAAGCTGATTACACGAGGTGGCCTAGGTTACAAAGGGCCAGGCAAAAACAAAGATGAACCATGGGCATTTATGACATCTACATTAAAAACAGATCGCCAACCGCTCACTTGGACATTGAAGACACATTTTGTCACAGGTGGCTTTCAAAATAATGAGCAAACTACCGTAATTACTTCCATGCTAGATTGTCAGGATGTCCATGCTAGACAGTTTGCTCGTCATATTGCACCGTTGGCCACATACAAAGCCCTGGAGTCCTTAAGGCCTGACAAGAGAAGGAAAATGGATGATCCAGAATGTGACTGGTACAGGTGGTTCGATATGCAGGATATTACTATTTCTTTGAGCCGCCTCTTCATGCCGACTGATCCGGAATGGCCGCCACTTATTCATGAATTGATTGAGAAGCCGGCCGTAATTACAGATAAGAGGCAGCTGCTGAGTGACTACACTGATACTGGAGAGCCAGATGTTCCGTTTGAAGAAGGTTTCACCGTGGACAGGCTGTGGGCCGGCCTCTTTTCTCTCACTTCCATGCATCCATCTGTGCTTGCTTCTCTATATTCTCATCGGTTTGGTCGCGTGCCAAGACCGCCTCCGATTACAATCAATTTGTCTCCAGATTCAATCCAAGTTTCTCTCACAATTCCTTCTTCGCTCCTCGAGCGATTTTCTAAACTCTCCATCACGCCCCCGTGCGGGCCATCACTGATTCAATCTTTCTCTGATCTGGCAATTTCCACTCCTCCTGCTATCCTCCCTTCACACTGCTTTCTTCTTGAAACAGAAAATAAAAATGAAGAAAAAGACAAAAAAGAAAAAAAAATGCCAAATTCCCAACTTTCCAAACCTCCATTGTTGTTGAGGAGACCTCCTATTTCTCTTCTGAGTGCGTCCCGACCCAGGGGCCACTCCTTCAAGATTCATTGCTAAATCTTTTCTCCCCCTCTGGTGAGGGACTTCCTCTGTATTACCTCCTGTATCCACTTTTTCACCTCCTTCCCTTCCTTCTTCTGATCAAGCTAGTTGCTCCTCCTCTTCTTTTGCTAACGCTAAAATTCAAGGGGTAGATTCACATAAGAAGTCCAAGGGTAAGTAGATTCCCATAGGTTTCTGTTGGAGTTAGCTATCAGATGCCAGGCTTGTTTAGCTCTTCCTGAATTTATAGAGAATCCAATCATCCTGCCAGAGTTAGAATATGAGGATGCTGTTGTTTCTTATGAGGGTTTGGGTGTCTATGAAATCATGAATGATGAAGACCCTATTGAAGAGGGGGATGAAAGTTATGAAGAATATGAGGACGAGGCTGATGCCTTTGCTAGTGGCATGAGAAGATTTGACGAACCATCAGCCTCTGTAGAAGAGCCTACCAAAGAAATTAATTTGGGTACCGAGGAAGACCCTAGGATTGTCCTCATAAGCAAGAATTTGCCGCCCTCCGAAGAGGAGGCGCTCATTTTGGTTCTGCAAGAATACAAGGACACGTTCGCATGGAGTTATGAAGATATGCCTGGTTTAGACCCTGCACTCGTCGAACACCGTCTTACACTTAAGCCAGGGTCTGTGCTGGTCAAGCAACGGTTGAGGCGTTTCCACCCTAATATGGCTTTAAAGATGAAAGAAGAGGTCGACAAGCTCCATAAGGCTAGATTTGTTAGAGTTGTCCTCTACCCCAATTGGGTGGCTAACATCGTCCCGGTTATGAAGAAAGATGGAAAAGTTCAGATTTGTATAGACTTCCGGGATCTCAACCGCGCGTGTCCTAAGGATGACTTCCCCCTCCCTCATATTGATGTTTTGATCGATAATACGGCAGGATTTGAGACTCTCTCTTTCATGGATGGCTTTTCAGGTTACAATCAAATTCATCTGGCTGAAGAAGATCAAGAGAAGACATCATTCACTACACCATGGGGTACTTATTGTTATGTGGTCACGCCTTTTGGACTTAAGAATGCTAGAGCTACCTATCAGAGGGCTATGATGGAGATTTTTCACGACATTATTCATATTTATATCGAGGTGTATGTGGATGACCTGGTTGTGAAATCAAGGACAAGGATTGAGCATCCTGGGGTTCTAGCTAAAGTCTTGCAAAGATCACGAGAGTATCAGTTGAAGATGAACCCCAAGAAGTGCGTATTTGGCGTTTCTTCAGGAAAGTTGCTTGGTTTCATTGTTAGCAAGAGGGGAATTGAAGTTGATCCCAATAAGGCGAAGGCCATCAGAGACATGCCTCCTCCCAAGAATCTGAAGGAAGTTCGAGGATTAATCGGGAGGTTACAATTTATCCGCCGCTTTGTCTCCCAGCATTCACAAAGATGTAGGCCGTTTTACGAGCTTACTAAGCCGGGAGTCAAGTTTAATTGGGATGATAAGTGTCAGGCAGCCTTTGACGGATTGAAGGATTATTTGGCCAATCCTCTTGTCCTGAGGCCGCCAATTCCAGGCAAACCACTCGTTCTCTATGTCTCAGTCCTGGATGACTCCGTAGGTGCTGTCTTGGCTCAAGTGGATGAAGAAGGTAAGGAGAGGGCAGCATACTACTTGTCTAAACTTCTTAACCCCTGTGAGAGAGGTACTTAGCCATGGAGAAGACTTGCGCTGCTTTGGTCTGGGTAGTTCAGAAGTTAAAGCATTATTTCCTAGCTCACGAGGTTCACCTCATTGCTTGCATGAACCCAATTAAATTCCTCCTTGAAAAATCTATCCTCACTGATCGATTAGCACGCTGGCAAAGCTTCCTCTCTCAATTTGACATCACTTACATTCAACAGAAAGCTATCAAGGTTACGCCATTTCCGAACATCTTGCTCACCACCCTCTACCTCGTTTTGATCCTGTCAATTCGGAGTTTCCAGATGAAGAACTGATGTCCATTAATCAACCTCATGATCCTATGTGGACATTACATTTTGATGGAGCTCTAAATTCTCAAGGAAGAGGGATCGGCATGGTTCTTTTAACACCAGAAGGGGTCACCATCCCATTTGCTGCTCGGCTCACTTTCCCGTCACAAATAATATAGCTGAGTATGAAGCTCTTTTGGCCGGTCTTCAAACCGCTCATCAATATGGTGTCACTCACCTACGAATTGTGGGTGATAGTCAGCTCATTCTGCGCCAGGTGCTGGTCAAGTGCCGCACTATCAATCCTAAGCTCAAACCCTACCAGGAACTTGCTTCAGCTTATGCCAAGCTCTTCACCAAATTGATCTTCGTCCATGTTCCTCGTAGCCAGAATATCTTGGCTGACGTCCTTGCCTCTTTGGCCTCTGCTTTAGTCTTCCCTCCTGAGCGTGATTTTCATGTTCCCCTGATTCATCAGCGGACACGCCAGCTATTAAGGATCGTGCGTTCCTCGATATTAGGGATAAGGTGCTTGAGAAGGACAAGCAGAAGGAAGCTCTTAAAGGCAAAGAGGTCATGCTTTTAGACTGGGAAGAAGAATTGGCTGACGAAGAGAAGCCTTGGTATTATGAGATTGCCAGATATTGCAATGATCAGTCCTATCCGAGGAAGCCACTGCGGAAGAGAAGAAAGCAATTAGAAGAGTGGCTCAGCGGTATGTTTTGGTTGGAGGAGTACTCTACAGAGAGGGCTCACCGGTGTTTTGTTAAGATGCCTCGATGATGATGAATCTTGGAAAGTTGTGGAAGAGGCACATTCTAGAGTATGCGGTGGTCATGTGAATAGCCAGATGCTAGCTAAGAAGATTCTTAGGCTAGGTTTCTATTGGCCCACTCTAGAAGAGGATTGTTCCATCTATGTTCGAAGGTGTGTTAAGTGCCAACTGCACGCCGACAAAATTCATTCTCCTGCTTCTTCACTCATCCTATGTCCTCCCCATGGCCTTTCTCCATGTGGGCTTTTGATATCATTGGACCTCTTGGTGATTTGAACCTCCTGACCAAGCAAAAGTCGTTCATCCTCACGGCAACGGAGTACTTCACCAAGTGGGCAGAAGCGGAAGCTTACGTGGAGATTAAAGCGTCAACCGTCTGCAAGTTTATAATGAAGAACATCATCGCAAGGTTCGGCATCCCGAGCACCATCGTCACCGACAATGGACCTCAATTTATCTCTCAAGAGCTCAAGGATCTCTGCAACAGGTACAACATTGCATTGCATCATTCTTCTCCCTATTATCCGCAGGGCAATGGCCAAGCAGAGGCACTAACAAAACTTTGATCAAGATTGTTAAAAAGACGTGTGAGGCTAATAAATTTTCGGACTGGCCAGACAAGCTAGTTGAAGCTCTCTGGGCCTATCGCACTTCCATTCGTACCCCCACTGGGCAAACCCCTTTCGCCCTTACTTATGGAATGGAGGCGGTAGTCCCTTACGAGATTCTCATTCCCTCTCTGCGAGTACAATTTGACAAGGAACTCTCTATTGATGAACGTCGGGATTCACTCCATGCCCAATTGGAACTCCTAGATGAGAAGCGTTTGGTCGCCGCTGAGCATGCGCGCATTTATCAAAACAGGCTCTCGCGTTTTTTATCAAAAGAAAGTGATTGAGAGAAAATTCAAAATCGGTGAGATAGTAATTAAGAGGATTTTTGTAAAGCCGGGTGGCCCTTGCTCAAAACTCCAACCTAACTGGGAATGACCGTTCGTCATAAAAGAGGTTTATCCAGGCAATGCTTATAAACTGGTTAATGCTGAAGGAGAAGAGTTGACTCACCCTTGGAATGGTTTGTATCTTAAGAAATACTACCCTTGATTCAAAAATTTAAAAAAAATATATATGGAGAGAAATTTTCAAAATCCAAAAGAAAATGTTATTTAAAAAATCCAAAACAAAGTGGAATATTTCCAAAAACCAAAAAAAATAGAAATTCCAACAAAAAAGCAAACAAAAATAAAGAAATTCTTCAAAATCAAAAGAGATCAAAATTGGTGCCATGGCACACGAAGGATCAAGGCCCGAAAGGTCAAAATTCAGAATTCATTCATCAGTATTGCTAACTTAAAAGGGGGTTGACTCCCACACACACTACACGCTTTATTCTTGAGCTCAAGCAGTGCAAAATCCGATGGAAGTCAAAAAACCTGACTAAAAGTGAAAGACAATACCCGTTCTTTTCTTCTTCGGCCCATAAGGGAGGAAGGGAGGCCTCGGGGTAGATCCACCAAGCCTATCCACCGCCCTAGTAGGTGGAAGTCAGGGCCCAAAAGGGAGCAAATGCCACAAAAGCCCAAGTACAATGAGGTTATTTCATCAATGCAAATCAAATTCAAAGTGAAAGTTAATTTGTGAAAAGAAAAGCATGACAAGAGGGTAAAGTCCCCGCAAGGAAAACCTTGGGCGTATGCGTGCAATATAAAAGAGGCAAAAAATTCCCTACGCCAAAGACCGAACCCAACAGGCATAGGGTAGGGGAGGTAACTTTACCTTGAGCATCTCAGAGTCCCTTATGGGCTTCCCTTATATTTTCTTCCATCCTTTCTATGTGGTAAGTCACGAACTGGCAGATGGTCAAGACGGACTTAGGAATTGCACTGTACGAAATCTCGAATACAAGTCAACTATGATCACGTCAACTCTCTTTTAATTACTCCAGAAAGGTTAATGAATTTTAGATGGTGACCGTGTAGGACCCGTGGTCTTGATAGCCTTGTCAACCCTTTTTTTACAGAATAATTCAATTAACGCCTTTGGCTAAGGCGCTTTTTATAGAATTAACGTCCTAGATTAGGTCGTCTATTTCCGAATAACGTCCTTAAGCGGGTCGTTACTTTCTCAAAAATCAGATTTCCTTTTCAAATTCACGTCGTCTTCTAGGGCGTCTTTATGCGAACCACGACCTACTCTAAGGCGCGTTTTTCAGGAAAAATAACAAAAAAAAATATAAATGAGAGAAAAAAAAATGCATTTCTTCACAATGTATGCTTGCATTCTTTTGCATGGGCATCTTTTATTTATGGTTTGCATATGCGTGTTTGCATGATGCATCTTCCCATTATCAGCTATTTTATTTTGCCTTATTTGATTAAAGGCTTGGCCCCTTGACCCGCCATTAAGGTCAAAAGTAAAGGCACCCCTTGCTTATTGAGCAAGGGGCCAAGTCGAACAGATGAATTAACCTGTTTATTCAAAGTGTGGATTACAGTCGCAGAAACAGGGCAAAGCAAAGCAAAGACGAAGAACGTGGAAAGAGGAAAGTACACAAACATAAGGCCACAACCACGCAAAGTGCTCAGGTAACAAAAAGATGTCAATCTCATATATATATATATATACATTATGAATGTCTGAGTATAGGTGTGAGGGTGGAGGAGTACAAGTAAGTCTCTCAGCTCTCGCCTCCACCCTCCTCTCTCCTACTCTCAACCTCCTCCTCGCCGTCCCGAGCTGGCGCTGGTGGAGGAGGCATGGGCCCCCGTGAAGAAGCTGGAACCCGAACTTGACCCCCTGCCTCGCTCCTCTCTCAAAGGGAAGAGCCCGCCACAAAGGTGGAGCTGGTGAAGGAGTACCCCGCAACCCGTGCTCGCTCACGCCCTTGCTGGAGACGCTCCTCAGACACTCGTAGCCGCTCCTGAGAAAGGATCAACTGGGTCCTCGAGTCTGCCAGCTCTCGCTCGGGTGCTGCTACCTGCTCCTGGTACCGGGCACGCTCCGCCTGCTGAAGCTCAAGGTGCCGGGCACGCTCCTGCTGGTACTCCTCCCGCTCACGAGCACGCTCCTCGCGCCCCCGGGCACGCTCCCTCCTCTCCAGCTCAAGAGCCACCCGCAGCTCGGCCACATCTTGAGGCAGCTCCTCTCGACGCCTCAGGGACCTCTCTAGCTCTGAGATCCGCTGATCACGGATCGCCAACTCGGTACGTAACTGCCTGAAGCTGAGTCACCTGCAAACAGGTAAACAAATCATCAGTTCCACAATTAATGCAATGATTCAGTAATCTAGCAATTCAAGCAACACATGATTAAACCACTCACCTGTGTGCTCGTCGCACGGAAGCCCTCATCAACGCAGGTAAGAGCGGCTCGAAGCTTGTAAGACACCAAATTCTTTAGAAATTTATTTAGAAAGTTATTTGTAATTATTTAGAATTTATTTGAAGTTATTCGAATTAATGAGAATTATCTAAATTAATTAGATTAATTAATAGAATAAGTCATTTTTCTACTATTTTCTAAAAATCCCCAAAAATCACATCTTGTAGAATTAATTTTTTTTAGCAACTTTATCTTCTACATTTAAGCCTAAGAAAATCATTTATTATGCCGAATTAGTGAACTTAGTTTTCCAAACTTAACATTTAACTATTTACGGAATAGTATAAGTAATAATCCGACTACCTTAGAAAAATCTGTAAAAATAGTAAATAGATTTAGGTCGATGTAGATAACAACTTTTCCTTCTGGCATTAGGCCATTGTAAATCCGTGGTAAGATCTATTTAGAGTTTAAACCCAAAAGTGCACACTTTTGACCCATACCTAACCCTTAGTTTAAAACACGAAATTCGACCTCAATACTCGACCAAATGATCTGAAATCAAGGGCAAATGGAAGGCCACAATGTAAGGAACATTTACCCTCAATCAATTTGAGGTAAACCTAGCCCCAAAACGTGCTGCCGACATAGTTTGGTTAAGTCAAGGATTTCGGCGCCGTTTCTAAACACGTAGCTTGCAGCAGCGAATACTCCCAATTCTGAAGGCTCTAGAAGCTCTATGAGCTATCAAAATGAAGCCCTACGAGTCTTCTTTCATTTGACTACTGTGGGGTTCGCTGAAGTTTCAGATCTGGAGAGATCTAGCCCGATTTGTGGAGGTGGGTCAGCAGGCCGTTGGCTTTCCTTCATCCTTCTTTGATCCATCGATTGAGGTAGGAATTCTCAACCAAATATTGATCATGAGTATAGCAAATTGTTCCTCTCATCGAGCTCTATCCATTGGTGGCAAAAGCCCCAATTTTCATTAGGTGTCCGTGGAGAAATCGAGCTTTTTGTGAGGTGCTGTCCAAGTGTTCTTCATCCTAGGGTTTGAGTTTTCTCTCTCCGATTTGAGGTAGGATCTAACAACCAAACTCTAATTAACTTACATGATGTAATCAGCATGTTGTTAGCTTTCATTTAACGTAGGAAGCCCCAAATTTCATTGAGCATACTTGGAGAATTTTGATTTTTAGTAAGAGCATGTCTAGAATTTGATGTATATTATGTTCTTCAAGTAGAAACTTGATTTTCGGGCTATTTTTGGATTAGATAACTTGATCCACATATGGCTTATAGTATATGGTTGGATTCATCATTAAGTTAGCTTTCTTTTGATATAAAAAGCCCCAAATTCCGTTGTGTATATTGAGAGAAATCTACGTTTTAGTAGACGCATGTCAAGAACTAGGTTCTTCATGTATTCATCATAAATAGGTTGTGATTCGATTGAGTTTTCAGCAAATTTCTTGTTTCAATCTCTTGTTTTATGACCTTAGTATGTATATTAAGAACCCTAGAGCATTTGGTTAAAATCCCAACTCATTTAGACCCCAAATCATTGAGTTTTCATGGTTTACGGAATCACCCGTCGCTTCTGGAAGTGTAGGGGTCGACCCATGGGGTCGACCCATGCACCCAGTGAAGGGGGTTGACCCAATGGGTCGACCCATGAAGCTTTTTTTTTGAGGGGTCGACCCAATGGGTCGACCCACACCCAGGAAGGCTCCTGGAATGCCAGGGGTCGACCCAATGGGTCGACCCATGCCCTGTATGACCCCATTAATGATGTTTTTGACCCGGGGATCAATCCGGATCATTGGGGAATCAATCCATTCAACCTAATCACATTGAAAACTACATTTTTGAGGAACTAATGACCTATTCATGTACCCTTTTTAGTTTCAATTAACATTGGTCCATACATGCATACTTAGTGTAAAAACACACCGTTTATCATCTTCATTTCAATGCATACAAGATTAAATAGAAACCCACATAATTAGTGGTTAATGGTGTAACTAAATCTCTGTTAATGCATTCTATTTCACTCTTGTGGGAGTTGTTCTTTGCCTTATCATCTTGAATCAGCTTCTTGGCAATTGTCTTAATGCAAATGATAATGGTTAATCATGATATCTTAACTTGGTGATTAGGATTAATATGTTGATTAGCTTGTTTGATTGCTGCTGTTTTACAGTAGCGCAGCACGATTAACTCTTGTTGTGACTTGGTTTCGATCTCCTTGATGATTATACTTACCTTGAAATTCTGGAAATGAATCTCTTTCCTACGTGATGTTGTTATTGCTACTTAGTTTAAACCTTGAAATTCTGGCCATAAACTGTGGAAGTCTAGATTCGTGGGATCTTTGATCCAAAGAAATCAATGCATGGCATACAATTAAGGGCTCGGTCTGGTCCTGGGAAGAGCGCCCGAACACTACGTGTACCCCCGGGGAGGTGAATGACTAGGTGTGGCATTTGGCACCAGTACTTGACATGTGTTAAATCTAGGACTGTCCACTACTCTCTCCACTACTCTCTACATTACTTTCTACTACTTTTCACTTTCCACTCTTCACTGTTCTATACTCTACTTGTGGTTACTTTACTTGCTTATTACTTGGACGTGGAAATGAAATTACATACGTGCTTGACATGACTTGAATTGTCTTGATATGGCCAACTTTTTATCGTTATCTCCTGTAGTAAATTCTTGTCTTACTATTCTATTCATTATATTTCTTGACCTTGCAAGATCTTTGAATTCTATTTCGTGATATCACCGTTATCTTTTTATTGTTTTTATCATTTGTAGCATGACATTTTAAAATGTAATTAAACTGTTAATCACATATACCTATCTGTTATTTCCTACTGAGCGTCAGCTCATAGTTGTGTTTTCCCCCCTTTCCAGGCTTTTCAGGTGACGCGCTTACCGATGGGGAAGGGCAGGAGTGATGTCTTGAGTGTATCAGTTCTAGTGTGTTAGTAGTGTGTTATCTTTCTTTAGTTGTGTTTTGGAGAACTTTTAGTCTCAGTCATGTTATTGAGTTTTAGTGGTTGATTATTCCAGTTGTATTAAGTTGAACTTGAGGTTATTGTATCAGTTGTGGTTTGTTAATGATCATTTAGTATTTTCATCTTGTAACACTTGTGTATTATTTTAGATTAGTTCTCTCTCTTGCCAGTGTGTCCCTAACTGTACGTCCCGATATTTCTGCCTTGTTCGGGGCGTGACAGTTTAGTTGGTATCAGAGCCTAGGTTTCACATTCCTAGGTTTCCTAAGTTTTAGGTTTTCTTGCATTGCATCCCAATAATCGGTATATCAAAAGGTGTTGTCCGAATGTTAGGCTACGCCTATCGGGAAGGTCGCACACTTGTGTGAGTGGTCTTTGGACCGATTACCTCCGCCAGGTACCGAGTTTTTGGTCGTGTCTAGGTGCATTAGATCCCTAACCTTGTAAAAGTCTAGGACCTGACCTGGTGAGAATGGGTAGAAACTTGGGTTAAGATCGTTTCTTAATCGTGTAATTATTTATCTTGATTAAACCTAAGTAATCTATTTCTCGTGTAGATGGCAGCTGATCGTGCTGAATGGAGGAACCTACAGCGTACGGTGCAAGGCCTTACTCAGGCCCTTCAGCAAGTAGCTCAGGCAGGAGCGGCACCGCATGGCACCGGTGATCTATACCGGAACTTCCGCGGAATGAACCCGCCTAGATTCGCTGGTTCGACTGACCCTGACCAAGCCGAGCACTGGCTAGATGAGATGGGGAGAATCTTTGAAGTTATGCAATGCACCAACCAGGAGCGTGTCCTTTGGTCCACATTTCAACTGGAACATGATGCACGTACTTGGTGGGATTCTATCAAGGCAACTCTCGGTGATCGGCAAGTTATGTGGGAAGAGTTCGAAGAACTCTTCAACAGCAAGTATTTTTCTGATAGAGTGCAAGAGAAGAAAGCGGCAGAGTTCGCGGCCTTGAAACAGCGAGATTTGTCCGTGGCAGAGTATGAGGCTCAATTTGCACGGCTTTCTCGTTATGCTACTCATCTCATTTCCACCGAGAAGATGAAGGCGAAGCGCTTTCTCAATGGATTGAAGCTTCATTATATCAACCAATTGGCACCGATGGAGATTTCCACTTATTCTGAGATGGTAAGGAAAGCGCAAGTTCTAGAGGATACTCTTGAGATGACGGAGAGAATCCGTGGGAAAGGCACCAAGAAAGAATTACCTACGGGTTCCGGGAGTGTCAAACCCGGGTATACCAAGAAGAGGCCTGTTATTGGACCTGGTTCGTGGAGCGGGTCCGGATCGTGGAAGGGCAAGATGCCGAGGCATGAAGACAAGAAGCCTGGCCCTATTGTTCCATTCAAGGGCGTGTGCAACTATTATGATCGTCCGGGTCACAAGATAGAGGAGTGTTGGCGCAAGCAAGGGGCCTGTTTGCGATATGGAAGCAAGGAGCACCGTATCCCCAATTGTCCTCTCATATCGGAACAAGCTACACCGGCAAAACCTCTAGTCTTCAAGAAACCACAAGGCAAGCTTCAAGCTTTACATGAAGATGAAACTGGGATTTCTGATGATGGCGGACTCGTCGAAGGTACCCTTACTATAATCGATAAGCCCGCATTTGCTCTCTTTAATACTGGTGCAACACATTCATTTATTTCTCGGAGATTTGCTAAGTCATTAGTTGTGGAACCTGTTTTGATGAATACTCCGTTAGAAATTTCAACCCCTATTGGCACTAGATCAACAATCCAGTATTTCTATCCTTCTAGTAAGGTTATGATTGGTGAACAGAACTTTCCAGCAGATTTGGTCTGCATGAACATGAAGGATTATGATGTAATCCTAGGAGCAGATTGGTTGGCCAAGTATGAGGCCAATGTTCACTGTAGTTCTAGCTCAGTGACTTTTACTGGACATTCTGGTTTATCTTTTACGGGAGTCAAGCACCATAACTCCGTACCGCTCATCTCAGCTCTTCGAGCTGATAAGCTTTTGAGGCATGGGTGTGAGGCTTTTCTAGACTTTGTTTGTGCAACTCCTGAGCAGTAGATGGAGATCAAGGACATTCCTGTTGTCCGAAATTTTCCTGATGTCTTTCCAGAAGAACTACCAGGACTTCCGCCTGAGCGGGAAGTTATCTTTTCTATTGATCTTATTCCTGGCACAGCTCCTATTTCTAAGGCTCCTTATCGTATATCTCCTGTGGAACCGAGGGAACTGAAGCAGCAACTGATGGAATTACTTGAGAAGGGTTTTATTCGTCCTAGTACTTCTCTGTGGGGAGCCCCTGTACTATTTGTCAGGAAGAAAGATGGTTCGATGAGGCTGTGCATTGATTATCGGCAATTAAACCAGCAGACTGTCAAGAACAAATATCCCTTGCCGAGGATTGACGAGTTATTTGACCAGATAGCGGGAGCTCCATATTTCTCTAAGATCGATCTTCGATCTGGATATCACCAGTTGCGGATTAAGGAAGAGAATATTTATAAAATGGCTTTCCGCAGCAGGTATGGTCATTTTGAGTTTGTCGTTATGCCTTTTGGTCTAACGAATGCACCAGCGGCTTTCATGCAGTTGATGAACGATACATTTCGGCCCTATCTTGATCAATGGGTCGTGGTCTTTATTGATGACATCCTGATTTATTCTAAGAATGAGGAGGAACATGCTGAACATCTGAGAATGGCATTGCAATTGTTGAGAGATCATCAACTATATGCTAAGTTCAGTAAGTGTGAATTCTGACTACAAGAGGTGTCCTTTCTAGGACATATCATTACGAAGAACGGTATTTCTGTTGATCCTTCGAAGGTTGAGGCAGTGAAGAATTGGGAACAGCCTACCAGTGTGACAGAAGTTAGAAGTTTTCTAGGCCTGGCAGGTTATTATCGAAGATTTATTCAAGATTTCTCCAAGATTGCAGTACCTATGACAAGATTAACCCGCAAGGAGAATAAGTTTGATTGGTCAGATGATTGTCAGCGAAGCTTTCAGACTCTGAAGGAGTGTTTGACTACTGCACCTGTTTTGGCTTTACCTTCTGGTGAAGGAGGATTTGTTGTTTATACTGATGCATCGGGTATTGGCTTAGGCTGTGTACTCATGCAGCATGGGAAGGTGATTGCCTATTCCTCTAGACAGTTGAGGAAGCACGAAGATAATTATCTTGTTCATGATTTGGAACTTGCTGCAGTCGTGTTTGCTTTGAAGATATGGAGGCATTACTTGTATGGAGAAGCCTTTACAGTGTTCTCAGATCATAAGAGTTTGAAGTATTTATTTTCTCAGAAGGAACTCAACATGAGGCAGCGGAGATGGTTGGAGTACTTGAAAGACTTCGACATCTCGATTGAGTATCATCCTGGCAAAGGTAATGTTGTGGCAGATGCATTAAGCCGGAAGCCGGTAGCTAGATTGTCAAGTCTCATGTTACAAGAATGGAGGTTGTTGGAACAATTATCTAGTCTGGATCTTAATATTGACAATGATCGGATCTTGATTGCTCAGATTCAACTTAAACCTGAATTATTGATAGAGATCAAGTCCTTGCAAGATAATGACCCCGAGTTGGTAGAGATCAAGGGAAGCTTGAGCAGCAGACCTGACTTCATGTTGGCCGATGATGGTAGATTATTATTTAAAGGCAGAACTTGTGTTCCGGATGAGGCTACAATAAAGAACAAAATTCTTGAGGAAGCTCATAGATCCAGATATACCATTCATCCTGGAGGCACTAAGATGTACCGAGATTTGAAAATGTCCTTTTGGTGGCCGAATATGAAAAGAGAAGTTGCAGATTTTGTGAGCAGATGTTTGGTATGTCAGCAAGTTAAGGCCGAACATTTCAGATCGGCAGGGAAATTGAAACCACTCGACATACCCCAATGGAAGTGGGAAAGCATTGGCATGGATTTCATTATGGGTCTACCTAGGACTCGTGGTGGATTTGATGCGATATGGGTGATTGTCGATCGATTGACAAAGTCGGCTCATTTCTTACCAATTAAGTCCAAGTGGACGATTGATGTATTGGCTGCCTTGTATATAAAGGAAGTGGTGAGATTGCATGGTATCCCAGTGAATATAGTATCTGATCGAGACCCCAGATTTACTTCACATTTCTGGAAGGGACTGCAAGAGTCTTTGGGTACTTGTCTGAATTTCAGTACTGCTTTTCATTCACAGACAGATGGACAGACTGAAAGAACCAATCAGATAGTGGAAGATATGTTGCGAGCTTGCATGATTGATTTCGGTGGTAATTGGGGTGAGCATTTGGCATTAATTGAATTCGCTTATAATAACAGCTATCAGTCTAGCATTCAGATGGCTCCTTTTGAAGCACTATATGGTAGAAATTGTCGTTCCCCGTTGTGTTGGGACGAGGTAGGTGAGAAACAGTGGCTTGGACCAGATCTTGTTTCGGAATCATCACAGAACATCCGTGTTATCCGAGACCGGTTACAAGTAGCCCAGTCAAGACAGAAGAGTTATGCCGACAACAGGAGAAGAGCATTGGAATTTCAGGTTGGCGAGCATGTGTTCTTAAAGGTCTCTCCAACGAGAGGGATCCGAAGATTTGGCATTCATGGCAAGCTGAGTCCGAGGTACATTGGTCCATTCGAGATTCTAGATAGAGTGGGAGAGGTGGCATACAGACTGGCTTTACCACCGCATTTATCTAGCCTACATAATGTTTTCCATGTGTCTATGTTGCGGAAATATGTGTATGATCCCACTCATATCATTCAGCAGGTGGATTTTGAACTGAAGGAAGATTTGACCTATGAGGAAAGACCTGTCAAGATTCTGGACCGGAAGCAACAGCAACTCCGGAATCGTTCGATACCGATGGTCAAGATTCAGTGGAGTCGGCGTGGGACCGAAGAAGCTACATGGGAGTCTGAAGAGACTATGCGAAAGCGGTATCCCGATCTATTCTAGGTGAGCGATCTTTTTCTACTCTCAGTTTTAGTGCAGTGAATTTGGAGGACCAAATTCCTTTAAGTAGGGGAGGGTGTAAGACCCCAAATTCTTTAAAATTTTATTTAGAAAGTTATTTGTAATTATTTGGAATTTATTTGAAGTTATTTGAATTAATGAGAATTATCCAAATTAATTATATTAATTAATTAATTAATAGAATAAGTCATTTTTCTACTATTTTCTAAAAATCCCCAAAAATCACATCTTGTAGAATTAATTTTGTTTAGCAACTTTGTCTTCTACATTTAAGCCTAAGAAAATCATTTATTATGCCGAATTAGTGAACTTAGTTTTCCGAACTTAACATTTAACTATTTACGGAATAGTATAAGTAATAATCCGACTACCTTAGAAAAATCTGTAAAAATAGTAAATAGATTTAGGTCGATGTAGATAACAACTTTTCCTTCTGGCATTAGGCCATTGTAAATCCGTGGTAAGATCTATTTAGAGTTTAAACCCAAAAGTGCACACTTTTGACCCATACCTAACCCTTAGTTTAAAACACGAAATTCGACCTCAATACTCGACCAAATGATCTGAAATCAAGGGCAAATGGAAGGCCACAATGTAAGGAACATTTACCCTCAATCAATTTGAGGTAAACCTAGCCCCAAAACGTGCTGCCGACATAGTTTGGTCAAGTCAAAGATTTCGGCACCGTTTCTAAACACGTAGCTTGCAGCAGCGAATACTCCCAATTCCGAAGGCTCCAGAAGCTCTATGAGCTATCAAAATGAAGCCCTACGAGTCTTCTTTCATTTGGCTGCTGTGGGGTTCGCTGAAGTTTCAGATCTGGAGAGATCTAGCTCGATTTGTGGAGGTGGGTCAGTAGGCCGTTGGCTTTCCTTCATCCTTCTTTGATCCATCGATTGAGGTAGGAATTCTCAACCAAATATTGATCATGAGTATAGCAAATTGTTCCTCTCATCGAGCTCTATCCATTGGTGGCAAAAGCCCCAATTTTCATTAGGTGTCCGTGGAGAAATCGAGCTTTTTGTGAGGTGTTGTCCAAGTGTTCTTCATCCTAGGGTTTGAGTTTTCTCTCTCCGATTTGAGGTAGGATCTAACAACCAAACTCTAATTAACTTACATGATGTAATCAGCATGTTGTTAGCTTTCATTTAACGTAGGAAGCCCCAAATTTCATTGAGCATACTTGGAGAATTTTGATTTTTAGTAAGAGCATGTCTAGAATTTGATGTATATTATGTTCTTCAAGTAGAAGCTTAATTTTCGGGCTATTTTTGGATTAGATAACTTGATCCACATATGGCTTATAGTATATGGTTGGATTCATCATTAAGTTAGCTTTCTTTTTATATAAAAAGCCTCAAATTCCGTTGTGTATATTGAGAGAAATCTACGTTTTAGTAGACGCATGTCAAGAACTAGGTTCTTCATGTATTCATCATAAATAGGTTGTGATTCGATTGAGTTTTCAGCAAATTTCTTGTTTCAATCTCTTATTTTATGACCTTAGTATGTATATTAAGAACCCTAGAGCATTTGGTTAAAATCCCAACTCATTTAGACCCCAAATCGTTGAGTTTTCATGGTTTACGGAATCACCCGTCGCTTCTGGAAGTGTAGGGGTCGACCCATGTCGACCCATGGGGTCGACCCATGGGGTCGACCCATGCACCCAGTGAAGGGGGTCGACCCAATGGGTCGACCCATGAAGCTTTTTTTTTGAGGGGTCGACCCAATGGGTCGACCCACACCCAGGAAGGCTCCTGGAATGCCAGGGGTCGACCCAATGGGTCGACCCATGCCCTGTATGACCCCATTAATGATGTTTTTGACCCGGGGATCAATCCGGATCATTGGGGAATCAATCCATTCAACCTAATCACATTGAAAACTACATTTTTGAGGAACCAATGACCTATTCATGTACCCTTTTTAGTTTCAATTAACATTGGTCCATACATGCAAACTTAGTGTAAAAACACACCGTTTATCATCTTCATTTTAATGCATACAAGATTAAATAAAAACCCACATAATTAGTGGTTAATGGTGTAACTAAATCTCTGTTAATGCATTCTATTTCACTCCTGTGGGAGTTGTTCTTTTCCTTATCATCTTGAATCAGCTTCTTGGCAATTGTCTTAATGCAAATGATAATGGTTAATCATGATATCTTAACTTGGTGATTAGGATTAATATGTTGATTAGCTTGTTTGATTGCTACTATTTTACAGTAGCGCAGCACGATTAACTCTTGTTGTGACTTGGTTTCGATCTCCTTGATGATTATACTTACCTTGAAATTCTGAAAATGAATCTCTTTCCTACGTGATGTTGTTATTGCTACTTAGTTTAAACCTTGGAATTCTGGCCATAAACTGTGGAAGTCTAGATTCGTGGGATCTTTGATCCAAAGAAATCAATGCCTAGCAAACAATTAAGGGCTCGGTCTGGTCCTGGGAAGAGCGCCCGAACACTACGTGTACCCCCGGGGAGGTGAATGACTAGGTGTGGCATTTGGCACCAGTACTTGACATGTGTTAAATCTAGGACTGTCCACTACTCTCTCCACTACTCTCTACATTACTTTCTACTACTTTTCACTTTCCACTCTTCACTGTTCTATACTCTACTTGTGGTTACTTTACTTGCTTATTATTTGGACGTGGAAATGAAATTACATACGTGCTTGACATGACTTGAATTGTCTTGATATGGCCAACTTTTTATCGTTATCTCCTGTAGTAAATTCTTGTCTTACTATTCTATTCATTATATTTCTTGACCTTGAAAGATCTTTGAATTCTGTTTCGTGATATCACCGTTATCTTTTTATTGTTTTTATCATTTGTAGCATGACATTTTAAAATGTAATTAAACTGTTAATCACTTATACCTGTCTGTTATTTCCTACTGAGTGTCAGCTCATAGTTGTGTTTTCCCCCCTTTCCAGGCTTTTCAGGTGACGCGCTTACCGATGGGGAAGGGCAGGAGTGATGTCTTGAGTGTATCAGTTCTAGTGTGTTAGTAGTGTGTTATCTTTCTTTAGTTGTGTTTTGGAGAGCTTTTAGTCTCAGTCATGTTATTGAGTTTTAGTGGTTGATTATTCCAGTTGTATTAAGTTGAACTTGAGGTTATTGTATCAGTTGTGGTTTGTTAATGATCATTTAGTATTTCCATCTTGGAGCACTTGTGTATTATTTTAGATTAGTTCTCTCTCTTGCCAGCGTGTCCCTAACTATACGTCCCGATATTTCCGCCTTGTTCGGGGCGTGACAAAGCTCCTCAGTCTGTAAAATGAATTTTCATCAGTGCACAATTATATAATCAATATTTGAATGGATTTGTGTTTTGGAATTTACCCGTGAAGCGAGATCGCGCTCTGCTGCCTCAGCTCGTGCGGTCGCTCCAGCTAGCTGCTCTGCCAGTGCAGTCACCTCTGCACTGGGCCCTCTCGAGCTGGAGGCCTCCCCTGGGTCTCTCCTCACTGCTCCCTGCTGGGCACGCTGCATTCATTGAGATCGTCAGTGGCTAATCATCAATAATTCAATAAAAATTCATTTGCATATACAAATTGTAAGACCCCGAGTTTCTGTGCAATTATTTAATTTCGTGAATAGTAAAAAAAAAAAATTTGAATAGTAACTATGGTAAATAGTAAATCGTAATTTTTTTGACTATCATATGAAAATACTTAAAAATGGTAGTTAATTAGTAAACACTATGGTAAACACTTTAGTCTTCTATACTTGACCCTAATAAAATCAGTTACATGGCTTAATCGATGATTTAAGCTTGACTTAAAAACGCGGAAAACACTATTCACCCGAAAATACAACTACCGTAGAAAAATCTACAAAAATCACATCTGATAGAGAGTATTTTTCTTAGCAACTTTGTCTTCTGGAGTTTCATCGGTAAAAATCAGAAACTCTCTCTATCGATTGAACCGTTGAACATTTGAGTTAAATTATTATGTTAATCTTAAGATTAGGAGATTAACCTTAAACCTCGTGATAAAATTCTATAAAAATCATAATCTGAAAGGGCATGTATTGATTAGCAATTTTGTCTTCTGGGTCAATTTCATTAAAAATCGTTTGGTAACATTTAAAGGAGGTTTTAGTTAACTATTCCTTAATCCATAGGATTAGGCTTAGCTTAAGACTAACCTACCTTGTGGAACACGTGAAAACGTGTTTTAGGTCGGCAAGAACACGGCTTGGACGCAGGGATGGGTTTTGCGGCTCTGACCAGTCTTGTGTGAAGTGTGTGAAGATTTCACACGTTCCTTCAAATGAAAACTATAAATAGAAGCCCCCTTAAGCCTTCCTTAGCAATCCTTAAGCCTAAACAAAGGAGACTCTGCTGCTACGTGCTGTGAAGGCTTCTGCAAATATCACTATTCATCTTCTTCCTCAAGACATCTCTTATTTTCCTTGGTTAAGGTAGGTAACCATGGCACAAACCTCAAATTTGATAAATGGAATGAAAGGGCATGCTGTTAACTTCTAGAAATCATGTTTTATTATCCATTTGCATGCTTAAACTCATGAATTGAAGCCCCATTACCGGATTATACTTCTGTTTTCAATATCCCCGTGTTACAGAGAAAGACGGCTCCACACGGACCGTTTATTTACTTTAACGGCCCCGTAACGACCGCCATAGAGTACGTCTTAACGGCTTTTCATGAACCGTTTTGTCCCCTGGCATTCCACGGTTCACCCCAAACCGTTGTACATGCATAACGGTCAACCCGAGACCGCTTTAGAATAAATTTAGTAATATTATCATTTAAGTGTATTTTTTTTATTACGGCTAGAAAACGACCGTTTTACATGATAAATGGCCCTACCATGACCGTTGTACCCTTTTACCCTAGAAACGGCCCCTGACCGACGTGTGTTAGCAGACAGTCGAAGGTAAATTCCTCAGACTAGAACGGCTGTTAGGGAACCGTTGTTTATCCATTTAACGGTCATTCCCAGACCGCTGTTCTCCTGAAAACGGCCGTACTTAGACCGCTTAACAGAAACCTATTTCTGGTCCAATTTTCACCCAATAGGTTTAACGGCCCATTTTCAACTGTTTAACTTCCAGAAAACCTGATTTTTGCTATTCTGACCCATTTAACAATGTTAAATAGTAAAAACTGATAATCCACATAAATAACAAATAATGAGATGAGTAAATTTCTATTAATTGCAGTATCTATTTTGTTAAAGTGAAAATTATTGTAATTCACTTGTAACTTTGGATAAATTGGCTAATTACCATAAGCTAAAAATTTACCGTAGGTAATTTCTGTAAATTACTGTAAATCAGAAAATTACTGGCCAACTTATGGCAAGTCTTTGGCCAATTAACCGGACACTCTATCCGGTAAACTTCACATTTTTACCGTGAGACAATTTACCGTGGTAAAATTACGGTTACATCATGACTATCGTTTTAACTTGATAAATTGACCGATTACCCTTGGATAATCTTCGGTCATACTTGAGCCCGGAATTGACCAATGGACATTAAACTGAAATTGGTTGGTTTAATTGTTATTGGCAACCCGGTAAATATTTCACATAAATTATCTTATATTTAGATCATTATACTTAATACGGATTCTCTAGAACCGTATTTCTTGAAAAATACGACCCAAATGGTTCGTATATTCTCGTTCTTCGGAACTTACTTCTCTTTCTCGAACGGCTTACTGTCACCCGTTCATTCTTGGCCCCGTGACTCGTTACTCATAAGAGTACGGCCCAGTGATTGCCGTACGAATACCTTGTTTTGGGTTTTTCGTTGTGTTTAAACTCTTGAATCAAAGGAGACAAGTGTCGTCCTTTACATCTTGTACCCGACAGAAATTCATCTGATTATATTGGCCATAATTGACTATGTCTAGACGGGGGATCGGTGATCCAATTGAAATGAAATGCCATCGCATCATAAGGGCCCAGTCTGGTCCTGGGGAGAGCGCCCGAAAAGATATTGAGCCCATTGGGATGTTTATGACAAGGGTGAGGCATTACACCCGAATACTTGACTTGACTTGTTACGTCTACGACAAATTCTGGATACTCGACTCGTGTGTATTTACCTGGTTACATGTGTAACATACTTGCTGGCCAAATTTTCTTACTGTTACTTTACTTGTTCATTACTTGATAAATTGCTATATTTCTTGACTTTGCAAGTTATTTCTATCGTCATTCTTTATTTACTGCATTTCATATAAATTGGAAATCAATGGTTAATTACTTAAACCTGTTTGTGGTTATCTACTGAGCGCGTTTAGCTCACTCCTACTGTTTCCCCTCTTTCCAGGTGACGAACTTGTCAGGGATGGACTGGAGTGATATCGAGAGATAGTTTTAGTTTATTGAGTCAGTTTGTACCCGTAGAATTAATGAGAAATTGTTCTAGTTTGATTATTATATGGATGTAGTTGTTCTACCCATTGTACTCAATTTTTATCAATAAAACTCTGATTATTACTTTTCCAACCTTTAGTGCAATGGTTCGGAATTCTTTATTGCTCGCTTGCCTCTAACCGTACGTCCCGAGATTCCGCATCGGGGCGTGACAGTTTAGTTGGTATCAGAGCATAGGTCGCATTGACCTAGAAATTTAGGTTAAAATTGTCCTAGGTTTCCTTCTCTCCTATAAGTTTAGGAAAAACTAGACCTTGTGAGATTTGGGTAGAAATCGGGTTAAGCTATTAATCGTAATCGTGTCTCACTCCTCTAGTTCTTTCTCTCTCATCTCATCTGAGAATTCTTTTCTCATAATAATCGACTCATAATAATCGACTCATGAACAACGGATTACCTTATAGGTACTTGAAATGGCAGCCAATCGTGCTGAGATGAGGAATTTGCAACGTACGGTTCAAGGACTTACGCAAGCCTTGAATGCATTGGCTCAGGCAGGAGCTGGAGCCGGAGCGGCACCTCATGGCGCAGCTCATGGTACTGGTGAATTGTATCGGAATTTCCGAGGGATGAACCCGCCTAGGTTTGCTGGTTCAACCGATCCTGATGAAGCCGAGAACTGGCTCGACGAGATGGCAAGGATTTTTGAGGTCATGCAATGCACTGACCAGGAGCGTGTTCTCTTGTCCATTTTCCAACTGGAACGTGATGCGCGTACTTGGTGGGAGTCTATTAAACCGACTCTCGGTGACCAACAAGTCTCGTGGGAGGAATTCGAGGAATTCTTCAATGATAAATATTTTTCTGATCGCGTGCAAGAAAAGAAGGCCGCGGAATTCGCAGCTCTGAAGCAGCGAAGCTTATCGGTATCAGAATATGAAGCCCAGTTTGCAAGACTCTCTCGTTATGCGAGACATCTCATTTCAACTGAGAAAATGAAGGCGAAGCGTTTCCTTAACGGTCTTCGACTTCATTATATTAATCAACTGGCACCACTGGAAATTTCTACATATTCTGAGATGGTAAGAAAGGCACAAGTATTAGAAGATACATTGGAAATGACGGAAAGGATTCGTGGTCAAGGTAGTAAGAAGAATCAACCGAAGGCACTCAAGAATGATAAGACTGATTCTGGCACTGGTCCTAACAAGAAAAGACCTTTCACTAGTACTGGTTCTAGTTCTGGTTCTGGTTCGTGGAAGGGCAAGGCGCCAAGACAAGAAGACAAGAAACCTGATTCTGTGGTTCCATTCAAAGGCGTATGCCGATATTGTGATCGTCCCGGTCACAAAATGGAGGATTGTTGGCGCAAGCAAGGTGCATGTTTGCGATGTGGAAGCAAGGAGCACCGCATTCCCAACTGCCCCTTATTATCGGAACAAGCTATTCCGGCAAAACCTCTAAACGTCAAGAAGCCTCAAGGCAGGCTCCAGGCTCTTCATACAAAGGAAAAGGGTATCTCCGAGGATGGTGGACTCGTCGAAGGTACTCTCATTATATCCGACTTTCCGGCTTTTGTTCTATTTGATACTGGTGCAACACATTCTTTTATATCCCGGAGATTTGCTAAGTTATTAGCTATAGAACCTGTTTTGATGGACTCTCCGTTAGAGATATCAACCCCTATTGGGACCAGTTCAGCTATTCAGCATTATTATCCTTCTAGTAAAGTTATGGTGAATGATCGGAATTTTCCAGCCGACTTGATTTGCATAGACATGAAGGATTACGATGTAATCCTAGGAGCCGACTGGTTGGCCCAGTATGAGGTCAATGTTCACTGCAATTCTTGTTCGGTGTCTTTTTCTAAGCACCCCGGATTATTCTTCAAAGGAGTGAAACATCCTAGTCCGGTGTCTCTTATCTCGACTCTTCGTGCTGACAAGTTATTGAGGCGTGGATGCGAAGCTTTTCTGGCTTTTGTTCATGCGTCCCCTGAACAGCAGATCGAGATTAAGGATATTGCTATTGTTCGGGAATTTCCGGACGTATTTCCAGAGGAGTTACCAGGACTTCCGCCTCAGCGTGAAGTTACATTCTCTATTGATCTTATTCCTGGATCATCTCCTGTTTCCAGAGCCCCTTATCGTATGTCTCCTGCGGAATTGCGGGAATTGAAGCAACAATTGTTAGAATTACTCGAGAAGGGTTTTATTCGCCCGAGTGTTTCCCCTTGGGGAGCTCCTGTATTGTTTGTTCGGAAGAAAGATGGTTCGATGAGGTTGTGCATCGACTATCGGCAACTCAACCAGATAACTATCAAGAATAAATATCCACTGCCGAGGATTGATGAGTTATTTGACCAGATTGCTGGAGCTTCGTATTTTTCTAAGATCGATCTTCGATCTGGGTATCATCAATTGAGAATTAAGGAAGATGATATTTACAAGTCAGCTTTTCGAAGCCGATATGGTCACTTTGAGTTTGTCGTTATGCCCTTTGGGTTAACGAATGCACCGGCAGCTTTCATGCAACTTATGAACAATGTGTTCCGACCTTATCTTGATCAATGGGTCGTGGTATTTATTGATGACATTTTGATCTACTCAAAGAGTGAAGAAGATCATGCCGAGCATCTAAGAACGGCTCTTCAATTATTGAGAGATCACCAATTATATGCCAAATTCAGCAAGTGTGAATTTTGGCTGAGTGAAGTGTCCTTTCTAGGACATATTATTACTAAGGATGGAATTTCTGTGGATCCATCTAAAGTGGAAGCAGTCAAGAATTGGGAACAGCCTACTAATGCTACTGAAGTAAGGAGTTTTCTTGGCCTGGCTGGTTATTATCGAAGGTTCATTCAAGATTTCTCTAAAATTGCGGTACCTTTGACCAAATTAACCCGCAAAGAAATCAAGTTTGAGTGGTCAGCTGAATGCCAACGGAGTTTTCAAACTCTGAAGGATTGTTTGACTACTGCCCCTATTTTGACCTTACCTTCGGGTGAAGGCGGTTTTGTGGTCTACACAGATGCTTCTGGTATTGGCTTAGGCTGTGTGCTTATGCAGCATGGCAAGGTGATTGCCTATTCTTCCAGGCAGTTAAGGAAGCATGAAGTTAATTATCCCGTGCATGATCTGGAATTGGCAGCCGTAGTATTCGCATTAAAGATTTGGAGGCACTATTTATATGGAGAATCATTCACGGTATTTTCGGATCACAAAAGTCTGAAATACTTATTTTCTCAAAAGGAATTAAACATGAGGCAAAGAAGGTGGTTGGAATATATAAAGGATTTCGACTTCTCTATCGAGTATCACCCTGGCAAAGGCAATGTCGTGGCTGATGCGTTAAGTCGGAAGCCTGTGGCTAAGTTATCCAGTCTTATGTTACAAGAATGGAAGTTACTAGAGCTGATGGCTAGTCTGGATCTCAATATTGATAATGATCGGATTTTGATTTCCCAGATGCAACTCAAGCCCGAACTGTTAGTGGAAATCAAGCTATTACAAGATATTGATCCCGAGCTAGTCGAGATTAAGGAAAACTTAAGTGGCAGACCTGACTTCTCGATAGCCAATGATGGAAGACTGGTGTTTCAAGGTAGAACTTGTGTACCGGATGAGGCTAATATAAAGAATCGGATCCTTGAAGAAGCACATAGATCCCGATACACTATCCATCCGGGAGGCACTAAGATGTTCAAAGACTTGAAGAGGACATTTTGGTGGCCAAACATGAAAAGGGAAATTGCAGATTTTGTAAGCAGATGTCTTGTTTGTCAACAAGTAAAGGCCGAGCATTTTAGACCGGCAGGTAAATTGAAACCACTTGATATTCCCCAATGGAAGTGGGAGAGTATTGGTATGGACTTTATTATGGGTCTTCCTAAGACTCGAGGTGGCTATGATGCAATATGGGTCATCGTGGATCGATTGACTAAGTCAGCCCATTTTCTAGCTATTAAGTCCAAGTGGACGGTTGATGTACTAGCAGCATTATATCTGAAGGAAGTGGTTAGACTTCATGGTATTCCAGTCAGCATTGTGTCTGACCGAGACCCGAGATTTACATCTCATTTCTGGAAGGGTTTGCAAGAATCTCTTGGTACCCGTCTGAATTTCAGTACTGCATTTCATCCGCAGACAGATGGACAGACCGAGAGAACAAATCAGATTGTGGAAGATATGTTGAGAGCTTGTATGATTGACTTCGATGGCAGCTGGAGTGATCATTTGGCATTGATAGAATTCGCCTATAACAATAGTTATCAATCCAGCATACAAATGGCACCTTTCGAGGCTTTGTATGGAAGGAGTTGTCGTTCTCCATTATGTTGGGATGAGATTGGCGAGAAGCAATGGCTTGGACCGGATCTTGTCTCAGAATCATCACAGAATATTCGAATTATTCGAGACCGGTTACTTGTAGCTCAATCAAGGCAGAAAAGTTATGCTGATAATAGAAGAAGAGATTTGAAATTCCAGATTGGCGAGCATGTATTTTTGAAGGTCTCTCCGTCGAGAGGTATTCGCCGATTCGGTATTCATGGCAAGTTAAGCCCAAGGTATATTGGTCCATTTGAGATCCTTGATCGAGTGGGTGAAGTCGCCTATAGATTGGCCTTACCTCCTCAACTAGCTGGAGTACACAACGTGTTCCATGTTTCTATGCTTCGGAAATACGTGTACGACCCTAGTCACGTCATTCAACATGCGGACCTCGAAGTGAAGAAGGACTTGTCTTATGAAGAAAGACCAGTGAAGATTCTGGATCGGAAAGAGCAACAACTTCGGAATCGTTCCATACCGATGGTTAAAATACAATGGAGTCGGCGTGGAATAGAAGAAGCTACATGGGAATCCGAGGACGCTATACGGAAGCGTTATCCCGATCTACTCTAGGTAAGCGATATTTTTACCGTATTTTGGTCCAGTGAATTTGGAGGACCAAATTCTTTAAGTAGGGGAGGGTGTAAGACCCCGAGTTTCTGTGCAATTATTTAATTTCGTGAATAGTAAAAAAAAAAATTTTGAATAGTAACTATGGTAAATAGTAAATCGTAATTTTTTTGACTATCATATGAAAATACTTAAAAATGGTAGTTAATTAGTAAACACTATGGTAAACACTTTAGTCTTCTATACTTGACCCTAATAAAATCAGTTACATGGCTTAATCGATGATTTAAGCTTGACTTAAAAACGCGGAAAACACTATTCACCCGAAAATACAACTACCGTAGAAAAATCTACAAAAATCACATCTGATAGAGAGTATTTTTCTTAGCAACTTTGTCTTCTGGAGTTTCATCGGTAAAAATCAGAAACTCTCTCTATCGATTGAACCGTTGAACATTTGAGTTAAATTATTATGTTAATCTTAAGATTAGGAGATTAACCTTAAACCTCGTGATAAAATTCTATAAAAATCATAATCTGAAAGGGCATGTATTGATTAGCAATTTTGTCTTCTGGGTCAATTTCATTAAAAATCGTTTGGTAACATTTAAAGGAGGTTTTAGTTAACTATTCCTTAATCCATAGGATTAGGCTTAGCTTAAGACTAACCTACCTTGTGGAACACGTGAAAACGTGTTTTAGGTCGGCAAGAACACGGCTTGGACGCAGGGATGGGTTTTGCGGCTCTGACCAGTCTTGTGTGAAGTGTGTGAAGATTTCACACGTTCCTTCAAATGAAAACTATAAATAGAAGCCCCCTTAAGCCTTCCTTAGCAATCCTTAAGCCTAAACAAAGGAGACTCTGCTGCTACGTGCTGTGAAGGCTTCTGCAAATATCACTATTCATCTTCTTCCTCAAGACATCTCTTATTTTCCTTGGTTAAGGTAGGTAACCATGGCACAAACCTCAAATTTGATAAATGGAATGAAAGGGCATGCTGTTAACTTCTAGAAATCATGTTTTATTATCCATTTGCATGCTTAAACTCATGAATTGAAGCCCCATTACCGGATTATACTTCTGTTTTCAATATCCCCGTGTTACAGAGAAAGACGGCTCCACACGGACCGTTTATTTACTTTAACGGCCCCGTAACGACCGCCATAGAGTACGTCTTAACGGCTTTTCATGAACCGTTTTGTCCCCTGGCATTCCACGGTTCACCCCAAACCGTTGTACATGCATAACGGTCAACCCGAGACCGCTTTAGAATAAATTTAGTAATATTATCATTTAAGTGTATTTTTTTATTACGGCTAGAAAACGACCGTTTTACATGATAAATGGCCCTACCATGACCGTTGTACCCTTTTACCCTAGAAACGGCCCCTGACCGACGTGTGTTAGCAGACAGTCGAAGGTAAATTCCTCAGACTAGAACGGCTGTTAGGGAACCGTTGTTTATCCATTTAACGGTCATTCCCAGACCGCTGTTCTCCTGAAAACGGCCGTACTTAGACCGCTTAACAGAAACCTATTTCTGGTCCAATTTTCACCCAATAGGTTTAACGGCCCATTTTCAACTGTTTAACTTCCAGAAAACCTGATTTTTGCTATTCTGACCCATTTAACAATGTTAAATAGTAAAAACTGATAATCCACATAAATAACAAATAATGAGATGAGTAAATTTCTATTAATTGCAGTATCTATTTTGTTAAAGTGAAAATTATTGTAATTCACTTGTAACTTTGGATAAATTGGCTAATTACCATAAGCTAAAAATTTACCGTAGGTAATTTCTGTAAATTACTGTAAATCAGAAAATTACTGGCCAACTTATGGCAAGTCTTTGGCCAATTAACCGGACACTCTATCCGGTAAACTTCACATTTTTACCGTGAGACAATTTACCGTGGTAAAATTACGGTTACATCATGACTATCGTTTTAACTTGATAAATTGACCGATTACCCTTGGATAATCTTCGGTCATACTTGAGCCCGGAATTGACCAATGGACATTAAACTGAAATTGGTTGGTTTAATTGTTATTGGCAACCCGGTAAATATTTCACATAAATTATCTTATATTTAGATCATTATACTTAATACGGATTCTCTAGAACCGTATTTCTTGAAAAATACGACCCAAATGGTTCGTATATTCTCGTTCTTCGGAACTTACTTCTCTTTCTCGAACGGCTTACTGTCACCCGTTCATTCTTGGCCCCGTGACTCGTTACTCATAAGAGTACGGCCCAGTGATTGCCGTACGAATACCTTGTTTTGGGTTTTTCGTTGTGTTTAAACTCTTGAATCAAAGGAGACAAGTGTCGTCCTTTACATCTTGTACCCGACAGAAATTCATCTGATTATATTGGCCATAATTGACTATGTCTAGACGGGGGATCGGTGATCCAATTGAAATGAAATGCCATCGCATCATAAGGGCCCAGTCTGGTCCTGGGGAGAGCGCCCGAAAAGATATTGAGCCCATTGGGATGTTTATGACAAGGGTGAGGCATTACACCCGAATACTTGACTTGACTTGTTACGTCTACGACAAATTCTGGATACTCGACTCGTGTGTATTTACCTGGTTACATGTGTAACATACTTGCTGGCCAAATTTTCTTACTGTTACTTTACTTGTTCATTACTTGATAAATTGCTATATTTCTTGACTTTGCAAGTTATTTCTATCGTCATTCTTTATTTACTGCATTTCATATAAATTGGAAATCAATGGTTAATTACTTAAACCTGTTTGTGGTTATCTACTGAGCGCGTTTAGCTCACTCCTACTGTTTCCCCTCTTTCCAGGTGACGAACTTGTCAGGGATGGACTGGAGTGATATCGAGAGATAGTTTTAGTTTATTGAGTCAGTTTGTACCCGTAGAATTAATGAGAAATTGTTCTAGTTTGATTATTATATGGATGTAGTTGTTCTACCCATTGTACTCAATTTTTATCAATAAAACTCTGATTATTACTTTTCCAACCTTTAGTGCAATGGTTCGGAATTCTTTATTGCTCGCTTGCCTCTAACCGTACGTCCCGAGATTCCGCATCGGGGCGTGACACAAATAATTTAAACACTCACCAGGGTCTCTAGGTCGGCCCGTGTGGCGGCCAGCTGGTCCTCCAGACTGTGTAGGTGGGCCTGGGCATCCATCGCTGCTATGTCCCGCGCATCCTGCATCCATTGCATATTAGTTGCATGATAGAGTTACATAAGCCTTCGCATTTAGAAATAATTACATTCATACATACCCCTAAGACCCTCATCTGTGGCCGTCCGGCGTAAACCTCCCAGTAGCGCCGGAGGTACTCGGAGCTGTCGGTCGCCCGAGAGGTGACTCTGGTCCCGCCTCGCTGCCAGTCGGCGTACTGCTCCTCGAACCGCACTCTCCTGTCGGTCGCCTTCGTACGACCGCGCATCTTCTTCCCAATGCCGCGTGGCTCGCCGACCTCTACCCACTCCTGGTGGAGGCCCAGCGTCCTCATCACCAACCTAAGCCGTAACGGCTCGATCTCGCTCAAGCAGTGAACCCAAAGCTCACGCTCAAAGCGAGGACGGCCCGCTACGACCCACGGCTGGCCCTCGTCTGTCATTCCCTCATAGGGTCTCCACTGCACCTGCATTCATAAACATACATGTCATCATTTCATCATCATCATAATAAATTCAAAATAAATGCAAAAGAAAGATGCATAACATTCATGCATACCAGCGATGGAGGGAAGTCTCGGAACTCTCTTCGCAGCACCCACAACTCGTAGCCTAGTGGGGCTCCAAACACCACTGGCAGCCAGCGCCGCGCTAGGGGAAAAGCTCCCTCGCCTCCAGGCCGTGGGTCAACGCACCCCATCGGCATGTATAGATGGCTCCAAACCTGCACCCATGCATTGCATTAGTAAGGCATTCACACGCATAAAAAAAATAAAAGAGAAGAAAAGAGAAAAGTGCATACTTGAAGGAAAGGTGAGAAGCCACTGACGGTCGTCTCTCGACCTGTACTGGTGGACAGGTCGGCCATCATATGCGCCAGCAGTGCCGCTCCCCAGGCGTAGCTGCCAACTGTCTCCAAGTCCTCGAGAATGCCTAAGAATCGGCAGTTGATGACATCACCCTTCGTACCGAGCAATAGCCTCCCTAGTAGCAGCAGTAGAAACCTCCTCAGGTCCCGGTCCGCTCTCTCTCTGTCAGCTGGGTCCTGGTAGTAGACCGCCCTAGCCCCGTCTATCAACCTCTGAGAGAACTGCTCTAAAGACTCCCCGGACCTATGCCTAGCATTCCCTAAGCCCATCACTGTAGTCAGGTCGGTGCGGAAGATAGTCCTACACTCACTAGGCGTCTCGTAGACCATCTCTAGCCCTAACAACCTCTGGGCGAGCTCAGTGTAGTCAGGGTAGGTGATCCCGCTCACAGCCTCGCCGTCTACCCTCAATCCTGTGATCCTAGCTACATCCTCCAGGGTAGGAACCATTTGCCCCCATGGCATCAAGAATGCCCGGCTAGTCCTGTCCCATCTCTCCCTCAGAACCTGGATAAGTGGTAGGTTTGGCCTGACTGGCTCTATGCTAAGGAAGGCCCCGAACCCCATAGCATCTACCTTGGCTCTCTGGAACTCGGGGAGGCCGTAATATGCTGCTCGGACCATGACCCAGGAGATCCGTGTCCTCATCAACCCCTGCATGCATAAAGAAAGAAATTTTGGTTTAATTGTTCAATTATTCTTGTTGAAATTCACTTAACTGCCTTGGTTTGAAATGTTGATGTTTGATTTTAATTAACGACCATCCTCAGGTCGTGGTTTGTTGAATTAGCGCCCCTAAGGAGGGCGTGGTTCTAAGTGAGCTTTGAATTTACGACCTATCCTAGGTCGCTGTTCATCTATGAAACGCCTCTGTGTTGGGCGTGGTTCTATGGTTAATTTCTGAAATTCTTAAAGAATATTTCAAGTCAGGCCCTTGGGTGGGGCATTTTCCAAGATGGGTCTGTTAATTTAATCAGGAATTAATGAATGGACGACCGTTGGTTTGGTCGTCTATTGTTGAATTAACGCCCTAGTGGGGGGCGTTGTTTTCAAGTGTTTCAGAAAAATGAAATAAAAATAACAGTATGAGAATAATTCATGGGAAATAATTAAAGCATGGGAATTAATGGAAATTAACAACATGATATGAAAAATGATGAATTTAAATGGGCGACATGATGCAGGGCGTGTTCTCATGGGGTTAATTATTTTTCAGGGAAATAATTTAATTAACGCCCTTGGGTTGGGCGTTTCATTTCTAAAATGTGACGCCCCTGAGGGCGTCTTCTTTCTGGGTTGCAAGGTTTATACCCCGAGAGCTATGGAAATTACAGGGAAAATGAAAATGAAAAATAAAAAAATGGGAATTGGGTTGGGGTGCCTACCTTCTGGTGCTTTGGTCCTGCTGGTTTGGGCCGTGGCTGACGCGGTCGCCGGAGCTGGCCGGGGCGGGGAACGGCCGCCGCCATGGGCGGTGGCTCATCTTCACCGCCTTCTTCTCCGTCTCCACCACCTTCGCCTTCTTCTTCTTCTTCTTCACCGCCAGCATCGTCCTCCCCTCCCTCGTCTGCTGCTTCTCCGTCATCTTCTTCTCCCACAGCCTCGCCGCCGTGGTTTCCCTCGTCGCCGGCCATCGCCGCCGGACCTTCCTCGGCCGCCGCCGGCGGAGCCTCCACGCCTCCTCGGCGTGGGCGTCTTCGCCCAGGTCCACCACTTCTGGGGCAGCCACCCGCTGCCTCTTCAAGCCACTGTCGGCCATCGTTTAGGTTGGAGAGGGGGAGGTGTGAGAGAGAGTGAGAATGAGAGATGGGGGAGGGTTACGGTTAGGATTTGCAGAAGAGAAGAGAGAAAGAGGGAGTAGGACGCAGGAAGAAGAAGAGAGGAGGGAAAGTTAAGTCGAACGGTCAAAAGGAATTAACGACTTAAGTAAGGCCGCGTCTTATGGAATCAACGACTGAAACAAGGACGCTTATTGATAATTGACGACATTTCTTGAGACGTTACTTTTGTTTGCATGGGGAATGATAACCGTCGTCAGGCGCATTGAATGGGGATTGATTGATGTGATTGAAGCAATTATTACTTTTTTATATTAACGTCTGGACTTGAGGCGTTATTTGAATGAAACGTGGCTTTTCTGAGGGCGTTACTTTTGGAATTTCAACGAATACATTTTGGGGAATTTGAATCAATTAACGCCCTATTTTAAGTCTTTATTTAATTAACGCCCATTGTGGAGGCGTCAAATTTGTGAGCTGAACATTGGAAGCGACATTGGCTGAGGCGTTTTTTTTTGAATTCACGGCATTGCTTGAGGCGTTATTTGCAACAGAATCACAGAATGTTGGAAGAGTTATTCAGAAACACAGTAAGATGGCTCAATCAGAAATTATCATTGATTTGTTGGAAGAAAAAGATTACAATGCTTAATGAGCCACTTTGGGCCTCAAGCTTCTTAAAGCAATTACATAAGACTTCCACTGTTCTCTGTCTTCTTCTAAGTTCTCCACAGGTTGATGAACCTTGTTGATTTTCCACAGAGCTTGAATAGTTGTGCATTCTTCTCCATCTTCATTGCTGCCAAGGTCCCGTGTCTTGATTGGAGGGAGGTAAGATGGGTCCTCGAATACTCGCCGTGGAAGCCCGAGTTGAAGGAGGCATCGGTATGAATTGTACAAGACGAATTCTGAAGCGTCTATGAGCCGAAGGTCCGTTCCGGGAGAAAATCTTGCACGGAGTTCTTGAGTCTTGAGTATTCCCGGGGCGCAAGTGAAGAGATTCTTTGGCATTACTTTGAGGTGCTCTCTCCATTCCGCTCTCTTCTTAATTTGAGGAATTCGGTTCATCACTCTATTGCTTATCCCAAGTGAACCGGTCATTTAAGAGAGTGGGCTTTTTGAGAAGATTCTTGAGGATTGTTGGGCCTCATCACATGGATCGAACTTGAAGTGGAGATCTACCCAACTAGAGAGTGCTAGCATGCATCCGTAGATGGGCCTTCCCATCACCGCCGAGGTAAGCCCGTTATAGAGATAGGCTAGAATAGCCGGTCCAACTCTATCTCCTTCCCATAAGCTCACTATGGCGCTTAATTGGGCCTCTTCTAGAAAGTCCTCCGTGGATGGGAATAAGATTGCTCCTGCCAAGCACACCACGAAGGCCTTTGCTACCCGCTCTATCTCTTCTTCTTCTTTAGCTTGATCCGCTCTCTTGTACACCCATGAGGCCAGCTTTAGAAGATTAATTCCTTTAGTGACCTTGATTTGGTTCACTAAGTTTGGGCTAGGTATCAATGTGGTTAATAGTTCATGTGAGGAAATTAGTTTTGGCATGATGGCCATCTTTTCCTCATCCCCTTGCTTCATCCTCTTCAAACCCAAGAGCATCTCCAATTCTTCTAATAGGATGGTGGCTTCAAAGGTAGAGAAGAGAAAGGTATGAGTAGAAGGATGCCATATCTCTACAAGAGCTCCTATAGCTGCCCAGTCAAGATGGATTTGATCATAATGTTTGGCATGGGTAACTAGACCCAGAAGGTGCCATCTTGCTAAGTACACCCTCATATCTGAAGAAAATTTGGAGAGAATAAGAGGCAGCCACTTAATTTTTGTAAATCTCCTAGCTCCTGGAACATTTGGATAATCCTGTGGAGAAGAAGGAGAATGCATGAGCGACAGAAATAGTTCAGTAAAGATAAGAAAAGTGGAAAAGAATAGAAGACTCAATCTTTACCTGGTTCATGGAGATTCTGCTGCTGATATGCCCATTAATCTCAGTTAATCTGGGAGTTGAGGACTTTGATCTCTTAAGTGCCCTTTCCATCTTCGGTTTGTGAAAAGAACACGAACATGAGAAGAAGCAGTAGAAGAAACAGAGCTCCGAAGGATTGCTTTGATTAATTCGAGGAAGTGCCTTCCCTTTATAGAAGTCCGGGAAGTCTTAAGGCTGTTCGGAGTTAGAAAGTTTATGGCTATTAGGACTGCGTTTAGCTTTCGAATCGGAAACGGAAGTTTGTACTTAATTAACGCCTTCTATTAGGGCGTCAATTATTGAATTGATGACCTGACCGAGGTCGTGTTTTATTTAGCGCCCTTAAGTGGGTCGTTTTCTTCGTGAACTCTAGGTGCATTTAACGCCTTTGGAAGGGCGTGTTTCTCTTTTTGACGCCCTCATAATCAGGCGCCTTTCATGTTTTGACGCCGTTCTGTCCAGGCGTGAATTTGTGAGCTTATGAATTTGCTTCCCTACGTGCTCTGATGAACTTAAGTGCTATTATTTCGTTGGAATTATTTTTTATTTAGCACTTATGATCATGTCATACTTTGAATTGAGGATTATTCATATTGAAATTATGGGAGGGCTAATGAACTTTCAAAGTGCAGAAGATTGTAGGTTTCGAGATGCTCGGATCACTATGGAAGTCACATCATGTTGTTCTTATAAGCATTATTACTATATGGTATTCTACGCTATTATAGCATATCAAGGACCTTGTGGTTCTGATAAACCTGGAATTTGAGTTCCCCTTCATCAAAAACAGTGATAGTTCCAGGAGAGTCTTGATCACACGGATAGGCCGTTGAGTCATTAAAGGTCTGGGACGATGGTTCCATTTTTTTATTTGATGCGTGGACAAACGGGCTTCGGCTCAGTGTCAGCTCAGAGATCTGGATTCTTGACCAAATCTAGATGGCTTAACAATATTATCCTTGATTATTTTCTATCTTTTAGTTTGTTTTATCTTTTTCTTTTAGCCCAGCATGCATCATATAGGACTTTGAACTTCATGCTGAAAATCTTCATATTATGGCAATAATGAAGGTCACTCGCTCTTGATTGAGTTGACATGAGATATTCCATTCCAAATTGAGTACTTTATTCTCTTTGAAGCCGCTTAGGCTGATTACTTGAAAATGTCCCTTTGTTGGATCTCCATCTCAATTCCCTTTATTTTTCCCACAAATCCACCTTGGTTGTAGCACGTCCACGTTGGCTGGTAACCGCTCTCCAATAGTGTCTCCTTATCGTGCCATGCGCACATTTTTACTTGTTTAGTTTAATCTCCTTTATCCAGCAAATCGATGCTTCCTTGGAATCACTCGGAGTTGTTTCGCTCAGAATCTTGGAAAGATTTCTAATGCTTAGTGTCTGAGGCGTGTCACATCACACCTTGGCATCTACTTATCAGTTCGTTCCACTTCATTCCGCTGGTTGTACTTTCACTCCATTTCGTCTCACTCCCTTGCAAAGTAGACGCCAAGGCGGGGCAGCTGTAAACACGCCAAAATTGACGCTATGATGATCAAATCTCATGTCACTATGTTGACGCCCCAAAGTGAACTTCAATATTTCTATAATATAAAGTTTTTCTATTTTTGTGATTTATTCTTGCATTTTTTTGTGATTCACGACTTGATGAAGGGCGTGTTTTAAATAGTGACCTAATCTAGGGCGTGTTCTTAAGAAAGGACGACCAAATATGAGGGCGTCAATTTTTGGTATTATCCGGTTTCAAAATAAATTCCAATTATTGATTAACGTCCTTCCTCAGGGCGTGTTTTCAAGTAACGCCTTCATCTCAGGCGTTTTCTCATAATTTTCAAATAAAGTAAGTTTTATTGCCAAAATTAAATCCAAGAAGTGACGCCCTTGATCCTGGTCGTGTTTTGAGTAACGTCTTGATGTAGGTCATCAATTTATAATTTGACGCCCTTCTGAAGGTCGTGTTTTATCCTTCGGTGTCGTGTTTGAGTATGCCTTTCCTGAATAGTTCCCTGCCTCCAATGGTCTCCTTGCTCTAATTGGAACTAGAGTCCTGCCTTCATTGATCATTGCCCGTCCTTATCTTCCTAAATTTGAGTTTATCTTCGGTTGAAATCCTATATAAAGGAGCTCTGGTCGATATTGACAGAGGTTACCGAGGTCAGAGTTTTTATACATAGATGCTGAATTTACGGAGGCTATCCATCTTCTTCCTGTGCAATCTTTAGAGCTCTCTGCTTCCTTTTCTTCCTGCCAACGGCATCAACTTCGGTTCCCCTTTACTGTCGTCAGGGACAGCAGGGGTTTTTGCTTATCTAATTGTGTTGTTTTTTCATCGGTCATCATACGGTTTTCTTCTTTTGCATTAGCATTACATCCTTCTCCTTCCCTAACTCTTAGGGGTTTTAAAACAATAAAAAAGGTGCGCATGTTGTTCTCTATTCATCATCATATCATTTATTCGGGATTGATACTACATTCACTTGGCTGATCCACTTCTCTTTGTTTGTTTTTTTATCTTTTGCAAGGGTAATCAATAAGGAAAACCCCCTTCATCGGCCGGCCGATTGAAGGAGGAGGAGGAATTCACAATTCATCCCGCGTTCTATTTTCCACCAGGTATTCGCGATCTTCTTTGTTTCTTCTTGAGGTAACCCCTCTGGCGATCACCCTCCTTAGTAGCACCACGTGCTTCTTTTCTTTATTATTATATCATCTCTCTCCCTTATGTTTTCTCATATTTAAACTCTTCATGTGTGGATTTATCACAATCTACATGTAGCTCGCTTTTGCAAGTCTGCACTTTGGAGTCAGTTCACCAAGTCTATACACTCCATGCTCTTTCAAGTCTATACATCGGTTTGATTCAAAGTCTGTACACTGCTTCACTTCGTCAAAGTCCATACATCCTCAGCTGAACCCCATGTCTGTACAACGGCCTCAATCTTCATCAAGTCTACACAGTGGTTCAACCTTCTTATAGTCTGTACAGCCTGCCTTATCGATTCAGAGTCTATACATCGCTCAAGCGTTCAAAGCATCTGAAGTCTGTATAACGTCCGTTGTCTAGAGTTCTTGAAGTATATACATTGGACTGTTTCTTTCGAAGTATATACAATACAATGTACATACTTAGACCTTATGACTTCATTCTTGTTGCTAAAGGGAACAGGGTCGACGCTGGAGCTTAAGGCGTCCACGCACCAGTGAAGATGCATCCACGGATACTCTTCACAGCGTTAACTCTACGCAAAGGCTGCGTCAACTCAGCCACTCAAGAAGCAGAGGCCTTTTCAGAAATACTCCAACGCGTCAACGCAGCAGTGGAGCAGCGTCGACGCAACAGTTAAAAAGGATAGGCTGGTTGCTCACTGGAATGCATCAATGCATCAACGCCATGGGTTGGAAGCGTCAACACAGCAGACTTGAGTTTTGCTGGTAGAATGTCTTTGAAGGCTGCATCAACTCCTTGGAGCAAGTGGGTTGACGCCATCTAACTCCAATTGCTGAGCGTACTGGTGCTGGGCACGTGATCCGAGGATAAGAACAGTGTCCAGATGAGGACACGTGTACTGACAGCCTGCTGGATGCTGCCACGTGGTCCGAATTCTTAGGGCGGGAACTGTGGAAGCCACACGCGCCCTGGCTGCTACTGCTGCTGGTATATAATGGAGCCTTCATCTTCAGATGGAGGTTGATCGAAGAAGAAGCCTGGAGAGCAGAAAAGCCCTTCGATCCAGAAAAAGAAAAGAAGAAGAAAAAGAGAAGAAGAAGAAAGAGAGTGTGATCGTGATCGAAGCCAGAGAGCAGAAGCTGAGAGAAGAAAAAGGGAAAAAGAAGAGAGAGCTTCCACGATCCAGCAGAAGAAAAGAAAAAGAGAAAGAGAGAAAAGGAGAACAGATATCGAGGGAAGAAGAGAAGTGCAGCAGAGAAGAAAGAAAAAGAGAGAGAGCGAAGAAAGAGAGTGAGATCGAGGGAGATCTGCTCTTGATGGACCGTGGATCAAATCCAGGCCATCCAGCTCTTTAAGAGCCACATTGTGCTTCATTGTTTACAGCTTTCAGATTGCTGTTTATTTCCATTTTCTATTTTCTATTTTACATCTTCTTCAAGCTGTTAGTCAGCGGATTGCAGAGGTGTTGCCTCTGGACGGCTAAGCTGTATTGCCCAGCGGATTGCAGTGGAGGATTACACTGGACAGCAAGTTGTGTTGCTCAGCGGGGCGAGGAGGATTCCTCGGACAGTAAGCTGTGTTGCCCAGCGGTTGTAAGGCAAGCTGTGATGGCCAGCTGTTCAAGCTGTGAGTCAGCGGAATCCACACTCAGTTTGAGTGTGGGGTGGATGTAGGTCTGCTGGACCGAACCACCTAAAAACCCCTTGTGCATTGTGGTTTGTTTTGTTCTATTGTGCTTCCGCTAGATGAATGCATAGGGGCGCTCCATGTGTTTGGCTTCTGGTTGAGCAGAAGAGTTAATTAGTCTTCTTAGAGTGTTTTAATCCGTCAAGAGAGTGAAATTCTAGTTGAGCTATATTTTATCTAAATCTGTCTTGTTAGCACTCTAGTGATCTTAATGTGTGTTTGTTTAATTCTGCATCTACCCATTAGCATTTAAGCTTGTCTAGTTTGCGAACTAGTAATTCTAGTGAGCATCATATTTTAATTGGGCAAAAGATTTTAAAGGGCTATATTCATTCACCCCCCCTCTGAATACTGCATCGAACCCAACAACTATTTTGCTTGCAGGATCAAACTCATGGTAGCCACCTGGTAAACCAAACGTGTGAATAAGCACCTTGCTCTTCTGCAATTCAAAACAGGTGATATATATAATTTACTGTCAAGAGACTTTGGTAAGATACTCACCTTGTTAAAGCTTCAATCTCACCATGGATATTTCATACATCTGTCATTAATACACCTCATTCTTACAACTTACACATGAAACCCTTCTGGCCATTGTGCGCTCTCGCCCGCGGATCGACCTGCCCGGTCAGGTCGCGGGGGTCAAGGGGGTAGCGCCCCTTGCGGGGGTTTCCGGGGGCGGAGCCCCCGGAACAAAAATTAGAAATGCTCAAAGCATATTCTAAGTTGAATTCAATTCCAGAAAGCATGATTTTGATATGAACATGAAGCTCTTGACATTTGGACATGTTTCATTGGTCTAACACTTCCATTTTTCAGGTATAGGTGTTTCCGGTCGACCAACACGCCTTGGCCGGTCGACCAGATTTACCAGAGCCTAAGAATTCCACGTATTACAGGTTTCGATCGACCGCCCTTGCCTTTCCGGTCGACCGGTTCTTCCAGAAACGAAACACTCCAGGATTTATAGGTTCCGGTCGATCGCCCCATGCCCTCCGGTCGACCGCCAGCCCCGAAGCCCCCTTTTGTTGACTTTTATGTCAAGCTCGAGGAGAGGGGTTTCACCCCATGTCTTTAATCCTTTTGCCCCCAATTACACCAGGATTCGTGGATCTGGTCTAGGGGTTGTCCAAGGGCCTTTCAAGAAATATAAAACCAACCTAAAGGGTCATAAAACCCTAAGGACTTCATGTGAGATCTAAAAGAGGCCATCAAAGGGGGAAAGTGTGCTGCTGCAAGAGCAAGAGGAGCTACGTGAACAGTACTCCGTCCAGCAATCCCTTCATCTATCTGAAGCTATTCAAGCTCAATCTGAAGCCAACAAAGCTCCAATCAAGAAGAGAAGCAAGCAAGCAAGCAAAGGGATCTAAGAGGGCTTCAAGGGAGATCAAGAGGGTGCTGTCCAAGGAGGAAGAAGAAAGGTACTGTAGCCGTGAACAGTACTCCGTGCAGCAAGTGTTCTTCATCCATTCTCAACCCATTGAAGGCATATCTGAAGCCAACAAGCACCTACAAAGTGAAGAAGCAAGCAACCAACAAAGAGAGATCAAGGGGGAGGAAATCAAGAAGCAAGCAAGGGTTTCAAGAAGAGATCAAAGGAAGGTTGTTCAAGTGAAGATTGAAGATGCATTCAAGATCCGCAACGTGCATTCAAGGGGAACCCAAAATAGGAGTTTTCTAAACTACGCCTCATCGTATTTATGTTTTGGGCATTGTATTTGTGTTCAACATAAACTAAAGAATCTGTGTGTGTGTGTGTGGATCGTGTTGGATCCGTGGTTGTGTGTGGTTATTGTGTTCCATTCGTGTGTGCGTAGATCTTCCTAGATCTACGTGTGTGTGTGGATCTACTTAGATCCAGTTGTTTTAGTGTGTGGTTTGTTGCACTTGTCGCAGCGTGTGTGTGTCTTGTTGATCTGTTTGTTGGATCGTGTTGGAGACCTCATCTCCGTGTGTGTGTGTACATTGGGGCGTGTCCCCGTGTGTGTGGGCAGGCGTCATCCTGCGTGTGTGGTTGGAGCGTCATCTCCGTTTGGGGATTTATCCCCGAGTGAAGCCTCACCGGGTTTGGTGAGGGGTGGACGTAGGATTGCCGTCGTTGCATCCGAACCACCTTAAAATCCACTGTGCACTATGGCTTGATTTATGTGGTTTGATCCTTTTCCTCTACCTCCATTCTTATGATTGTTAGTGTTTATTGTTATTCCGGATTTATCTTCATATATCTTGCATTATGTATATTATCATCCACTAAGTTTGATAAATCCAATCTGTGCACATTTAGTTATGGTATCTCTTAACTAGCATTCTATCACATATTTTATAAAAGGCCAAAAGTTCTCTTAAAATTTGTAAACACCCAATTCACCCCCCTCTTGGGTGTCATTGATCGCGGGACTTCACTGATCTCGATCCCCGTCAAAGCCAGCACCCCAGTCTAAGCAGTCGAGGAATCCTCCTCGCCTCCCTATAAAAATATCAGGGCTGAAGAATCCCCTCCTGCCACCCAGCCTGTCGAAGGACTCAGCTCGACAGCCTCTCCTAATGAGGGAAGTCTCCATGACGCTGGCCATAAAGGATTGTTAGCTTTAGCAGGAAACACCAAGGAAGCTTCAGCGGCACCAGTCGACAACTGTTGGCAAGGAACTAGTGGCCCAGATCAATCCTTGATGGATCCCAACAACAACAACTCTCCAGTCCCATCGGCGTCAACCGGTGGCTTCAAGAATCAAGAAATACACGAAGCTGACACCGATGATGAGGATTTCATCAGATTCCAACCCGCTCCTCCCGAGCTGGAGGACGGTGGCCAGGCAACCGTTGACAAATTCGTGGAAATTAATTTGGGTGAAGATGAAGCCCCCCAGCCAACGTTCGTCAGTGCTCTCCTCAACGAGGCAGAAAGATAGGACTACAAGCAACTCCTGCTTGAATATAAAGACTGCTTCGCCTGGACATACAAGGAGATGCCAGGGCTAGACCCCTCCGTAGCAAAGACCGAGCTAGCTATTTCTCCCTCAGCCACCCCAGTCAAACAGCCACAGCAGCGCATGCGCCATGAGCTGGAACTCCATGTTTCAGCCGAGGTCAGCAAGATGGTGGAGGTCGACTTCATCGAGCCGTGCATCTACCCGATCTGGCTCGCCAACATAGTCCTAGTCAAAAAGAAAAGTGGTCAATTACGTATCTGTGTCGACTTTCGGGACCTCAACAAAGCCTGTCTAAAGGATGACTTCCTAGTCTCGATCACAGAAACAATGGTCGACATGACCACCGATCATGAAGCCTTGTCTTTTATGGACGGGTCATCTGGTTATAACCAGATCTGGATGTGCCATGAAGATAAAAACCATACTGCCTTCCGATCCCCCAAAGGCATTTTTAATTACAAGTGCATGCCCTTCGGTTTGAAGAATGCCGGCGCTGCTTACCAAAGAGCCATGACCAAGATATTCGACGAGATGCTGCACAATATCATCGAATGCTACGTCGATAACTTCGTCGTCAAGACTAAAAGATGGGAAGACCATCTGCGCGATCTACGCCAAGTCTTCGATCGTCTCCAGCAATACGGGCTCAAGATGAACCCCATGAAATGCACCTTTGATGTATCCAACGCCAAGTTTCTCGGCTTCATCGTCTGATACCGAGGAATTGTTTGGTACGGTTAGTTGTAGAGAGCTTTTCCGTTTATTTATTATTGCTTGTTGCTACTGCCGTACTTCCGCTAGGCAGTGTTGCCTTTCGTGCTTGTTTGTGCCTTACTATTTCATTTCTCTCGTTGCGAGGTGGGGGTCCGCGGGATCCCTACTGAGCCAATGAAATGAGGCTAACCCCTGTGTTTTCAGGTGAGGCGGGGTCGTCGAGAGGCGCGTCGGAGTTTCGGCGTGGTTCCAGTACCCAGGGTTAGTCGCTAGTTGCCAAAGTCGGGGTATCCCCCGTGTACTTGTACTTTTCTTTCTATTGACTGTACTTATATTGGACATGAGATACTTTGGATCTCGTAGCTGTTTAGTGATTATTTCTCTTAATTTCTACACTATTTTTAGATTATTGTGCTAGCTCTGTAGTTATTTTAGTTTCTCGTGTACTCTCACACCATCCTTTAACCCTTCCGAGTCTTCAGACTCGTGGGTGGCGGACCAAGGTTCGAGTCGTGCCGGTTCCTTTCCGATACTCGGATCTTGGGTCGTTACACTTTCCCTGAATTTCTTTTGCATGTCTGGCCAATCGCTGATTGATCTGGCTGGGAGGCTGGAGTACCACTTAAATGCGAGTCCCGCCGATGAGGACCCAAAAAATTTCACCAAATATGACTTGTCGGTAGCCAAGTCACCCATGACGGTCATGTAGTAGGTGATATGTTCTTTCGGGGACCCCTGCCCTTTGAACTTGTCAAATTTAGGCGGCTTGATGATCCCAGGGGGAAGCCGCTTAGCTGCATGGTGTGGCGGGTAGGGCACCCGATAAGCATCAAATGTAACATAATCACCTTCGCCCCGCTCGGCCAGCTTCATTTCGATCATCCTTTCCACCATCAACTTATTTACGGCGGTCGGGTCAGCTAGCTCTTGATAGAAGTGCGTCGGTTGCAGGAATGGGGTGACCAGAGTGGTCACCTGCGGTAGAGGGCATAGTAATGGTGTAACGACCCGAGAATCCGATTACCGGGAAGGCCCGATAACCCGAGACTCGCACCGCCGCCCACGAGCCGGGAGGGCTCGGAAGGGCTAGAAGGAGTGTGGAGGCACAAAGAAATAGGAAATAAAGCAGGACAACTCAACAATTAACAGAAATAAATAAACAACTACAACAGAGTCCAGTCCAACAGAAAGTACAGTCTAAAGCAGTAAAGCGTACCACATGCCAAGTGAACACTCGGCCCGGCAAGCTGGCAACTGAGAACCTCCGCTCCGCACCCTCGAACCACGAGGAAGAACCGCTACACCTGAAAAGCAGGGAATGAGTCTCCAAAACAGAGACTCAGCAGGGATCCCGCGGAACCCCAACCGGAAACAACGGCGGTAGCGGAAAGGAAGCTACAACTACAGCAGGAACAGCAAACCGGTGGCCGGTCAAAACTCGGCACTACAGCTACTCCTACTGCAAGAAGGCAGACCTCGATCACACAGTCGAAGCTACCGAACCACGCTAGTACCACCTACCGAAGTAAGAACACACGGCAACCACACCGTAGAGGCCTGTCCCTCGGACACAGCCGACCTGGACACGCTATCCAAGGTGCAACCCCGACCACCCGATCGCGGGCACCGCACAACAAGACCCAACCTCGGTAAAGCCACTAGTACTAATCTCACGGCGCAAGAACCGACACACGCGCCAAGGTGAAACAACCGAACTCACCGGTCAACACGACCAAAAACCCGAAGGTCAAAGACACAGAGACTGACAGTCTGTCACTCCGTACTCGACAGGAGTACCACCCACTAGAAGCACAGCCGGTAGCGTCCCCTGACGTCTTACACCGCACCGCAGGTGAACCGCCTGACGTGGTAGGTCCTACCCGAGGCGCGAACACCGTACAAGTAACCACAAACAAGTAACTAGCTGGGGTCACGCCCGTCGACGTGGGTCCAACCGCCCCCAACCACGTGTGCACACACAGACCTTGCGTCACTAGGTCTGGTCCTCTGACCGGTTTTCCCCCGTAGCCGGACTCTGGCTACCGACGAGGGGCCTACGGTAACCGGTCCACAAACCGTCTCGAAAGGTGGGTGCCCGTACACCACTCCCAGGTGAGACCAGCACCTCGTACTGGTGGGCTACGACTAGTGGAGGGTCACTGAAGGAGTAGACTCTCAACTCAACGGAAAACAACGTCCGAATCCGACGACGTACGGGGACAACCCCGCGTACCGGCCCCGTCGCATGGTGACCACAGTCGGAGAAGAAACAGGACTCACAGTCCACGGCCACGCACGCACCGTGCACTAGAGTCGAGAAAACTCAAGTGGCGCTAAGCCACTGGACTCTGGACAGTCCTCTAGACACACTACAGCCAACGGTCCTTGAGTCACAAGACTCGGGGTCAAGACCGTTGCACGCGACAGCACCAGGCCGTCAATCTAGTCCAATCTCTAGGTCTAAAACCACGGTAGCACGAGTACCGACACAACACACGAGTCGCCAAGACCACTCCCTCGGAGAGGGAACGCAAAGGACTAAGGCCACTCACACGGGCCACACGGAAACGCAGAAGCACGATTCCCAAGGCAGCACACAAGCCGCCACGACGATTTCCCATCTTGAAGCAAGCGGGAAACCTCCAGCCCCAGGCCGGACAACTGGACTCGCAGTCCAAGACCAACCACGTGGCCCACATGGGAATCGCCTTCCAAAGAAACTCACGGCATGCGGGGGACACCCCACCGCACACACACCGATACACGGTGACTCGATCGAGCGTAACACGAAGGCCCAGCACGCGAGAAGTCACCCGGACTCTCAACCCTACGGGCACGCTAAACGAGATAACACGGTCCTCCAGACACCCTCAAAACACGGACACAGAAACCCACGGGTGTCAGGGACACTCACAAGACCGCAGGTCGACCACTGGGTCCCAACCGGGTCGACTAGGGATCCACACATTGCGGGGCAAGGCGGAGAACACAAAAACTCGCCTCGGAACGACACAAAGCCTGACGGTCTAACCCTAGACCGTCACAGGGTTGTAACGGTCTAGGCGAGACCGTCACATCCACCTGGCGGCCTAACGCAGGCCGTTACACGGCCCGAAGAAACACAGGATGTAACGCGCCTGGCCCAGCGCGTTACACGAATGTAACGCGCTTGCCCTGGTGCGTTACACGCCTCACGCTCTCAGCGTGAAAGCAGGATGTAACGCGCTTGCCCCAACGCGTTACACGGATGTAGCGCGTCTGGCCTGGCGCGTCACACACGCTGCCCTCCTCAACGGATAAAACAGCTCTGACGGCCCACCCTGGGCGCGTTACAAGCATGTAACGGTCCAGAGGGCACCGTCACACCCCCAGCCCTCAGCTGGGTAACAGGGAATGTGACGCACCCACCCTGGGGCGTCACAAGGCTGTGACGCGCCAGCCCTGGTGCGTCACACGCCTGACCCGAAAACCAACGGAAGAGACTCTAACGGTCTAGCCCTGGTGCGTCACAGCACCTGGCGGTCTATCGTGGGACCGCCACACCCACAGACCACCAAAGGCCAACAGAAGGGGGATGTAACGGTCCTGTCCAGGCGCGTTACACCAAGTGACGGCCACTGGAAGGACCGTCACTTCCTTCCGAGAACGCTACGGCGGGAAACGACCCAAAACTCGTCCCACGCCCCCATACCTCAACAGGAGAGGGGGAAAACAAGGGGGAAGCTCCCCAGAAGCCCCTAGCATGCATCTACGGCCTCGGATCGGCCTAAAACGCACTGAAACGAGAGATCGGCCCACAAGCCCTAAAACATGGGTTTTGCCCAAAAACCCCGATTCCACCCGCTCGGCTCACCACGGCCTACGAAACTCGCGGGAAAGGAAGTGCACGAGCTGGGGAACCATCACCCTACCTCCACCGAAGATTTCGCGCCCCGAGCTCGCCGATCCGCGAAGAAACGCCGTGAAACCCTCGCCGGCTCGCGACCGCGCCACGAGCTCCCACGCGCCTCCACCGCCTCGATCCTCGCCCATCCTCGCCCGCGTCCTCACCCGCGCCGCCTCCGCCTCGCCCCCGCCTCGCTCCGTCGGCCGCCGGAGAAGAGAGGGGAGAAAGAGGGCGTGAGAGAAGAGAGAGTGAGAAAGAGAGAATGAGAGGGGGAGAGAGGAAAGGGTTAGTATATATAGGAAAACCCGAAAATTCGATAAATTCAGAAAATTACGAAAAATTACCTCCGCGATCCTCGGAAGGAACACAACGCAGTGGTACTGTCCCGGAGTCGGAGAACGCCACGGTTTGCCCTGCAAAGAGTTCCGAAGGCACATCAGGGAAAAACACGTGTAAAGCACAAAATACACTCCGAGACCCACTAAAATGATCTGAAAAATATCCGAAAAATCCGGGGCATTACAGCCCTCCCCCCTTAAAGGAATTTCGTCCTCGAAATTCAGGACCTAGAACGACGTCCTAGAGGAAGAACACTGAACCAACTGACACGCTGTCAGGGCCCCAGCACAGAAAACCTCGATTCTCACGAAAACACGGATCCTGAGGAACACAGCCAGACTCACAATCACACACAACACCTCGCTCCTCGCGCCGAGCACACCGGCCACAGAGCAGGCATATACCAAAGGACACAGTCTGGCGTCACCTCAGACAACGCGAGAATCCACCATGGCGCCGCAGCCACGATCTCGCTCACCGAAGAATCACAACCCTCGATACGAGCAACAGCTACTGATCCATCCAATGGTCAGCAGACAAATCGCACAACAGCTTCGCAACCAGCTGACAGGTCGCACGCCCTCCTCGAGGGAGCAACCAAAATAGAGCCTCCACCAGCTCAAGCAGTCCTCTCCGCAGACCGCAATCAGAACATCGGCTCAGCACCAAGAAACACCTCACACATGGCAAGCCGGAAGCCGGACACAACACCGTGCCAACTCTTGTCAAAAGACAACCTTCGACAAAGCCCAGATCCCATCCGGAAAAGGCACATCACAGAAACGACCATCAAAGGTCTCGCTGGCACACGGCTCTCGCCACGCTCGAGCCCCAACAACCAGCATCTTCTGTCTCTGAAAAGACCATCCACTGGTCACCAACTGCTCGCCAACTCGACCCTCTCGGGAAGCACGACGAAACCAAATGACAGAACATGGCGTCTTCAGTCATCACCCTACGGGACTCAGACTTATAGGGAACCACCCCATGCTAGTCACCAAACCAGGGATAACCTTGCGACACCAATGTCCTATCAGGGACCACCAATCCGACGCCAATCTCACAAAAGGCCTCCGCCCACAGGCGTCACTCTTCCATCTGGTCTCATCAAATCCTTCGATCAATCCAAGTGGACACCTGCCAATCCCGATTCCGCCCTTACCACAGAGCCACGGGACACCACCTGAATAGTGCTCACGGGTCCCTAAGCAATAACCATCTCACCGTCACAATCCGACAAGACCGTAGAACCAACAGACGTTGCTGTGGTCGGTCACCCGGTTAGGCTCACCAGCCACTCACAGCCGCCAACCGGGACCCATAGTTTGCCAGAGACCACATCCTCAAAGCACGATCTCAACCGAGGACACGATTGGGAACACAAGTCGGACACCAAGCCACCGACTCCGACCATCACGTCCTCGACCTCCGTCAGGCGACATCCTCAACAACCTCATCCAGGTCCAACACCGACGCCTGACACAGCTTTCAACACAGGAACAGGGTACTCATGCGGCGTACTAACCAGCACATTCCCCAACACTCCACCCTGCCAGTGCCAACAACCACAAAACCTCGAGCAACGGCACGGCAACAACACGTTTCACACCGAGGAACCCATCCTCCGATGTTGAACGCGAACTCAGGAATCCACCCGTAGCAACCAACGCTACGATCCTGAACCAGTGGGTTATGGGCCCACCACGCTTCCGCTGCGCACTCAGATCCGCGCACACAGCCGAGAAAGCAAACGCCGCCCAACCAGCGCTCGTCCTTTCGGAACAGCGCCAGCACCCTTACACGACAAGGGAACGGGCACAACTTCTCACAGGCAACCGCCTTGCCAAGATAAGGAGCACGTCTCGCACGGATTTCATGGCACACAAGGCTAACCAATCCGAACACACAATGCAAGACGACGATCCTTAGCCGAACGCAATCTCTCCAACCAAAGGAGAAACCAGCGCACTTTCGACCAACGGAAGAACTCCACGCTCGACCTGACCTCGAACCTCGCGCACGCTGGAAACAGCACCATCCAGCACCAAGGAAAACCATCGCTTCCATCAGGTCAGCGCCTCCGACACACTCGACGAGTGTCACGTCGGACCACCATCACAGCATCTCTCGATGCACCACCGCTGCAATTCCTCGAACTGCAACACGGCATGCCAAGAGCCGCATCACGAGCCATAACGACAACCGCCGACGCTCATCCTCGAGTCCCGAACTCACCGCGGAGCCTTCACATCTCAAGCCAACTCCAGGGCGAACACAACCCAACCGCACAGAAGAGCGCAGGAGCAAGACTTACTGGGACACCACAGCCCAATCTTGCCTCGAAATCAGCAGAACGATCAGGACCGACACGTCATTTCTGACGCCACAGAGCGCGACAAGAACGTCAGGCTCGACGAAACAGCAGCCCACCGAGAAGATCCTCCGCTCACCCGAGCACACTTCCCGATCAGAACGCCTCAGGAGCTGGACAACCTCAAGCTGGAGTGACCAAAAACCGACAGCAGCTCCCTCAGAGCACGCTCACGGCCACTTAACCAAGAACAGTCCGCACCAGACACCTGACCACGCTGCAGGTTCCTCGAACGCAGCACCGCCAGCTCACGCCTGCCAGCAACCTCTGCCCAACGCAGCACAACCAGGGCCACCACCGATGAGGGAGAAGGCTCTCGACCTCGATCCTTAGACCCTACGCTGGCACGAAAGCCGCGGACAGCGACCACCTTCACAGCGCCGCACAGCGCACTCAAGCTCTCAAGCGAGAAACAAAGCGGAAAAACAAGCACAAAACCCTATGCCAGCTGCCGACTGTACTGGACCTTATGGACTCTGATCACTGCAATATCTCGAATTCCTATGTACGTCCACAACCACCGCTCTGATACCAGCTGTAACGACCCGAGAATCCGATTACCGGGAAGGCCCGATAACCCGAGACTCGCACCGCCGCCCACGAGCCGGGAGGGCTCGGAAGGGCTAGAAGGAGTGTGGAGGCACAAAGAAATAGGAAATAAAGCAGGACAACTCAACAATTAACAGAAATAAATAAACAACTACAACAGAGTCCAGTCCAACAGAAAGTATAGTCTAAAGCAGTAAAGCGTACCACATGCCAAGTGAACACTCGGCCCGGCAAGCTGGCAACTGAGAACCTCCGCTCCGCACCCTCGAACCACGAGGAAGAACCGCTACACCTGAAAAGCAGGGAATGAGTCTCCAAAACAGAGACTCAGCAGGGATCCCGCGGAACCCCAACCGGAAACAACGGCGGTAGCGGAAAGGAAGCTACAACTACAGCAGGAACAGCAAACCGGTGGCCGGTCAAAACTCGGCACTACAGCTACTCCTACTGCAAGAAGGCAGACCTCGATCACACAGTCGAAGCTACCGAACCACGCTAGTACCACCTACCGAAGTAAGAACACACGGCAACCACACCGTAGAGGCCTGTCCCTCGGACACAGCCGACCTGGACACGCTGTCCAAGGTGCAACCCCGACCACCCGATCGCGGGCACCGCACAACAAGACCCAACCTCGGTAAAGCCACTAGTACTAATCTCACGGCGCAAGAACCGACACACGCGCCAAGGTGAAACAACCGAACTCACCGGTCAACACGACCAAAAACCCGAAGGTCAAAGACACAGAGACTGACAGTCTGTCACTCCGTACTCGACAGGAGTACCACCCACTAGAAGCACAGCCGGTAGCGTCCCCTGACGTCTTACACCGCACCGCAGGTGAACCGCCTGACGTGGTAGGTCCTACCCGAGGCGCGAACACCGTACAAGTAACCACAAACAAGTAACTAGCTGGGGTCACGCCCGTCGACGTGGGTCCAACCGCCCCCAACCACGTGTGCACACACAGACCTTGCGTCACTAGGTCTGGTCCTCTGACCGGTTTTCCCCCGTAGCCGGACTCTGGCTACCGACGAGGGGCCTACGGTAACCGGTCCACAAACCGTCTCGAAAGGTGGGTGCCCGTACACCACTCCCAGGTGAGACCAGCACCTCGTACTGGTGGGCTACGACTAGTGGAGGGTCACTGAAGGAGTAGACTCTCAACTCAACGGAAAACAACGTCCGAATCCGACGACGTACGGGGACAACCCCGCGTACCGGCCCCGTCGCATGGTGACCACAGTCGGAGAAGAAACAGGACTCACAGTCCACGGCCACGCACGCACCGTGCACTAGAGTCGAGAAAACTCAAGTGGCGCTAAGCCACTGGACTCTGGACAGTCCTCTAGACACACTACAGCCAACGGTCCTTGAGTCACAAGACTCGGGGTCAAGACCGTTGCACGCGACAGCACCAGGCCGTCAATCTAGTCCAATCTCTAGGTCTAAAACCACGGTAGCACGAGTACCGACACAACACACGAGTCGCCAAGACCACTCCCTCGGAGAGGGAACGCAAAGGACTAAGGCCACTCACACGGGCCACACGGAAACGCAGAAGCACGATTCCCAAGGCAGCACACAAGCCGCCACGACGATTTCCCATCTTGAAGCAAGCGGGAAACCTCCAGCCCCAGGCCGGACAACTGGACTCGCAGTCCAAGACCAACCACGTGGCCCACATGGGAATCGCCTTCCAAAGAAACTCACGGCATGCGGGGGACACCCCACCGCACACACACCGATACACGGTGACTCGATCGAGCGTAACACGAAGGCCCAGCACGCGAGAAGTCACCCGGACTCTCAACCCTACGGGCACGCTAAACGAGATAACACGGTCCTCCAGACACCCTCAAAACACGGACACAGAAACCCACGGGTGTCAGGGACACTCACAAGACCGCAGGTCGACCACTGGGTCCCAACCGGGTCGACTAGGGATCCACACATTGCGGGGCAAGGCGGAGAACACAAAAACTCGCCTCGGAACGACACAAAGCCTGACGGTCTAACCCTAGACCGTCACAGGGTTGTAACGGTCTAGGCGAGACCGTCACATCCACCTGGCGGCCTAACGCAGGCCGTTACACGGCCCGAAGAAACACAGGATGTAACGCGCCTGGCCCAGCGCGTTACACGAATGTAACGCGCTTGCCCTGGTGCGTTACACGCCTCACGCTCTCAGCGTGAAAGCAGGATGTAACGCGCTTGCCCCAACGCGTTACACGGATGTAGCGCGTCTGGCCTGGCGCGTCACACACGCTGCCCTCCTCAACGGATAAAACAGCTCTGACGGCCCACCCTGGGCGCGTTACAAGCATGTAACGGTCCAGAGGGCACCGTCACACCCCCAGCCCTCAGCTGGGTAACAGGGAATGTGACGCACCCACCCTGGGGCGTCACAAGGCTGTGACGCGCCAGCCCTGGTGCGTCACACGCCTGACCCGAAAACCAACGGAAGAGACTCTAACGGTCTAGCCCTGGTGCGTCACAGCACCTGGCGGTCTATCGTGGGACCGCCACACCCACAGACCACCAAAGGCCAACAGAAGGGGGATGTAACGGTCCTGTCCAGGCGCGTTACACCAAGTGACGGCCACTGGAAGGACCGTCACTTCCTTCCGAGAACGCTACGGCGGGAAACGACCCAAAACTCGTCCCACGCCCCCATACCTCAACAGGAGAGGGGGAAAACAAGGGGGAAGCTCCCCAGAAGCCCCTAGCATGCATCTACGGCCTCGGATCGGCCTAAAACGCACTGAAACGAGAGATCGGCCCACAAGCCCTAAAACATGGGTTTTGCCCAAAAACCCCGATTCCACCCGCTCGGCTCACCACGGCCTACGAAACTCGCGGGAAAGGAAGTGCACGAGCTGGGGAACCATCACCCTACCTCCACCGAAGATTTCGCGCCCCGAGCTCGCCGATCCGCGAAGAAACGCCGTGAAACCCTCGCCGGCTCGCGACCGCGCCACGAGCTCCCACGCGCCTCCACCGCCTCGATCCTCGCCCATCCTCGCCCGCGTCCTCACCCGCGCCGCCTCCGCCTCGCCCCCGCCTCGCTCCGTCGGCCGCCGGAGAAGAGAGGGGAGAAAGAGGGCGTGAGAGAAGAGAGAGTGAGAAAGAGAGAATGAGAGGGGGAGAGAGGAAAGGGTTAGTATATATAGGAAAACCCGAAAATTCGATAAATTCAGAAAATTACGAAAAATTACCTCCGCGATCCTCGGAAGGAACACAACGCAGTGGTACTGTCCCGGAGTCGGAGAACGCCACGGTTTGCCCTGCAAAGAGTTCCGAAGGCACATCAGGGAAAAACACGTGTAAAGCACAAAATACACTCCGAGACCCACTAAAATGATCTGAAAAATATCCGAAAAATCCGGGGCATTACAAATGGTGCCTGATAATACTGGGGCAGGACCGGTGGCAGCAGCGACTGAGGTGGTCGCTGTTGAGCAGCAGCCTGGACAGACTCAGCAGGCTGGGCCAAAGCACAGGGCATTGATGGGTCAACTGGATTGACACCTCCTCGTGATGACTCCGCTTGTGCTTCTAGCTGTTGGGGCGGTGGGGCCCGCTCTGTTCTTTCATTCAACTGCTTCTTTAGAAGTTCTATTTCCTGCCGATATTGTTGCAACAACATCAGCACGGACGGATCCAAGGTCGATCCACCAACAGCAGTCTCTGAAATCTCTCCTGAGGTTACTTCATTCAGAACAGATGGTGCAGTTTCATCCCGTCCAGCCGTCACTACATTGGCGGTGACAGTAATTACTCCTTCGTCAGTAGGCTCTTTCTCTCTGCTCTGTAGCATCTCACCGGCTGCTTTGCTTCTCCTTATGTCCGGGCCGAGCCTCTCGACTAACTTGGTGAGTTCGCCTTGTTCGGTAGGGAGAACCCCGTACCGGCCAACCACCCCTGCCATATTGCAGGAGTAGACATGCATCATTCTCCCCCTTTTCCCGACCTCCCTCCTGTGTCGACGTGGGAATGTAAGTCTTTTAAAGACAGATATTCTTTTAGGTTCGCTAGTATGCAGAGGTACTTCAGTGAGGTCGACCTCCATCCTACTATCTTCTTCTTCCGCGCCGGCCACTGGCACGTACTCTTCTTCTTCTTCTTTAGCAGCCGATGCACGTAACAAGCACTATTGTCCCAACGAGGGGTTTCCCAAACCCTGAAAATAGTTCTGGACCATACTAGTCATCTCTTCTGGATCCTGCTCTTGGAGAGGGGCAGGAGACATTTGTTGGCCTTGCACCGAAGGCATGTATGCCAGCTTTGACAGTCGGGCAGACTGGTTCCATCTTCTTCTTGCTATGGGGATGTCAGCATGTCGGGCGCAGGCCATGGAAATAGTGCGGCGTGGAGGAGCCACCACCGCTGTTTCATCCTTCAGGGTGAACCCCCTTCTCTCTTTCCTCCTTGCCTCAATAGGCCACTGATTATGGTCTAGAGGGGCATCCATCTAGACAGACCGGGTCCTCTTATGCACCCAAACTTGATTAAACTTCCTTGGCGCAGGGGCCAATTCCCTTCAGCCCTGGCCCGGCCTCTTTCTTCTTTCTCAGCCCTCCTCCTGGACAATGCCTGGAAAGAGTTAGCAACGGGTACAGCCGGCACCACGTGGTCTGAGATTTCTTGGGCATCGTGCCCATCTAGAAAGACGCGGACGCCACTGATGAGAACAGATTTCTCAGACACTGAAAGCCATCCGGTAATAGGAGTAGCGGTCTTTCTTCGGAAATGTCCCCTTCGGTCGCCTCCGGGCATGCCGTTGCAGGCGGGATGGGCACCACAAACTGCGTGGTGCACCATGCAGCTCACCAGTTGGACTCGGCCCCCCAGCAAGGCCTGGCAATTTTGGCCCCCAGCTTGGCGGGCCATGGGCTTCTCAGCAGCAGCGGGAGCAGTTTCCTTGGCCGCCACCTTAAGGATATCAGCAAATGTGACTCCCAAGAAGTTTGGGAATCCAACAACCAGAGGAAAAGCTCCAAACACGGTGGGCACCACCAGGTACCCATTGGCAACATGAGCATCTACCACCTGCGGACCGAAGGAAAGGGCGGCAAGTCTAGACACCATCTTGTCTCCTGCAAGTGGCATAGAACAAACCATCAGTGTTTAATAACGGGCCTTGGGGGCCCTCAATCCTGGCGAGAAGATGAAGGGAGACTCGGTCCCATCGGGCGTGCCAACTTGGTGACGCACTCTTTTTTTATTATTCTTCTTTTTATTTTTTTGTTGTCTATTTATTTATTGCAGGCTTCTTTGCTTTATAGGCGCGCCAGTCACTTCCGTGACAAGTTTATTATGTGCTCAATCTGACTTGGTCAGACAAATGTGAAGTCCGAGTCGGGACCAGAAGTCTGTCATACCGTAAAGGCTATGAAGTTAATTAGATCCTCCCGGAAGGGGGAAAACCCTTGATTAATCGCCAAGATAGAGGGCCACCAGGGTTGAATAGGTATATAAGTGCATATGCAAATTAAAAGACAACATTGTGCAATGCAAGACTTGGACATCCATTCAAGCATGCAATGCAATCACGTTTACTGATCCGACCCTTGGTACATTGTAGAGAACTTAGATCTGGAGATCACCTCACGCTTAGTGAGAGTTTTCGGTTGGACCTGATCTAACCTTCCGCAAATCACCATTTGATATATCAAGAAATCGGAACAGGCAAGCATACAATAGAGATATATATAGATATATATGTACATAGATGCATTCATGTATGCATGAAGAGAACCAAACCCCAAATTAGTCCAGCGTTGATTTTATCATTATTCTTATTATTTATTCACAAGATGACCATTAGTCAGGCAAAAAGAGGAGGATCAATGGGTTGAAGGAGGTACAAATCAATTTGGCCCTGTAGAAGTCGGCCTAGAAGGTGTGGTGATGAATCGGCACAGAAGGGCGCATGAGGGTGAAAAGCAGATCCCAAGGCCGACAAATGGCTCACACGGGTGACAGATAGATAGCCAAAGGTGAAAAATGCACACACAAGGGTGACAAATGGATAAAAGGCGACGGCTCAATGCGGAGGAAGACATCGAAGGCGAAGGCTCCTAATCCTAAGTGAGTCGGCGCATGAAAAGAGAAGAGGGAGGGGCCATAGGTACGAACAGGCATAGAAGAGTGGGGAGATGCAAGTGAATCGGCGCGGTCATGAGAGAGAGAGAGAGAGCAACGGAGTGAATCGGTGCAAAGGGGTCGTGGCTTCAGCAAAAAAAGGGGGTGAATCGACGCAGAAGGGGTTTCCCTTCACGCCGATTCACTTCTCTTGAAGTTTGGCGCCGGCTCGCTGGCAAGAGGGGGACAGAGTCGACTCCAAAAGGCTTGGAGTCGACGTTGAGACGCTGGGCAGTGGAAGGCTGAACGCCCGAGGGCTTATGGAGTCGACTCCAGTGGATTCTAGAGTCGACACAGGAGGCCATTTTTTTAGAGGAAAAGACAGGTTTACACCGGGGTTTGAGAACTGACCCACTCAACCTGCCAGGAGGAACCCTTTCTTAATGGAGTTGATTCATTTAAGCCTAGGTATTTTCAGAACTGAGTTTGCCATATATTTTGTTAACTTCATGTTCATCATTGTTCTGTTTACTCAGATAGAGACAGCTCATCAAGAATTATCAATCTTGTTCATCACACTCTTCTGTATTCACGTGAGACAGGCTCAGTTGCTCAGCCCTTGTGCGAGGTTCGTAGTCAAGCACAGGCTTCATGATATTTAGGGTGGGCTCACGCCACGGCATGCATTTTAAAAATGATTTACCCGCACCATTCGTGTGATGTGAACCCATTCTATTATCAGTTTTAGCTCCCATTTGAAGTAAAGCATTCGAATTAAACAAGAGAAAGGTCGGGGAGAATCCTGAGAAAATTTTGGCAGCACCTCCCTTTATCCCAAGAATTGCAGGGGGAAGAAATTGAGATCCACACATGGAACGTTCCGGAGTGAACTCATAATCACTGAGAGGCCAAAAATGGCAATCTCATGACCCAAATTGGATGTGAAAGCTCTGAAGACTAGCCTACTAGGAGCCTCGACGATCCAAGGTCAACGATATCCCAAGCTTTAAAACATGAATTCCATGTGTTGCCAACTAGATGGCTGTTGTTGTTCACCTTTAAAAGGGGTTCTCGGGGGCCCATACCATGAAGAGGTAAGTCCCTGAAGTCCCAAGATGACTTAGAAACTCAGGATGGAGAAGCATCGAATGGGAAATATATCCCCTCCCCGGTGGCAGTATCCGAAAGTGACCAAGATGACGGATAAATCGTAATCATGTTCCAAACAGAGGGAAAAAATAGGTCATGCTATTGAGGGAAAACACGGGGATAGTTGTGTACATAATCGCTCAGAGTGAGCTACTAGCCCTACGCGAAGGGGCTCAAGTGGGCAGAAGCAGGAATTTCAAGGAGGTAATGCTTTCACGGGCAATTTGCTGAGCACCAAAGTGAAAAGTACACATGAACTACTAAGAATGGATAGGGAGTGAGTAATCTAACGCAAAAGCCATATGCATATATAAATGAAATGGGAACTTATGAGTGCTCATTTCTTTATGATAATTCACATCACATATATCATTTCATATGCACATAATTATCCAATTATGCATACTTTACAGTTAATCTTAACATTGCATTAATTGAGCCGTTCACGCAAATTAACTTAATTTATGGTTAATTATTCAATGAAAAGAGGTTTAAGGTCATGAGAATTAATTTTTCATTGCATAATTGTAAGCATTTATGATTTTTGTGCATAAAGCAATAATTCTTAATGGGTTTAATCCAAATTGTGTGTGTGTAGGACGTCCAAGGTAATTACTAGAAGGGCCAGGGGCAAAAGCGTCACAAGATCAGGGTAAGGGATGCCCTAGGGCGCCCCTCCCTCCTTGACCAAGTCAAAGGAGCAGCCGCCATTCCTTTTTTGGTGTGAAAGGAGATAAAGAAAAGGATTTTATTGAATTATCTTGGAGAGAATTTCTTGGAGAGAAAATAGGAGGAGATCTCCTCCTTATTAGGAAAGGCAAGGGGAGCCCATTTTTTCTCTTCATCCAAACCCTAATCTCCTCTAATCCCAGCCATCCATCTTCATCAAATGTGATCTCCACCCTCCATTTGACCTAGTTTCTCTATAAATACCCTTTGTCAAGAGGGGGAAAGAGAGTTTTCTTCTTTTTCTTTTTCTTCTTAGCTTAGAATCCCGTCTTTCTTTCTTCCCTTAGTTTAGGTCGACCTTTTTCACCCCTTTTTGCTCCTCTTTTCGTCTTGTTGTCTTCATAAAAGTTCTTCATTTTTTAGTGCTCTTTAATTTCTTATTCTTTTTATTCTTCTAATTCTCTCTCATTCTTAAGTTATTTTAAGTTTTTCAAGGTTCTATCCTACATTTTTATGTTCATCCACAGTTCTGCACTTTGTTCTTCTCAAGTTTTCTTCCCCTTTTGCTCTTCTTTTCATCTTAGCATTTTCATAGAAGTTCTTCATTTTTCCTAGATCTAGATTTTCTTCTTCTTCTTCTTCCTCCAATTCTTTTTAGTTTTCAAGTTACAATCTCTTTTTCAAAGTTCAATTTTTATTTACTATTCATCTACGCAAAATCACCTCTATTCTTCCTCAGTTTTCACCCTCTTCCTCACGTTTTCTCTCTCTACACTCTTCATCAACTTACTTCCTCTCATCTAGATATAAAACTTTCTCTTCTATCACAACTTCTAATTCTCTCTGGTTTCAAAGCTATTTCACTTTCAATCTCACTCTATTTTTATTTTTATTTTACTATTTTTAACTCCCTTCATCCTCTTCTATCTATCTTTCCCTCCTCTATTTTCTTTACGCATCCCAAAGTGGAGATTCTCTTCTTTCGGTGCTCACAAGGCGGCGTCTACCTCCAAGGCGGGGTGATTCAATCAAAGGCTTGGCACGGAGACGGTGGCACTATTCTTCATCATCTTGGCTCTATTTCTTCCCTTATTCTTTTACTTCAAGTTGTAATTTTAATTTTCATAGAGTTGTAATCTTTCCTTAGCAATAAAAATTCATCTTTTACAATTGTGTCTTTTTAGATCTCTCTCTATCTCCTTCCAAATTCTCTTCTTTAACCCTCTCATATTCTTTAGATAGGTTTATTTTCATGCAAATTTATTTTCCTTTAGCATAAACTCACTCAAATTCAGTTCTCAAAACATAAGGATTTTCCAACTTGCTTAAAAGAAAAATGTTTCTTCTCCGTAGGATCGACCCGTTCTTACCACTCTACTTATATTTAATATCTTTTTAGTGAGTGAGTGTGGTTATTTTTGAAATTATGACACGACTTTTGACAACGAGTATTAGCGCACATCAGGAACCTCATTGAACTTTGGGAGCACGCCAATTCCCCTACAACCTATGGACATAGGTGAAAGGGAAAATAGCTGGCCCTTCCATGGATCACAAAAGGACAGCATGCTTGGTGCGGACACCTGAGTAGTCGGCGAGCCACCGGTACCGCACGCGGAGCATGACTCGAGCCACTTCAGCGTCCATCTGGCTCGGAGACAGCCTGGAGACTCCCCCCTGAGTCTCGACATTTATCATATTTGTTTAGACGTTATTTGTGTGTAATGTGTGTGTGTTTCATTTTATTCGGTTTGTAATTTTGATTGTAAGAGGGGTTTATTTGTAAAATGGGACCCCCGAGCCCCACGGGCCCCCCATACCTCTTCCCATTGATCCACCTCAGCCTAGGGCCCCATATGGGGTCAGTCAACATTTCAAATGGAGACATCTAGAAGGTTGAATGGTAAATGCCACATGGGTAGACAATTGGACTTCAAAGTCCAAGGTAGGCTACCTACCATTCTACCATGACCCCCCCTTGGTCAATAGGCTGCCCCCCCTATATTTTATTTAATTTTTGTGTGTGTGTCACATTCAATCTAGGCCATCCATTCCCCATCCCTAGATCCAAGGGTGGCTATTGGATTTGATATGTAACCTATAAGTACCTTGTATTTTCTCATTTAGGAGAATTAATGCATTCATTTGGAAGAAAATATCTTGGAGCAGCCTGGTGCGCCCCCCTCCTCTCTCCTCCCTCTCCCCCTTGAAGTTGTGAAGGCTTCCCTCTGGAGGTGTGACTCCTCCCCTTATCATTCCGGTCCCCGCCGCCGCCGCCACGAGCCGCCATCGCATCACCGCCGAGATCGCCGGAGTTCTGCCTTCATCCGACCACAGCAGCTTCCACGAAATTCATCCATCAGCTACGAGCTCAGATCGACTTGAGATTTTTAGGGGATGTTCCAGAGGTGTCAAGAACTTCCCACAAATTTTGGTTGGTCATAAAGATCTTCTTTGATATTTTTTCATTTTCGTCCAACCGTAATTTCCAGATCTATCTGCTTGCTGTTTCAATTTCAACCCACCCTGTGTTTCAAGTGTTCAGACCCCTTTCCGAATTTTGTTAGAGCTCCCAATTTTACTGGGAGTTCTTTCCACCAACCCCACCATTCCCAAACTTTCTTGAATTTTTGTGAGGCCATCCCATATTCTTCAAAAATCGATCTCAGAGCTAGCTACAGTGTTGTCCACATGTTCCCAGATCCGACCACCCTCCAGTAAACAAATCGTAACAAATCACAGCCACCTCCAATCAGTCCTCAAAAAATATCCCCGTTCTCCTTGTTCAAAATTCCACAAGTTTGATGAAGAGCTCAGGAGCCGAATCGGCCATCTTCCTCGCGGTCAAAGGCAGTCTTCAGACAACGCACCTGTAGATCTGAGGTTTCGGTTACTGTACAATAGGGACTTGTCAATTCAATAAAGTTCTGATCCGACCAGATCCAGCAGATATCTATGGGTCTAGATTGAAGCATTTGAAGAGAGATTTCCAACGATAGCTCATGCGTCCCGATCCGACGTCGGGATTGATCGCAGCGGTCATTTTTGTCGGAGCGCGCGCCGGAAAATAGCAATCAAAATCCGTGGGAAGTTAGTTCAAGACTTGGGAATCGGGGCCGATCGACCCCCGATCGGTTTTCCCGGCCGACCGCCATCCGTGGAGGCGCGCCACCAGGGGTCCCCATCACAGTGGGTCCCACCCCCACAGATCCGAAGGACAGCGCCGTCCGTGGGCCCCACGGGCCCGTAGAAGCCGCCGTTCGGAAAGCACGAAAACGCGAAGTTCGGCACCGCCGGGCAACATCAAGATGCTGCCCGTCAACCCGAGTTGCGTGATTCTCGGACCCCACATGTGACCTTTTACCTCCCTGCGTGGAGTGGGTCGACTTAGTGTATTGCTGTAATAATTGTTAACCGGGAGTCCGTGATTCGGCCGGGGTTGTCTTCGCCACGCCGGGTGCGTGGAGGTAATGGTCCGAACCTCTTGGCGTTCATTTACTTAGCTAGTATGTGGTCTTTTGCTGCTACCGAGAGCGATAGGTACTAGCCCGTGTGTCCATGTCACCGCTGTGAATGTGAGAGTGACCCGTCCCGTGACTCGATCCGAGTCCGGAAGTGAGTCGACTACCCGTGAACTCTGCCGGTTCTTCAACCGCGCACGATCCGTGTTTCCCTTGCTTGGGACGACGAGTGAGCTTGCGTTTCTGTTAGCGACGTATAGCCCATAGGAGCTCTCCGTGTCGGGCTTAGTGTCTCTCCTATCATGTGTTACTGGTCGTGTCCGCATCTAGAGTCCGAGGTCCATACCACGTAGAGTCGGTCCCCGTGTCCGTCCTGCATCAATGCTCATTAACCATATAATGAAATATCATATGAGTATCTACACATCAATCATCTGGGAATCGTAAATGCTGAACGCATGAGCAGTGTTAAACGGCCCAGACCATGCCTAGCCCTGGGGAGGGGGATGGATTTACTGTCGCCCATGAGGGTGTGGCCAGCGGCCATTAGAGTACAGGATTCGACCCATAATGTTTACATAACCCTACTGGTCAAGGGATTGCAGCATATAGCCTCAAAGGGGGGCCTCCTCGCACTCGAGGAGCGTACATTCTATTAATCAAACATTATCGTATGAACTCATTCGAAGGAATATAAGGTAAATAAGCCAGACGTCATGCAAATCGAGAATATTGAATGCACTCACACATAGACGCAAACACCAGGCAGAGAAGAAAAATCATCACCAGAGGAATTCACAAATCTTATTCCATTTCGAAGCGAGAGCATCATTAATGCCATCGTATTACAAAACACATGACGGGAATATAGAAACTATGACATCAGAGGAAGAAAAGGAAAATGAGATCGACTGAAGGACGGGGATTGGAGAACTATTGGCCCCTCTGGGCCTTATTACAAGGGACACCCACCTACCAGCCAAACCAAGAACCCCTTCTCACATGATGCTGCAATTGGGAGAGCTGGGACTGGAAAAAGGGCTCGGACTCTCTGATCTCCCTCTGCTCTTTTTTCACTTCTTTCTTCCTCTGTCTCTCAGCCTTCCTTGTTCTCTTCTGATGCTTAATGCTTTTTCTTTTGGGTTTTTTACATATTAGTCCCTATAAACATAGTGAATTTCTGATTAGTCCCTCTATTTTGAGTATTGTTTTAATAGTCCCTGTAATCTTAGTCGTTACATGTTTAAGTCCCTACCGTTCATTCAGTTAACTAAACTATAGTTACCTTATACTAAAGGTAATGAAAATACTAACTTACCCCTGGGTTAAGTGTGAGAGTGTGAGAGAGAGATAGAGAGAGGGGTGCCTCCTCCTCCCGGCCTCCCCCTCCCAGCCTCTCTCCCCTCCAACCGCGGCCGCCTCCCCGTCATCGTACGGAGAGGAGGCCCAGAAGCGGTCGGGCAGGCAGGCCGCTCGGTTAGGGGCAGGCGATGGTCGGAGGGGAAGGCCGACGACGGGGGGCGGTGTCCGGCGGTGGTGCAGAGGTGGTGGGAGAGGGAGGCAGCGGCCGGGCTTGCCGTGGTGGAGGTGGTCGGAGGTGTGTGGAGGTGGTGAGGGTGGCAGGGGGCTGCCGCGGTGGCGTGTGCGACGTGGTGTTAGAGGAGGAGAAGGCTGTCGGGGGTGGGTTGGTGGCTACGTGGCCACAACCGGTGGCGGAGTGGACCGGTGGCGGAGTGGAGGCCGGAGGGGAGGCTGCGGGGTGGTAGCAGGAAGAGGAGAGGCGGGCGATCGGCGACGTGGTGTGGGGTGAGAGAGGGGGAGAACGAGAGAGGGTGAGGGTGGAGAGTTGGCCGGCGACGTGGGGAGAGGGGCGACGGTGAGGGAGGTCGGCGGTGAAAGGGGGGTGCAGGTGGAGGGGCGGTTGTGGGTGTGGCACAGGGAGGCCGTGGGCGCGGTGGAGTGGCCGTTCGCGATGGGGAGGGGAGGAGGGCAATCGCAGCGAGGAGGTGCAGGGGTGTGGGGAGAGGTCGACCTCTCCATCAAGGAGCGTCGACCTCTCCCCCCTCCCCCTCCCCATCAGACTTGGCAAAGTTTGGTGTCGTCAAGGGATCCATATGTTTGTGTTAGACTGAAAAGACTAAGACCTACTAGATTTGATGTCCATTTTCCGTTGATAGATTCTGGATTTTCTCCCTTGGATATCCCTGTTATTTTCCTGGTGTCAGGCCTGTTCTTAGAACAAGCTGAGCGCAGTAGGAATGGTAAGGTATTATGGAGGATCGCTGCATGAAGGATTGCTCTGCTGAGCCATCATCCAAGGGTTTCATTGCACAAGTTGGTTAATGTAGTCTTGCTTTGGCTGAGCTATGTACGTGTTTATGAATCGCTACTGACATTGGTTGGGTATTCTGATGAAAACATGTTCAAAGAATTGCTCATGAGGATGTGCAATGATTTAGAGTTCAAGAGCCTTGTTCAACATGAATTATGGATGGTTGATGAATTGGAAAAGCAATTGCCAGTTGAAGCAGTGGGACGGGCACGACGGATAGCTCGTCAGAGGGTACTATTGTACCCACACATCAATGTTTCAGAATCAATTGGTCTTCATACTGCTTTGAAGGGGAAAGTCATTGTGTTGCTATTATTTGTTTGGAAACTTGTATTTCTTTTGTTCCACGCAATGGCAAATATCATGCTTACTTTGAGTAATGTTTTCAATACATGTCTACGAATTGAGAACAATGTTTTGTCTCCCTCTAGAGTTTGTTTCATTGCGCCTGTTTCACAGAATTTTGTAAATCTAACTATTGGTGAACTTTGCATCAGTCTACATCCGACAACTGTTGCTCATGCTACATCAAAGGCAAAAGCACATACGGACAGAGAAATTTCTCAGCTGAACTTGTCTCCGGTTTTCCTTAGTATGAAAGGGGTGTGGGGAGAGGTCGACCTCTCCATCAAGGAGCGTCGACCTCTCCCCCCTCCCTCTCCCCATCAGACCTCCGTCCCCCCCTCCCCATCAGACCTCCTACAGGGAAGGCAGGATGGATATGTTGAGGGGGCGAGCCTGCCCGTTCATCCTAAAGCTCCATCCAAGGATGTAATGAGATGCCAAGAGGAAGCCTCTTGACAAGGAGAACCCAACGTCCATCTCATCCTTTATGATTGCAGAAAGATTGATCCTAGAGGACAGTAGCGGGGTGCTGGGCTTCGCCATCGTTGTGTGAGATAGGGTAACATTAAACCTCATGTCCCGACCATTGTACTCCACCCAGACCTGCATGGTATCGCGGCTGATCAGCCTCAGGTTCCTGAACTGGTTGGTGCGCCGGTCGTAGTACCCCGCGGCCGCGGAACCGACGGACGTCACGTTGGTGGCGTCGATCCCGATCGTCTTGTCGCGACGCCCCGACTGTGGACGGTGGCGAGGTCGACGGCAACGAGGTTGTTGGTGGAGTTGCCTCCGCTCCGTCCGCCGCCGCTGCTAAGCTTGTCGGACGGGGAGATGATGAAGGCGATGCTGTTGTTGTTGAGATTAGAGCTGGCGTCGGAGACGAAGCCAAAGACCCCCCCCCCTTCGGTGGACCGCCCCCCCTCCGATCCCCTCTCCCTCGACCCCCCACAGAGAGAGAGAGAGAGATATATATTGGTAGAGTTGCCTCCGCTCCGTCCGCCGCCGCTACTGAGCTTGTCGGACGGGGAGACGACGAAGGTGATGCTGTTGTTGTTGAGATTGGAGCTGGCACCGGAGACGACACCGAAGACCGCCCCCCCTCCGGTGGACCACCCCCCCCTCCGATCCTCTCTCCCTCGACCCCCCACAGAGAGAGAGAGAGAGAGAGAGAGAGATTGGTGGAGTTGCCTCTACTCCGTCCGCCGCCGCTGTTGAGCTTGTTGGACGGGGAAACGACGAAGGCGATGCTGTTGTTCTTGAGATTGGAGCTGGCGCCGGAGACAACGCCGAAGACCGCCCCCCCTCCGGTGGACTGCCCCCCCCCCCCTCTGATCCCCTCTCCCTCGACCCCCCCAGAGAGAGAGAGAGAGAGAGAGTGTGTGTGTCAACGAAGGTATTTTAGACTTTTTACACACATTTGATGGAATATTCTACAGAATATTCTTTTCTGTGGACGGCAACAAACTACAGGATTCATTTGTAAAATATCGAAGATTACAGGGATCTTTAAGATAATAGTCAGATTTGAGGGACTAATCGACAATTCGATAAGTTTATAGGGACTAATATGCAAAAAACCCTTTTCTTTTTTTTCCGACACTTAAAGTGAGGGGGTCTTTATAGGGGGGGACAGGGTATCGAAGACTCGATGGGACGGAGGGTTGTGCGTCGGTTCATCAGCCCGCCTCTTATCCACTGTGCCGATTGAAGGGCCTTTTAATGCATTGCGTCGGTTCATCAGCTTTTGAAGGGGCGCCAGTTCATGTTTACAAAGGGCGTCGGTTCATTTGAACTAAAAGCTACGCCGATTCATTGTGACGCCCATGTGTGCGTCAATTCACTTTGGCCATAAGGGTATTTTGGTACATTTTAGTATCTTTGCGGCTATGTTAGCTCCTAACCGAGCTAGATGGAGGCTTGACATCCGACACTGCCTCGGGTTTGACGCAGTGCCCCGAGAACATCATCTTCGAAGCATCTGAGGCCCAGTTTGTAGTCCCGAGTGTCTTCCAACACGTGCCAAACCCGTGTCAGATTTACTCGGGTTTCACCCTGATTCAGCCCTCGACACTGTGGTTTGTGCCACCAGACCTATTCCGTAAATATGTGGGGCATCTTCATCGAGTGGACTATCATTCGAAGTATTTTCACCCTGACTGGACAACTTTTAGGCCACTTATGGACATTTTCGGCATGATGTGTACCTGAATCGGGTCACTCGGGTTTTCTACTGATATAGCAGCCTTCGGCACTCCGCTTTAAGGGACCAAGGATGTTTCTTCGCCTCGGGAGGCTTCTTTATCGGGTGGCAGACCACCAGGTGTATTTTCACCCTGATTAAACAAGATATGGGGTTTGTTCGGCATGACCGAGTCGATGCTGATTTGTTAAGTTTGTTGATCTCAGCTTGCCGTATAGCATTTTCGAGTTGTTGTAGATTTCTTCAGACGTCCCGAGATGATGAATTATGGAGTCCATGATGCTTCATCAGGTGACGTAGGGCTTCAGCAGTCCGAGAGGACCCTTCTTCAGGCTTCTTTAACTTCTTCACACTAGCTTTTAAAGCGTGCTTGCCGTATGGCGATATTTTATATGTCAACAGAACCTGACTCCTCCTTTTCCCAATAGAAATGATTTATAACTTCACTCAATTCATTCTCCACTTGCGCATTCTCTTCATCCTTCTCCTGGAACACAGTCTCCTCAAATTCAGGAAGGGAAATTAGTGGGGTTTGATCATGAACTAGCACATTAATTTTCTCTTCTTCTCCCCCCAACTTGAGATCAACAACTTCTTTAAAACTCTCCTCATAAGGGCAATTAAGCTCAAGCTCCGCGAGCTCATCTTTTGGATTATCATCATAACTATAGCCAGCTCCCTTTAAAACTTCTTGATAAGATTCCTCCATATTTCTCACATGATCTAAATTGAGAGTGAGTTGAGTATTGTGTTCATGGAAAATCATGGGTTGATCACAAAAGCTTTCATTATGGTCAAATTTCAGATGTTCGTAATTAGAACTTGCATTGGAGTAGCTAGTTAATTGATCCACTTTCATTTCCTTGATGTTCTCAGCGAGTCGATCTAGTCGGACTTGGATGGATTGATTTTGAGCCATGATAAATTGATGGAATTGATCAAAGCTAGCCTCATGATTGAGAGTTGGGCGTGGAGGAGATAGATATGTAGACTGAGAAGTAGAGTTCGAAGGATAAGAAGTTGAATGATGATCAGCTTTATAGTGAGATAGTGGAGAGGATGTGGGTTGCTCTCCATAGTGGGCTTAATCATAAAAGTTATATGAAGATGGAGCCCAATTTTGAAAGAGTTGATGCGGAGGCCTTTGGGCCGGGCCTTGATAAGAATCCCAAGAAACATTATGTTGTCCTCTCCAACAAGAATCATAGGAAGGAGTGGAGAGTCTTTGAGCAATTTGGGCTTGTCCTTGGGTGTGAGATGAATCATAGGGCCCATGAAAGAATTGAGTGGATTGGAAATGGTCATGAGTAAGGGATTGAAGCTGGGCCCCCATGAATGACGGGATTTCATTGTAGGTCGACCAAGAGTATGGGATCTCATAGTGGGTTAGGCCAGGTTGGGTGAAAGGTGAAGCTTCAGTTGGATAATTGTCAACATAGTGGGCCTGTCTGACCCACATGTGATTATGCTCTTGATAATAAGGTGGCATAAAGGTGTTTGAATTCATAGCCCAAAAAATGGATCAAGAAAAATGGGCCAACAAGTTCACCTTACTGAATTTACGAGCCCACTCAAAGATAGGGATTTTCTCACCCATTTTTTTAGTTTTTTTAGTTTTTTGTTTATTTTCTTCTTCTTTTTTGAGTTATTTTTTTTATTTTTTTAATCTTTTTTTCACAAATGAGTTATCAAACAATTATCCTATAATTAAATAGATGACCTAGACCTAAAAGTGAGATTTCTCACAAATCATCCCAAGTCCACTATCAAGATCTTCCACTAGTCAGGTAAGAGGTGGGGTTGTGGGAGGCTCCCCCTATTCTCGTAGGGACCTAATTAAGTAACCACAAACCTGCTTAAGGTGTTTGCCTATGGACCTCTAGCCTAGACACCAATTTCCAAAATTGATAATGGGTCCAAGATGGGCCTAAGCTTCAAAGTGAACCCTAAGGCCAATGTCTACTGAATTTTTTTATTGGGCCAAGATCAATGCAAAGATACAGGGAGTTGTGGTTTGTGGGCCAAGGAAGGGTGATCAAATCCCCACCTTATGTTGTTTAGAAAATAACGCCCTTAAGATATTTTAAAATGATATGCAACAAACAAAGTTCAAACAAGGTGCTCTATGCAAGTATGGAAATGCATGAGCATACTTTTAGGAGAAGTAGAAATCTCACCTTGTCTCTCACAATATTCAACAAAGAGAAATTTGACAAAAATAAAAACAACTAAGAATACAATTCTAAATGATGCATGTCCTAAAACAAGAAGGTGTGGTTGCTAATCTTGAAGTGAATATTTTTATTAGATTCAAGTTTTTTTTAATTAGATGACCTATCTAGCCACAAGATATGGAAAGTGAAGAAATGAAACTAAAATGAAAGAGGGAAGTTTGGGTACTTACGTGAAGAGCAATCCCTCGTTCTTTTTTTTTGAAATAAATGACTCAATAAAAAGCTTTGAATATTTTTTTATATTTTGTTTCTGATTTTTTTCAGACTTTCTTTCTTTAGAACAGGACCTTCACTTACAGATTTCTACTTTCTGCGATAATTATTTTCTCTGGATTTTCTGCTTTCTGTCCTCTGCACCTACGCTTCTACTTTCTATGATAGATTTTCTGATGGGTTTTTTTTTGGATTTTCAGATTTAATTTTTCTCCCATTTTTTTCTTTCTTTTTCTGCAAAAATAAGAAAATCATCATTCTTCCCCGGCAGCAGTGCCAAAAATTGACTACACGAAAGTTCGTCGTTTAAAACACGCGTATCAATCTTAAAAATTCCAACTCGCACTAGATGAAAGTGAGACGTAATATAATGGCGAGAATGGTCGAATCCACAAGGAAGAAGAGATTTTGAAATTAAGAGCTTTAGATTCCCTTAGAAAAATATTTGCGATTTGATTGCTTGAAGAAAAGGGATGAAACAAAACACGGTTCTAACAATTAATTGAAAACGCCTTTGACTATGCACCTATGCTATAGAAAATAATTGCATGAAGTAGAAAAGAAGAGTTAGAAGAAGGAGGTAGAGAGGGAAGAAGAGTAAGATATAGATCAAAAAAAATAACTCCTTTCATTAACTTAAGAGAAAGAGTACATGAAATGCGAGACAAAATTACACTAACAACGCAACGAGATTACAATGAAATTAAATGACACAAAATAAGAAAAAATATGAAGAGCCTGGAGTGTGAAGATGGTGGCAGCAATGGTCATGACGGTGCCGTCCTCTCTTAGTCTTGGATCTCAAACCACCTCGCGGATGATGTCATCTACGCCGGGAGGAAGTCACCTTTGCCTTTGGAGCCACCTTTGGAGGATGTTACGTAGAGGAAGGAGAGAGATCTTGGGGGAGAGGGAGAGAGGGATATGGAAAGGTAAGGAAGAGGTAGAGGAGAGGCTATGGTGATCTAGATGTGAGGGAGATAGCAATGGCTAGAAGGGAAGTAGAAGGAGATGGAGATCTAGGGCGCACTAGGGTGTTAAGAAAAGAGGAAGAGGATGAAAGAAGGAGGCTTAGGGCGCACTAGGGTTGAGAGGGAGAGATGGGGGACGACCTAGGGAGAGGAGAAGAAGGCTAGGGACGAACTAGGGTTGAGGAGAAATGCTAAAATGGTTAAGAGAATTTTCTAGCAAGCCAAAATAACAAAAGTCCATTTTCTCTCCATGAAATGGGATATTTATAGGCAAAATGGGGTCAATGGAAGGTGGAGATTGCATCAAAAGAAGATGGAGGGTTGAGATTTAGGGAGAATGTGATGAATGGAGGAGAGAAAGAGGAGGGGGGCGCCCCCTTCCCTAGGGTTTTAGGCGCCCCCTCCAAAGTTCCCTAATTGGGTGGGATTCTCCCCCCCCCCCCCCCCCAATTTTCTCCTTGATTTCCTCCTCATTATCCTCCTTGATTCTCTCCATTTAAAACTTTGAATTTTATTTTCCCTCCAACAAAAAATAGGTGTCGACTGCATTTGACTTGGTCAACATGGAGGGAGAATGAGGGGGCGCCCTAGGGCTTCTTCCTAGGGGTCTTAAGACCGTTTTGCTCCTGGCTTCTCCTGCAATTGCCCTCAGTTTCCTGCATGCACACAATTCTTATTAAGTCTAATAAAATTATTATATTGTGCATATAAATTATGAATGTTCAAAATTACACAATGAGAAATTAATGCTCATGTCTCTCAATTCCCCTTTTTTGAATAATAGTATGTGATTAAGTCAATTTATGCGAAAAGCCCAATTCATGCAGGAAATTGAGGTTAACTATAAGCTATGCATAATTGCCTAATTTTATGCACTTGAAAGAGTGTATGTGACATGAATTATTATAAAAGAATGTACACTCATCACAACTTTTAAACCAGTTTAAAAAAAACACAATGGAAAGATAGCGGTCAATCGTGGGGGCGCGATTTCCAGGTCGCGGTCATTGTAGCTCCGCGATCTGGAACAGAGTTTCTCCTTCCGGTGAACTCTGACACACCCCAACTAAAAACCTGATTGTGATCGATCTACTGAATTGGTATCAATGGAAAGAGCACTCGAAGACGCACAAGATGATATATTTTATTGGGGATTAGGCCTGGGAGAAAACCTACCTTAATCGATTTAAGAAGAAGAAAAAAAATGTCGGAACCCTAGAGGCCTCGCCTTCCACCGCCCGATTCACCCTCGACCACGCACGCTATCGCCTCCTGTAGCAAATAGGGTTTCAATGGGAGCGTGGCCCTCTATTTATAAGGTTAGGGAGGCTCGAAGAGACCTCACTCGATCAACAGAAATTCGGGAATGAAAATCGATGAAAATTTCACAGTCGGCCCTATCTAGCGATGTCGCCCCAAATTAGGGTTCCTAGGGTTAGGGTTTTCGAGGGAAATCATCTGTCCTAGGTGGGCCAAGGGTTTGGCTCTGATTTGAGCCCATTAGGTCAAGGTTTTTTTTTTTGTGTCCCCCCGCCAGTGGCGGGGTCCCCTCCCCCCTCCTGCACAGGTGGCAGGAGGGCGCAGGTTCGCACGGCCCCCGCTTTCCCCTCCCATAAAAAAATTAAAAAAAAGGTCAAGGTTTTGAGGTCCAATTAGGCTAGAGTGGGTGGGTTTCCCCTAAACCTCCGAGTTTAACCCAATAAGCCCTAAATTAGCCCAAAACTCCTATTTCAAATTTTCTTTTAGGATTTTCCATTTTGACAATTTTGTTAGAAATTCTTTATTCTACAGGGTTACATATTTTTATTATTTTTCTCATTTCAAATTTGGTAAAGTAATTAAATATTGTTAATTTATTCATTATTTTATTTCGACTTACTATAGTCCTCTCGCTCTAACCCTAATTAGACTCAGGTTTGATTACAGAACAAGGCCAAATTAATTAGGTTTTATCCTATTACAATATTGTGATAAAATTTTATTTTTTACTCGGCCTAAATCAATAAAAAATTTATGTTAGACCTTTCCTTAATTTAAAATTAATACCAAGTTTCTACTTAGCTCAAAAATCATTAAATGGGATTATCTTTATTTATTCTAATAATTATATTTATTCAAGTAATTTATTTATTTAAATCTAGGTTGCTATGATTTTCCTTTATTGTTATTTGAATTGTATTATTCACTCTTAATCGATGTAATTTTAGCCCTTTTAAAACAACTAAATATTGTAGTAATATTTAGATACGGAATTTGGCCAAATTAATTCGAATGTATATAAATATTTTAACCCGTCCAATAGATTGCCTTTACTAAAAATTTAATCGGGCCTTAGATCAATTATTTATTCGTTAAACCATTAATTTGCTTATCAAAATTCAAATTTTCCTTTAAATCAAAAGGTGTATTTCATATATTCATTTTTTTCTCATTTTTCATTTATATATTTTATTTTTATTTTTAACCCTTATTAATTTATTGGGGTGTTACACATTCGTTGACTCTCACACTGGCCATTATCACACCCCGAGTCAGTCCTCACTCAGACGCCACATTTGATTCTGATCCTCACGCCAACTCTACCCTCTCAAGAGAGCACGGCGAAACCGAATGGCAAGGCTCCACAATCCTCGGTCCACATCTACTCGAGACTCAGACTTACAAGGAATTCCTCCCATGTTGGCCACGAGACCAAGGCTCCCATACGACGACATTCCTCATGGGACCTCCGTACTCAGGCATCGTCTATTATATAGTCTCATCAAATTCTACATCTCAATTACTCCAAATGGACACCTGCCAACCCTGGCTCCACTCTCACCACAGAGTCGCATGACACAACCTTAGCAATCTAGTCGATAGCGTGCCAATCTATGCGGATCTCAAGATATTGTCGATCCTTGCCCCAATTGGGTCCCTCTTGCATCATTCCGAAACTCTCGAACTCAACTGGGGCCCCTTCAGGTGTCATCACAGCCGACCACTCGGCTAGCCTCATCCACCACTCACAGCTACCAATTGGGACCCACAAATCCTTTCTTTGTATTTACTTTTCTAGATCCCAACTCTATCCCGAGGACACAGCTTCCAACGCAAGTCAAGCACCTAGCTTACTGACTCTGACCATATATCACGTTCTCATCCTCTATCAGGCTATTTCCTTTCGAACCCCTAATTGGGTCCACCCCCAAATACCTAACATCGCTTCCATTGGATGAATAGGGTATTCATCCGGCACACTTGCCGTGATATTTCCCCAACTCTCTATTCCACCAATGCCACAGATTACAATACCTCAAGCAGTGGCACGGCAATCAACATGGCTCACACAGCCAGCAACAACCTTACATTGAGGAAACGATCCTCTTTATTGGTCAAAATCCTCTGACACACTATCAATCCTCTAAAATCCTTCCGCTTACTACCATCAGTACGATCTTGGACCTGTGGGTTATGGGCCCACTAGGCTTCCACTGCGCACTCTGTACAATATGCGCACTCATCACAAACAACTCGGACATCCGCCATCCCGACATTTCTCAACATAGCTTGGCTAACTCCAGAAAATAAGGTGAGGAAAACTCAATTACCTCGAACCCCAAGCACAGACTCTCCTCATGATCTGGCAATCCTCATGTAACTCCGCAGGCTCCGATCCACAATGCATCGAGAATCACAACACCGGCCTTGAATTCTCGCACACAGCCTAGCTGGCACTCATCCTTCCATAATAACGCCAACACACCCTTACGCATCAAGGGATGGGCATAACTTCTCAAAGGGAGTCGCACTGCCCAAAACACATAACACCTCTCACATGGACTCCTTGGCATACTCGTGGAGGCCAACCAAGTCAAACATGCATCGAAGAATGACAAGATTCAACCAAAACACAATTCTCTCCAACCAAGGAGACACAAACATACCTCTTACGAAGCAGGAGGTCTCCACGTTTGACCCGACCTTGAATCTCACACATGCTGGGAACCTCACATTCCAGCACCAGGGAAAACTATCGCTACCATCAGGTCAACTTCTCCGACAACACTCACCAAGGGTCCGCCAGACCACACTGGTAGCATCCCCCGGCACACCATCCTAACTTGCTGAACTGCAACTCACCACGCCTCGAGCACTGACTCTACTGATCGCTAGCCACACTCTACCACAACGGTTGAGCTAGCCACTGTCACACGCTCCCTTCCTATCCCTGTCTTTAGTCCCAGAATCACTAACTTGTCAGAACACTTGCCGGGGAGCGAAGAAATCACTAAAGATGCAAGGATCGAAGGCTGCTACATCAATAACTACAAGACATTATTCTCTCGAATCTGTCCTTGTTGACACCAACCCATTCAAATTCTTAGGTCCTCAGAATATCCACCTTCTGAGCTATTGCCGCGCGGACCACCACGCCAAGAACCACAACACGAACCATGATCAGCACATGCCTCAAGTTATCCTCAAGTCTCGAATCTATCATTGAACCTCCATACTTCCTCTGCTACCTTGCTCGATACATCTAGTGCGGAGCATAATGGCCCTAATTCCACAATTTGGACCCAGAATTAAGCCACTGTCATATTATCCCAAGTCGATCCAGAGTTAACGCAGCCCATTTATACGTAGACGCGCAAGACTTAAAACTCACTTGGGCATCTCTACCCAATCCTTCCTCTAAATCTACCAGAATGATCGGGACTAGAAAGTCATCTCCAACACCATAGAGCATGATGAGAATGTCAGGCTCGATAGTGAACAGCTCACCAGGAGGATTCTCCACTTGTCTGAGCACTTTCTTGATCAAGGCATCCGCTCTGCAACCTTAAACCATGACCTTGACGCCTCAGGGGCTGGCTAAACCTCAAACTGGGGTCGCCAAAATAACACTTAACTCCCCCAGAACACACTTACGGCCACCTAGCCATGAACTATCCTCGCCAACCACCTGGCCTCATTGTGGGTATCTCTTATACCAAACCGAAAACAAACATACGCCGGCAAAACTCTGCCTAACTTAGCACAACTGGGGCCACCACCACTGGGGAAGGTAACTATCTATCTTACTCCTCAGGCCCCCTTGCCGGCACTCTAACAATAACCGAATCCACCTTCACAGCGCCATCACCGCGCACTCTAGTTCCCACGCGAGAAACAACACAGTAATTAAACACAAAAACCCTATGCCAGCTACCGACTGTACTGGACCTATAGATTCTGGAACACTACAATTATCTCAAATTTCTATGTACATCCATAACTTCGCTCTGATACCAACTGTAACGACCCACTATCCGGATACCAGGAGTTACCGATACCATTCGAATCCTGGCCCGCCACCCACAAGCCGGAAGGCTCGGAAGGGTTATTTGGGTGTTGTGGAGGTACATTGAAATTTAAAATAATGTATGAAATAACTGTTTAAATAACAAGAAATAAATTACATTTTCAAATAATAAATTAACTATAGTCCACAAAGTACAGTTTACGGGGAAGAAAATGTACTCAATCGTCGGGTACACCCCCGGCTCTAGCAAGCTGGCAACTATAAACCTCCGCACTGCACCTCCAAATCTCGAGGAGGAACTGCAACACCTAAAAAGATAGGAGTGAGTCTCATCTCATTGGCTCAGTAGGGGTCCCGAGGATCCCTACCACGAAACAACGGCGGTAAACAACAGCGATAACAACAAAAACAACAACAACAACAATAACAGTAGTAGTAGACGGCGGTGGAGACACAACTCTCTAAACTACTCCTATGAGTAACCGAAAGTAAACCCCGACCTTACAGTCAAAACTGCCAAACCAATGGTAAAACATGACTACACTACTGGGAAAGGAACCACGACACCTCTGTCGTACAGGCCCGTCCTCACCGACGAAGGCCACAACCCAGACTACACAGTCTGGGGGTAAGGTCATGATCTCGCTGTCGTGAACATGACTCTGCCTATTGGTGAAACCATGATAAATCTGTCGGGAACCCTCGACCTAAACGTCGGGAAAAGCACACAGAGTCACCCGAAGAACCACAAAGAATCTCATCTTGCTTGACAAGATAATTGCCCACTAGAAGAAAGGCCGAATTCATCCACCGATGACTTAGTTTGCAGCCTCAGGTGTCTCCCTATTGGCCCCAGGTAGACACTGAGACACCGTACACAAGTAACCACAAAATAAGGACTAGCTGGGGTCGCACTCGTCAGCGCGTGTCCAACGCCCCCAACCACGTGTGCATACACAGACTTTCTGCTCTAAGTCGAGTCCTCTAGCCGATTTTCCCCCCAGCCAGACTCAGGTTGCAAAGGTAAGGAGCCCTACGGTAACCACCTTAAAAATCGTCTCAACCGAGTCTGCTCTCCACCTCTCCCAAGTGGGTAAGCACGCGCGCCCAGGCAAGCACCGTCCAGTGGGGGGTCACTCAAAGTAGAAACTCTTGCTAGAAGAAACATCGAAGTACTAACGGGCTACGCACGCACCCGTCATAAGTATCACAGAACACAGGGTGGCTCGGTGCCACCAGACTCAGAACGTCTATCTAGATTCACTAATCCAACGGCCATAGAGTCACGCAACTCATCCCAAGGCCGTTGTACAATACAACACCATGCCGTCAAATTACCCTAGTCCGAGGGTCAGAAATCACGGTAAAAGGCTCATAACCGCCTGATTCATTCCCTATCTAAGTGAGTCCAAAAAGGCCCCAACACCCCTAGCTAGGTCACGAGACTCACGGTCATTGCCCATACACATGGCCCACATGGAAACTGCTTTCTGAGGAAACTAACGTGGTATTGAAACAACCCTCTGCCCATACTAGAGTGTACAGCGATTCGGACTAGCATAACGAAGATGCCCGGAACACACGAGGTCACCTGGACTCTCAAAATCACACGGCACGTTAATCGATGTATTATGACTTCCACGGGCACCCAAAAATATGAACTCGGGCTAACGGGTTGTCCGGGACATCCAAGGGACAAAAGGTTGACCAACGGGTCTCAACTGGGTTGACTGTTGACCAAAACGGGCCAACAAGGTCCAAATTAATCGACCAACCCACGGGGTTGGTCGACCTACACAGGGGTCGGTCAACCGAACCACTGCCAGGCATCCCACTGGCTTGGGTTGGTTCGACCGGACCGGCTGGGTCGGTCGACCGAACCAGGGTAGTCCGCCCTACCGTGGTGAACGAAAACCGGTCGACTGAACCACCCATTCGGTCGATCGATTCCGATGACGCACCCGTGAAACCCCATCCGAGGGGCCCTAATCCATGCCCCAATCACCCCGGGTGATGAGGAAAACATGGCGAAACTCTTCCCCAACCTCCATAGCTCTGGGAGGTCCCATTCAAACCATAAAAACCCCGCCGAATCAGTGAATCCGTCGCTCACCCCAAAAATATGCATTTTTCACCCCAATAAGAAAGAAACCCACTCTTGGCCTCAACTCGGTCTTCAAACCACGAGAAAATAAGGCAAGGGCCAAGGATATATCCCCTTACCTCTTACGACGATTTCCTGTGTCGAGGATGCCGATTTCATGGGAAAACGACACTCGAACCACCGTCGACTTCATGAACTCGTGAACGAGCTTCACTGTGCCACCGCCCTATTCCTCGCTCCATCCTCGCCGCTCGTTGCCCCACGTGCCCCGCCGCCTCACCCACGCCATCCTCCGACGGCTGCCCGGAGAAGGGAGGAGAGAAGGAGAGAAATGAGAGGAGAGAGGGAGAGAATGAGAAAATGAGGGGAGAGGGGGGTGTTAAGGGGTTTATATAGGAAATATTTTGGGATTCAAAAATCTATAAAATAGAAAAATAGAAAAAAAATCATCCCCACAATCCTCGAAAAATGCACAACATGCTTGCAACATCTCGGAGCCCGAAGACACATTATCTCTTGAAATTTGGGGATTTGAAGGTCTGAAAGCCAAAATTTTGATTTAATTACAAAACGAAATCCGGAACCCACAAAAGCACTCCGAAACCACAAATTCTTGATCTGAAAATCATGCATCATTACATTTTACCATACTCTCCCTCCAACCTAGAAATTCTAGAGATGTCCCTAGCCTGGTAAAATTACCAAAATATCTTTGGAAACCCAGAATTATAAAAATATCCCTAGAGTCTAGGAAACCTCCCGACACTTCAAAAGCGCCTATGGCTTCTGCAAAATTACAGTCATATCCTCAAATTACAAGATTTCTTGCCTAACCTAGTGGCCTTTAGTGAAACCCTAATTCCATTAATCCTCTATTGGTGAGTGAGAATTAACTTTGAGCCATGCAAGCAAGTCTGCCCTCGGTATGAGGACTCTCATAGAGGACCTTAGGATTTCTTTGATAGTTAAACAAGGGTGTTTGTAGACACACTAAATTCGATACTATGTTGAGTAAATCTCATATCACGACGTGATGCCCCAAAGTGGACTGCAATACTGGTTTATTAAGAAGTTTTTCTAATTTATTTAGTACTTTTCGAGAATATTTGTAATTAGCGACCGTCAGTAGGGCGTCATTTAATAGATGACTCTATGGGTGTCGTTATTTCCATTAATTGACGACCGTTCCCGCAGGCATCATTTCCTGATTTTACAAATTCCATTCAAAATTAAATTCAAGGAATTAACGTCTGGTTTGCAGGCGCTTATTAATTGACGCCATTACTCAGAGGCGTCATTTCCTATTTTAAAATATGGAAAGTCGTTTATTTCTATAAATTAATCAGGAATTAATGATTATCTGCGCGGTCGTCATTTTAAATAGCGACTACCATGGAGTCGTCATTTATCTTCCGTGTCCATTTCTGCTATTGCTTCCTCGCATAGCAATCTTTCTATCTTTTGATCTCGATCCTTTCCGTGGAAATAAATCCATATTCTGAAAGTTTCTCCCTAGTTTTAATCCCATTAGAACTAGGTCTTAAGCTCTATAAATAACCTCCCTTGAAGGCCACCCGCGAGAAGAAGAAATTTGGCTCAAAAGAGAGAGAGACTCATGTTAGCGAGAGAGAAGATTCCTTTGGTTTTCACTAACAATTCTCTTGCAAGGCTTTTCTACTGTGTTTCTTCACGGTAGTGCTGTTCCCACGGCGTTCTTCTTCCTGCTACGACCGAATTCTCTGCATCTCTTTTTCCTTTACTGCTGCAGCAACAGCAGAAACGCTCCATTCTCCTTAGTTTTCTTTATTATTCATCTCACACATAGCTCTAGCCATCTTGCTGGAGAATCACCCATTGTATATCTTTGCATCATATATCTCTCTACATATACTACTTGCTTTACATCCATAGCATACTTTTTCATCCTTTACTCCTCTTCAAAAGTGGAAAATAGGAAGGTGTGTATGGTAGGATGTCATATTTCTATGAGGGCTTCCATGGCGGCCCAATCTAGGTGTACATTGTCATAATGTTTGGCATGGGTCACTAAGCCTAGAAGATGCCATCTAGAGAGGTAAGACCTCATGTCTAGGGATAGTTTTGAAAGAAGGAGGGGTAGCCATTTGTTCTTGGTAAATCTTCTTGCCCCCAGAATGTTTGGATAATCCTGAAAAGGTAAAGAAGAAAAGAGAAGGAGAAGGAGGAGCATTATCAGAATTTAGGAAGGGAGGGTGTAGAATAGAAGTCCAATTTCAAAATCTTGATACTTACTTGGTTCATAGCAATCCTTCCATTAATATGGCCTTCAATTTCTAAAATTCTTGGAAATCCCACTTTGGATTTCTTTAAAGGTCGTTGCATCATCTTGTCCATCTTTCTTTTCTCTGTTGAGAACAAGTTCATGTTCTCTATTGCCGCTGTTGCTTCTGTTGAATATCTCGGCAGGCTCAGTTCAGTCTCGGTTGGATGTGTTTTAGCAGAAAAGAACACCCCCTTTTATAACTGTTGAAGCCTTAGCAAGAGGTCGGAGAAGAGCAGTTCGTGTTTGAGTTGAATTGGGCCTCTGGAGTTTTATTTCCGAACAGGGAACGGGGCACCTGAAGTTGCAGCTAATTGACGACGAAGCCATTGTCGGCATTTACTTGAATCCCGACATAGGCCATGTCATTATTTATTTAACGCCCTCTCACGCAGGCGTTATTTCCAGTCCGATTCTGAATTGAATAGTGAAATTGATTAGCGACAATGTGGCTGTCGTCATTTTGATTTCTAGCGCCCCTGTGTGAAGTCGTCATTTCCTGATATTTATATATTTTGAATTATTTTATGGCATTGTGGTTATTAGATGAACTTACACTCTTACATCTTGATGAATTGATCATATCATGAGTTTCGTTGAGCTAATGATCTTTGAGTGCAGAAAGGAACAGGCTGTGCAGATCTCGAGGTGCTCGGATCTCTTCTTTGGTGACATCATTTCCTCCTTTGTATCTCCTTATGAATGTATTATTACTATATAGTACCTACTCTATTATAGCATATCAAGGACCTTGTGGTTCTGATGAACCTGGAATTTGAGTTCCCCTTCATCAAAAATAGTGATAGTTCCAGGGTAGTCTCGATCACACGGACAGGCCGTTGGGTCATCTAAGGTTTGGGACGATAGTTCCATCTTTCTAAGTTGATGCGTGGATAAACAGGCTTCGGCTTAGTGTCAACTTAGAGAATTGGATTCCTGACCAAGTCTGGATGGTTTAGCAATATTATACTTGATTATTTTCTATTTTTAGTTTGTTTTAACCTTTTTTAGCCCAGCATGCATCATGTAGGATTTTGAGCTTTAATGATGAAAATCTTCATATTAAGCCAGTAATGAGGGTCACTTGCTCTTGATTTGAGTTGACATGAGATATTCCAATCAAAATCGAGTATTGTGTTCTCATTGAAGCCGCTCAGGCTGGTTCTTTGGAAGCATTCATTCACTGGATTCCTATCTCACTTCACTTTATTATTTTCTCTGCAAACTCACCTTGGTTGTAGTACATCCACATTGGCTGGTAACAGCTCTCCAATGGTGTCTTTCCTTTCGTGCCCGCATGCACATTTCATTTGTTAGCTTAGTTCTTTCATCCAGTTCATTGTTGCTTTCTCGTGATCATCCGAAGTTGCTTCATTCAGAATCGTGGAAAGATTTCCAACGCTTAGTGTCGGAGGCGTGTCACATCACACCTTGGCATTCACTTTTTAGCTTGTTTTTACTTCATTCCGCTCATTGCACTTTCACCTCATTCCATCTCACTCCCTTGTAAAATAGATGCCAAGGCGGGGCAGATGTAGACACGCTAAAATCGATACTATGTTGAGTAAATCTCATGTCATGACGCGATGCCCCAAAGTAGACTGCAATACTGGTTTAATAAGAAGTTTTTCTAATTTATTTAGTACTTTTTTGAAATATTTATAATTAGCGACCGTCAGCAGGACGTCATTTAATAGACGACTCTATGGGTGTCGTTATTTCCATTAATTGACGACCGTTCCCGCAGGCGTCATTTCCTGATTTTACGAATTCCATTCAAAATTAAATTCAAGGAATTAATGTCTGGTTTGTAGGCGCTCATTAATTGACGCCATTACTCAGAGGCATCATTTCCTATTTTTAAAATATAGAAAGTCGTTTATTTCTATAAATTAATCCAGGAATTAACGACTGCCTGCGCAGTCATCTTTTTAATTAGCGACTACCATGGAGTCGTCATTTATCTTCCGTGTCCGTTTCTGCTACTGCTTCCTCGCAGAGCAATCTTTCTATCTTTTGATCTCGATCCTGTCCGTGGAAGTAAATCCATATTCTGGAAGTTTGTCCCTAGTTTTAATCCCATTAGAACTAGGTCTTAAGCTCTATAAATACCCTCCCTTGAAGGCCACCCACGAGAAGAAGAAATTTGGCTCAAAAGAGAGAGACTCATGTTAGTGAGAGAGAAGATTCCTTTGGTTTTCACTAACAATTCTCTTGCAGGGCTTTTCTACTATGTTTCTTCACGGCAGTGCTGTTCCCATGGCGTTCTTCTTCCTACTACGACCGAATTCTCTCCATCTCTTTTTCCTTTACTGCTGCAGCAACAGCAGAAAGGCTCCTTTCTCTTTAGTTTTCTTTATTATTCGTCTCACACATAGCTCTAGCCATCTCGCTGGAGAATCACCCATCGTATATCTTTGCATCATATATCTCTCTGCATATACTACTTGCTTTGCATCCATAGCATACTTTTCCATCCTTTACTCCTCTTAGGGGTTTAAAACAAAACATACAAGGTGTGTTCACGTTCATGTTGCATAGTCTTATTTCTTTAGAGCATTGACACTACACCTTTGGCTAATCAATTATTGCTTTGCTTGTCTTTGCTTGTCTTACACGGGTAATCAAGATAAGAACCCCCTTCATCGGTCGGCCAATAGAAGGAGGAAGAAATGGACTCATAATCATCCCCGCTTCTACACAAGGTACATGCGATCATCTTTTTATCTTTGAGATAACCCCTCTGGCGATCACACACCTTTAGAGCATCACATGCTCTCTTTCTATTCTCTTTATTTATTTCCCACCACATATCACATTTATCATATCTTCTCCATATTTCTTTTCTTTTCTTCTTTTTTAAAGAAATTAAACCTTCTTTCTTTCTAATGTCTATGTGACACGTTCACAATGTTCAGACGTTAGGCCGATGTAAATCAATACTAACTGCAGCCAGTGAAGAAAGGTCCAGCACTCGAACCTAAATCATCTGATACGATGCACGCCCATGGAATAAACCCTGTACATGCTATTTATACAGCCCCTCCATGTGCATCTTCATAAATTTCCCCTTTTCATCAAAAGGCTCAGTGAGAAATTTATAGAAAATCTAATTCTTTTAAAATAATATTTTGTGACCAACAATCACATGCACATAAGCTGAATGGTTGAGAGAACTTTTAGCTGACATTCCATTGATTGCAAAACCTTTGTCTCCTATATCTATCTTGTATGATTGTAAATCAGCAATTGATAAATGCATGCAGACAAATGATGATGTGAAAATGAATAAACACTTAAAAGTGCAAAACAAATATGTGAGAGAAAAAATAAAACAACAGTTGATAGCCATAAATTTTGTAAAATCAAAAAGAAACCTTGCAGATATATTTACAAAAGCTTTATGTAGATCAATGGTTCTAGAAGCGTCGAGGGGGATGGAATTAAGTCCATAAAAGAAATAGTTATCACGGTGGCAACCCAATCTCACAGAAGTTCAATGGATAGAAACAAACTTAATCAATAACTATATAGAGCACTAAAATATTATGCTCTCGTTCCTATGGTGCTAGTGCTCATATAGAAGCAAGAGGCTAGGGTGAGTTTATACTCTTAATAAATCCAAAACCTAGGAGGTAGGGTGCACCACAAGAAATGGCAGAGTTTTCGACGGAAATAATCCGTCAGAATTCTGTCGGAAATCCATTGGAAACACACTTTCCAATGGGCTTTCCAACGGAATAGGTCTGTCGGGTATTCCTTGTCGGAAGTTTCCGACCGACGTATTGTCCGTCGAAAATTTTTGACAGAAAAGTAGTCGACGAAAACTTCGTCGGTAATTCTTATTTCCGACGGAAAACGCAACTCGTCGGGGTTTCCGTCAAAATTATTCTGACGGATATTATTCCATTGGTAATACCATCGGTAAATCTGTCGGAATACTTCTTTTATTTTTAAAAAATAAAAATTTGTATATTTTTCGACGGAATATATTTTGTGTCGGTGATTCCATCAAAAAATATATTCATTATTTTAAAAAAAAATACAAAATTTATATAAAAACATGTTTAAATAAAAAAAATATAAAATCTACCCATCACAAATAAAACACAAGATATACAAGCAACGAAATAGAGCATCAATTATCAATTTTATAATAATAAAAATAATCAAGAAATATCCTCTACATCCTCCATATCCTCATCCTCCCCATCCTGCTCGTCCCCTCCGTTGCCACTCGCTGGAGGATCCCACATTGAAAAAAAAAACATTAAGCATGCACTAATAAATAAAAAAATTATTTAAAAAATAAATTAAATATTTTATTTGATTGTATAAATCCGAATCAGATATAATATCAAATTGATAATTTTAATATCGAGAATCGGATATCTGGTTTAAATTTCATCGGCTCTCACAAGTCACGTTTACCTCCCAGGTCGTGTTGGAATGATCGGCACGTCGATCAGACCGGTATTTTAGATTTTGGACCCCCGAACCCAACTTATTTAATTTTAAACTAAGCGTATTTAGAGAATGCACTTCTGAGCGCCGGGCTCAAACCGGGTATCCGATTTGGATTCCGTCAGTTCTCACAAGTCACTTTTACCTCCCAGGTCGTGTTGGAACAATCGACACGCCGATCAGATCGGTATTTTAGATTTTGGACCCCCCAACCCCTAGTTATCTGTATTTTAAATTAAGTGCATTTAGAGAATGCTCTTTTGAGCGTCGGACCCAAACCGAGTATCCGATTTGGATTCTGTCAGCTCTCACAAGTAACTTTTACCTCACAGGTTGTGTTGGAGTAATCGACACGCCGATCAGACCCCTATTTTAGATTTTGGACCCCCAAACTTAACTTCTTTAATTTTAAACTAAGTGCATTTAGATAATGCACTTCTGAGCGTCGGGCTCAAATCGAGTATCCGATTTAGATTCCGTCAGTTCTTTGTTGTCACCAGCTTTCGGGGGTGACTCCCGAATCTTTACAGAGTGCCGTTTGGTGCGGCAGGTTGTCCTGAACCTTGGATCTGACTCGGTTGTCAGGAAACTGGCTGGTATAGTGCCCTTTGCTGGGGGACGATCCCCGCATGTTATGTTGTGCCGCTTGACCCGGCAAGATGTCTTGATTTCCAAACCATGCGCGTAAACATTCTCACAAGTCACTTTTAGCTCTCAGGTCATGTTGAAATAATCGGCACTTCAATAAGACTGGTATTTTAGATTTTGGACCCCCCAACCCCTAGTTATCTGTATTTTAAACTAAGTACATTTAGAGAATACTCTTTTGAGTGTCGGGCCCAAACCGGGTATCCGATTTGGATTCTGTCAACTCTCACAAGTCACTTTTACCTCCCAGGTCGTGTTGGAATGATCGGCACGCCGATCATATCAATATTTTAGATTTTGGACCCCCGAACCCAACTTCTTTAATTTTAAACGAAGTGCATTTAGAGAATGCACTTCTGAGCACCGGGCTCAAACTGGGTATCCGTTTTGGATTCCGTCAGATCTCACAAGTCACTTTTACCTCCTAGGTCGTGTTGGAATGATCGGCATACCAAACAGACTAGTATTTTAGATTTTAGACCCCCCAGTCTAATTTCTTATCTAAATTATTTTAAACAAAGTTAGCTTTGAAAACTAACTTAGTTCTGAATTGAGTAATTTGAGCACCGAGCCCAAACCGGGTATCCGATTTGGATTCCGTCAGCTCTCCAAAGTCACTCTCACCACTCATGTCACATTGGAATGATCGGCACGTCGATCAGGCCAGTATTTTATATTTTGGACTCCCGAACCCCTAATTATCTGAATTGTTTTAAATAAAGTTATCTTTGAAAACTAACTTAGTTCTGAATTGAGTAATTTGAGCGCCGAGCCCAAACAGGGTATCTAATTTGGATTTCGTCAGCTCTCCCAAGTCACTCTCACCACGCAGGTCGTGTTGGAATGATCGGCACGCCGATCAGGCCAGTATTTTACATTTTGGACCACTGAATCCCTAGTTATCTGAATTGTTTTAAACAAAGTTAGCTTTAAAAACTAACTTAGTTCTGAATTGAGTAATTTGAGCGTCGAGCCCAAACAGGGTATCTAATTTGGATTTCGTCAGCTCTCCCAAGTCACTCTCACCATGAAGGTCGCGTTGGAATGATCGGCACGCCAATCAGGCCAGTATTTTACATTTTGGACCCCTGAACCCCTAGTTATCTGAATTATTTTAAACAAAGTTAGCTTTGAAAACTAACTTAGTTCTGAATTGAGTAATTTTAACGGCGAGCATAAATCGGATATTCAAATTGGATTCCATTAGCTAAACAAAAATTAATCATTCTATCCCATATAAACCATCTTAGCCGGATTTATTCTTATATCAAAGAGGGTCTTGTTACTTTGAATCTAAATTCATGTATATTCATTGATTTTATAAGTCAAAATTCTGTCAAAATAAAAATATAACAAACACTCTCCTGAGGGGGCTGTCCCGTGGTCGAGGGTGCTCTATGAGGGAGAATTCCCGCCTGGGAGAGGAGGCTAGCGAGTGCCTACAAGATGCCCGCCTCCTGGCTCGACATCTCTATCCTCAGCTGCCGTTGCAAATCAAACATCTCCGCTCGAACGATGTCTCTGACGTCGCCGGGAGAAGTATTGGGGCCGGGTGGGGGGGTACTAAAGGCACTGGTACTGGTCGGGGCAGCACCTAAACTCGCACACTATGATATCACCATGCTAGTCTCTAGGCTCTGCCCAAAACCATATAGCCGGCCTTTCTTTGGTACGCAAATTGCTGCCACCCATGCCACCGGATCTAACTCCGGCTGCTACGTGTGTCCCTCCCCGTAGTTCTCCGTCACATGTCTGCTATATGTTTCCTACAAATCGAATAAAAAAACTTGTAAATTTCATATGAATCAATCATATTTAAATGCAAAGAAAAACTTACATATGTATATAAACTTACCGCTACTGAGCGGGCCCTCTCACTAACAAACTGGTTTGTCCCCTTCTTTTTGTGTGTTCTATCGAACACCTCTAGGAACAACGGAGCTCGATTGAGGTCCACGGCCTGTTTTATAATTCATAGTAAAAAAATGTCATATATATGAATAAAATATAAGAATATAAATTGAAACATTACTTACCAATTTTTGTTTATGGGTCGCAAAAGAGACGGACCCACTCGTATGCACAGTTGCGTCTGGTTGTGATGTCCTGTTTGTTGCGACTTTTTAAGACTTTTCTATCCACTTGGGCTCGGCCCATTTGTCACAAACAGCGTCCCAATACTCCTTCCTCATCCAAAGAGGGCGATGCTCCTTCCACAGCTGTCGGTCCCACCAGCTTTTTTCTAAGCCCTTACTCGGGCCTCATGCAATGTCTTTCGATAATTTGTCTGTACACTAGCCTCCTAGACAGAACGAGCTCTCGCCGTGTCCTGTCCACTTGTGTATTGAAAAGTCCGTTATAAATAAATTAAGTTATATGGGCTAGTATACTGTTCTGAATTGAGTTTGGGAAAGACGTGAATTAAATGATTAAATTATTTACTATGGACATGTCGAACAATAAATCCTGGATGTTGATCGGAAATTCTTTGAAAGACATTGCCGGCCTACGAACATGCATAATTACTAGTCTCATAGAATGACGGACAGCCCCGATAGGTTCTAATTTATCACTGCAATTACAAATGTTAAAATAGTTGGCATTAGACAGTTGAAGGATAAATAATGAATATAATTCATAACCATATAAATTTACTCGGAGATCCAGCACGGTAAATGTTCATCATGGGCCCCGCCTCCCTCGCCCTCGTGACTACTGTCGACATCCTATAGCGGCTAGGTGGACGAGTCGATAGGGGCACTAGGGCCTGTAAGAATTAAATCACATAAGCATACCATTTAATCAAATAATATTTGGCTATAAATTGAAAGAGACATATCTGTAGTGGGAGGTGGCGGGGGTGTGCCCTGCACAGCTGGTGGGAGGGCTCTGGGACCTATAAGAATTAAATGTCATAAGCATAACATTTAATCAATAATTTTGCTATAAATTTAAATAGACATACCTGTAGCAGGAGGTGGTGGGGGTGTGCCCTACACAGTTGGTGGGATGGCATTGGGACCTGTAAGAATTAAATGTCATAAGCATAACATTTAATCAATAAATCTTTTGCTATAAATTTAAATAGACATACCTGTACTTGGAGGTGGTGGGGGTGTGCCCTACACAGCTGGTAGGAGGGCACTGGAATCTGTAAGAATTAAATGTCATGAGCATAACATTTAATCAATAAATATTTTGCTATAAATTTAAATAGACATACCTGTAGCGGGAGGCGGTGGGGGTGTGCCCTGCACAACTGGTGGGAGGGCACTGCGACCTATAAGAATTAAATATCATAAGTAAAAAATATAATCACACAACATTTCATTGCATTTTCAAAATAGACATACATGTCTACTGTGGTGGTGGCGGTGTGCCATGTGCTGCTGGTGAGTCAACACTCGGACCTATAATAAATAAATCTTTTGAGCTGATATATAATTAATACACTTATATAGCTAGATATTTGAATAGATATACATGTACCCGAAGTAGACGCCAAAGAGGAGGGAGTAGAGCCCCTCCCACTGCCCTGTCTCCTCTCACTCCCACTATGACCTCCTCGGACCATCTCTTTATTAAGAATAATAAAATTAATGCATATTAATCCATAATTATATAAGATTTATAAATGTCATTAAAAATTATGCAAAAATATAAAAATATCTTACTAAATTATCAAATATTATCCAGCCAGCCCAGCCCATGCTGATGATATATCTAACTCAGCCTCATCTTCGTCATCCGTAGTAGCCTCATCAGATTCAAACTCTTCCTCTTCATCAGACTCCTCCTCCCCTATAACATCAACATTTAGCTCCGTCGGATCGACTTCTTCCACTTCATCTCCCGTACGTAATGATAGTGGCTCATCAGATTCATCCAAATGAAGATGTGTGGAACCTACACTGTCAACTTCGTCTGATTGAAAATATTCGGCATTGGCATCCTCTGAGTCAGTTTCACTCAAATTCAAGGTCTTGCTTTAACCCTACAAACTGCCCACCAATCTTTATTTTTGGATGATGAATAGCTTGAATAATACACTTGCTGGGCTTGTGCGGCCAAAATGAACGATTCATATGTATTGAGTTTAGACCTATGTTTAACAACGACAATCACATATGTTGTCTCATGTCGAACAGAATTAGGATCAAACCAATGACACTTAAATAGGAATGCATGATTGTCTTTTCCTAGATACTGCAATTGTATGACTTCCTCAAGAATACCATAGCAGTCCAATTCATTTTCATTGTATGCACTTCCCTTAACACATATGCCGCTGTTCATCATAAACTTATTTCATCCATAATCCCTTGTGTGAAATCTGTATCCATTCATAATATATTCTGGATAGACACGTGCAACTTTCGAGGGGCCATAACTTATCTCATGTACTCTTTCATCAGTAACAAGACCTTGTTCAACCTATATGTAAATCAAAGTAGTTAAAATATTAATATTTACCTCAAACAGAAGTAAATAGAAATGTATATATTCAACAATCGACACTAACTCGATATCTCAGCCATCTGGAAAAAAACTTCTCGCGTTCTTTTTCAACCTGCACGTCCTGGATATTTGAATTTTTTTATACTAATTCTGAATCAAATTGTCTGCAATATGAATACACTGCTACCTTAACTAGCAAGAAGAAGGATAAACAACTTATGTACATAAGGAAATGTGAGTTAAGAACTTAATCAACATAGGTGTAGACTATAGAAAAATCCATAAAGAATTATTAAAAAATAAATTAATAAGAAGTGAAAGAGAAGAGAAAAGGAGAAAGGAAGGGGAAGAGGAGCATGCGTGGATGCTAAGGTGGAAACGTGATCGCCAGAGACAAGCGGGCCTCGAATGAATTTAACAATAAATAAAAGGGAGGGATCGCGAATAAATACCTTAAAGAATGTGGGGGAGATTATGAGTGCACCTTCTCTTCCAAACGGCTGACCGATGAAGAGAGTTCTTCTTTATTGATTACCCTTGCAAAACAAAGAAACACCAACGAACAAAAGATATGGAATTAGAGATCAAGTGTGTAGCATCAAATTCTTAATAAGAAATAATCATGAAGCATGAAGATGGACACACCTTGTTGGTGTTGGCCTTTAAACCCATATGCAAAAAGGGTAAGGAAAAATATGATGAATGAAGATAGAAGTGTGCAAGTGTTGCACAATTAGGGAGGTCTCGACGTGGTTGAGATGATAATGAAAAAAAATAAAAAGGAGTACGATGCATGAACATGAACATGAATTAATATAATGAAAACAAAAGAAAGGAGTAAAGAGAGAGGGTAGGCTTATTGGTTTTCTCCTAAAGATGGCTTCAAGATCTTCAATGGAGGAAGAAACTCCAAGAGGATGTAGCCTTTAGGCACATGGGAGGCTTCTCCTTGAGCCTTCAATTCAGCAACACCTCCCCAGGATCAATGAATTCAGCCTTATGAACAAGGGAGAGGGGGGTCCTATTTATAGGAGAGAAATTTGTAGGTTTAATTACATGAAAAATATAAAATCAAGTTTTAATTAGATTTGGAAGGTGATATTCAATTGCCAAGTGTCCTCCCAACCTTAGAAAGCCTTAGGGACCCTTTCCCAAGTAGAAAAGGAGCTCAAAAGGACGAAAGGAAGGGTTGTTGTTCGGATTCGGGATTCTGTCAGAATTTGCGTCTACCACAGTGGGCGCAAATTAAAATTGCGTCAGGTGAGAAGGTGCCAATTCAGGACCATTTTTTTGGAAAGTTCAAAAATTACCAAAATTAGAAAATAATTCACGTCCAGGCTGCTGACGTAGATTTCCAATAAATATGAATTTTGGTAGGAATTAAAATGATCAAAATATAGAAGAAGAATTAGCGTCCAAGATCTGGACATTAATTCAAGAATTGGCGCCTTCGTAAAGAGGCGTAGATTTTCTAAAATATGAATTTGAGTTGAATTTAATCAAGAAAAGAATTTTCATCCGTCACTTGGTCGCCAATTTAAGAACTAGTGCCTCTCTAGAAAGGCGTGAATTTCCTGAAAATCTGGCACGAAATTATAGTGGAAAAATTAGCGTCCGTGTTCTGGCTGCATATTCTAGAATTAGCGCCCCTGTAAAGAGGTGCAGATTCAAAATATCAAGAACTTAGGGTGAAATTAAAGAACAAAAGAATTAGCGTCCAATGGTCGAACGCCAATTTAAGAATTGGCACCCTTGTAAAGAGGCGTAGATTCCTGAGGTGTGTCGACTCAAAAGAAGTGGCGTCCAAGGTGATGGCACAAATTCCATGAAGTGTGTCGACTCAAAAGAAATGGCGTCCAAGGTGAGGGCGCAAATTCCATGAAGTGCTTGAGGTCTGGAAATAATTGGCACCTACGTGGACGGGCGTTAATTCTTTTAAAAAGAATTAGCTCCTCTCTAGAAAGGCGCAAGTTCAAGAATTGGCGTCCAAGCTTAAGGCGTAGATTTTAATTCAAATAAAATTCAAAAATGGAAGAATTGGCGCCAACTGAGTGGCGGTCTATTCAAGAAATGGCGTCCAGGGTCATGACTCTAATTCAACGCAACTCTGAAAAATTGAGAAAAATCCAGAAAAAATCAGGAAAAATGTGGGAAAATATGGGAAAGTTGAGGAAAGCTGAATAATCAAAAAAAATAAGGAAAACCACTCAAATAAGTAGATTTGAGGGTCAAATTGGCGCATCTCAATGCGATAGTAGATGTACTCAAAGGGATGTCAATTTTGACATGTCTACAGTTGTCCCGCCTTGGCGTCTGCTTTGTAAGGGAGTGACACATAGTGTGTTACGCCTGAGAATTTTCTAAGAATTTTTTAGGATTAAAATATAATTATTAAATATTTAATGGGCTATTAAATGAATTTTGGTTGTATAGGCCCATATATTAAACCTAAATTGGCCAAAAGGATTGTTTTGGACTTTAGCCCATATTCTAGAACCTTAAAACTAGGGTAGTCATGGAATTAAAGGAGATAATTACTCCTTGGGATATAAATAAAAGGATAATATTAGGGATAATATCAAAAGAGTTTGATGTATTTCAAATTCGGAGCCCAATAGTGAAAACGGTCTATCGCGAGACCGCTAAGGGACCATTGGCGGTCCAGTCCTAGCTAGACCACTAAGGCACTGCAGTTCCGTGAGAGAAAGGAAGCGTGAAAAGATTAGATTTTTGGCATCCAAATTACCTAGGATCGATTCTATCTACTAGTTAGATAAGTCTAGAGGGCTGGAGGATCGAATTAAAAGTTTAATTGGGACTCTAGGATTATTCTAATCCTCAAAACCCTAGCTAACCCTATAAATAGATCCCAGATTTGACCTGTGCGACCCTTATTTTTGGCTCGCGTGGAACTAAGGTAATGAGGCAGAATTAGAGGTAAGTTTCTTCTAGAAATTTGTTTATTATAGTTGGAACTAACTATCCTATGAATTTCGTTCTAGGAGATCAAGTCTACAAAGAGTTAGAGTCTTCCAAAGTTGTTGATTCTACATTAAGAACTCAGGAATTAGTGCATCCGACCCAAGAAGATCAAGGAATTCGAAGCCATAAATGAGGTAATTAGATAGAGGTTATTTAGAGTTATGTGTTTCTAATATTACCCTCTTCTTACCCTCAAAATTTCACGTCCATAGGTCAGGGGAATCAAGAGATAGAAGGACGTGAAGTTGTTAATTTAGTTCAGGATGAGCAGAGAACTAGGGTCGACTTGCAGCCTTAAATTCGAAGTTTAAAGCCCAAGACAGAGGTAGGTTATCTCATGAAAGGCTCAAATTTGAAGTCAGGAATAAAAGTCCACTTGTTTCAATTGATTTCATGCATTGTACTTTGAGAATTTCATTTTTTATTAGGACTATGCATCTAGGCTACTCTTCATGCATAATTCTTAGCCTTAATGAAGTAAAAATGGAATTTTCGTGTGTTCACACAAACCTATGCATATTGTTGGCCTATATTCATTCTATCATGGTTATGGAAGTTTATATATGTTGATTTCCAGGCATGATATGCATTAGTTTAGCATTTAGTCTTATTATCTTTTGAACTCGGATGTACACAGGAAGAAACGGTCTTCCTATCGACCGCCAGGGAAATATAGCAGTCGTACGATAGACCACTATCCAAAGTTAAATGGTCCTGTATTAGACCGTTTTCGATTTCTGATTTTGTAATATTGGTAACCCAAACCATATTACAGAATTAACCATAGTTACTATATAATAAGCCTAGTTAACTAAGTTTATTCTTGTTTTAAGTATTGGTTTCCTATACTTAGTTAATTTCTGGTTCATCATAATAGATTTCATGTTTTGTGCACATTGGTAGCATTTTTAACTTATGTTAATTTATGACCAAAACAATATACTCTTGTAATTAAATACATGTTTTAAATAGAGGATTCATGATTTAACTTGATCATTATTTTATCGCGATTCTCTCTCTCTTCTAAGAGTCATTTTCTTAAGTACATGGCACATATCCTAGTATATTGTCATTAGTTACACTTTTGCCCATTAGGAACACAATCTTGGACATTATGACCTCTCCTTTGGATATTCCTTCCAATGGACTAGGAAATCTTGTTTCAAGACCTCCATAAGACTCCGCGAGCCTGGGATTCCCACTAGGACGCCGAGCTGGTTGTACCATTAAAACCCATTGTCTAGAAAGACACTTATACCGATGTTTTATATTCTGGACTTTAGCGGCCATTTGGTTGACCGTCTGACTTTGCTAGCGGCCCTGCACTTGACCGCTAACAGATCCTAAACGGTTCTACATTAGACCGCTAAGACTCCAGATATTCTGTTTTCAAAATATCAAACTATCTTATAAAACGGTCATGTACTAGACCGCCAGGAGCAAGAAACGGTCCAGTAAACGACCGCTAGCTTACTGAGTTTGATTAACTCGGGGTTTGACTCAAGGGTTGATTTTCCTATATTCTTAGATGGTCCAATTGATTATCTAGAACCTGTCACATTATTCCAAAGATATCTAAGTAATTTTAAGAGTAAAAGGAATGTACCGTTATGCTGCCGATTTATTTCTATGGCATAACCTAGTTATTAAATGCATTTATTGAAATCTCTTGTTCATAATTGAAGCATTCTTGCCTTAGTTACGTGATCATAGAACTATTATTGAACTTGCTACATTACTGGCCATACTTTATTGTTATACTCGTGAAAGTAGCTTGATTTATACGTGAAGATGCAGTTCGGGCGCTAATTGTGTCCAAGGGCTCTATGCTAGTCCCCTCGGCTGATTGTCGGAAATATACTATAAACTATGGGGTATGATACTACTGGCGTCGCATTGCGCTGGGAGTACTTTCTTTATAAATAAGTGAAATTCACAAGGAATCTAAGTGACTATCTCTTGATTGAATTGCTACATGCTTGTTACATGACATTCTAGTGCATAACCTTATGGTTATGAAAAGTAAAAGTGAAAGTACGTTCTTGATACATGCAAGCATATTCTTGTTTGTGAAAGGCCAAGTGATGTTCTTGTTATATTCAACTCGATCTTGTTCATACATCATTACTCATCATATATCGTGATCTTACCATGTTATTGTGTTACTTTAGTTTTATCCGTGTGTTTTATCGTATTTGCATGATTTATCTTTACTCTAGAGTTAAAATGTTAATTACTTAAACATTGCCTTCATGTTGATGCGAAGATACCTACTGGGCAAGTGTGCTCATTACCCTACTTTCCAATCTTTTTCAGGAAATTCTAGTGGGCCGGATTCGGATTTCTCAAGTGATGGATCCGAGAGTGATTGATGGTTCGAGAGAAGCCGTAGTTGGTCTAGTCACTTATGTAATTTTCACTTTATTGAGTCCAGTTAGTCAATAAGTCAAGATCATGTACTTGATTATTATTATCAATGAAAGTCAAATTTTTTGATCAATTATTGGTGTCCATTCATCTTATGTGTGAATGATTTGCGCTCTGGTTGTTATTATCGCGTGAGGCTTCTCTTGCCAGCTGTTCACGTTCCCGATTGTTTCTGATGCATAAATCTTGGGGCGTGATAGAGTGGAATGGAGTGAAATGGAGTGGAATGGAGTGAAATGAAGTGGAATAGAGTGGAGCGAACCGAAAAGTAGTTGCCAAGGTGTGATGAGACACGCGATCAACACCACTTGATAAGAATTGATTCAAAAGTTCAAGATGAAGCAATCTTGGAGAAGATTCAATGAAATCAACAATTGTTTGGATAAGGAAGGGAGTGTGCACGCGGGCACGAAGGAGAGGAAAAAGAAGGGCGATCAACTTCTAGTGCGGTGGAAGTATCCCAGGTCACAAACCTGTAGGTTTCACCATTGGAGAGCGGTTACCAGCCAATGTAGACGTGCTGCAGCCAATGTGGATTTAAGGGAAAGATTGAATAAGAGGATCCAAACAAAGTAGTTTTCAAGGAAACAGCCCAAAACGGCAACAAGGCAAATTGAGGACTCAATTCGGCATGGAATATCTCATATCTTAAATATTAATGATCAATTGACTCTTTGATCGAGTTCTAAGAGGGGTTTTCCAAAATTAACTCAAAGTCCTACATGAATGCATGCTGGGTTTAAAGGAAAAAATTAAAATAAATTAAAAATAGAAAGTAATCAAGGATAATATTGTTAAGCTGCCCAAACTGAGTCAAGATACAAATTTTGTGAGTTGATATTAAGCCGAAGCCCGTTTATCCACTCACCAATTCACCAAAGGGAACCCTCGTCCCCAGTCTTGGATGGCTCACGGCCTATCCGTGCGACTAAGATTCCTCTGAAATCATCATCGTTTTTGATGAAGGGGAACTCAAATTCCATATTTATCAAAGTCACAAGGTCCTTGATATAATCTAATAGCGTATATAACATATAGTAAAAATACATACAAGGAAGATAGTGAAGACAATAAGTATATTAGGAACTGAGAAATGCAACGCAATCACCGTGGGACTAGAATGATGCCCGGACAGTGGGACCAAACAGCTTCTTCCTGTGCTCAAAAATTGTTAGCCAAGATATCGTGAAGGATAACAAGCAATGAACATAGCAATTAAGCATAGCATGAAAAACATAGCATGAATCAGAGCATAGATAGCATAGGTAGCATGGATAGCATGAAAGCATCAGGCATTAAACATGTGAAGCATAGCATGGATTTAAGCATTCAAACATGCATAGCATCAAAGCGTGAAATGGAAGGCATAGCATGAATAACATCCTCATTGAATATTGAAAGGCATAGTATTGAAAGGCATATCATTAAGCATTAAACATGAATAGCATCAAAGTAAAGCATTCAAAACACTTAGGACAGGATATAGATCAAAGCATTAAGGCATGCAAGCATCAATCATTGTTTGTTGTTTTATCTAGGCCCTGAGGATGACGAACTTGGCCGATCATAGGATTTGGAGTTGAAAGAATCATGATCAGAGTGATGATGCCCAGAGTGGCAGGAGTGATCAAGTGAATAACATAGAAAGATTTAGAGATGATGGCTTGATGATGCCCAGAGTGGCAAAGCATGATAACAGTGATCATAAAGAAGAGTCGAAATATAGATAGAAACGGAAGGAGAGGACTCATCACGTGCTCTTGGTCTTTACAAAAGTGGTTGTCCCTGTAAAACACCATCTAAACAAGCAGTTAGCAAATAAAATTATTTTTAAAAAAATATTCAAAAAAATATTTTGAAAATATTCACTTTTTTTATTTTAGAAATATTCAAAATTTTATGGATTTTGGTTTAGACATTGCTAATTGCAGCATCAAAGGATAATTCAAACCGCTGGCTAGGGGTCCTTATTCCTTCCCCTCTCACTAAGAACTGCCCAAAGCAGGGCGTGCATTGAAGGTGGTGCCCAATAGTCAGCTGCCCTTAGTTAACGATGCCCCTACTATGGCCATACCTTAGAAACACTCGGTCTTGGAGAGAGAAGAGAAGAAAATTAGGGATAAGCTTGGTATTTTAAGAAGAGGTCAGGTTTAACTTTCTTCCATAGCATAACCCCTAGAGATTCGGTTTGTTGTGCCGGGGTTTTCTGTCATACCATCGAACCTTGATTCTCTTGTAGGCACGCATACGACCGGACTTATGACATCCCGCAGGGAAACTATACTGCCCTCTTGCCATGCCATATTCTTGAATTTTTCTTTTCATCATTTTTTTCTTTCATTTTTCTTTTGTTCGTTGTCCTCTGGACTTGGTAGATATTGAAATTGAGTATTGAAATTTGATAATAAGGTCTTAATAGACTACCCCTATTTGAGACTTCCTCTTGTCGGGGTGTGCGTAGGTTAGTTATTTTATCCAGACAACCTCTACCCTCATATTTCGGCTGAGTGGAGAAGAGAAAAAGACCCCGTGCCTCGAGCATGGCCCAAGTAGCAACGGTGTTTACCAAAGGAGACGGTTAAGGACACCGTGAAGTGTGTGCAGTGCCCAGCTGATGGGGCATCGGAGCTAGACCTTGTCTTTGTTTAGAGTGTCATTGGTGTGTACTTGTATTTATATTTTTGGGTATGTATTTGGAGTATACTTGGTGTGTATTTAAAATTTTGGGTTTCATTTTGGGTTAAGAGAGAGTTAATTAGGCTAAGTTAATGGGTTTCTTTGTAAAAAGGCCACTTAGGCCCGGCGGGGCCCCCACCCTCTCTCTCATTGGGCCACCTAGCTGCTAGGGCCCATAGGGGCTGGTCCATGGTCCATGGTGGACTTGGACCAAGGGAAGAAAAATCAAAATTGGCTTCTTTAAGGGGAGGGCGCCCCCTCTTTTGTCCCTTATGGGATTTTTTTTATTCTTCTTTTGTCTCCCTTCCCCAATATACCCCCTTGACCAAGGGTATATGTGGTCATTTGTCCTAGGTCTAGGGTTTACTACTTAATGTCTCTTGTAACAATATTTTCATAGAATTATTGAAGAAAAATCAAAAAATTGTGTGAGAAGCCCAGGGGCACCCCTCTCTCCTCCCTCTCTTCCTACCTTGCAGCAGAGATTGCAGCATATCTGTGTGTGATGCCCCAAATCTTGGAGTGATTCCAAGTTCTATCTTCCCCTCTGGGTGTGATTCCCAGCCACCGCCGCCGTCGCCACCATCGGAGCCGCCAACGAGCCGCCACAACCCAATCTCCGGCCTGCTGTCCAGACCTGCGACCTGCAGAACAGAAGCTTAAAGAATAGATTGTATCTCTAGATCCAACCATCTGATCGAGTTGAGGTTTTGAGGGTTTGTACCCCGTGTTTCCCCCTTCTTCTAGTTTAATTCTCACCTCAATCAGCCCAAGTTTGCCCCTTCTCCCAGTCACATCTCTCCACCCCTTACAGTCTACCAATCAGCAGATTTGGGAGATAGAAGCCAGATCCACGAATTTTTCCACCCTTTAAACCATCTCATAAAAATACCAAAATATTTGTGCGTGATCCCCACTTCCCCCCCTCTCACCCATAAAATTACTAAAGTCCAGATCTTCCAACTTCCCTTCGGTAAAAATTCGATTTCAGGCAGATCTCACTCTGTCCTACTTGATCTAGATTTCGAGACAGAAATAACTACAGAGCACAGAGTTTTTCATTTCGATCCAGACCATTGAGATCTAAAATTCACATATGTCAAAGCTTTCTAAGTGCCCTTCGCAACGGCGCTAGTTTCATCCTGATCTGACACCAGATCTGGGCATGGTGACCATTTTCGTGGAAGCGCGCAGATCTGTCCCGTGACAGGCCAGCAAGAGCAGTGCACCAAGTAATTCCTCCAAAAATACGTCGGCTGCGATTCAGCCGCCACCGACTTCAGTCATCGAAGAGGAGCCTTCCACCGACGTCCCAGCCAAATGCCTTGACCAGAAGTCAACCGAAAGCCACCGTCCCACGTGCCAAACTCGCTTGCTGCCCAATTAGTTTGAATAGTGCCGAGTGGGACCAGCAGCCTGCCTCTGCCCCGAAAGCCCTTCCGGCTTGTTGCTCGTCAACCCGAGATCGGTACTCCTGGGTCCCACGTGTAACCCTTTACCTCCCTGCGTGGAGTGGGCAGTTAAATTTATTGTTGTAATTATTGATTATTTACTGTACCGGGAGTACGGGTCTTGGCCTGGATCGTCTTCCCCACACCTGGAGCGTGGAGGTATCGTCTTTATCTCTCTCGACATTTGCTTATCTCGTATGCGTTTATTTGCCACTGCTTGAGTGATAGGATATCTAGCCCGATCAAATAATATCACCGTTGTGAGAGAGTGTACGTGACCCATCCCGTGACTCGACCTGAGCATGTGAAAAGAGCCGAATACCCTTGCCTCACTGCTGGTTTCTCAACCACGCAGATCCGCATGTTTCCCTCGCATGGGACGATCGTGAGCTTGCCTTTCGAGTTGAGGACACATTCTCCTCTTCTGGAGCTCTTTGGTGCCGAGTGTTCGCGTCATCGCTGGTCGCGTTGTCAAATTAGTCGCGTCGTCGCCTAGAGTCCCAGATTTGCATCAAATTGACATCGAGTCCGCATCATGTCCCACATCACCAGCTAAGGGTTGCCCTTAACAAGTGGGGAGGGAATGCCGAACTCCTAGCGCGGGGTTCTCATAACCAAAGGGTGCTGCATTAGCAAGCCTAAAAACTCTTTTGACATTGACTTGAAGGAAGACCTAGGACTAGGACTAGGCTGCCACTCTTAATCATGTTAAGAAGCACTTCATGTTAAAACTGTGCGTGAAGATGGATAAAGGTAATGAAAATGCAGACTTACGCAAATGAGTTACCTTGCGACCTCGTTGTAGAAACAGCTGCCGGAGGCGATGTTGATCAGCATGGAATTTGTCTTCATTTGGCAGATAAAAATAAGAAGCAAGGATTAGAAGTGACTTCACATGAAGGAGCGATGCCCAGACCAGACTCAAACGAATATGGAGAAAAGGAAGAGAGGTGAGGGCTAGAACTCTCTCACTAAGGTGCAGAGAGCTTGATCACATGAATGGTCTACAAAAGGGAAAGGAGATCAATGGGAGGAGTGAGGACTAAAGCCTCGAAAGTAGTGTGAGAACGGGCAGATGCCCAAAGCAGTTGATGCAGGAGAAGTCGGGTCAGACCCGGGATCAGGTGGAATCAGGAGAAGAAATTGGTAAAGGGAGAGTGGAGGATCCGGAGAACCCGGAGGTAGGGAGGAGAATCATGGGGAGAATAATCCAGAGATTTCGGGGGAAGAAAATGTCGAGGGACGCAATGCCCTGGGGGAAGGTATGGGAAAAGGTAATTTAAAAGGAGGAAGAGAACAAAGGACACGATGTCCCAGAAGAGTAGGAAGATAAATCGGAAGAAAGGAAGAAGGTCTGGAGGCTCCGGAGGGATAAAATGTGGAGGGACGCGATGCCTTGGGGAAAGAGATAGAAAATCTGGAGATAAGGGTAAATTTGAAGTAGTGTGGAGGAGATCCGGAGGTCTCGGAGGAAAGAATAGAAAGGGTCACGATGCCCTGGGGGAAGTGGATCAAAAGAAATGGGATAGGGATCCAGAGGTTCCGGAGGAAGAAAATAGGGAGGAATGGAAAAATCCAAAGATTCTGGGGAAATAAGTGAATTAGAAGTGGAATTGGGAGGATCTGGGGATTCCAGAAGACAGGAAAGATGTGGGTCAAAGGACCCGAGAAATATGAATGAATGCTCATGCATGGAATGCAAAGAATGCAACAAATATAAGGAATGAGAAGATGAGAACCTCCTTTCCGCCCAATGGGTGGCCCATGAGGAGAGATTGATGGTTAGTGTGAGGGTGGATGAAATGAAATAAGGAGTGAATGAATAGGTAGAAGGCCCCTCAACACAGAAATGCCCATCCTTCGAAGTCCAATGACATGTCCGGCTAGATGGAATCAATGCCCATAAGCTCTCATTTGATGAAGCTTTAGCAATTGTAAGGTCCAAGGTGAGTGGCAACTCCTTTGGTAAGTAGGCACGGTGAAAGTTAGGGAGCTCCACTTGTAGCGTGGGAATCTTGATAGGAAAAGACTTCTTCAAAGGCAAGTCCCTTAGAGGGTGAAGAACATTAATGTGAGGGAGTTGGAATGTTAAAGTGGGAAGCTTTGGAATGCTCAAAGCTCTTGACATATGCAAAGTATTTAGTGGAATGGATGCTCGCCCCTTGCAAGGAAATAAAGATGAAATATGTTTGATGTTGAAAACTTCGAGCGAGGGATGCCATGTCTTGCCCTCGAGCATAGACTTCATCATCCCCTTAGTAATAGAATGTGTCATCACGATTTTGGAGGAGAACCCCTTCTCTTGCACAATGACGGAACAAGGGGTAATGAAAGCATCAAAAATAGGTTGGCCAATGAGCAAAGTAACATTGATAATCTTGGCCTTGGGCCAACATGGCATCAACTCTTGACATTTTTCTTTAGTGAGCTTTGGTGGAGACTTTTCAACTATGCCGGTACAAGTACGTGAATCGGCATCCGGCAAACAAAATCTTGACTTTTGAATAGCATAGCCGCGGCCAAATCCTTCTTGCCCGGCTCTTAAGCATTGTCATTGGCACATGTGCTTATAGTCATGCACCCACTCAGAGAGGAGGTGGAGGAAGGTGAGATGGAGGCAGTAGGCTTAGCAAATAATGGTGGTTTGATGGAAGGTGTCATTGAAAGGGTAGGTGGAAGTGGAGGGTTAAAAATGCCGAACTTCTCCCCTTGCTCGAAAGCGGACAGGGTTGGCTCGGGTGTAAAAAAGGGTGGACCCTGCTCGGGGTTAGCCACGGGTTTGGGTAAAGGGTTAGGTGGAGGGTTTGGGGTAATTGGCTTTGGGGTTATAAAGATGGTGGAGGCCTTAGGTGACGGCAATGGAGTATTACTCGGTTTGGTAAAAGGAAAAGGGTTAATGGGAGGCTCAGCAGAGGCCGATGGAGTGGTTGTTGATGAAGTATTTGGAGGGGAATCAATGGAGGGCCCGGATGGCTTGGTGGAGGTTAATGCTATGGTAATTGGAGGTGTAGAAGGAAGGGGTTTGGTGCGTAAGAAGCGTCAAAATTTAGTAGGGCGGGAAGTCTTAATGATAAAAGAAGACTCATGGTGCGTCGACATGGGTTGTTGGAGGATTGACCCATCATCGTAACACCACGAGGTTCCATAAATGGGGGTTGGGACAATGGCTTCGTCCTGAGTAGGGGTTTCTTCTTGTGGTAATGGTGGGAGAGGAAAGTGAAGAAAACACAGAGTGTGTGTCTCTTGAAATTCTTCATTTTGTGCCGTCTCCAACTCTTCATCAAAAATTTCATATTATTCATAATCTGACCCAAGTGGATGCCGTGGTGGAGGCATATTGATGGGTGGAGGAGGTGTATATTGATGTGGAGGACTTTGTGTATGTGGATGTGGATGTGGAGGCGGAGGGCCATATGGATGGGTGGGATGAACGGGTGGTGGGCCGACGGCGTCCACTTGACCATTAAAGCTTGTAGAACTACCTTGCTCGCTTGTATCCATGATGTCATTGTCATCTCTCCTCTCCTTCCAATCTTTCCCCATCTTGGTAATGTTATTCATGAACGCGTGAAGAGGATCGACCTGAGGAGTAGGAGGAGGCAGCCTCGAGCTTGTGAGTCTCTTTAATTGTTCCTCCATTTTATGGATTTTATCAACAAGGGCTTGTTGGAAGGGTGTAACTTGTGAAATATAGGGCTGAGTATGAATGCTCGGAGGGGTGGCTTAACGTGAAGGCCATGGAGGGTTAATAGGCCGACCCATGAAAGGACCCGGTCGGGTCGAGGTGCAAGGAGTGCATGGGCCTTGGGGGCGTGTAGGAGGATGAATAGAAGGAGCCGATGGATGATGAGCCACCCGAGGTAGAGGATGGATAGAAGAAGGCATGTAAGAAGAAGGAGGCGGGTGATGGGCCACCCGAAGAGGAGTGGAAGGAAGAAGGAGGTGGGTGATGGGCCACCCGTGAGGGAGTGGAAGGAGGATGAGATGCAGAAGTTACACCCTCAACTGTACCCTTAAGGGCTTGGATTTGTTGGGGGTAAGATGCATTTTTTGGGAGACCTCCCCATTATGCAGAGGAGATGGTTCCAGGGGGAGTAGCAGCTGGCGATTGATGCGAGGGACCACAAGATTGAAAATTGCCCATGGGACAGGCAAGACCATGAGAATGAGGACGTGGTCCCTTAGAAAAATTGTGGTGAGAATTATAAAATGGAGGATTATAAGATGTGCTTGGTTGGTTATCCTCATTGTTATAAATATGATTAGACATGTTGATTTTGTTATCAAAGCGAAACATTATGCAAAGCAATCAATAATTTAATCAAAGCAAATTGCAAAGATATCAAACAATGTGAGATGTTTACGCTTGATTTTGAGTTAAACCTTGATGAATTAAAGGATTTTGACAAGGTTTGTGTAAATCACTCAAGGGAAGAACCTAGTTTCAATGTGGTTTACTTCGGTGCTAACTAGGTTGTTTGTATCTCTCTCACCATGTATGGGCCAACTAATCCTGGGGAACTTCAATGGTACAACCTGCCCGATTACCAAAGAGGGAATCCTTTGGTATCGGGGACTTACGGAGGCCTTAGTGGAGGAGATTCTAGTCCAATGAGAGGGGTTCTCAATTGGAGAGTCCTTCCTTCACTAAGAGGGGTAAAGATCTCCTAAAAGTGTGTGGGGAGAGGAGGTCTCCCAAGCTAAATGCCCTATATGCAAGTACTAATGCAAAAGAAAGGAAAACACATATGAACAGTAATATGTAAAATGCATGCAAAATAGGCAGAACAAGGGGGGTTATGCGAAAACACAGAGAATTGGTGTCTGGGACAGTGGGTGCAAATTTTCAAATTCGCGTCCACTGCCTCAGACATAAAAAAATATATTTTGAAGAACGCGGTCTGATTGGGGACCGCATTCAATAGAACGTTGTCTCCTACAGGACCGCGTTCAGACTCCCTGCAGCAGCCAGAAGGTTATGAAAAATGAAATAAAATTGATGGAAATAAAGGGAAAGCACTCACAAACTCAGCATAGAAACATGGCAATCAAAATATAGCATGCAGCATGACATCCCCATTTTTTTAAGATAACGAATATGATTTTTTCTAGAATCTAACAAAGTGGTAATCACTTGGGGAGAGGGTTGTGTACGCGGTGCACAAGGGGTAAAAAAAAAAAAAAAGGAAGTGCTACGTGGAGCACAAGGGGAGATGCACCGTGGGTGCAAAAGGGAGACGGCACACGTGGGTGCCAAACGGAGAGGTAATCAAAGAAAAATAAAGGTGGTCCCATCGTGATCGCCAATTTGTAGATTATAGAAAAATCCACAAAGAATTATTAAAAATTAAATTAATAAGAAGTGAAAGAGAAGAGAAAAGGGGAAAGGAAGGGGAAGGGGAGCATGTGTGGATGCTAAGGTGGAAACGTGATCGCCAGAGACACGCAGGTCTCGAATGAATTTAACAATAAATAAAAGGGAGAAATTGTGAATAAATATCTTAAAGAATGCGGGGGAGATTATGAGTGCACCTTCTCTTCCAATCGGTCGGCAGACGAAGCGAGTTCTTCTTTATTGATTACCCTTGCAAAACAAAGAAACACCAACAAACAAAATATATAGAATTAGAGATCAAGTGTGTAGCACCAAATTCTTAATAAGAAATAATCATGAAGCATGAAGATGGACACACCTTGTTGGTGTTGGCCTTTAAACCCCTATGCAAAAGGGTAAGGAAAAATATGATGAATAAAGATAGGAGGGTGCAAGTGTTGCACAATTAGGGAGGTCTGAACGTGGTTGAGATGATAATGAAAAATAAATAAAAAGGAGAATGATGCATGAACATGAACATGAATTAATATAATGAAAACAAAAGAAAGAAGTAAAGAGAGAGGGTAGGCTTATTGGTTTTCTCCCAAATATGGCTTCAAGATCTTTAACGGAGGAAGAAGCTCCAAGAGGATGTAGCTTTTAGGCACATGGGAGGCTTCTCCTTGAGCCTTCAATTCAGCAGCACCTCCCCAGAATCAATGAATTCAGCCTTAAGAACAAGGAGAGGGGGGTCCTATTTATAGGAGAGAAATTCGTAGGTTTAATTCCATGAAAAATATAAAATCAAGTTTTAATTGGATTTGGAACAAGATATTCAATTGCCAAGTGTCCTCCCAACCTTAGAAAGCCTCAGAGACCCTTTCCCAAGTGAAAAAAGAGCTCAAAAGGAGGAAAGGAAGGCTACTATTCGGATTCGGGGTTCTATCAGAATTTGTGTCCACCGCAGTGGGCGCAAATTAAAATTGCGTCAGGTGAGAAGACACCAATTTAGGACAATTTTTTTGGAAAGTTCAAAAATTATCAAAATTAGAAAACAATTCGCGTCCAGGCTATTGACGTAGATTTTCAATAAATATGAATTTTGGTAGGAATTAAAATGATCAAAATATAGAAGGAGAATTAGAGTTCAAGATTTGGACGTTAATTCAAGAATTGGCGCCTTCGTAAGAGGCGCAGATTTTCTAAAATACGAATTTGAGTTGAATTTAATCAAGAAAAGAATTTGTGTCCAGCAGTTGGTCGCCAATTTAAGAACTAGCACCTCTCTAGAAAGGCGTAAATTTCTTGAAAATCTGGCACAAAATTATAGTGGAAAAATTAGTGTCCGTGTTCTGACCGCATATTCTAGAATTAGCGCCCTTGTAAAGAGGCACAGATTCAAACTATCAGAATTTAGGGCAAAATTAAAGAATAAAAGAATTAGCGTCCAATGGTCGAACGCCAATTTAAGAATTGGCGCCCTTGTAAAGAGGCACAGATTCCTAAGGTGTGTCGACTCAAAAGAAGTAGCATCCAAGGTGAGGGCACAAATTCCATGAAGTGTGTCGACTCAAAAGAAATGGCGTCCAAGGTGAGGGCGCAAATTCCATGAAGTGCTTGAGGTCTAGAAAGAATTGGCGCCAGCGTGGACGGGCTTTAATTCTTTTAAAAAGAATTAGCGCCTCTCTAGAAAGGCGCAAGTTCAGGAATTGGCATCCAAGCTTAAGGCGCAGATTTTAATTCAAATAAAATTCAAAAATGGAAGAATTGGCGTCAACTGAGTGGCAGTCTATTCAAGAAATGGCGTCCAGGGTCATGACTCTAATTCAATGCAACCCCGAAAAAGTGGAGAAAAATCCAACAAAAATTGGGAAAATGTGATAAAATATGAGAAAGTTGAGGAAAGCTGAATAATCAAGAAAAATAAAAAAATCACTCAAATAAGTTGATTTGAGGGTCAAATTGGTGCATCGTAATGTGATAGGAGATGTATTCAAAGGGATGTCAATTTTGGCATGTCTAGAATAGGGTTCAATCTCAGTACAATTCAGAAGAATATATATCTTTACGGCGTACAACTCTCTATCTTCGAGCGTGCGAGTCAATCAACGTCCGAATGCACGTCTAGGATGCTTAAATATAGAGAGCCGATCGGACAAATCAGCAACTCCCTCATCATCATTACGTGGAGGCCGAGTACGACGAGTTTGAATCTCTGGCTCAAAGTACATCGAACAGAAGTTTGAAATTTCTTCAATAATATATGCCTCAGTAATCGAACCCTCCACCTTCGCCTTATTGCGAACTTTCATTTTTAGTTCATGCATGTACCTGCAACAACAATTCAGATGGCAATGACATACATATCGTACACATGTAGCGGCTAAAAGAAAAAAACTCTCACATACCTCTCAAATGGATACATCCATCGAAATTATACTGGCCCTCCGACTATAGCCTCGTATGGAAAATAGATAATCAGGTGCTCCATCGAATCAAAGAATGCCGGAGGAAATATCTTTCTAGCTTGCAAACGGTCGTGACCATATTTTCTTCGATAGTTTGTACATCCCGAAGTCTGAGTTCTGAAGCACATAAAATCTTAAAAAATTGACTCAAGTCGGTCAGTGCTCCCCATACAGGCTTTGACAACAAGTCACGAATGCAATGGGCACCATCCTCTCCATGAACACATGACAGTCATGACTTTTCAGTCTATATATTTTCCCCTCATTAACATGCACACAACGGACTATGTTGGACACATATCCATCTGGGAATCTCAATTGTTTCAACCACTGGCACACTTCCTTGATCTGTGTATCACTAAGCATATAAGTTGCTTTAGGCTGCATAATTTTTTAATGTACGTTCTGTAATTCCAATTATGGACGTTTACAAAGCATCTTTAAGTCCATACGCACTTTGGCGTTGTCCTTTATTTTGCCTTTTATGTTCATGATCATGTTGAACACATTATCAAAAATATTCATCTCGATATGCATGACATCCAGATTGTGTCGTACAAGAAGAGTTGATCAATAAGATAATTCCCATAAAATACTTTTCTTGTTCCAGTTGTAATCCTTTCCAAATCTAGGGAGTTGTCGTGTGCTACAGGACAGTTGTATTACATATGGTAAATTTTACACTCGTGCCGCCATATGTCGACCAGACACCCGTTGTAAGTCTGCTCCATCCATATCAAAAATATTTTTTTGAAATGAGTCATTTTGCCTTCGGAAAGGATGGTCACTTGGTAGAAACTGTCGATGGCAATCAAACCAGCATGCTTTCCCACCATGTTTCAACACAATTGATTTAATATCTTCCATACAATAAGGACATGCTAACCTCACATGTGTTATCCAACCAGATAGCATTCCATATGCAGGGAAGTCGCTTATTATCCACATCAGTGTAGCCTTCATAATAAAATTTTACTTCCTAGATGCATCATAAGTAATAACCCCATCAGTCCATAAAAATTTCAATTCATCAATCAACGGTCTGAGACATATGTCCAAATTTTTTCTCAGACTTTTTGGACCAAGAATTACTAAGGATAAAAATAGATTTTCTCGCTTCATGCACATGTCCCGCGGAAGGTTGTTCGGTGTCATGAATACTGGCCAACAAGAGTAAGATGCCCCTGAACCACTGAATGGATTAAAATCATCTGTGCATAAACCCAACCTAACATTATGTGGCTCCCTTGAGAAAGCAAAATGAGTACGGCTGAAGTGAGTCCAAGCTTCGCCATCAACAGGATGACTGATTATATCATCGGCACGACGTACTCTTTCGGTGTGCCATGTCATATGTCGAGCCATCTTTAAGGACATATACAGCCGCTGCAGCCTTGGCGTAAGAGGGAAGTATCACAATGCCCTGCAAGGTACATCTTTTTGCTTTGAATTGTCCCCTCTCTTAGCTTTGAATCTATCATGATGATAAATAGAACATGATGTCTTACGTGCATCCTCTTTGTAATATAACATACAGTGATTCGGGCATGCATATATTTTCACATATCCAAGCCCTAGCTCATTGACTATCTTTTTTACACGGTAAAAAGTTTCAGACAACTTCTCATCTTGAGACAACATACTCTTCATCAAGAGGAGGAGACAGTCAAAATAAGTCTCACTGATGTGAAATTCATATTTCAAGTTCAACAACTGTGAGACTACTGGCAACTGAATGTGCTTTTCACAACCATCCCACAGCGGCTCATCAGCATCCCTAAGTAGTTGATAAAATCTTTCGACTGTCTTATTCGGCACTTCTTCCATGTATGCATGTTCCTCATGAACATTAAAATTATGACCAATAGCATCTACAACCATATCCATATACCCACTTGTGCCTACAACATTGTCGGGCTCATACGACAAGACATCTTCACCATACAAACACATATAGTAAATGACTGTCTAAGTGTGATCAAACATTCACAGACTATCCAAACAGGATAATTCAAGACTTTAAGGTAGATATATACATTCTCGTAAAAAAAATGAGAACATACATATCAATCCCAAAGTCTTGAACGGCAAGATTCATTGACACGGGTTTAACACGCTCACATGAGGTGCGTGTAATGTTAGGTCACACCCACGCACCTCAGCTCACAGGGAATATCCCATGTAATTATATAATATAAAATTAAATAACATCTCACTTATCATTATGCATACATCGAATTAAACAACATCTAATTTAAAAAATATTCAAATGAAGAACATCAAAGCTAAAAAATGTAAAGGGAAAGAAAGAAGAGAGAAATTTAAAAAAAAGAGTCATGATGGTAACAAAATAGATATAAACAAAAGATATATATTAATAATAAAAAAATAAATAGGTCGACCTAGGTCGACCTGCGCTCTGCACAGGTCAATCAAGCCCCTCATCATCATTCATTTTTTTTGGGTTCGCTCATTTTCATATTTACTCCTCTTATTTATATGTTTGTATGTATTTCACTATTCTTTTATAAGCTTATTATCCCTCCCCCACCGAAGACCCACCCACACCGGACACCCTCCCTTCCCCCCGGGACCCTGCCTCTCGGGCCTCCCCTCCCCCACCAAAAACATCGGGCGGTGTTTCCTTGCTTAAATTTTTGCTTTTTGTGGTTTGAGACTTGGGGAAAGGTCCTCGATCGATGAATTGGCAGGCTGTGGGTGTGAGTAAGCGGGTGAGTTGGCAATTCTGTTCCCGTGTTGGCAGTGCATGTGAGGCTTGCCCCTTGTTGAGACCCTAGCGCATTGAGCAGCCCACCTAGGGTGTGGGCTTTCTGTGTTTTTCCCATGAGATGGTTTCGAGCCAATGGCCATGGGCCCCCTCCTCTACCGTACTCCACTGACCCCCCCCCCACCCTCACCTCACCTCCCCCCTTCCTCAATCACCCAATGTTTCCCCCTCCCCTCCCCACCCCCTCCCCTCCTCTCCCATCCCCCACTGACACCCCCCTCCCCTCCCCTCCCATCCGTGCCCCCTTCCCCCTCCCCTCCCCCACCCTCCTCTCCCCCAGTCCTCTCCCGTCCCCTCCCTACCTCCCTCCCCTCCTCTCCTATCCCCCACCGAAGCCCCCACCCTCCTGTCCCCTCCCCTCTGTGCCCCTCTTCCCCCTCCCCTCCCCACCCTCCCCTCCCCTAGTCCTCTCTCGTTCCCTCCCACCCCCCACCCTCCCCTCCCCTCCCCACCATGCCCCCCTCCCTCTTCAGAAGACCCCTCCCCTCCTCTCCCGTCCCCACCCATCCCCCACCTTTCCCCGTGTGGGTGAGATAGACCGATGTGAGTTGAGCAAGCTATGGGTGTGAGTAAGGAGGTGAGTTGGCAATTTTGTTCCCGTGTTGACAGTGCAAGTGAGGCTTGCCACTTGTTGAGACCCTAGCGTGTTGAGGAGTCCACCTAGGGTGAGGTCTTTCTGTGTTTTTCCTGTGAGATGGTTTCAAGCCGGTCGTCATGGACCCCCTCCTCTCTCGTACCCCACTGACCCCCCCACCCTCCCCTCCCCTCCTCAATCACCCAATGTGCCCCCCTCCCCTCCCCCTCCCCTCCTCTCTCGTCCCCCACTGACCCCCCCTCCCGTCCCCTCCCCTCCATGCCCCCTTCCCCCTCCCCTCCCCACCCTCCCCTCCCCTAATCCTCTCCCATCCCCTCCCGCCCCCCACCCTCCTCTCCCCTCCCCACCGTGCCCCCCTTCCTCTCCCGAACCCCCCTCACATCCTCTCTCGCCCCCTCCCATCCCTGTTGGACGCACATAGAATTCTTTTATATATCATTGTATCGTTATATCGTGTATCGATTTATTGAGTGCGGGGGCGTGCCAGTCACGTGTGTGACGATGTGTTCGGGCTTCGAGACTAGAGTGGTCCGGAACCCATGGTGCGCTCCGTCTGACTAACCAGACGATTGTGGGTATCGGGTTGGGACTGGAGACTCACCGTGCCATAAAGGTCACGGCGTTAATTACATCCATTCGGAGAGGGAAAGACCTTTGATTAATTGCCAAGATAAGGGGCCTCATGGCCTAAAATTGATTGAATGAAAAGTGCAATGGAAAGCATTAAAATCCCCTTTGCTAGGGTGTAATATAGTATTTAAAATCATGTCAGTCACGTTTTGACCATTTTGTGTTCGGATAGGAGTCCGGGTTGAAAATCGTTACAGGCGTGTCGGTAAAATCAGAACATATGTATGCCGAGGCACGGCAAGCTCAATATCTAAGGGAGTGGTGAAATTCAATTGAATTCCGGCCAAACTGGCCAAATTTCGCAAATGATCAGCCCAGTGCGAGGTCGTGCGACGGCCATGACGGGGGAATCCCCGAGAGCCGGGCACGCCTTGCAAAGGCATCTTTGGTATTTTCCCTTATACGAGGTCGAAGGGAAAGAAATCCATATAGCTCGCCATTTGAGTTCTCTTAATGAGGGTATTATTATGATATTTTTATCATTAACCCATTTTATATTATCATCTTGAATATTTTCATCGTTATCTGATTGTTACAATTCAGCTATGGAGATCACTCCCCCATGTAAATGCTCATGAAGCTTCATTACCCTTTTGAATTCAGTCATGAATGATGATGTGCATGCGAATGCATATGGGGAAGAAAGGGCAAACATACCCAGAGCTCTGGAAATTCAGTGAACGAGCATTTGCCTACGTAGAGATCCAACGGAAATCTCTTATCATGCTCAGAGAAATCTCCTTACAGGAGATCATCATGCAAATGGACAGCCATTTCCTTTTTTGTTTCTTTGAGAAAGCTTCTTCTTTGGGGGGGGGGGGGTGCAAGATGATTCGGTCGACCGAACGATCAGTTCGGTCGACCGAACCTCCCAGGGGGGAAAGCCCGTTAAGAGGGGTCGACTCCAGCAACTCGTTGGGTCGACCTCATGGCGGGTCGGTCGACGGAAAGTTTGATTTGGTTGACCGAACCCAGCCACTAATGCAGTTCAGTGCTTCTTTGTTTGGTTTTAAGAGGAAGGGCTCACCATATTCACATGTTATTCAAATGTGCATGTTCGTGAGATTTTTTATACTGGTCATGTTCAAATTTAAAACATTGAATCAAATGAAAAGGAGCACATTCCAGTTTAAAAGGGTTTGTGTAATCTGATGAAGAACCTTGTGAATGCATTTTTTTGTTTCTTCTTGCTTATAGACCAAAATCATGCAGGATGCATATGTGAGGTGATGTTCATGCTTGAAATTTATCCGTGAGCCATGCACATGCACTTGAGGATTTGTTTTTCTTCTTTGAAATTCAGTCATGAGATCATGCAAATGCATATGAGAGTGTGGTCGTCTTTGACATTCGGTCATAAGACCATGTGATTGCACTTGAGAACTCGAAGATGCATGTTGGAAGGAGGTCAAGTCGACTTGCCTCGGCTTGGGCCTTGAGATCGAGCAGAAAGATGTATGCTGGGAGACAGGGCAAGTAGACTTAGAACTAATCTAAGTTGACCTAAACCAGCCAGTGCAAGAGAATGCAAGCTGGAAGATAGGGCAGGTCAACTTAGAACCAATCTAGGTCAACCTAAACCAACCAGTGAGGAAGAATGCATGCTGGAAGACAGGGCAGGTTGACTTGGAACCAGTCTAGGTCGACCTAAACCAACCAGTGCAGGAGAGTGCGTGCTGGAAGACAAGGCAGGTCGACTTAGAACCAGTCTAGGTCGACCTAAACTCGGCTAGTGAGGGAGAATCAGTGTAGCACCCCCGATAAAGCAATAGAGAAATTAAACTTCTTCCTAAAGAATCCTACATGAAGGCCTTATATAAAGAACCACACCTTATGAGGACTACTATATAAATGTACAAGCCCAACATCACTTTATGCCAACACCTGGGTAGTACGTAGTGGGGTTTCCCCTTTTCCAACACCAAGGGAATGGGCGCCCCTTACCAGGGCGCCATTCACCAAATGAAGACCCTTTACCAGGGCGCCATTCAACAAAGGGGGCCACCATCCCATTAATAATTAATGTATATGCACCCATACACGTGAAGGTTGCTAAAGCCATGAAGAATGGACGCCCTCATGCAGAAGCGTCATTTACATGAATAGGAACACCCAATAGATGAGCGCCCCTATACTTGGGTGCCATTTCTAATGCTCCTAGAAAGGGTTGGAATAATAACAACCTACGTTTGCTGGCAATGGACCCATGAGGGAACATTCACAGCAGGGTTTTCAGATCTGGTTTCCAATGGACCCTTACTATTTCCCTATAAACAACTCTCACTACCCAACATAGATGACCCTTACTGTTATCCTGCCACAGAAGAGAAGGTTATCTGTGCCTTTTCTTTTCTTCACCTGCAGAAGAGAGATGTTAATCCTTTCTCTTCATGTGCAGGCTACGTACCATGTCCTGCTACTGAAAGCTTGGCCACAGAGAACGTGGAGGGCTAGGATTCCACGGTTCTACCAGTTAACCACGTCAAAAAGGTATATGTTCTCAAGATCTAGCTTAACTAGTAGTTAATATAGGTTAACATGCATGCTAGTTAAACTTGTTATAGACTCAGTTTGGTCGTTTAAGTCAGTGGTATATCAAAAGGCTTAGTGGGAAGGTTAGGCTATGTCTATCTGAAACACTAAATCTTGCGTGAGTAAATTCTCCGCCAAGTACCCCGTGTACAGCATATGGTTTATATTCATAATCTGTCCCAATTTCTTGTAAATCAACCTATGTTTAAAAATTGATATCTATGAAATTAAACTTAGAAATTGTTGCATGAGCATGATCTTACAATCCTGTAAATTTTTCATGTCTATCTATGTCTTTATTTCTTGATTTTGTGAGCATGTTTAAATCATGAACAGTAAAGTTACGTGATTAGTAACCACATGTTCAGGAATTTTATCTATTGAACCAAATCATGAAATTCCTGCATGAGCATGACTTTGGAATCCTCAGATTTTTCTCTATTTAACCATGTCCTTAAAACTTGATTTAGCAAACCTTCAATTTTATGAACAGTAACATGTGTCTTAAACGCACAGATCTTGGTGCATAGAAGGCCCTGAAAGAAGGGCTCCCCTGGCTGGGGCGCCATGTCATGAGAAGGGCGCCCCTACCAAGGGCGCCATTTAAAAAAAAATATTATGTGAAGGGTGCCTCCCTGAGAGGGCGCCCCATTCAGAAATCATGGCTGCCTCATGGTCGCCATTTCCTTGATCCTGAACAGATTTATAAATTGATCTTGTGTTTAAAAATCAATATTTGTGACCTTAGGCCCTAATATTTCTGTATGGAGCATGGTTTTGAAATCCTGAGATTTTTCTTTATCTAACCATGTCTTCATTTCCGAATTTCATAAAAATTTGGATGATGAATACTGTTTTGAGTCTAATGGGAGCACCCTGGGAAGGGCGCCCCTGACCAGGGTGCCATTTCAATGGGGCGTCCTGGCCCAGGGCGCCATTTCCTCTGTGCTGTAAAACCCTCCCTGATCCTATGATTAAGCTTGTTAAACCATGGTGATTAGCCCGTTAGCCTGTTAAACCTACTACCTATTAAACCCCGCTGATTAACCTATTAAACATGTTACCTGTTCAACCTGTTACCTGTTAAACTCTGTTGATTAGCATGTTAAACTTGTTAAACCTGTTATACCTGTTAAACTCTACTAATTAGCATGTTAAACATGTTAAACCTGTTATACCTTTTAAACCCTGCTGATTAGCCTGTTAAAACTGTTAAATCTGTTAAATATGTTACCTGCTCAACCTGCTATCTGTTAAACCCCGCTGATCGATCAGTTAAACTCGTTACCTTTAAACCTGATCTTGTTAAATCTGACACCTATTAACCTAGTAATGACTGTTAGGGTGCTAGGCCCGGATACAGAGGGGGGGTGAATGTATCCCCTTCAAGAATATTGCCCAAATTAAAAACAATTCGCCTGCTACTAGATACAGTTGCAGAATAAAGGCTATCGAGTTCAAATAGACATTTGATCGACCAGATGAGCTGCTGACTATACAACTAGAACCTGATGAAGTCTAATGCCAAATGACAGTACAATGCAAACTAGACTCACTTACCAAGATGTAAAGCTCAAGGCCACTGTAACTCGAAACAAGACTATTCAAACAACCTGTGAAACAGATAGAAGATATGGAAGAGCACACCACAAGCGAACCATAGAACAAAGGATTTTTAGGTGGTTCGGTCCTCCAGACCTACATCCACACCACACTCAAACCAAGTGTGGCTTCACTAACAGCTGGGCAACACAGCTTGCCAACAGACGCTGATACACAGCTTACCCAGGGGAACAACCTCCCCTCTTCCTCCTACACGGAGGGAACCTCCAGCAACCCACGGTCACTAGAAACTAGAGACTCACGTCTCTCTTCCTCTATACCAAGAGGGAACCCCACTAGTAGCAGCCCCGCTACCAGTGAACCAGCCAGTAGCACTCTGCTACCAGCAATCCACCAGAGGCCTAGCCTCTCTTCCTCCTAGCCCGGAGGGAACCCACAAGCAGCCCCGCCTGCTACTTGCAAACCGGAGGAACCAGCCTCCCTTCCTCCACGCAGGAGGGAACTATCACCAGTAGCATTCTGCTACCAGCACAAACCGGAGACACACCCGTCTCCCTACTCCTGATCCCTCAGGAGGAACCCAAAACTTAAAAAGGGATCGAAAAAAATAAGAATAGAAATGAAGTAAAAACAGTAGATGACTCTGGATTTGATCCACGAGTCAGGACAGTTCTTCAAGATAAGCTCCTTCTTCTTTTCTTACTCTCACGGATTCTCCCTCTTATGCTGCTGCTGTTCTCTCTCTCTCTCTCTCTCACTCTCGAAATCTTCTCTTCTTTCTTCTCTTTTGCAGGCTCTCTCTGGCTTTTCTCTTCTCTTCTTTCTTCTGCTCTCTACTGCTCTTTTTTTTCTTCTCTATCAGCCCTCTTCCATTCTCATGTATTTATTCTTCAGTGGACGAAAGCTTCTATTTATATCAGCTTCAGTAGGTGCTAGGGCGTGAGCTTCCCACGCCTTCCGTCCAGAAGATTCCTCCTCGGATCACGTGCTCAGCACCCACCTCGGATTACGTGTCAGGTGCCAGCTTCGGGTCACGTGCCCAATGATAGCAATCTGACTTGCTGCGTTGACGCTTTCAAGCAATGGCGTTAACGCAGTGAGACATTCCAGTAAGCCATTAGCTTCGTCTCTTTAGCTGCTGCGTCGACGCTACTCAATTGTGGCGTTGACGCAGTGGAATAGCCTGTGAAGGTCTCTGCTTCTTTAACTACTGCGTCGACGCTGCTTGCTTGTGGCGTTGACGCAGTGGAAGATATCGTGAAGGCTTCGTCAACTGATGCGTGGACGCTTTAAGCTCCCAGCGTCGACCCTGTTCCCTTCAGCAACAAGAATGAAGTCATAAGATTTAAGTATGTACATTGCAGTGTATATACTTCGTTGTATAGACTTGTGAAGGCGAATGCAACGTACAGACTTGCCCAATGTGTTGACTTCAACAAAGGAGGCAACGGCTGTATAGACTTTAAATCCTAAAGGTAGTGTATAGACATTGAAGAACAACAACCAATGTATGGACTTTACAATACAAACAACAATGTATAGACTTCATGTAAAAGCCCAATGTATAGACATTGAATTCGAAGACCAATGTGCAGACTTTGGATTTGAAGACCAGTGTGCAGACTTCAAGTTTAACTGTGGATGTACAGACTTCAGGTGTGAAGACCATTGTGCAGACTTTGGAGAACAGTTCAATGTATTGACTTAGCGTTGTATAGACTTGGCTTTGAACGCTTGAGCTGAAGACAATGATGTAATGTATAGACATGAAGAAACAAGGCAACGTTGTATAGACTTGAAGAGACAAGGCAACGTTGTATAGACTTCAAGGATGAATGATCGGACAATGTATAGACTTCACAGTTCAACAGCCATTGTATGGACTTGTACAGTGGTGCGCAGTGTACAGACTTTGAAGTCCGACCTAGCAGGATGTGTAGACTTAGACTACAACCAGGATGTCTAGACTTGTTGTGAAGCAATGCACAGGCTGTACATACTTGAAGAATGCTTGCAGAAGGTGATGAAGTGTACAGACTTCATGAAATGCAAACGGCTGAACAGACTTGAATGAGTATAGAGTGTATAGACTTGAAAGTCTGAAGGCGATGTGCATACTTGCTGAGTTGACGCTGCAGCCCAATGAGTTGACGCTGCAACGTATATACTTTACGTTCAACTGATGATGTGTAGACTTGAAGTTAGACAAACCATACAATCAGTGTTCTGATGGGTCGACGCATCAGCAAGAGTGGGTCGACCCACTACTGCTCATACTAACTAAGCAGAGTGTAGCAATGAATGCTTTATGCATCAGTTAACATGACTGAACATCAAATATGTTAAACTAAACTGAGCAGCAAGATGACTGAACATTTGATAGACTGAGTTATGATCAGAAAATAACTGAATAATAGCATGATGACTCACACAGCAGGATGACTCACAGTGATTAACTCACATCAAAAACCAATCATCAAAACCATCATCAAAACCACAGGGGCACAACAATCTCCCCCTTTTTGATGATGGCAACACTTTCAACACATTGAGTCATTCTGATGATGTGAAGCATTCTGATGACTCAAATTATTCTCCCCCTTTGACTTCATCAAAAAGAAAATAATTTGAGAAATTAAAGCATGTATAAGAAATCACTCAATTCCTCCCCCTTGCAAGAACAAAATGCTCCCCCTTTAAGAGTTGCAGCAAAAATATGAGTTAGAGATGATCAAAAGGAGCTTGCATGCAAAGATTGAATGAAATTATCCCTTTGGCAAACAATCAACATAAACAGATACCAGAATGCAAGATCTCCCCTAGAAATATGAATGCAAGAGCACAATTCTCCTCCTTCTATGCAGCATGATGCATATGACAAGGAGGCTCCCCCTCAATAAATGGAACCTTATGAAATGAATGAGAAGGAGACCACAGGGGCATGCAAGAATTCTCCCCCTTAGATCAACAGTCAGGTTTGAAATAATGGAGTCCAATGTGAGAAAGTAAGTACTCAGAATGAATGTGAAAGGGTTTCAATGGGATATCAATTTCATAAATCTGATTAAACAAGTATTTCAGACTCTTCTATTATAGAGATTTATGAATGATCTTCATTGACAAGTCAGATCAGAATATGATGTATGCAAGGCTTGTTTATAAGTTTCCTGTACTCATATCTGAAATCAGTTTTAATAAAAGTGAACCTTGTTTTCATATTGACAGTCTTGTTTGATCTTCTTCTTTCTTACTCACTCAATTTCAAAGATTCCTTTAAGAGATACAATCAATAGTAATGAAGTTAAACACATAAGAAAAACATTTGTTTCTGTGAAAGGGTTCCAATAGAATATTTCTTTTGCACATATTTTTCAAATGGTATACTAGATTAGCAGCAATTTTCATAACATTCTTCATGAGCACTTGAGTTTAGTACACCCTTGTAACTAGAGGATTCACGTTGTTTAGACGCCAGTATCCCTAAGCACTTGGATGGACTAACTGTCATGCTTCATAGGAACAGAGATGGCATTTACACTTCATGACACACTACAGATCATTTCTTTGATGAGTGAGATGTATTTCTCAGTGTGCATGCTATTGCTCTGCCAGATTATCAATCATTTTTAAGCAGAGTTAACTATGGCACCTCATGACACAGTCCTTTGGACATGGTTTCTCATTAACCAAGGTCATTGCTCTGACAGGATTTACCCTTAGACATAATCCATATTCTCATATGTTTAAAAATCAATACTAATTTCATAGATATCAATCAAGGAATATCATGATTTCAGAATTTTCAGAATTCAGAATAGTTTAAAAGACTCAACATGAAAATATTGGTTAAAGTTTATTAAGACCAACTCAGATATTTTCAAGATATATTCATAAGCAAACACAAGACATACATGAATCATCAACCGGCTGAAAGAATCAGACATTCATAATCCTATATAATAGAAGATTCCTTTTTAATTTATTTTCAGATTTATGATCAGGATATGTACAGAGAATACTTTCTGAGTTTTCAAGAAAGGCCGAAACATTTTTGGGAACAGCTAATTCAACAGATGATACCAATGAATAAGATGAGTGAAGATGGCTGATAACAGTTGAAGCAGGAAGTTGAAATGTGTTGCATTACACATTCATCACAGGGATTTAGGCAAGATAGCAGTTCAATCTGAAGATGGGAAGTTCAGATGGTAGAATATGAATAATGCTCCCCCTAAATGTATGCATGATCTAACATTCCTAAATGTATGCAACTCTGACCTATGGTACCAGGCGGAGGACTTGGTCTAAAGACTACCTCACACATAGTAAGCACTTCCAGACAGAATTCATCTGTCCTTTAGTATCTCACTATTTATATACCAAGAGTCATGCATGACAATCCAATGCATATGCAGTTCTACATGCATCTTTTAGCTAACACTATGCCACTTATATGCAATTGTGATGCATGTGCATGTCAAATGTGCAGATGAACATTTTTAAGCATGAGACATCATCCAAGCAACAGACTTACTCAACTCACCTTTTTAGATTTTTTAGAATGCAATTTGTTTTCAGAGATTATGCATTTTAACAAATATCAACTAACTACAATTGACATATGCATGCATCAAATGTAGACATCCTTTAAACTCATGTATGCACCAGTGCATGATAAAGGAAAATTACAAAGGCAGATGCAGTTCTGGACATGTATGCGTTGACATATTAAGCACGATGTTCAATTAAAACAAAAATTCAGGTGAACAAACATTTAATCAGCAGAGTTGGGGTTTACCAAACTTTGGATGCCTTGGTTTATTTGACCCCCTTTTATTCCTCATCCCAAGGCATACCTGCAATGCACATATCTCATTTTGTGTTTCTAGGTACCCACGACTTCTTGGGTCCTACTTTGTTAGTAACACCTCTGATTGGTGCTTTCCATATTCTTTGGGCATGTAAGTCATTAGACTTCATTAAATTACACTCACTCATGGAGTGCCCAACCTGCCCACAATAATGACAGGAAACAGCAGATCTTGAATTCTTTTTATGCACAACATTGTTAGCATGGAATCTGTGTGCATTATTCTGAACATAAATTTTATGTGCATTGGCATGAAGATTTCTGTTACTTACATGAAATTTTGGTTTACCTTTACCTGCCCACCAGCATTCCGAAGCTCGGTGGCCAAATTTTCCACATGCAAAGCATGCCAGACTCTTTTCTTTAAAAACAGATTTATTTCTTCCAAAAATATTTCTATTTGCAGGGAGTTTTATATTTTGAGAGAATGTTCTTCCCTGAGCATGCCAACAGTCCTTGACTGTATGGCCATGTTCTCCACAATGAGAACAACTAGAGAAGGTATTTCTATGAGGGCCTAACCAGCATTGTGCAGCAACATGTCCTATTTTTCCACAGTTATAATAATGAATTTTCTTTTCCCTAAGGACATGATTTCTACCCTGATTGTTTTGAGCAGCTGCTAGGTCATCTTTTTCCATCAAATTGCACTCATGCATCAAATGTCCATATTTGTGACAGTAGTGACAGATCATTTTCTTTCTAGATGCATGCGAGTGTGTGGGTGAAACATGCAGAGTGGGAAGAGGAACTTGTTGATTCTTTTCTTTCTGTTTTCCTGTTGTTTTCTTTTGAGCAGTTGACTGATAACCAGGAAGGTTCTGAGGGCTTTGAGAAGTTGAACTGGACACAAAGGAAGTTTGAACTTTGTTTTGAAAACTCTTCTTATTTGAGGGATTATAGCCCAACCCTTCCTTCTGAACATTTACCTTAGTTCCTAGAATTTTGTCCAGATTATCTTTTCCGTCCACAAATTTTGACAAGGAATTATTCAAATCTTCAATTTCATTTTCCAAAGAAACGATGTGTATTTCATAACTGGCAATCTCTTGTTCATTGCAATTTATACATTCGCTTAGTACCTTGTTTGCAATTTTACATTCCTCAATTTCTTGTTCCAGATTTCTCAATTTTTCAGACTCTTCAATGTAAACAGTTTTTCCTTTTTCTAAGAGAAGAAGTTTCTCTGACATAGCAGTGTTCAACTGCTTCAATCCTTCAACCTCTTGAATTAGTTTGTCATTTTTTGATTTCAGATTTTCAATTTCTTCAACAGAGTCTTTATCAATTTTTATTGAGCTCATTTTATCATTCAGTTCTTCCTCTATCTGTTCAAGCTCCAGAATCTTGTTTAACAGATCTTTGTTTTCTTCCATTAGGGAAACAATAAACTCCTTCTGACATTCTGAATGTGAGTGAATATCTTCATTTATTTCCTTGAGAAATGGACACTCATTGCATGCAGATTTAATAGAACATATTGTTTGAACCTGGAGTTTTTCACATTGTTTCCTAAGACATTCATTTTCAGATTTTAGAACATCCAAATCAGCGCTAACAGAATCAAATTCTTTCAACAGTTTTTCATTCTGGTTTTTATGCATATGGATATCTGTCAAATAGGCATCATGAGATTGCTTCATATTTGAACAATTTTCACATGGTGAACTTGAGCTACCCTGATCACTTTTCTTTTTCAAGTTCTTGTATCGTTTTCTTAATTGTTCATGAGACTCAAACAGCTCAGCATATGCATTCTCCCAATCATCTAAAGAAAAATTCTCGAAAATGTTTACCTCCTCCTCATCATCTTCTTCTTCATTTTGGCTGTTGCCTTGATTGCTGCCACTTGGATTACTTCTGTTAGCCATCATGCAGCTGTCCTCGTTTACCCTGTGAAATTGCTTCAGCCTATCCAGGATATCCTTTGCTGAGCTGCAATTATGAAGACAAGACCATAAGGCTCTGTCAGTAACTGCTTTCATCAGGTTAAAGGCTTTCTGATTTTCTCCATCCTTTGATCTGTGTCTGTCGGTCCATTTGGACACTTTCGTTGGTAAGGTGTGAGGACCTTGTGAAATTAATTTCCACAGATCAGGTTTAGCAGAATTAACATAAGCATGTAAAGCAGTGTACCACTGACTGAAATCAGAACCACTAAAGACAGGTGGAAGAGCCATTGAAAACAAATAGCGAGTAAATTCAAAGCAACAGGAATATTTATGCACTAAAAACAAATTAACACCTAAGACTGTAAGATCGAATATGCAGGTCGCTGGACCTTGTATGCAGACACCGCTCTGATACCAACTGTTAGGGTGCTAGGCCCGGATACAGAGGGGGGGTGAATGTATCCCCTTCAAGAATATTGCCCAAATTAAAAACAATTCGCCTGCTACTAGATACAGTTGCAGAATAAAGGTTATCGAGTTCAAATAGACATTTGATCGACCAGATGAGCTGCTGACTATACTAGTGGAACCTGATGAAGTCTAATGCCAAATGACAGTACAATGCAAACTAGACTCACTTACCAAGATGTAAAGCTCAAGGCCACTGTAACTCGAAACAAGACTATTCAAACAACCTGTGAAACAGATAGAAGATATGGAAGAGCACACCACAAGCGAACCACAGAACAAAAGATTTTTAGGTGGTTCGATCCTCCAGACCTACATCCACCCCACACTCAAACCGAGTGTGGCTTCACTAACAGCTGGGCAACACAGCTTGCCAACAGACGCTGATACACAGCTTACCCAGGGGAACAACCTCCCCTCTTCCTCCTACACGGAGGGAACCTCCAGCAACCCACGGTCACTAGAAACCAGAGACTCACGTCTCTCTTCCTCTATACCAAGAGGGAACCCCACTAGTAGCAGCCCCGCTACCAGTGAACCAGCCAGTAGCACTCTACTACCAGCAATCCATTAGAGGCCTAGCCTCTCTTCCTCCTAGCCCGGAGGGAACCCACAAGCAGCCCCGCCTGCTGCTTGCAAACCGGAGGAAACAGCCTCCCTTCCTCCACGCAGGAGGGAACTATCACCAGTAGCATTCTGCTACCAGCACAAACCGGAGACACACCCGTCTCCCTACTCCTGATCCCTCAGGAAGAACCCAAAACTTAAAAAGGGATCGAAAAAAACAAGAATAGAAATGAAGTAAAAATAGTAGATGACTCTGGATTTGATCCACGAGTCAGGACAATTCTTCAAGATAATCTCCTTCTTCTTTTCTTACTCTCACGGATTCTCCTTCTTATGCTGCTGTTGTTCTCTCTCTCTCTCTCTCTCACTCTCGAAATCTTCTCTTCTTTCTTCTCTTTCGCAGGCTCTCTCTGGCTTTTCTCTTCTCTTCTTTCTTCTGCTCTCTACTGCTCTTTTTTTTCTTCTCTATCAGCCCTCTTCCATTCTCATGTATTTATTCTTCAGTGGACGAAAGCTTCTATTTATATCAGCTTCAGCAGGTGCTAGGGCGTGAGCTTCCTACGCCTTCCGTCCAGAAGATTCCTCCTCGGATCACGTGCTCAGCACCCACCTCGGATCACGTGTCAGGTGCCAGCTTCGGGTCACGTGCCCAATGACAGCAATCTGACTTGCTGCATTGACACTGTCAAGCAATGGCGTTAACGTAGTGAGACATTCCAGTAAGCCATTAGCTTCGTCTCTTTAGCTACTGCGTCGACGCTGCTCAATTGTGGCGTTGACGCAGTGGAATAGCCTGTGAAGGTCGCTGCTTCTTTAACTGCTGCGTCGACGCTGCTTGCTTGTGGCGTTGACGCAGTGGAAGATATCGTGAAGGCTTCGTCAACTGATGCGTGGACGCTTTAAGCTCCCAGCGTCGACCCTGTTCCCTTCAGCAACAAGAATGAAGTCATAAGATTTAAGTATGTACATTGCAGTGTATATACTTCGTTGTATAGACTTGTGAAGGCGAATGCAACGTACAGACTTGCCCAATGTGTTGACTTCAACAAAGGAGGCAACGGCTGTATAGACTTTAAATCCTAAACGCAGTGTATAGACATTGAAGAACAACAACCAATGTATGGACTTTACAATACAAACAACAATGTATAGACTTCATGTAAAAGCCCAATGTATAGACATTGAATTCGAAGACCAATGTGCAGACTTTGGATTTGAAGATCAGTGTGCAGACTTCAAGTTTAACTGTGGATGTACAGACTTCAGGTGTGAAGACCATTGTGCAGACTTTGGAGAACAGTTCAATGTATTGACTTAGCGTTGTATAGACTTGGCTTTGAACGCTTGAGCTGAAGACAATGATGTAATGTATAGACATGAAGAAACAAGGCAACGTTGTATAGACTTGAAGAGACAAGGCAACGTTGTATAGACTTCAAGGATGAATGATCGGACAATGTATAGACTTCACAGTTCAACAGCCATTGTATGGACTTGTACAGTGGTGCGCAGTGTACAGACTTTGAAGTCCGACCTAGCAGGATGTGTAGACTTAGACTACAACCAGGATGTCTAGACTTGTTGTGAAGCAATGCACAAGCTGTACATACTTGAAGAATGCTTGCAGAAGGCGATGAAGTGTACAGACTTCATGAAATGCAAACGGCTGAACAGACTTGAATGAGTATAGAGTGTATAGACTTGAAAGTCTGAAGGCGGTGTGCATACTTGCTGAGTTGACGCTGCAGCCCCATGAGTTGACGTTGCAACGTATATACTTTACGTTCAACTGATGATGTGTAGACTTGAAGTTAGACAAACCATACAATCAGTGTTCTGATGGGTCGACGCATCAGCAAGAGTGGGTCGACCCACTACTGCTCATACTAACTAAGCAGAGTGTAGCAATGAATGCTTTATGCATCAGTTAACATGACTGAACATCAAATATGTTAAACTAAACTGAGCAGCAAGATGACTGAATATTTGATAGACTGAGTTATGATCAGAAAATAACTGAATAACAGCATGATGACTCACACAGCAGGATGACTCACAGTGATTAACTCACATCAAAAACCAATCATCAAAACCATAATGAAAACCACAGGGGCACAACAATTACTTGCCTTGTTAAGCCTATTAGCTGTTAAACTTATTAATTACAGAGCATGGTAATTACATATCCTGTCAAACCTTGTTAATTACATAGCCGTCATTAAGCTATGTTAATCCTGTAGCCTGTCAAATCACATAGCCTGTTAAACCTATTTACAGTACGTATAAACATGTTATCATGTTAGATGGTTAACCTTCTGAAATAGAGACTCCCCGGCTAGACTCTATTTATTGAAATAGAGACTCTCCGCGAAGACTCTCTTTCAGCATTGAAATAGAGACTCTCTGCGAAGACTCTATTTGTTGAAATAGAGACTCTCCGCGAAGACTCTATTTCAACACTGAAATAGAGACTCTCCGCGAAGACTCTATTCAATGAAATAGAGACTCCTCACAAGGGCGCCATTTCTTTGCCCCCTTAAAATGGAGAAGAATTTTCAAAAAAAAGAGACAGGAAATAGCGCACTTGTACCAGGGCGGCATTTCCCCTGAGCCATCCTTGTGACCTAGAACCCCTAAACCATGTACTAAAACCCAATAAACTCACTATTGAAAAATTGGAAAATTTTCATTACTGAAACCATGTAAACTCAAGTTAGAAAACCCTACAATTTGATTTGGACTTGATTTTAAACGCCTCAGATAAGGGAGCCAAGATCCACCAGCCTTGCCTATGTGTCATGCATTTTAAGTAGCTTGGTCATAAATCATCATTTACATGCAATATTGTCCTTGAACTCTATTCCTGAAAATCTGTCTTATGTTCCTACAATGTGTAAATTTCTTGAAATTATATATTGGCTATATAAATGAGAGTGAATGTCAAAAAGTATAAATGAATGATGTGCATATAGGGCACGATCTGGTCCTAGGAGGAGCACCCGAAGGTACTTGTGCCCATAGGAGTTTATTGACCACGGTGTTTGACATTGCACCGAAGTACTTACTTGCTTGACTTGACTTGAGACATTCCCACTTACTCTCACGTGACATGCTTGACTCACTTGACATGAATGGCTTGGCCCGAAAAAGGGCAATTTACTTGCTTGAATGAAATGAATGAAATAGTCAATTCTATCATACTACTTGCTATTACACGAGCTTGAAATCACTTGCTTGAATACTGATTTTTCCATTTTTGGAAGGGCTTGTTCGAATGTTAAATTCTTGAAATACTTGATTGAATATTGATTTCTTGAAATACTTGACAATTACTTGCTAGTTCTTTATTGATACAGCTTATTGAAATTCATGTGATACTCTCTTGACACAATTCTTGTTATTCTGGCTTGATCCAACATGCATCATTATATGAACTTGTAATTAACTTAAAGATTGTTAGGGCTTGAGATATAAATCCTACTGAGCGATTCGCTTATCCAGTTACAATTCTAACATTTTTCAGAAAATTTGGATAGCGACTACCACCCGGATGGGAATGACACCGAGTGATGAGTGCTAGAGTCCCCAATTGGTGTACCGTCGGCTAGTCTTGTGTTTTACCTTGTATTTTTCAAGTTATTTTTAAGGCTTGTAATCGTATGGTACATTTCGGTCAGGTATGCTTAAGTTGGATTGGATTAGGCCAAAATATGTAGCATTATGAATTAATTTGGGATGTTATTACTCTGGTTAAATAATTGTCATCTTGGACTATGGTATTATGTTCAACCTTTGAGTTAGCATTAGAATTAGCGAGTACTATGCGTGCTCTGACTTTACATGAATGGCATGATCTATATAGACGTGTCACGCATCCGGGTATCTTCCGCGCTTGAGGCATGACGGTCTTCGTGGTATCAGAGCCTAGGATTTTAATTTCCTAGGAAATTAGAAAAAATAAGAGGTTAGGAAAAAATTAGAAGTCATGATTGAAATCTAGGAAAAACCCAAGTCCAAGGATAGATATATACCTTACCCGGTGAGATGGGTAGAGACATGGGTTAAGTTCTATAATGACTTTTGACCTCATAATAAAACCTGATATTTATTACACTTAAACTCTTTTGTATGATCATGACCGCTGAAAGAGCACAATGGCGCGAGATGCAACGCACCGTGCAAGGCCTTACACAGGCGCTACAGTAAGTGGCGCAAGGCTGTGCTAACCGTGGAGCCGGTGATCTCCACGGGAGTTTCCGTAACATGAACCCACCAAGGTTCACGGGTTAGTCTGACCCCGAAGATGCCAAAAACTAGTTGAAGGAAATGGAACGAATTTTCCGTGTGATGCAATGCACGGATGAGGTGAAGGTTCTACTGGCTGTATTCCAACTGGAGCGGGACGCTCGATGTTGGTGGGAATCCGTGGAAGCAACATTGCTCGATGACCATGTCACATGGGATGAATTCGCTGAGCATTTCAACAACAATTACTTCTCCGACCATATCCAGAGAGAAGGCCACGGAATTCATCGCTCTAAAGCAACGGGGCTTGAAAGTGGCCGAGTATGAGGCCCAATTTTTAAGACTGTCCAGGTATGCACTCCACCTAGTGTGTACGGAGAAGATGAAGGCAAAAAGGTTCCTCAACGGGCTTTGGCCCCACTACATTACACAACTTGCGCCGATGGACATACAAGTCTACTCGGAGATAGTTCGGCGTACGCAGCTGCTCGAGGATGCCACTGAATTATCAGAGAGGATCCGAGGAAGGGACAAGAAGGAACCTGTCACAAGTCCGGGAAATTTTAAAGCATCATTCAACAGAAAGTGGTACGTCAATGGAGGGGAATCCTCTAAAGGAAGGAAATTCCAGAAGAATGTCAAGCCATTCACCGCCCCCACACCTACTAAGGAAGTTTGCAAATAATGTGATAAACCCAGCCATAAGACCGAGGAATGCTGGAGGAAGCTAGGAGCCTGTCTCCGATGTGGGAGCCGAGAACATCGGATTCCAAATTACCCACTGATGAATGAGCAAGCCATTAAAGAGGAGAAGTTCCCTGCAAAGAAGCAAGGCCGTCTACAAGCTCTTCAAGAGACAGAACCAACATAAGGTGGAATTGTGGAAGGTACACTAACTATTTGCTCAAAAACTGCTAAAGTTTTATTTGATATCGGAGCAACTCATTCATTCATTTCCAAGACATTTGCTGCATCATTCTCTAAGGAACCTGAGTGGTTAGACCTAGTCATATCTACACCTCTTGAGAATGAATCCGATATCACACGTCACTACCCAAATTGCAAGGTTATGGTTAAAGGAAATAATTTACCTATCAACCTGATATGTCTAGATATGAAGGGGTATGATAGTATACTAGGAGCTGATTGGTTATCCACATATCAAGCAACGGTAGATTGGCGAAACGGCAAAGTAACCTTTGTGGATTATCCCGAGCTGGTTTACAATAGCCCTCGGAATAGATCACCTCTTATATCAGCTCTCCGAGCTAGTAAACTGATAGGCAAAGGATGTACGGCTTTTATTGCATTTATAACTCATCCGTGTAATTCGGGATTTTTCTGATGTTTTTCTAGAAGAATTGCTCAGTTTACCCCCAGAGCGGGAGGTGTCATTCACTATCGACCTCGCTCATGGTGCTGGACCTGTTTCCAAGGCACCTTACCAAATGTCCCCTGTTGAGCTAAAGGAGATGAAGGAACAACTAATGGAAATATTGAACAAGGGTTTCATCTGGCCGAGTACTTCCTCGTGGGGAGCACCTGTGCTATTCGTCAAGAAGAAGGACGGATCGATGAGACTCTGCATCGACTATCGGCAGTTAAACCACCTTACAATCAAGAACAAGTACCCACTGCCGAGGATTGACGAATTGTTCAACCAAATATCTGGAGCGAAATATTTCTCCAAGATTGATCTTCGATATGGTTATCACCAATTGAAGATCAAAGAAGAAGACATCCATAAAACTACATTCCGAAGCATGGGGCATTACGAATTCACTGTTATGCCTTTCGGACTAACAAATGCCCCCGCAGCTTTCATGCAGTTAATGAACAGCATATTCATGCCTCACTTAGACCAGTTCATTGTGGTCTTTATCGATGATATTTTGATTTATTCAAAATCTAAAGAAGACCATGAAGAACATCTCAAGCAAGTATTGTAAATATTGAGGGAACACAAATTATATGTCAAATTCAGCAAGTGCAAGTTCTGGCTCGAGGAAGTATCCTTTTTGGGCCATATAATTTTGAAGAACGGAATTTTCGTGGACCCATCTAAGGTCGAAGCCGTGAAAAATTGGGAGCGACCAACAAATGCAACGGAGATTCGAAGTTTCTTGGGGCTAGTTGGTTATTACCGGTGTTTCATCAAGGACTTCTCAAGAATTGATGTTCCTCTCACCCGATTGACTTGCAAGGAAATACCTTACGAGTGGAATGAAGACTGTGAGAAGAGTTTCCAAACTTTGAAAGATCTCTTGACTACTGCTCCAGTCTTATCATTACTAATTGAAGGAGAGAAGTACGAGGTATATACCAATGCTTCTAGTATTGGCCTCGGGTGTGTACTAATGCAAAATGGGAGAGTCATCGCATACTCTTCCCGACAACTGAAAAAGTATGAAGAGAACAAACCCGATTCATGATTTAGAGCTAGCCGTAGTGGTTTTTGCCTTAAAGATCTGGAGACACTATCTCTACGGAGAACAATTCATTGTATACTCCGATCACAAGAGTCTCAAGTATTTATTCTCCCAAAAGGAGCTAAACATGCGGCAAAGGCGATGGCTTGAATATCTCAAGGATTTCGACTTCACTATACAATACCATCCTGGTAAGGGTAATTCTGTAGCCGATGCCCTCAGTCGAAAGTCGAGAGTAATATTGGCCAACTGTATGATACAAGAATGGAAGTTGTTGGAGAAATTCTCTGAGCTTGATATCAGTACGGATGAGAAGAACGGGTGTATTACTCTAGCCCATATGAGTCTCCGTCCGGATTTGCTACCAAAAATTCAAAAGCTACAAGAAGCAGATCCTACACTAGTGGAGATAAGGACAAGCTAGACGAGAGACTTGATTTCAAGCTGGCACCCGATGGAAGACTGTTATTCCATGAATGGACATGTGTACCCGACTGTCCCGAATTAAAGAAGAAGATTCTTGAAGAAGCTCATCGATCAAGGTACACGATCCACCCTGGAGCCACCAAGATGTATCAAGACTTGAAAAGGACTTTTTGGTGGCCTAATATGAAAAGGGAGGTAGCAGACTTCGTATCTCGCTGCCTGACATGTCAACAAGTGAAGGCAGAACATCAGAAACCCGCCGAAAAGCTACATCCACTAGATATTCCCAAGTGGAAGTGGGAAGACATTGGCATGGATTTTATTATGGGCTTGCCCAAGTCTAGAGGTGGACACGATGGAATTTGGGTAATTATCGACCGCCTAACTAAATCGGCTCATTTCTTGCCTATCAAAAGTCAATGGTCGGTTGATGTCCCTACTGCCTTGTATATCAAGGAGACAGTTAGATTGCATGGAGTTCCCATGTCGATCGTATCCAACCGAGACCCACGCTTTACCTCTCATTTTTGGAAGAGTCTATAACACTCTTTGGCGACGAAACTCAACTTCAGCACTGCTTTCCATCCCCACACAGATGGACAGATAGAAAGGACAAATCAAATTGTTGAAGATATGTTAAGAGCCTGCATTATAGATTTTGGCGGTAGTTGGCATGACCGCTTACCCCTAGCCGAGTTTTCATATAATAATAGCTATCAAGTCAATATCCAGATGGCACCTTTTGAGGTACTTTATGGCAGAAGTTGTCGATCTCCAATACGCTGGGACGAAGTCGGTGAAAAGTAAATTCTAGGCCCAGATATGGTGAGAGAGTCAACTGAAAAGATACACCTCATTCGGGAAAGGCTAAGGATAGCACAGTCTAAGCAGAAGTCATATGCTGACAATAGAAGAAGAGATCTGGAATTTCAAGTCGGAGACCATGTTTTTCTCAAAGTATCTCCTGACCGAGGTATTAGAAGATTCGGTGTTAAAGGTAAACTTACACCAAGGATCATTGGTCCATTCGAGATATTGGAGAGAGTGGGCGAGGTAGCTTACCACATTACCTTGCCTCCACAACTATCAGAGGTGCACAATGTATTCTATATTTCCATGCTGAAGAAGTATGTGCACGATCCTCTCCACGTCATCGACCACACTGACTTGGTGATACAGAAGGACCTTACCTATGAGCAGAAGCCAATGAAGATACTCGATCGAGAAGTTCGCATTCTAAGGAGCAAGACTATCCCTATGGTGAAGATCCAATGGAATCGATGCCTAGAACAAGAAGCTACATGGGAAACTGAGGAGTCTATGAGAAGGAGATTTCCAGAACTATTCTAGTCTGTAAGTACTTCTCACCCTCCTTGTCTCCATATATGCAGTTGAATTTAGGGACCAAATTCTTTTACGTGGGAGAGGGCGTAGCACCCCCAATAAAGTAATAGAGAAATTAAACTTCTTCCTAAAGAATCCTACATGAAGGCCTTATATAAAGAACCACACTTTATGAGGACTACTATATAAATGTACAAGCCCAACATCACTTTATGCCAACACATGGGTAGTACGTAGTGGGGTTTCCCCTTTTCCAACACCAAGGGAATGGGCGCCCCTTACCAGGGTGCCATTCACCAAATGAAGACCCTTTACCAGGGCGCCATTCAACAAAGGGGGCCACCATCCCATTAATAATTAATGTATATGCACCCATACACATGAAAGTTGCTAAAGCCATAAAGAATGGACGCCCTCATGCAGAAACGTCATTTACATGAATAGGAACACCCAATAGATGAGCGCCCCTATACTTGGGAGCCATTTCCAAAGCTCCTAGAAAGGGTTAGAACAATAACAACCTACGTTTGCTGGCAATGGACCCATGAGGGAACATTCACAGCAGGGTTTTCAGATCTGATTTCCAATGGACCCTTACTATTTCCCTATAAACAACTCCCACTACCCAACGTAGATGACCCTTACTGTTATCCTGCCACAGAAGAGAAGGTTATCTGTGCCTTTTCTTTTCTCCACCTGCAGAAGAGAGATGTTAATCCTTTCTCTTCATGTGCAGGCTACGTACCACGTCCTGCTACTGAAAGCTTGGCTGCAGAGAACGTGGAGGGCTAGGATTCCACGGTTCTACCAGTTAACCATGTCAAAAAGGTAGGTGTTCTCAAAATCTAGCTTAACGAGTAGTTAATATAGGTTAACATGCATGCTAGTTAAACCTGTTATAAACTCAGTTTGGTCGTTTAAGTCAAGGGTATATCAAAAGGCTTAGTGGGAAGGTTAGGCTACGCCTATCTGAAACACTAAATCTTGCGTGAGTAACTTCTCCGCTAAGTACCCCGTGTACAGCATATGGTTTATATTCATAATCTGTCCCATTTTCTTGTAAATCAACCTATGTTTAAAAATTGATATCTATGAAATTAAACTCAGAAATTGTTGCATGAGCATGATCTTACAATCCTACAAATTTTCCATGTCTATCTATGTCTTTATTTCCTGATTCTGTGAACATGTTTAAATCATGAACAGTAAAGTTACGTGATTAGTAACCACATGTTCAGGAATTTTATCTATTGAACCAAATCATGAAATTCATGCATGAGCATGACTTTGGAATCCTCAGATTTTTCTCTATTTAACCATGTCCTTAAAACTTGATTTACCAAACCTGCAATTTTATGAACAGTAACATGTGTCTTAAACGCACAGATCCTGGTGCGTAGAATGCCCTGAAAGAAGGGCGCCCCTGGCTGGGGCGCCATTTCATGAGAAGGGTGCCCCTACCAGGGGCGCCATTTAAAAAAAAATTATGTGAAGGGTGCCTCCCTGAGAGGGCGCCCCATTCAGAAATCATGGTTGCCTCATAGTCGCCATTTCCTTGATCCTGAACAGATTTATAAATTGATCTAGTGTTTAAAAATCAATATCTATGACCTTAGGCCCTAATATTTCTATATGGTGCATGGTTTTGAAATCCTGAGATTTTTCTTTATCTAACCATGTCTTCATTTCCGGATTTCATAAAAATTTGGATGATGAATAGTGTTTTGAGTCTAATGGGAGCACCCTGGGAAGGGCGCCCCTGACCAGGGCGCCATTTCAATGGGGCGTCCTGGCCCAAGGCTCCATTTCCTCTGTGCTGTAAAACCCCCCCTGATCCTATGATTAAGCCTGTTAAACCATGTTGATTAGCCCGTTAGCCTGTTAAACCTGCTACATGTTAAACCCCATTGATTAACATGTTAAACATGTTACATGTTCAACCTATTACCTGTTAAACTCTGCTGATTAGCATGTTAAACTTGTTAAACATGTTATACCTGTTAAACTCTGCTGATTAGCATGTTAAACTTGTTAAACCTATTATACCTGTTAAACCCTACTGATTAGCCTGTTAAATCTATTAAATCTGTTAAATATGTTACATGTTCAACCTGCTATCTGTTAAACCCCGCTGATCGATCTGTTAAACCCATTACCTTTAAACTTGATCCTGTTAATTCTGACATCTATTAACCTAGTAATTACTTACCTTGTTAAGCCTATTAGCTGTTAAACTTATTAATTACATAGCCTGGTAATTACATATCATGTCAAACCTTGTTAATTACATAGCTGTCATTAAGCTATGTTAATCATGTATCCTGTCAAATCACATAGCCTGTTAAACCTATTTACAGTACGTATAAACATGTTATCATGTTAGATGGTTAACCTTCTGAAATAGAGACTCCCCGGCTAGACTCTATTTATTGAAATAGAGACTCTCCGCGAAGATTCTATTTCAGCATTGAAATAGAGACTCTCCGTGAAGACTCTATTTACTGAAATAGAGACTCTCCGCGAAGACTCTATTTCAGCATTGAAATATAGACTCTCCGCGAAGACTCTATTTACTGAAATAGAGACTCTCCGCGAAGACTCTATTCAATGAAATAGAGACTACTCACAAGGGTGCCATTTCTTTGCCCTCCTTAAAATGGAGAAGAATTTTCAAAAAAAAGAGACAGGAAATAGCGCACTTGTACCAGGGTGCCATTTCCCCTGAGCCATCCTTGTGACCGAGAACCCCTAAACCATGTACTAAAACCCAGTAAACTTACTACTAAAAAATTGGAAAATTTTCATTACTGAAACCATGTAAACTCAAGTTAGAAAACCCTGAAATTTGATTTGGACTTGATTTTAAACGTCTCAGATAAGGGAGCCAAGATCCACCAGCCTTGCCTATGTGTCATGCATTTTAAGTTGCTTGGTCATAAATCATCATTTACATGCAATATTGTCCTTGAACTCTATTCTTGAAAATCTGCCTTATGTTCCTACAATGTGTAAATTTCTTGAAATTCTATATTGGCTATATAAATGAGAGTGTATGTCAAAAAGTATACATGAATGTTGTGCATATGGGGCCCGATCTTATCCTGGGAGGAGCACCCGAAGGTACTTGTGCCCATGGGAGTTTATTGACCATGGTGTTTGGCATTGCACCGAAGTACTTGCTTGCTTGACTTGACTTGAGACATTCCCACTTACTCTCACGTGACATGCTTGACTCGCTTAACATGAATGGCTTGGCCCGAAAAAGGGTAATTTACTTACTTGAATGAAATGAATGAAATAGCCAATTCTATCATACTACTTGCTATTACACGAGCTTGAAATCACTTGCTTGAATACTGATTTTTCCCTTTTTGGAAGGGCTTGTTCGAATGTTAAATTCTTGAAATACTTGATTGAATATTGATTTCTTGGAAATACTTGGAAATTACTTGCTAGTTCTTTATTGATACAGCTTATTGAAATTCATGTGATACTCTCTTGACACATTTCTTGTTATTATGGCTTGATCCAACATGCATCATTATATGAACTTAAAGATTGTTAGAGCTTGAGATATAAATCCTACTGAGCGATTCGCTCATCCAGTTGCAATTCTAACATTTTTCAGGAAATTTGGATAGCGACTACCACCCGGACGGGAATGACACCGAGTGATGAGTGCTAGAGTCCCCAATTGGTGTACCGTCGGCTAGTCTTGTGTCTTACCTTGTATTTTCCAAGTCATTGTTACGGCTTGTAATCGTATGGTACATTTCGGTCAGTTATGCTTAAGTTGGATTGGATTAGGCCAAAATATGTAGCATTATGAATTAATTTGGGATGTTATTACTCTGGTTAAATAATTGTCATCTTGGACTATGGTATTATGTTCAACCTTTGAGTTAGCATTAGAATTAGCGAGTACTATGCGCGCTCTGACTTTACACGAATGACATGATCTATATAGACGTGTCACGCATCCGGGTATCTTCCCCGCTCGGGGCGTGACAATCAGCTTCCCTTTCCCTTATAGATGGCATGAAAATCATTAATGCATATTTTGGCAACCGTGCAAAGGGGTTTAACACGCATTCATACAAGGTATCCCCCAGTACGAGGCAGAGTGCAATACTCATGCATAGTGGGGGTTTTCACTCAAATGTAATCCGAGTTTCCACCGCTCACCATTTGATATACCGAAGGGGTTATGACAAGCAAGCATTCGAATGAGGAATGGCCATAAGAATCCTATCTACAATTATGCCTCCACGCATGATTTAGGAGAATGCAGTGCATGAATGCCATGTATACATCGAGGTGGTGGATAAAATGGTAAGCAAATCCAGAGCTCATAGGGGTCTGGCCGTATCTCTCAGGATCTGTGTTCTCGTGAGAACCGAGGTTTTCTGTGCTGGGGCTCCAACAGCATTGTCAGGTGGTTAAGGTGTTCTTCCCTCGTGACTTGGTGTTAGTCTTGAATTTTGAGGATGCATTTTTTTAAGGGGGGAGGGCTGTAATACCCCAGGTTTTTCAGATATTTATCGGGTCAAGATCCGTGGATTTCGGATCGCTTTCATGGGTCCCAGAGTGTGTTTTGTGCTTTACACATGTTTTTTCCTGATGTGCCTTTGGAACTCTGTATAGGGTGAACCATTGTGTTCTCTGACTTCATGACAGTACCAATGGGTTGTGCTCTTCCCGAGGATCGCGAAGGTAATTTTTTCATATTTTTATGAATTTCTAGAATTTTGGGGTTTTTCCATTAATAATTCTCACTCTCTCTCTTCTCTTTCTCTCCGCCTCTCCTTCGGGCGGCCGACGGGGGTGATGGTGGGCGAGGCAGGGATGGCGTGAGGGCGAGGAGCATGAGGATGGGGCGAGGATTGAGGCGGTGGAGGCGCGGTGAGCTCGGACGCGCGTTCGAGTGCCCGGCGTTTCGTGACGTTTTCTTCATTGATCGACGTCCACGGCGCATGAAATCTTCGGTGGAGGTAGGGGGACGGATCCTTAACCCTTGTACTTTCATTCCCGTGATTTTGGTAGGTCGTGATGAGTCGAGCGGGCTTATTTGAGTGTTTTGGGGAAAAGAGCATGTTTTGGGGTGTGAGCCCAATCTAGTGTTTTCATCGCATTTTTGGGGTTTAAATTGGTCCTCTCAGTGCTAGAGAAGTTGGGGACTAGTTTACCCTTATTTTCCCCTTCACATGGGTGTGAACGGGGCGTGGAATGGGTTTTTTCACTGTTTTCACCATTTTCACGTTCGGGACGGCCTAGCGGTCCTTCCAGGGACCGCTAGGGTGTTAAGCGGTCATGTGGAGACCGCTAGGGTCCCCCCTATGTCGGTTCGAGCTTTGCAGTCGCACTATGGACCGCCAGGAGGGCTTAACGGTCTGGTGAAGACCGCCAGGCATCGCTTAGCGGTCATGGCATCACCGTTTGTCCGTGTTTTGATCGTTGAGCTTTGTGGGGTTGCAGCCTTGCGACTGACTGCTAGGCTATGTCTAGTGGTCAGGCGGAGGACCGCCACCCTGCTTGGCAGTCCGGAGGTGATCGCTTGTGGTTTAGGGGACTTGGGGGCCTTGCGGTCTTGGCTGGACCGCTAGGCCAGGTCTTGCGGTCCGGAGGAGACCGTCAGGTGGTTCTTCATGCTTGCTGTGTCTGTTTCGCGTTGTATTTGTCTCCGGTCGACCCGGTTGTGACTCAGTGGTCGACCTTCGGCCTCGTGAATATCTCGGACACCGTGGGACCTGTGTTCATGCTTTTAGGGGTGTCCGGAGGTGTCATGTTATCTCGATTAGCATGCCCGTAGGTTTCGTGGGTCCAGGTGACCCCATGTGTTCCGGACTTTCGTGTTCTTGCTAGATCGAGTCGCCGTGAGCTGGCGTGAGTGCGGAGGGATATTTCCGCACGTTAGTGGCTTTCCGGGAAGTGTTTTCCGTGTGGGTCATATGGATGGCGTTGGATTGTGAGTCCAATTACCTAGCCTGGGGCTGGAGGTCTCCCGCTCTTCCCTTGGATAGGGAATTATCTCGGCGGCTTGTGAGCTACCTTGGGAATCATGTCATCGTGGTTTCAGACCTAGGGATTAGGCCAGATTGATGGTGTTGTGTTGTCGCATACGACGGTCTTGACCCGAGTCATGTGACTCAAGGACCATTGGATTTAGTAGGTCTAGTGGGCTATCCAGAGTCCGGTGGTGTCGAGCCACCTGTTACTCCACGTTACTCGTGATGGGTGTGTGCGTGATTTTCCGTGTTCACATTTAGTGACCTCCCACTAGTCATAGCCTTCTTACGGCATGCGTGTGCTGACCCACCCGGGAGTGGTGGAGCGGCTTACCCGAGAGAGACGGCTATTAGGCTGGTTACCGTAGGGCCCCCACGCGCAGCCGAATCTGGGCTTCGAGGGAAGAACCAGCTAGAGGGTCAGACCTAGGGCGCATGGTATGTGTGTGCACACGTGGTTGGGGGTGGCGGACCCGCGCTGACGAGCGTGACCCCAGCTAGTCCTTGTTTTGAGTTCCTGGTTACTATTCGGTGTCTCTGTCTCCGCCTGTGGCATCGTAGTGAAACACCTAAGACTGCGGACTAAGTTGTCAGTGGAGGCATCCGGCCTTTCTTCTGGTGGGAAGGTACTTCCATCACGTGACATGAGTTTCTCGTAAGTTGAGTTCCGCTTCACATCTGCGAGACGTGGTTTTACGTGGAGTTTCTGGTGTTTCGAGGTCTAAGGGTTCCGATGAGCGTCACCAAGGGCTTTCCCCTAGACAGCGTTGAGTTCCCGACGGCGTGGTCGTTTTCCCCTATAGCGTGGCTAGGGTGGTTCGTAGTCTGGTGATCCCCCGACTGGGAGATCGGGACGTGTTTTCTGGTACAGTAGGAGTAGCTGTAGAGCCAAAGTTTTACCGGCCACCGTGTTTACTGTTCCTACTGTTTCTGGTGTTCTTGTTGTTGCTACTTTTCGTGTCACCGTTGTTTACGGTTAGGGTTTCACGGGACCCCTGCTGAGCCAGTGATAGGAGGCTCATCCCTGCGTTTCAGGTGCGGCGGTTCTTCCTCGAGGTTCGAGGGTGCTGCGCGGAGGTTCTTAGCTGCCAGCTCATCGGGCCGAGTGTTCACTCGGTGTTGGGTACGTTCTTTGTCTTAAACTGTACTTTTGTTAGACTAGACTCTGTTGTAGTTAGTTATTTATTTCTGTTAATTATTGAACTATCCTACTTTATTTCATATTTCTATGTACACCACACCTATCCCTTTAGCCCTTCCGAGCCCTCCGACACGTGGGCGGCAGTTCAGGATTCGAATGGTATCGGGTCTTCCCGGTATCCGGATCTTGGGTCGTTACAGTTGGTATCAAAGCGTGGTTTTGGACATACATGGGCATTTGAGATATTGCAGTGATCAGAGTCCATAACGTCCAGTATAGTCGGCAGTTGGCATAAGGTTTTGTGCATGTTTTTCGCTTGGTTTCTCATGTAAGAGCTTGAGTGCATGGCGTTGGCACTGTGAATGTGGTTTCTATCATCATTGGAGTGTCGGCGTGGGGCCCGAGGGATGTGATAGAGAGATTTCTTCCCGATGGGTGGTGGCCCTAGTTGTGCTACGTTGGGCGTAGGTTGTTGACAGGCGTGAGTTTGTGGTGCTACGTTCAAGGAGTCTACAGCAAGGTCAGGTGGCTGGCAAGGATTGTTCGGGGTTAAGCCGCCGTGAGTGTGCTCTGAGGGAGTTGTTATAGAGTTTGGCCACTCCGACTTAAGGTTTATCCAGCCCCTGAGGTGCTGAGATTGTGGTTTGAGGTGGCCGAGCGAGTGCTCCGATCAAAAGGTGTGCTCGGCTGAGCAGAGGATCTTCTTGATGAGCTGCTGATTTATCGAGCCTGATTTTCTCATCGTGGTCTATGACATCAGCAATGACGTGTCAGTCCAGATTATTTTCACGGATTTCGAGGCAAGATTGGGCGAAGGCATCCTAGTAAGTTCTTGCTCATGTGCTCCTACATGCGAATGGGTTATGTTCGCCCTGGATTTGGCTTGAGATGTGAAGGTTCTACGGCGAGTTCATGACTCGAGGATGAGCGTTGGCGGTTGCCGATTATGGCTCGTGTTACGGCTCTTGGCGTAGCGTATTGCGGTTCGAGGAATTGCAGTTGTGGTGCATCGTGAGATGCTATGAATATCGTCCAACGAGACACTGGGCGAGTGTTGTCGGAAGTGTTGGCCTGACAGAAGTGATGGTTTTCATGGTGCTGGAAGGTGCTATTCCCAGCATGTGCAAGGTTCGAGGTCAGGTCGAGTGTGCAGACCTTCCGTTTGGTCGAAGGTGTGGTTGGTTTCTCCTTTGGGTGGAGAGATCGTGTTTTGCCAAGGTTCGTCGTCTTGGATTGTGTGCTCAGATTGGTTGGCCTTCGTGTGCCATGAAGTCCGTGGGAGACGCGTCCTGTGTTTTGGCAAGGTGGTTGCCTGTGAGAAGTCGTGCCCATTTACCCTGGTGTGTAAGGGTGTTGGCACTGTTCTGGAAGGACGAGTGCCGGTTGGGCGGTGTTTATGAGAATTTGCGACCGGTGTCATGATTTTTGATGTGTTGAGGATCGGAGCCTGCGAGTTGCAGAGGATTGTTGGGATGGAGGATCCCGAGTTGTCGTTGTGATGGATGTGCATGTGGATCAGAGTGCAAGGATCGTAGCGTTGGATGCTATGAGCGGATTCCTAAGGATGTGTTGGGCATTGGAGGATTGGTTCCTTGGTGTGAGACGTGTTCTTGCCGTGCCGTTGCTATAGGTATTGTGGTTCGTGGCACTGGCAGGATGGAGAGTTGGGGAAATATGTTGGCGTGTGCGCCGCATGAGTACCTTGTTCGTGTGTTGGAAGTTGTGTTCTCGGATGAGGTTGTGTTTTGGAGAAGTGATCTCTAAGAGATTATGGGTCCCAGTTGGTGGCAGCGAGTGGCTGGTCAAGTTGACCGAGTGGTCGACCATGGTAAGATGTGTATCACCTGGGGACCCGTATGCATTGGTCGTGGCGTCGTCGATTGGGTTGCTACGATAGCATGTGGCACTTGGTTGCCTTGGCGTTGTGTGCCCTAAATTGCTCAGGTTGTGTCATGTGGCTCTATGGTGAGAGCGGAATCGGGATTGGCGGGCGTCCACTTGGAGTAATTGAGATGAGATAGGATTTGATGAGACAGGACGGTGGACAATGCCGGTGTATGGAGGTCTCTGAAGAGACGTTAGCGTTGGATATGGTGATCCTTGGTCTGTGACCAACAAGGGAAGGTTTCCCTATAAGTCTGAGTCGAGTGAGGTGAAGACCAAGATTTTGGATATTGTCATTTGGTTTGTCGTGCTCCCCTGATAGGGTAGAGTTGGCATGAGGATGTGTCTGGATGCATCGTCCGAGTGAGGTTTTGTCTGAGATGCGGTGTTGGTCTGTGGAGAGTCAGCAGATGGCCTGTCGTGATTTGGATCACGCCTGTTGGGCCGGTGAAGGTTTCACGTTGATGAGTGTCTGGTGACCGGTGGTTGGTCTTTCACAGATAGAAGATGCTGGTGGTTGCGCTTCGAGAACGGTGAGAACTGTGTGCATGTGAGGCCTTTGGTGGTCATTTCCGTGATGTGCTCTTTCCTAGATTGGATCTAGGAATTGTGGAAGTTTGAGTTCTGACAGGGTTGGTCTCGTGGTGTTGTTGGCGTTCGGCTTGCCAGGAATGAGATGGTCCTTGGCGTGGAGCCGACGGTTGTGCAGCGGTCGGTTGGAAGGACTGTGTGAGCTGGTTGGGAGCTCAGCGATGGTCGTCCCCTGTGCAGGATCGTGAGACTGGCGTTTGGTTGGTCCGCCGAGCATGGGCGTTGACCGGTGGATTGGTTCTTGTGGCGAGGATTACATTCCCTCGGTGGGCGAGAGGGTGGCAGCGATGCCGTGGTTGGTTTCCGTGCAGCTGAGGTGGTGCCATACTTGTGCTTTTATGTTATGCATGCTCTGATGATCGCTGTGTGCTGTGTACAGAGCGAGGTGTTGCTCGTGATGATGGTCTGGCCGTATCCCTCAGGATCTGTGTTTTCATGAGAACCGAGATTTTCTGTGCTAGGGTTCTGATAGCGTTGTGAGGTGGTTAAGGTGTTCTTCCCCCGTGACTTGGTGCTAGTCCTGAATTTTGAGGATGAAATTTTTTTAAGGGGGAGGGCTATAATGCCCCGAGTTTTTTGGATATTAATTGGGTTAGGATCTGTGGGTTTCGGATCACTTTCGTGGGTCCCGGAGTGTGTTTTGTGCTTTACGCGTGTTTTTCCCTGATGTGCCTTTGAAACTCTGTGCATGGTGAACCGTTATGTTCTCCAACTCCGGGACAGTACCGGCGCGTTGTGCTCTTCCCGAGGATCACGGAGGTAATTTTTTCATATTTTTATAATTTTCTATAATTTTTGGGTTTTTCCATTAATAACCCCTCACCCCTTCTCTTTCTCTCATTCTCTCTCACTCTCTCTCTTCTCTTTCTCTCCCCCTCTCCTCTGGGCAGCCGACGAGGGTGATGGTGGGTGAGGCAAGGATGGCATGAGGGCGAGGAGCGTGAGGATGGGGCGAGGATCGAGGCGGTGGAGGCACGGCGAGCTCGGACGCGCGTTCGGGTGCCCGACGAGGGTTTCGTGGTGTTTTCTTCATGGATCGGCGTCCACGGCGCGTGAAATCTTTGGTGGAGGTAGGGGGACGGATCCTTAACCCTTATACTTCTATTCCCGTGATTTTGGTAGGCCGTGGTGAGTCGAGCGGGCTTATTTGAGCATTTTGGGAAAAAGAGCATGTTTTGGGGTGTGAGCCCGATCTAGTGTTTTCATCGCATTTTTAGGATTTAAATGGGTCCTCTCGGTGCTAGAGAGGTTGGGGACTAGTTTTCCCTTGTTTTCCCCTTCACATGGGTGTGAACGGGGCGTGGATTGGGTTTTTCCACAGTTTTCGCCGTTTTCGGGTTCGGGACGGCCTAGCGGTCCTTCCAGGGACCGCTAGGGTGTTAAGCGGTCATGTGGAGACCGCTAGGGTCCCCCCTATGTCGGTTCGAGCTTTGAAGTCGCGCGATGGACAGCCAGGAGGGCTTAACGGTATGGTGAAGACCGCCAGGCATCGCTTAGCGGTCATGGCATCACCGTTTGTCCGTGTTTTGATCGTTGAACTTTGTGGGGTTACGGCCTTGCGACTGACTGCTAGGCTACGTCTAGCGGTCAGGCGGAGGACCGCCACCCTGCTTGGCAGTCCGGAGGTGACCGCTTGTAGTTTAGGGGACTTGGGGGCCTTGCGGTCTTGGCTGGACCGCTAGGCCAGGCCTTGCGGTCCGGAGGAGACCGCCAGGCTCCCTGACTGTCTAGAGAGGACCGCCAGGCAATTCTTCATGCTCACCGTGTCTGTTTCGCGTTGTATTGGTCTCTGGTCGACCCGGTTGTGACTCAGTGGTCGACCTTCGGCCTCGTGAATATGTCGGACACCGTGGGACCTGTGTTCGTATTTTTAGGGGTGTCTGGAGGTATCATGTTATCTCGATTAGCATGCCCATAGGTTTGGTGGGTCCGGGTTATCCCATGTGTTCCGGGCTTTCGTGTTCTTGCCAGATCGAGTCACCGTGAGCTGACGTGAGTGTGGAGGGCTATTTCCGCATGTTAGTGGCTTTCCGGGAAGTGTTTTCCGTGTGGGCCATGTGGATGCCCTTGGATTGTGAGTCTAATTACCCAGCCTGGGGCTGGAGGTTTCCCGTTCTTGCCTTGGATAGGGAATTACCTCGGCGGCTTGTGAGCTACCTTGGGAATCATGTCATCATGGTTTCAGACCTAGGGATTAGGCCAGATTCATGATGTTGTGCTGTCGCATACGACGGTCTTACCCGAGTCATGTGACTCAAGGACCATTAGATTTAGTAGGTCTAGTGGGCTATCCAGAGTCCGGTGGTGTCGAGCCATCTGTTACTCCATGTTACTCGCGATGGGTGCGTGCGTGATTTTCCGTGTTCATATTTAGTGACCTCTCACTAGTCATAACCTTCTTACAGCATGCATGTGCTGACCCACCCGGGAGTGGTGGAGCGGCTTACCCGAGAGAGACGATTTTTAGGCTAGTTACCGCAGAGCCCCCACGCGCAGCCGAGTCCGGGCTTCGGGGGAAGAACCAGCTAGAGGGTCAGACCTAGGGCGCATGGTCTGTGTGTGTACACGTGGTTGGGGGCGGCGGACCCACCCTGACGAGCGCGACCCCAGCTAGTCCTTGTTTTGAGTTCCTAGTTATTGTTCTGTGTCTCTGTCTCCGCCTGAGGCGTCGCAGTGAGACACCTGAGGCTGCGAACTAAGTCATCAGTGGACGCATCCAGCCTTTCTTCTGGTGGGAAGGTACTTCCGTCACGTGACGTGAGTTTCTCGTGAGTCGAGTTTCGCTTCACGTCTGCGAGACGTGGTTTTGCGTGGAGTTCCGAGTGTTTTCCCGATGCCGAGGTCTAGGGGTTCCGGTGAGCGTCACCGAGGGCTTTCCCCTTGACAGCGTTGAGTTCCCGACGGCGTGGTCGTTTTCCACTATAGCGTGGCTAGGGTGGTTCGTAGTCTTGTGGTCCCCCGACTGGGAGACCGGGACGTATTTTTCGGTAAAGTAGGAGTAGCTGTAGAGCCGAGATTTTACCGGCCACCGTGTTTACTGTTCCTACTGTTACTGTTGTTCTTGTTATTGCTGCTTTCTGTGCCACCGTTGTTTACGGTTGGGGTTTTGCGGGACCCCTACTGAGCCAGTGATAGGAGGCTCACTCCTGCATTTCAAGTGTGACGGTTCTTCATCGAGGTTCGAGGGTGCTGCGCTGAGGTTCTTAGCTGCCAGCTCGTCGGCCCGAGTGTTCACTCGGTGTTGGGTACGTTCTCTGCCTTAAACTGTACTTTTTTTGGACTGCACTTTGTTGTAGTTAGTTGTTTATTTCTGTTAATTGTTGAATTATCCTACTTTATTTCATATTTTTATGTACACCACACCTATCCCTTTAGCCCTTCCGAGCCCTCCGGCTCGTGGGCGGCGGTTCAGGATTCGAATGGTATCGGGTCTTCCCGATATCCGGATCTTGGGTTGTTACATCTAAGGCAGTGGCGAAATTCAATTGAATTTCGGCCAAACGGGTCAAATTCAAAAAATTATTAGCCCGGTGCGAGGTCGTGCGACGGCCATGACGGGGGAATCCCCGAGAGCCAAGCACGCCTTGCAAAGGCATCTTTTGTATTTTCCCTTATTCGGGGTCGAAGGGAAAGAAATCCGGACAGCTTGCCATTTGAGTTCTCTTAATGAGGGTGTTATTATGATATTTTTATCATTAACCCATTTTATATTGTCATCTTGAATATTTTCATCGTTATCTGACTGTTACAATTCAACTATGGAGATCACCCCCCCCCCCATGTAAATGCTCATGAAGCTTCATTACCCTTTTGAATTCAATCATGAATGATGATGTGCATGTGAATGCATATGGGGAAGAAAGGGCAAACATACCTAGAGCTCTGGAAATTCAGTGAAAGAGCATTTGCCTACGTGAGAGATCCAACGGAAAACTCTTATCATGCTCACAGAAATCTCCTTACCGAAGATCATCATGCAAATGGACAGCCATTTCCTTTTTTGTTTCTTTGAGAAAGCTTCTTCTTCTTCTTTTTGGGTGCAGGATGATTCGGTCGACTGAACGATTAGTTCGGTCGACCGAACCTCCTAGGGGGGAAAGCCCGTTGAGAGGGGTCGACTCCAACAACTCGTTGGGTCGACCTCATGGCGGGTCAGTCGATCGAAAGTTGGATTCGATCGACCGAACCCAGCCACTAATGCAGTTCAGTGCCTCTTTGTTTAGTTTTAAGAGGAAGGGCTCACCATATTCACATGTTATTCAAATGTGCATGTTCGTGAGATTTTTATACTGGTCATGCTCAAATTCAAAACATGAAAGTAAATGAGAAGGAGCACATTCCAGTTTAAAAGGGTTTGTGTAATCTTATGAAGAACCTTGTGAATGCATTTTTTTTGTTTCTTCTTGCTTATAGACCAAAATCATGCAGGGTGCATATGTGAGGTGTTGTTCATGCTTGAAATTTATCCGTGAGCCATGCACATGCACTTGAGGATTTGTTTTTCTTCTTTGAAATTCAGTCATGAGATCATGCAAATACATATGAGAGTGTGGTTGTCTTTGACATTCAGTCATGAGACCATGCAAATGCACTTGAGAACTCGAAGATGCATGCTGGAAGAAGGTCAAGTCGACTTGCCCCTAGGGCAAGTCGGCTTAGGCCCTGAGATCGAGCAGAAAGATGTATGCTGGGAGACAGGGCAAGTCGACTTAGAACTAATCTAAGTCGACCTAAACCAGCCAGTGCAGGATAATGCAAGCTGGAAGACATGGCAGGTCAACTTAGAACCAGTCTAGGTCGACCTAAACTAACTAGTGAGGAAGAATGCATGCTGGAAGACAGGGCAGGTCGACTTAGAACCAGTCTAGGTCGACCTAAACTAACCAGTGCAGGAGAGTGCGTGCTGGAAGACAGGGCAGGTCGACTTAGAACCAGTCTAGGTCGACCTAAACCCAGCTAGTGAGGGAGAATCAGCTTCTCTTTCCCTTGTAGATGGCATGAAAAGCATTAATGCATATTTTGGCAACCGTGCAAAGGGTTTAACACGCATTCATACAAGGTATCCCCCAGTACAGGGCAGAGTGCCATACTCACGCATAGTGGGGGTTTTCACTCGAATGCAATCCGAGTTTCCACCGCTCACCATTTAATATACCGAAGGAGTTATGACAAGCAAGCATTCGAATGAAAAATGACCATAAGAATCATATCTACAATTATGCCTCCACGCATGATTTAGGAGAATGCAGTGCATGAATGCCATGTATACATCAAGGTGGTGGATAGAATGGTAAGCAAATCCAGAGCAATCTTACTTCTATTTTTGGTTACCTCATTCTCAGCAATTTTCGGAATTACACTTGGCTGTTGCATCCTCTGCATTCTCGGTTCTCAATGAAACCTTCTTTTAGTTCTCAGTGAAATTTTCAGAGCTGTCCACCTGCTCTTCCCTTTTTATTGGTCATCATTCATTTTTTTCTTTAGTTCAGTCCACTTAGCTTTCATCCTTTTCTCCATTTTTTGTTGCCATTGCCTCGAGTTATCCGGCGAGAATCCGACAGCATTTTCCTTTGTCTAAAGCTTTGGGAGGATTAAAACGGGTACACATCCACGGAGAAAACTCTGAGATGACCCCACCATAACAAGGTGCGCACGGAAGCGGCAACACTGTTAACCCACACCGGTCGTGAAGAAATCCCGAGGACGAGCCTACTAGGGATCCCAATGACCGAGAGACGCCACAACCCCGTATCCGAGGTGCGATCTTGAATTTCAGGTGAACCATACAGCCATCAATGTTCACTAGTTGAAGGGGGAATCACCCGGGGTCCACGCTATAAGGTAGCAAGCCCCCGGGGAACCTAGAGTGATCATAAGTTCATGGAAAGCTGAGGGAGTATAGACCCGGGCCACTTCCTTCAAAAACAAGGGCAGTAGAATCGAAGGGCAACAAAGGAGCAGAATTAGTAGAAGTGAGAGGCCTATATCTATATCACGCTTATAAATGCGTATATAAGAGGAGTGAACAAACTTGAAGAAAGCGCATATATATATATATATATATATATATATATATATATATATATATATATATATATATATATATATATATATGGGAGATGTTCCATGGGGGTGAAGAAGAAGAAAGAAAATCAAAAAGGGGGGAATAACCCACCCTTCTTACACAAATCTCTCACACTCTCGTTCTCCCTTCTCCCTCAAATCTCTATCTCTCTTATCCCTCACCCAGCAGGTTCGGACGCTCAAGATTGGGAGAATTGGAGGGACGGCCGGAGCAGACTTCTATTGTTTAGCCCGCCAAGAACCTTCCTCTTCACCTCGGAGGCCTTCTTATAGGGGGTTTGAACCCCAGTTCGGAGGGGATCCTCCCCAGATTCTTTGTTGCTACCGCCCCCCCCCCCTGCTACAGTTGTTGCCATCGTTGCTGCCATAGCTACCCTGGCTGCTGCTACTGCTGCTGCTGCTCGTAGGTGTGCGGCTGAGCGGACGCGCGAAGGGCTTGGCGAGATGACGGGGAGAAGCCTCCGGAGCCTGCCGGACGGACTTTCCTCGATCCTGAAGGCGCTGGGGTTCCCTCGTTGTTACGTCCGCCCGGTGCAGGAGTTATCCCCAAGATCTGTCGTCGATCCGTCGGCCGCCTGCGTGCCCAATCCTAGGTGCTATAGTTGCACTGCTGGTGCTACAGTATCTTCCGTACGAGGGCTTGCGTGAAGGGGAGGGAGAATAGGTAAAAGGAGAAGAAACTCTTGCGTGGAATTTTTTTATTTTTTCTTTCTTTTCCTTTTTTTTCTTTTTTTATGAAAATCTCTTTTCTTTTTATCACCTTGGCCCATTGCACTTGGGCCCTTCGCTTGACCCATTTGTGTACGGGCCGCTCTTTGCCCCATTCTTTTTCTTGTTTTTCCCTTTCTTTCTTTTTTTTCTTTTTTATAAGTGTCGACGATCCCCCACCCTCCCCTCCCCTCCCCACCCTCTGATCCCCCATCGACCCCCACCCTCCCCTCCCCAATGTGCCCCGCTCCCTCTCCCGAACCCCACCCCCCCGCCCCCGCCCTCCACATTGTACCCCCCTCCCCTCCCCACTGGCTCAATCTCCCTCCTTTTCCCGAACATACACTCACATTATAATAAACGATAAATTTAAAAGAAAATTTTAAACATACACTCACATAATAATAAAAAATAATAAATTAAAAGTATATGAAATAAATTAAAATCAAATAATATAATTTCTAAAAATATATTTTATTAACCATTTATTGGCAGAAATTTGTCGAAAAGATAGAACGAAATCCGTTGCCGTCCCCGATGCTAATAGGCATGCATGAAAATTTTGTCATTGTTAGAGAGAGAGGGGGGGTGTGCGTGTGTTAGAGAGAGAGACGGAGAGGGAGACAGATATAGAGGGGCTCGGCCCCTCCATCTCTGTGACTGCAGAGACAGGTAGAGAGGGGAGACAGAGTGAGGGAGAGGGAGACTGAGAGAGGGCGAGGGATAGGGAGAGAGACCGTACGGTTAGAGAGAGAGAGAGACAGAGACTGAGGGGATCAATCCTCCCCCTCTGTGACTGTGACCGTGTGTTAGAGAGAGAGGGACAGGGACAGGGAGAGAGACCGTGCGTGAGAGAGGGAGAGGGAGAGAGACCGTGAGAGTGGGAGACGATGAGAGTAGGAGAGGGGGAGATGGTGAGAGAGGAGACACCGAGACTGTGCAAACGGGAGAGGGAGACATAGGGAGAGAAGAGACGCTGAGAGTGGGAGAGGGAGATGATGAGAGAAGGAGAGTGAGAGAGGGAGAGGGCGAGTGCTTACCTGCAGAGGTCGCCGCCGCCGTCGCTGCTGCTCGTCGGAGAGAGGGGGAACGTCGGAGCCCGTTGCGGGAATGGGAGAGACCGACAGAGAGAGGGACAGCGAGAGCACCGTGAGAGAGTCGAGCGCGAGGGTGGGAGACGGCGGCCGGTGGGAGGGAAATCAAAATTATTTCCGATGGATTTTCAACGGGGAGTAATTTCGTCGGAAACTTCCGACGGAAATTCCGACCGAATTTATTTCGTCGGAAAGTTAAACGTATATAATATTTTACTCTCCAAAATTTACGACGAAAATCTATTCGTCGGAAATGGGGTTGAAAGTTCCGACGGATATTCTGACAGACTATAATACCGTCTGAAATTCCGATGAAATTTTTGACGAATAGATATCCGTCGAAAATACATACCGATATTCCGACGGACCATTTGTCATCGGAAATTTCCGTTGCTATGACCATCATTTCTTGTAGTGGTGGTACCTTGCTCACACCCTTTGAATGATTCACCGTCGTGTACGGAGTTGTGAGGTCGCGGTTATGAGATGTGGGCTATCTTCTAAAACACACATAAGATACTTGCACAAAGTCATTAATAATGCATCTCCCTTATAATCTCGATTAAGTTATACTATGTATGAATTTGGGAGTCTGAACTATAGCACCTACTTCAAGATATAGTCCACTAAGCGTTCTCATAGATAATATGAAATATCACTAAATGAAAATTTAAATTAAAAATTATGTTTACCGACTGCATGATATAAAATACTTAACATCTTTTTATTTATTAATTCTTTTAATTTAATGAATTTGAAAGTTTTAAATCATACGAGAGATTGTTAAAATTGATAGTGCATTAAATGCACGGTGCATTCAATGCATTTTTTTACCGTGATTTAAAAACTTTCCCTCACACGAAACCGTGATTCACTCCCTGAACGAACAAATGTGTCTGTTAGGGAATTAAAGATCACGTCCATTGCGGGGGTGATCTCTGATTTTTTTTATGCGCAAACATTTCCGAGCTCAATTCCTCGCACCTATAAATAGACCCACCGTGGGTGGCCCTAACACAGTACATCTGATCCAAGCTTTTCTCATCTATTCTCATTCTTCTTGTTCTACAATCTTCTGCATTTTTCCTTTTTTTTGTTGAGTTCTTGAGGGTGATATCGAGGTTCGCCAAAACTCTCTTTAATGACATGCTGACGAGAGAGAAAAAATTACATATTCAAGAGCCGTCCTATCTCTCGAGATCATTACTACGAGAACCTCACGTTAGATGACAATAAAATTCTTAATTTTTAAGATTACACACTTCGACTCAACGGGCTATGATTCTAACTCTGTTTATTTATTTATATCTAATTATTTAATATTTTGTTACTTTATTTTTAACAACACGATTCCCAGCATCATCTATCACTTCCCATTCCCCGTGGAGATTGTATTTCTAATTCATTTGAGTTGATGTAAAAAAACCGTTGAGTTTCCAACTTTATATTTATTTTGTCGATGTAGATATAAGTTACTGGAAATTTTCAGTTTTTTTTTTGTTTCGATTCATGCTAAAAATACTAAAATCAAAATATCAAAAGGGAAGAGCGACAAGAAAACTTCCTCTCCATGAGTTTTATCTCATGTAATAACTCCACAAGGATGCTGGATGGCACCGTCAGTTCCAAAAATATTTTCTAAATAAAGTGAATTGCAAGGCTCGGTAACGGGAAAGAACACCATGCTGATCATATAAATGCTCAAATCTATGTATGATGTATTACATGATGCCAGAAAGAGCTGAAAGAGTGGCGAACCATTTTTAACTGCAAATATTAGGCGGAATTCCGGCACCTTTGTAATTTTCAGTGGACAAGAAATTAAAACTCTCAACTCAAACCCAAGCTAACCCAATTCAAATGGGACCAAACATAGATAGGGGTTTAAAATACATGTTCGCTTGGTTGGAGGCTGCCTGACTGACGAACAGGAATGGAAGATAGAAAAAGAAGAATGTAGGTGACAGTATGCATACAACTTCCCAAGTCTTCACAAAGCAGACATTCAAAAGGGCCGTCATGGGTCATGACAATACCAGAGCAGAGACTGAGGAATTCAATCAACATCCCGGAGATCTTCCACCAGTCATGCCTGCCTCACTGACAGGAAGAAATCCTAGCCAGCTGCAGCTGCAGTTCAAATGTATCCAGCAGACAGGATGAATGCCATGCCATGTGCAAAGATCAGCTACTAGCGGCCGTCTGCTATGACCTCATGCAGGATGGGCTTGGAGGGCTTGGGCGATGGAGGCAGGCCGGCCCCCGAGGTTGGGTGTGATGACATGTTAACTTGGCTGTTGTCCGCAGTCTGCAGGAAAGAGGCAGACGAGAAGCTGTCATTGCTGGTGAAGGTGTTGCTGATGTCGTTGAATTGCCAGTCAGTGAGGTAGCCGGGCTTCGATGTGACGCTGCCCACTTCGATGTCCCCCGCTAGCATTGCCACCACCCGCGACATGGATGGGCGCAGCATAGGGGAGGACTGAGTGCAGAGGAGAGAGACGCCAATCATGCGGAGGGCCTCATCCTTGCTGTAAGATGACAGTGCTGGATCGACCGTCTCCAGTTCACAGTTGTTCTCATGCAAATGCCAGGCCTGGTGCAGAGAGAAAACGTGGACAGGTGCATGATCAGTAGCCACCAGCGACTGAAGAAGTGTGTTGGTGCAAATATTTGATGCAGTGAAAGCATTAGGTGCTCATACAACGTGATAATTCTACACCATTTCACATGAAATTGTTAAGGTAAAAAAAAATAGTACTTTTCCCGTGGCTCGGTGTTTGTTTGGCATACCCATTCAAGAAGATAAACTTTCTCTGGAGGCAAGGTCGTATCAGAATTTGGCCTTCCAGAGAGGATCTCCAGAGCAACAACCCCAAACCCAAACACGTCGGCCTTCTCTGTCAGGTGTCCTCTCATGGCGTACTCCGGAGCAAGGTAGCCACTTCAAACAGAGGGGAAAAAGACCACCCAGATTTCAGATATAATAATATATAGGCAGGCCATACAAAAAAAAAAGAAAAATAGTTGATGGAGGAGTGACAGGAATTCTCACATTGTTCCTGCAACACGAGTGCTGATGTGAGTCTTCTTGTCATCATAGAGCTTGGCTAATCCAAAATCTGATATTTTGGGGTTGAGATCGGAGTCGAGGAGAATATTGCTCGCTTTCACGTCTCTGTGTACAATCCGAAGCCTGGATTCCTCGTGGAGGTATGCCAACCCTCTAGCTGTGCCTAAGCATATCTCAAAGCGTGTAGGCCAGTCAAGGTGCAGTTTATGCTTCCCTGCAAGCAAAAGAAAACAATATAAACAAACTCTTCCAATTAGTTCAACATTTCCACGAGTCATGATAACAGATTAATATGCAACCCATCAAACTCCCACTCAGTTACAAGCAGAGGCAGGTCTAGAAATCCATACCAAAGAGCGCTTGATCAAGGCTCTTGTTCTCAAGGAACTCGTAAACCAGCAGCCGCTTGTCTGCCTCGACACAGCAGCCATAAAGTTTCACTAGGTTCTTGTGCTGCACAGCAGATATGGTAGAAATTTCTGTCACAAACTGTGTCTTTCCTTGGTTTGAAGCAACCAAGAGCTGCTTCACAGCCACCACTCTTCCATCTGATAGTTTGCCCTGTACAAAGTTGAACTTTCAGTAACAAAAGGAAATTGTATCCGTTGCCATGATTGGGAATGAGAGTTTGTCTACTGCATTGTCATTGAGTTTCAGCAAAAGGATGAACATAAGCTAGACAATTCACCTAAATGATGGGGTGAAAAAAAGTTGATCATTTAAGATTCCAAATATCAGAAGATAGTGTAGAAATTTATTAAAGGATGAACGATTTAGATTATGTAAGCATTGCTGTTCTACTCCTAGCCAAAGCCGGATAGCTATAATACGATGACAAATGCTTATTTCTCACACTCTGCAAATGAGAAAAACTCTAACCTTAAACACAGGCCCAAATCCTCCCTCTCCCAGCTTGTTATCAGGGCTGAAGTCTTCTGTGGCATTCCTCAGTTCAGCATAGGTGAGCATGTCAGCTCTGGAACTAATTCCTAACAGCTCTGCAGATTTAATGGTAATGGCATGTCATAATTTGGGAATCCAATTAGTTCAGGATTTCAATAGCACTAATATACATGTACAGTTCCTGGGCTTCGGTTGTAATCACTTCATGAGTGAGAAGAGATTACCTTCATCATCATGCCAGCTTGACCTTCTCCTCCTCTCTCTCCATATAAAAATAAGACAGACAAGACAAAAACAGAACACCGAAACCCCAACAACAACTCCAACAACAAGAGCTGTATTTTTCTTTCCAGAAGAACGTGGCTGGTTACTAACAGTAGGTACGAAATCTGAGAGACAAATTTAACAATTAGAGACAGGAAGAATTTTTTTGTAACTGGAGAATTGATAAGTAGGTCATACTGAGGCATACTAGGAGATATGCTGATGGCTGAAACAGCTGGTCCATAGTGCCCTTGAGTAGGTATGCAGCATGTACCCTTTCCTGCCCAGAAGAAATGGATTTCAAGGAAGTTGTTGGTTACCAGAGCTTCATAGTTCCTCACAACAGCTTGAAAACTACCCCCAGCAGCCTTTTTAATATCAAAGTCCTTCTCAGTGAGAGCACCCTGAAGATTCATGTCAACTCTTAGCAAGGTCACCCAATATAAACCCAAAAGGGAAGGAAATTTACAGGTTGTTTTAAAATGCAGATGAGACCTAGGATCTCACGTAAAAGGTTAAACCCCAAAATTTAAAGCATGAATACCTGGATATATATATTAAAAACACGCCGGCCAACACTCTGCCAGGTAGATGTATCAGGGAAAGCTGTCTCAGCAAACTGCAATTTTATGGTGTAGTTTCCATTCTCCAGACCAAGTCCATAATATCTCAGTGATGATGGTGCTAACCGTGCTGTCTGGAAGAGTTCGGTGTCCAAGGTGTTTTGAAATTGATTTAAGACAGACCAGGCGTAGCTGGGGTTTTGGGCATCTGCGAACCTCCCAATGCTGGAAACTCCCCATCTTCTTGTGTCAGTCACATAATATGATGCAGTGGTAAGATTCTGGTTATTAACCTCATACACAATTCTATCAGAAGCTGTTATGCTTCTACTGCCACCACAATTTACTCCAAAGGAGCTGTCTGCAAAAGAAGCAGCTAATGAATGAGCACATTATCAGGTAAAAATTCAATAGAACAATGCTAATAAGGGTAATGCGTTTAGAGAAGGTGAAGAAAAGTAAAACGAAAAAGGGAGAGGATTACAGATTGGAGAACCACGGTTGCAGGGTACATTCCTCTGTAGACACTCCAACCCTGAAGGCATAGCGCTGCAGGGACAAGAAAAGGTGCTAAGATAGCTGATAGAAATTACAATTTTCCAGTAACATAATGCCATACGCAAATAAAAAAATAAAAGAATTCACAAAAACCTGCTGTTTGAATCATCCAACACAAAGTTGTTCGCTACCAGGTTCCTATCACGATAAGTCACAAATTCAGTGATCAGAAGTTCCGATGCTTGAGTACTTTCCCATGCATCCAACAAAACTATGCCGCATTGTGAAAGTAGTAAAGAGGGGACGAGCAAGTTGGTTCACAGTCTTAATGAATTATTTACCTTTTTTTGTTACAATCATTTTAGACTGTCAATGGTGAATGGAATAATTTAGTAAGATAATTGCATGACTTCAAGATTCAGAAACTGCTAAGTAAAATTTTCAAAGACAAAATGAACTATGCAGACACTAGAAGCCAGGCTTCACTCTTTTACATACAATTGTAAATTTTGTTCAGACACCCAAGTTGGGAAGTCCCCCGAGAGTTGATTATATGATAGATCACTGCAAAAAAAGCATATTGTGGAGTCATATTTTGTTGGAGCCATATATAGATGTGTGTGTATATATATATATATATATATATATAGCAAATAGAAATACTAAGATAAAAAGGGAAAAAAGATAACTGCAACAGATACATGCGCAGATGGTGTGGGGGGAGGGGGCTCAGTAGCATCATAAGAAAATGTAATAGCACCTCCTGGATTTATGAGTGTTTCAGGTCCTATATACCGATCCAGAATGGAAAGAGAAATTATGATCAGGGAAGAAACTCTATATGTCCAATCCATTACAGCTGGGAGGGGTGACCATACATATTTTGAATAGATGCACTCTTTTGAGCTGGCAAGCGACCAGACAGGCTGTTGTTCCCGAGAAACCTGTTCATCAGGTCAAAATGAATAATGATAAATGCTAAATCAATATGTAAAATGCTTAAGCATAAAAACAAGACCAGAAATGATCAACAGGAAACATGGAAAAAGATCTCTCACAAGTATTGAAGTAGATTTAAGCTGAAAAGGGATGCTGGAAGTTGGCCTGTTATATTGTTGAAGCTCAAATCCCTAAGGAAATGTTGAAGGAAGCCAAATGGCCAATAGGAATATAAGAATCACCATACTGGCTCATACTAATAGCCATCCTTATGAAGACAAAATCAACTTACAACAGCTGCAATCTTGTATATTGTCCAAAGGTTGATGGGATAGAACCCGAAATTCTGCTATTTCTAATGACCCTGTAACAAAGGATCAGTTTGTATCATTTGAAGCCTAGGAAAGGCAGAAACAAAAGCTTGTGTGAATTTGAGCTATGTGATCTTACAAAGTAGCTAAAGAATTCATATTCCTGACAAAATCCAGACTTGAGCTCCTGTTCAATATGTCACCTATTCGTCTGCATGAACACATTAAACATTAGTGAATAAAAAACGTGAAGTTATCTACACTGCCAAAAATCACACTCCTGCATGATTCTTGTTGATAGGGCAACACAACGAAGCAGTTATGCATCATTACTACAAGAATAGCGAGAAGGATGTATGAGATGTATCTTAGCTATATGAAAAAAACATAACGATCAAGCACTTACAAATCAGTCAATAAGGTGAGATTAGCTAAACTTGAAGGAATGGGGCCCTGGAAAGAGTTGCCTTGGAGCCTCCTACACCACGATTAGCAGGATTAGAATTGCTTTCATCAAAAAGAGAATGGTATGTCAAGAAATTAATCATGCTCTTAAGCAACATTATTACAGGTTGGTATAGGTCATACGAGTCATCAGACTTTTGCCTAAGAATAGGGCTGAACTTCCAGGTGTAAAATATCTGATGATAGGTTTCTCTTGCAGTTGCATGGCATTGCATTATATTCTTCCAATGTGTGGTAACTTTAATACTTGATATTAGATTAATCTTAAGAAATCCATATGCATATGCCCTTATCACTATGCAAAACCCAAATGACTCTACTTTGTAGTGAGAAGGGCCAAAGTTAGCAGTCTAGTATATGATTAGTATCGATCTGGATGAGATCTCATCACTAAATTAATTACCATGATGTAACAATAGCCAACGCTTATAACAATAAAGAGAGAATAAAGGTAATAGAATTCCGACGAAAATGCTTACAAGACCGTCAGATTTCTCCATGTTGTTCCAATGAAGTCGGGTATTCTTCCAGTGAAACTGTTATCCGATGCCCAGCTGGCAACAAAATGGTTCAAGTTGTCACCTAAACTTACATTGGTATCCAAAGAACAGATAGTTTTATGCTTTTAACTCACAGGATCTTTAGTTTCCTAAGCCTAGAAAATGACAATGGGATCTCATCACTCAGCCCAGCACTATCCATGTACCTGACAAAAAAAATATATCGATCAGCCGTCTCTGTGCCATGTGGCCACTGCAGTGCTTGATGTGAAAATTTGTATATCACAAAATGCATGTTCACCACAATGCATGCTTGATTTTTCGTGATTCAGTAAAAGAATAAAAAAACTAGACTTTTAATCAGGACTCACAGTTGCTCTAAACTAGTCATGTTTCCGAGTTCAGGAGGGAGAGAACCACTGAAGTTATTCGAACCTATTCCTCTGCACAAAGTAGAGCAAAGATAAATGTCAAACAAATAACAATATAATGCATCGCCATATTTTAGACCCCTCAAAGTCATATGGTTCATCTCATAAAGCTGGCTTACAAATAGCTAGAAGGGCATCAGAATAGGACCATTAGATGGATCCCACATGGGTAGAAGAATGCATTGCCCAGATTTGTCAAAGAAAGAATTGCAAATCCAAGATACCTATTTCAATCACACCATCAACCAAATAGGGAGAAAAATCATAAACTTTGCAGGAAAAAACATAAATCATAAACTTCAACTGAAGGCGCAATACAGAGAGTTCCTCAGCAGCAAAACAAGAGTACGTCGACAGATCTACTCTACGTCAACAAATGTTTCTGAGACAAGTTTTCCTGGAAACTTGTGGGTAAACAAGGATAAAAACAAAGGAATTGACCAACCTGGATCAGAATCATCAGATTATAAGAATCACCCTCTTTGAATTGGGATTTGTGAAAGACAATTGCTGGAAACCATGACACAAAATATACTTCACTTCCAACAAGATACAATATAAAACTGGGAGTATTTGTGCTGTTACTTCAAGGATCCTGGTAGATTTTATCTCCAAGATGTATGAAGTTGGAGCCTACCACACTTGCAGCATCATTGCCTCACAATGCAGGAGGTTAGATGATCAAATCATCCCCTATGGGACATTATCCACAACAAATTTTTGATCACTGTTTCTGATAGAAGCCAAATAACCATTTGACAGCAGCATGCTCACGATTTTTGAGAGGAAACATCAAACACTGGAGCTCTTTCTTGCTTTTCCCGACAGAGGTAACTTAACTCAGTGATACCCAATTTCTAGGATTATACATGGTTGCAGGCTTGCAGGTATCGTTAAATGCTTTCTTACTTTTGCAGAATGGAATTCATCTGTACAAAAAAGATAATGCCCAACGAAGTTCTGAACCCCAAGATGGGTGGTAGTTTCATAGGATTCATTTCACTTCCTGGAGGATACAGAGGATGCAATCATCTGCGGGGGTTTCATGGTCACTTCCTTGACAGACAAAGCTCGTGGAAACTTAAAGTTCCAACTAGTATTATGTCAGACAGCCTTGTTGTTGAAACAACAACCACTCTGACAACATAGTAACACCCCAGTGTTCGATCCACATGACAAGAAGAAAATAGAGGGGGAAAAAAGAAAACAATCACACCAAGCAAGAACACACACAATTTTACGTGGTTCAGAGGTTCAGAGTAAACCCCCTACGTCCACGGGCAATGGCGATCAGGAACTTCACTAGATGTGGAGAAAATTATAAAGTCATACCCCAACTCCAGATGAGATTCTCATTAGAGAAGAGATTTATTGGAAGTAGAAGTCGAGGGAGAAATGACTTAAGGAAGGTGACAGGAACACAAAGTATTTCCACAGGATGGCGTCAGCTAGGAAGAGAATGAACCATATTGCTTCCCTTCAGGCGAGGAGCCAGTCTATCCAGAGGGACAAGGACATCAGACGGTTTGCCATGGACTTCTACTTTAGGCTTTTCTCGAAGGAAGAGTTGAACAGGTCGGACTTCTCCCATGACCTGCTTCCTCACCTCTCTGCTTCTGAGAGTGAGACTCTAGTGAGTTCCTTTTTGGAAGAGGAGATCAAACAAGTAGTCTTCTCTTCTGTCGGGGACAAGGCCCCAGGACCCGACAACTTCCCCATAGTGTTCTTCCAAGACCTTGTTGGTGGTGTTCAAGAGTTCCAGGAAGGTAGGGCGCACTTGCCAGATATTAACAAAACTTTGCTGGTGCTGATTCCTAAGAGGATGGGTGCTCAAGATCTGGCAGACTTCAGACCGAATAGCTTGCACAATAGCAGTTACAAAATCATTGCCAAGGTGCTGGCTGCGAGGCTCAATAGGGTCATTAGCAGGCTGGTCAGTGACTACCAGGGGACTTTCATCAGGGGAAGGCACATATAAGAAAACTTTCTAGTCGCTCATGAATGTTTGTCTGGCATGAAGCAACAAAAGAAGAGGGAGTGGTCCTCAAGTTGGATTTTGAGAAGGCTTATGACAGGGTGAATTGGCGCTGTCTCCTTCAGGTGTTAGAGAAGATGGGCTTCTACCAGACTTGGCTTAGATAGATATGGGAGTGCATCTCGTCTGCATCCTTTGTTGTTGTTGAACCCTAAACCTTTTTTTTTAAAAAAAAGGGATAGAGCCCCCCCCTCCGCCCCTCTCTCTTCTCTCTCAGACAATGCAGGGACCGGAGGGGACCCCCTCCGGTGGTGCTAAACCGGAGGGGGACCCCCCACCGGTGGTTGTCAAACCAGGAGGGACTCCGTTCGGTCAACACAGACCGGAGGGGGACCCCCTCTGGCTTGCTGTAGATCGGAGGGGGAACCCCCTCCGGTGACTGGCAGACCAGAGGGACCCCCCTCCGGTCCTCTCTGTTCTGTGCAAGAAAAAAAAAAGAAGAAAATAAGAAGAAGAGATGGGAGAGTGGGTACACACCTTGTCTCTCGACCATCCACCGGAGGGGGTATTCCACCGAAGGCATCCCACCTCCGGTCCACTCCCTAACATCTATAAAATGGGGTGGTTGGCCAAGAGGGGGGGGGCTGAAGAGAACTCCCGCACGAGGAAGACTTGGAGAGCTTTTAAGAGGCCCAAGTGAAGAAGAAAAAGAAGAAGAGCTTACGGAAGAAGAAAAAGAAGAAGAAGAAGACTCCAAGGAACAAGACTCCAAGAAGGAGAGACTCCAAGAAGAGATCTCCAACGGAAGACACTTCAACAACCAGAAGAGAACTCCAAGAAAGAGAGAACAATAAGACAAAGGGAGAAACTTGCGCAAAAGGAGCACTTGGAGCTAAACCCACAAAGGGGATATATTGCATATATACCCCTATCACTAGGGATGTTATCCTTGTGGTGAAGCAAGGTTGTTGAAATGATGGACAAATCAAATGAATTTCAGAAATAGCATAAAGTCATGAAGAAACTTCAGAAATTACAGAAAAACCCCTTGCATGATAGAAATTACAGAAAAACCCCTTGAAGGACAGAAATTACATAAATACTCCCAATGTCGAAAAAATTGCTGAAATACCCTCAATGGTGGAAAAATTGCAGAAACACCTCTTGATGGCGGTAAAATTATAGAAATATCTTCGGTGAAGGGAAAATTACAGAAACACTCCCGATGAAGGAAAACCTGCAGAAATATCTCCGGTGGTGGGAAAATTACAAAAATACCTTAGAAATGAAAAAATTATAGAAATATCTCCGATAGTAGAAAAATTGCAGAAACACTCCCGGTGGCGAAAAATTTACAAAAAATACCTTCAGAAATGAGAAAATTACATAAATATCTCCGATTGCGGGAAAATTGCAGAAGCACCACCGATGGCGGAAAAATTGGAAAAAAACTCTCGGAGATGGGAAATTACATAAATATCCTCGATAGTAGAAAAATTGCATAAATATCCTCGATAGTGGGAAAATTGTAGAAACACTCCCGATGGCGGGGAAAATTACAAAAATACCCTCAGAGATGGAAAATTTGCAAAAATATCCCTGATGGTGGGAAATTGTAGAAATACCCTCAGAGATGAGAAATTTGCAAAAGTATCTCCGATGGTGGAAAAATTGTAGAAAAACCCCGAAATATCATCCTCGGGGGAAGTTCCCTACTTGTCTCAAAATTACCAAAGAATGCTCTTGTTCTGGTTTACGTCGTTTGCACGACTCGGTGGCGCGGGACCATGCCCCTTCCCTAAAGTGGTGTACGCTCTCCTGAGTTCGGCTTATGGCTAGCCATCCAAATTCATGTATCTTTTTCATGGCCAAGAGCTATCATGTCTGGAAACTCATAAATGGGTAAAATTGCAAATAAACCTTGACAAATCAAGAAATGACAGATAAGCCCAATAAGTCAAGAGGTGACAGGGTTATCTCCGGAGAAGTCAAGAAATTAAGACGAGGAATATCCAAGAAGTCAAATGGCAGGGTTATTTTCGAGAAGTCAAAGAAATTAAGACGAGGAATGTCCAAGAAGTCGAATGACAGGATTATTTCTAAGAAGTCAAAGAAATTAAGACGAGGAATATCCAAGAAGTCGAATGACGGGGTTATTTCCGAGAAGTCAAAAAAATTAAGACGAGGAATGCCCAAGTAGTCAAGAAGTGACGGGGCTATTTCCGAGAAGTCAAAGAAATGAAGACGAGGAATACCCAAGAAGTCGAATGACGGGGTTATTTCCGAGAAGTCAAGAAATGAAAATGAGGAATGCCCAAGAAGTCGAATGACGGGGTTATTTCCGAGAAGTCAAGAAATGAAAATGAGGAATGCCCAAGAAGTCGAATGACGGGGTTATTTTCGAGAAGTCAAGAAATGAAGACGAGGAATACCTAAGAAGTCGAATGATGGGGCTATTTTCGAAAAGTCAATAAATTAAGATGAGGAATACCCAAGAAGTCGAATGACTGGGGCTATTTCCGAGAAGTCAAGAAATTAAGACGAGATATGTCTAGAAAGTCAAATGACGGGGCTATTTCCGAGAAGTCAAGAAATGAAGTCAGGAGCGCCTAGAAAGTCAAACGACGGGGCGATCTCCGAGAAGTCGAGAAATAATAGATATGTCCAAAAAAACAGAAATGTCCGGGATCTTTCTGAAACTGCAAGAACACCCCAATGTTTGAGAAAATTGTAGAAATATCATAATAGAGAAAAATTATAAATATATCCCGCCTCAGGTGGAAATGTCCTTTATGAACAACAAGTCAACTTAAGGGTCTGATCACAATCAAAAGAGTGATCATGACCATGAAGTAACTCTGATGGACTGACAATGATCATCTTGGCAATCCAACGGTCCAATCGCAACGGGATCCAAATTCAACCGTGCGATCGGGAGATGTTGAAGTCAAAAATTGATCAAAAAACTAATAATGAATAAAAGAATATATATAAATACCTATTTATAGAGGCCGCCCCCTTGTTAAGCCCATTTTATGGGGGTTTGGTCCGGTTCCACAGGCCGCCCCCTTGGTAAGCCCATTTTATCGGGGTTTGGTCCGGTTCCACCCCCCGATGGGGGGTTTGGTCCAGTTCCAACCCCCCCCCCCCATAGGGAGTTGGTCCGGTTCCAACCCCCCAGGGCCCGGGGGGGTTTGGTCCAGGTCCAACCCCCCCCCCCCATGGGGGGTTTTGGACCAGTTCCAACCCCCCATGGGGGTTTGGTCCAGGTCCAACACCCCCAATACGGATTTGGTTCGGGTCCAACCCCTCCATGGGGGGTTTTGGACCAAGTCAACCCACATGGATTTTTTTGGACTGGATCCACTCTTACCCCTTGATTTGGTCTGGATTAATAGTCTTAAAACAAGATTTTTGGCCCGGAAGAAACTCCTCCTCCTTGGTATTTGGTCCGGATCAAGCCTGAGTTCGCCATTTTGGATCGGATGGAGGGCGTAACCATAGGCAACTCCTTCAGGGCTCTATAAATATCCCAGTGGGGGCCCCATTTCGACAGACAGAAACACAGGAAGGGAACAAGGACAAACACGCAGAGCGCACGGACAGTGCTTGTACTTGGTGCTTGTGTTTTCGAAGGCCCATCTCACTGGGTTTTGTGCTTATGTGGTGATTGAGTTGTACTGTGAGGGTATGCTATAAAGAGAAAACCCCTCTTAACTCATGTGCATCACCAGCCACTATGTGAATTATATAATCTATGTATCTCTTTGGAGAAATGAGATCATCCCCCTCAGAGTCCTAACCTCATAGGAAGGCCTTTCCGAGTCTTATAATTGTGTGAACACCCGGGATGTGTCCGGAGAATTTGTATAAACCCTGATTGTCTATGAACAAGGGGTCTTGCCACTCCTCGAAGAGGGATTATAAGAAATTTTTCTTCTACGGAACTCCGCCCCCCGGAAACCCCCCGTAAGGGGGGCTGCCCTCTTGACCCCCGGGACCTGACCGGATAGGTCGATCCCCTTGGACTAATGGACGCGTGAAGCTGGACCCCAACCCATGAGAGCTCGAGAAAGAGAAGCAATCTTCTGAGAGTTTTTGGCCAACGCGTCTCCACCAAGGAGGGACTTGCGCCTCATGCTAAGATTACACAAAAACCCATGTGCAGTCTGAATGTTACGAAACTATCCTTGGTCTGGACAAACTACACAAATACCCCTAGGCTTTCTTAAAACCTTACTCAAGGGATAATCACAAATAAACCCAAAAAATGTTCAGAACCTCAAATAAACCCAAGAATTGTCCCAAACTGCAAAAATACCCCTGAAGGGTCAAAAAATATAGATATACCCTCAAAGTGAGAAAATTGCATAAATACCCCCAATGGTGGGAAAAATGCAGAAATACCCTCAAAGTGGAAAAATTACAAAAATACCCCCAATAACGAAAAAATTACAGAAATACCGCCGAAAGTGAGAAAATTGCATAAATACCCCCAATGGTGGGAAAAAATGCAGAGATACCCTGAAGTGGAAAAATTACAAAATTGCCCCTAATGATGGAAAATTTGCAGAAATACTCCCCAAAGTGGAAAAATTATAGAAATACCCCCAATTGCGGAAAAATTGTAGAAATACCCTCGAAAGTGGAAAAATTACATGAATACCCAAGATGGGTCCGAAATTGCAAATATATCCAAAAAAGAGGGTCTGATCTCTGAGACTCAAATTTAACGGCCTGTTCTGGTGGTGAAATTTAGGCCACATGTAAATCAAATGACCTGACTATGTAATCGAGATTTCATGTATTTGGTAAAGAATGAAATATTTAGTTTTCTCCTGGAAATGTGTATCTCTAATGGGTGATCCCTTTGATCAAATTTGTTAGATAAAATCCCCAATATCATAGATGAATGTGGAGGTCAAAAAGCGTTTATTTGACAGCTAATCAAGGGTATTCGGACTTTACACCAATGTAAATAATCATCGACTACAGTCGATGGGAAAATGTCCCGTACCCGAACCCTAATCGTATGATAAACTTAAATTCGCGAAAATAATAATACTCCCATTACTTAAATAATCACTAATGCGCATTTTCTTCTTCAAAGAAAAATATTTATTTATCTATTTATTTATTTATTTCTGTGAGTTAAACAGGGGACAAAAGTAAATTCAATGACCCGATCAGGACAAAAGCAAATTCAAAGACCCAAAGACAGATGGAAGCAAATTTAAAGGCTTTGGTTGCAACTACATGTAATCTCGAAGACCCGATTATACAATCGAGACTATATGTAAAGGTCTTGAAGGACTGATTGTATAGAGGTCCGGCAACTATATGTAAAGGTTCATCATCATCATCATCAAAGCCTTATCCCAATTATTTGGGGTCGGCTACATGAATCCTGTTCCGCCAAAGATTTCTATCAAGTGCTATATTCATATTTAAACCCAAGAAACTAATGTCCTTCCTAATAACATCGCACCATCTCATTTTAAACCTTCCTCGAGCTCTTTTACTAGCATCCACTATGATTCGGTCACATCTTTTAACCGGCGCTAAGTTAGGGCGACGAAACACATGTCCAAACCACCTGAGTCTATTTTCTCTCATTTTACTATCAATTGGGGCAATCCCTAAGTCCTTACGGATGCGCTCATTTCTAATCTTGTCTTTCTTAGTCTTGCCACACATCCATCTCAACATCCTCATCTCTGCTACACACATTTTGTGAATGTGTTCCTTTCGTACTGCCCAACACTCGGTACCATATAACAAAGCAGGTCTCACAGCCGTTCTATAAAACCTCCCTTTGAGTTTCACAGGCATACGATGATCACAAAGGACTCCTGATGCGCTTCTCCATCTTAACCAGCCTGTCTTAATCCTATGTGTAACGTCATCATAAATCTCGCCATTCTCTTGTATGATAGACCCTAAGTATCGAAAGCTACTACTCTTCGGAATGTTATGTCCATCAATTAGAACCATGTCTTCCTGAGCCACTCTCCCATTACTAAAATTACAATACATAAACTCTGACTTGCTCCTACTAATTTTAAAACCTTTAGACTCCAAGGCAAGTCTCCAATGCTCTAACTTAATATTTAAAGCATCAATACTCTCATCAATTAAAACAATATCGTCTGCAAATAGCATACACCAAGGGATATCCTCATGCAAATGTTTTGTTACTTCATCCATAACTAAAGCAAAGAGATACGGACTTAGCGCAGAACCTTGATGCAAACCTATAGAAATTGAAAATTCACCAGTCTCCCCAGCAATAGTTCGAACACTAGTAATAGCATTGTCGTACATATCCTTAATCAAATCAACATATCCTTGAGAGATTCTTTCTTAATGCCCACCAAATCAATTCTCTCGGTACTCGATCATACGCCTTCTCTAAATCAAGAAAAACCGTATACAAATCTTTTCTCATCTCTCTATACTTCTCCATTAGCTGCCGTAGTAAGAAAATAGCTTCTGTAGTAGATCTATTCGGCATAAAACCAAACTGATTTTTCGATACAGTAGTCATACATCGGAGGCGTTTTTCAATTACTCTTTCCCAAAGTTTCATAGTATGACTCATAAGCTTAATTCCACGATAATTATTGCAACTTTGAATATCTCCTTTATTTTTATAGAAATGAACTACAACACTTTTTCTCCAAACTTCTGGCATTCTCCGTTCCTTTAAAATTTTATTAAAAAGGTTAGTTAGCCACTGAATACCAATATCTCCTAAGCCTTTCCATACTTCAATAGGTAAGCCATCGGTCCTAAGGCCTTACCCACTTTCATTTTTCTTAAAGCATCCTCCACTTCTGACATCTTAATACGCCTGAAATATTGATATTTATCAAATATTGTGGACTCTTGGGTACCTTCTAAAAGAAATCATTGATGCAATCTCCATTAAGTAACTTCTGAAAATAACTATGCCACCTCTCTTTAATCTCAAGATCCTTAGTTAAAACCCTTTGATCTTCATCTTTAATGCAACGAACATGATCTAAATCTCTAGTTTTCCTTTCTCTTAATTTAGCAAGTTTAAATATGTCCTTTTCACCCTCTCGGGTTCCTAATTTATTATATAAATCTTCAAATGCCTTTGATTTAGCTTCACTAACTATTTTCTTAGCTCTCTTTTTAGCGATTTTATAGGCTTCTAGGGTTTGATCATTTTTGTTAGTTTGCCAAACTTTAAAACACTCCTTTTTTACTCTAATGATATTTTGGATTTCTTCACTCCACCACTAAGTCTCTTTTTCTAAATTCTTTTTACCTTTAGATTCGCCTAAGAGTTGTTTTGCAACCCTCGTTATACAATTTGTAACATTATTCCACATTACATTAGTTTCTTGCTCTAAATTCTAAATATTTTCCTTTAATAGATGATTTTTAAATGTTTCTAAACTTTTACCTTTTAAATTCCACCATTTAATCTTAGAACAATTATTTATAATGATCTTTCTTTTGAATTTAGGGATAGTGACATCCATTACTAACAATCTATGTTGAGGGGCTAGACTCTCACCAGAATAACTTTGCAATCTTTACATAAAACTCTATCGACCTTCCTAGTAAGAAAATAGTCAATTTGACTTATATGTGTTCCACTCTTGTATGTTACTAAGTGTTCGTCCCTCTTCTTAAAGAATGTATTAGTAATAGCTAGATCATAGGCCATAGCAAAATCAAGAATAGTATAACCAGTATCATTTCTATTGCCAAAACCAAACCCTCCATGAATCCTCTCATAGCCTCTATTATCTTTACCCACATGACCATTAAGATCCCCTCCAATAAAGATTCTCTCTTTACTAGGGATATTTTGGATCAAACTATCAATAGCCTCCCAAAATTACTTTTTAATGCTCTCTTCTAATCCTACTTGATATGCATTAATTATATTCAAAATATCCTCACCTAAGATAAGTTTAATTAACATTAGTCTATCCCCCAATCTATTAACTTCTACAACTCTATCTTTTAAATTTTTATCTATTATTATAGCAACACCAGTTCTAGAGTTATTATTACCAGTATACCAAACTTTATATCCATCGATGTCTTTAGCTTTATGTCCTTTCCACCTAGTTTCTTGTGGGCAAGCTATGTTAACCCTCATGTCCTTCATTAACTTAACTAATTCGAAATCCTTACCCGTTAAAGTTCATATATTCCAAGTAGCTAGACGGATCCTATGTTTTTGGACTACCTTCTTTACCCGTGTACGTCCAACCCCACACGGGAACCCTTGCCTATTTGACACCGCAATCGGGCGCCATTGCGGCGCGTCGCTTACGGGGAATGCCCTAACTAACCCTTGCTCACTTGTCATTCCATCCGGGTTCCAATGTAACGCGTCGCTTGCGGGGGACGCCCTAGCATTAGCACAAAAAGTATTTAGATCAGAATTCATATTGGAGATGTGACAAAATTTTACTGCTGGCTGTCAACCTAACGCAAACCCTCCTCCTTTCTCATCCGGGCTTGGGACAGGCCATGGCAGAGTTATATGTAAAGGTTCATCAAGATCATTTATGTCACAACGTATAGAGGCAAAAAGGCGTTCTTTGACAGTTAATCAAAGGTGTTCAGACTTGTTCCGATGTAAATTAACATCAACTCCAGTCGGTGGGAAAAGGTCCTATACACGAACCCTAATTGTCTGATAAACCCAAAACGTAGAATAAAGAAATGCAAATAAGCATGTTGATGATACCCGAAACCCCCAAATTTTAATTCATCATCAGCGTGTCTGCATTTATTTATTTTTCGCGTGTAAACAATTGTCCTCATTAATGGGCAGCCATCCTCTTATTTCCAGAGTGGGAGAGGGCTTCCAGCCAGGGTGAGAGGGTACTCGTATCACCCATCTCCAGTATGCAGATGACACGATCCTCTTCCTTCCTAATGAGGAGTAGCAAATGTTCGACGCCAGGTTGATGCTTCAAATGGTTCAGGACATCAGTGGCCTGAAAGTTAACTACTCTAAAAGTCAAATTGTTGAGGTCAACATGGAGGCTTCTGCTCTCAGGCAACCTGCAGATATATTTGGATGCCAGGTTGGGGTATTTCCTCTCTCTTATCTGGGTCTGCCTATGTCCCCAGGTGCTCTTCATTGTAGGGATTGGCAAGTGGTGGTGTAGGAATATGAATCTCGGCTTGCAGGCTGGAAGGTGAGACTCCTCTTCTATAGAGGTCACCTAGTGTTGTGCAGATCAGTGTTGGATAGCTTGCCGACATATTTCCTCTCTATCTTCAGGATCCCCAAGACTGTTACAAAGGCTAAATTCTTTTTGCATGACAGTGGAAACAGAGAGAGAGGATGGCATGATATTTCTTGGGGAAGAGTGTGTAAGAGTTAGGAAGGCGGCGGGGTGGGTATCAAGAACATCAGATTTTTCAACTTGGCGTTCCTTTGTAAGTGGCTGTGGAGGTAGCTTATTAGACAAAGATACTACCTACACATCCAAAGTGTGGGATTTGTTTCCATCCACTCTATATAAAATCTCCCCGATTTGGAGAGGTATCCTTCAAGGTGTTGATTTTATCAGAGCCAGTGTTCGAGTCAGACTGGGTGATGGGCAAAATAGTCTCTTTTGGCAGGACAAGTGGTGTGGCGATTTCACTCTAGCATAGGCTTTCCCGTCCATGTTCGCTATTGCAGGGGCTCCTAGAGGGTCGATGGCTCACTCCTTTGATGTTGATCTCGTCAGGGGCATTTGGGGTCCCAACTTTAGGAGAAATCTTCAAACTAGATGAACCAGCTTCAGCTACTTTTGTGTTTCCTTCTTGACTTTCGGCCAGTGTGTGACAGAGAAGACACTTGGGTGTAGAGATGGGCGGCGAAGGGGGCCTTCTCAGTCAGGTCTGCCTACTCTCTCATCTCGGAGGGGGGTGTGCGGCACTCTTATGTTTCCCAGGTTTGGGCTCCCAAGACCCCTCTGAAGGTGAAAGTGTTACTTTGGAGGATTTTACATGGGTGGCTTCTCACCTGTGATAGGGTGGCTCCTTTTCTTCAGCACATTTCTTCCTTGTGCTACTTGTGTGGGGAGGAGGATGACATGGACCATCTATTCGCAGGATGTGCCTATGCGAGCGGTGTATGGACGAGGATACAGCAGAGGTTACAGCAGTCTGTTCGTCAGTTTGTGGGGGTGCAGCAGCTCTTCACCAGGTGACATAGGGTATGGAACCTGAAGGGTGACTCCTTCATTTGGTGGTTGATCCTCTATGCTACACTGTGGGCCTTGTGAATGAAAGGAACAATAAGATTTTTAAGAGGGAAGAGAGGCTTGAAGATAGGTTAATTTCTTTTATTTGTGAGAAAGTGGCCACTTGGGCGAGCGAGCTTTCTAAAGTTGAGAATTATAACTCCTCTCTTTTTATATTGTTGGGGAGTTAATTGGGAACACCAAGTTGGTGGGGAGGTCCTTTTTGTAAATGGGTTTTTTGGAAGCTCAAAGCTTATACTTGTACATTCCTTTTCCTTTTAATATAATTATGGTATTATTCACTTTTCAAAAAAAAAATAGAGGAACAAATCCCCTTTACAAGAACTCTCTCAAACAATTCACAAAATCTCACACCCAAGACTTCTCTTACATTTTCTCTAAGGCCCAGTTTGAAAAATGGGTGGGATAAGGTATTCGGGCCCAGGGGCTCAAATACCTTACCGGGTCAGGTAGCAGGCTTGTGTATGAGATGTGAACGTGGAGCCCACATTTATCTCCCATGGGATTAGATATCCTATTCTAATATCAAACTGGGCCTAAAAGAAACAAAACACACTTGGTTGCTCCTACCAAATTTTGCACAAGACACTCACACAATGGTGAGGAAGGGCCATCTATTTATAGAGGTGAGAGACACCCACCCGGTCCGGATAGGTGCCTCACGTGCCACACGCCATCCCATGCACGTCTCTCCCACGTTCGTGATTATCCCGTTTGTGCTCTGCCTCCCGCTTCTCCACTTGTCGCGTCCGCAATCAGAGTCTCGCCCACACATGAACCGGTCATGCAGCCTTTCGCGAAAGGCACAGTCGCTCATGCAGAAACGAGTGCAGTTGGGGAAGTTGAGACATACTAGAAAAATTCTCCTCTTGGCTCGTCTTCACATGTCGCATCCAACGCCAAGCTCCACCATGATCGTCGTCGTCGCCAACGCCCCCGTCGGGGCCATCTCACGTGCTTCGCAAGCCGATCAAGTCTAGGCAATGCTTGAACTTCTCTGAAGGAATAGGCTTCGTCAACATGTCTGCCAAGTTCTCTACTGTAGAAATCTTATGAACAGTCATCGTGTCCTACAACATGGCATCACGAACAAAGTGATAACTGACATTGATGTGTTTAGTCCTTTGATAATACATTTGATTTTTTGCCAGATGTATAGCACTCTGGCTATCACAATACACCAGAGTCGTCTCCTGCACACGTCCCAGATCGCCAACCAAACCTCTCAGCCATAATGCTTCTTTCACTCCCTCTGCCACTGTCATATACTCAACTTCTTTCCCCAACAAAGCCACGGTAGACTGAAAGCAACCTTTCAACTAATAGCACAACCCAAGAGTATGAAAACATAGCATGTCAATAATCTCCTCTTATCTAGATCACCAGCATAGTCTGAATCAACATACCCAACCAGTTGAGTAACATCACCATTTCCTTTCTGAAAACCAGGCTTACATCAGAAGCACCTTCGAGGTAACGAAGATTCCACTTTACAGCCTCCCAGTGGATCTGCTCAGGATTTCCCATATACTTGCTGACAACACTAACAGCATGAGAAATATTTGGTCGAGTGGACTCCATGGCATACATAATACTACCAACTGCATTCGCATACAGAACTTTAGCCATCAATTCAATTTCTTTCTCAGTCTTCGGGGAATCTGCTACACATAATTTGAAATGGGATGCTAATGGAGTACTCACAGCCATGCAATTCTTCATACCAAACCATTCTAGCACCTTCTCCACGTACTTCTTCTGTGATAAGTACAATTTTCCATTGCCACAGTCCCTATGATTTCCATACCCAAAATCTTTACTACTCCAAGATCCTTCATCTCGAATTCACCACTCAACTGAGATTTCAAGTGATTGATTTCTGACATGTTCTTGGCAACTATCAACATGTCATCTATGTACAACAACAAATAAATAAACGAACCATCTAGAAGTCTTCTATGATACACACTATCATAGTCACTCCTAGAGTAACTCTTACTCAGCATAAAAGTATAAAATTTCTTGTACCATTGTCGAGGTGATTGCTTCAAGCCATACAAAGACTTCTTCAACAGGCACACATGACCTTCTTTGCCAGAAACTATGAACCCCTCAGGCTGATGCATATAGATTTCCTCCTCCAACTCACCATGTAAGAACGTTGTCTTAACATCCAATTGCTCCAGCTCCAGGCCAAGTGAAGCAACTATGGCAAGTAATGCACGAATAGATGTTCTACAACAGGAGAGAATACCTCATTGAAGTCAATGCCCTCTCACTATATAAAACCCTTCACTACCAATCGCGCATTGAATCTAGCATCCTCCACACAAGAGATTCCTTCTTTCTTCTTGAAGACCCACTTGCACCCTACAATCTTTTGATCAGGTGATACTTTTACTAGCTTCTATGTCTTGTTCTTCTTGAAAGACTCAATCTCCTCTTGCATAGCCAACTGCCACTTAGAGGCCTCATCAGATTCAATTCTCTCTATAAGAACACGATTTTGCTCTCTCAATATCATCTGCAACAGATAAAGCAAAATCCACCATATTAGTGTGACTATATCTGTTGGGTGGTCGGATCACCCTGTGCTCTCTATCTACTGCGATGCTATACTGTCTCTAAGGGGCCCGCTATTATGATGTACTGCTCTCTGGCACATCAATTGTCTCCTATGGACCATATATTGTCTCCTCTTGCACTGCACTGTCTTCTAAGAGCTCCACCTCTAGCTCCTCCTGATTACCACTAACCTGATCTCCACTTTCTACAGTTAACTTCTCTACCGCCCAGAGCATTGCAAACTCATCAAAGGTCACATCTCTCTTAATCATAACTTGAATGACTGAGGATCGATGCACCACAACCGATACGCCTTCACACCCTGTGTTTGTATATACCCTAAGAAAATGCACTTCTTCGCCCTTGGCTCTAACTTGTCACCTATGACATGAGCATACGCAAGGCAACCAAAAACTCTGAGGTAAGAGTAATCCAGTGGAGAGCCAAACCATACCTCCTCAGAGTCTTCAACCCTATGGCTATAAATAGAGATCTATTCACTGAGTAGCAAGTTGTATTGACAGCTTCTGCCCAGAATGACTTTGACAATCCTACCTGAGACAACATACTTCTTGCTCTCTCTAAGAGTGTCATGTTCATCTGTTCTGCAACACTGTTCTGTTGTGGTGTTCCTGTTACAGTGTGATACCGAATGATGCCCTCATTCCTGCAGAACTCATCAAACTCTTTCGAGCAAAATTCCACATCATTGTTGATACGGAGGCACTTGATTTTCTTTTTAGTCTGACTCTTAATCAACGCCTTCCATTGCTTGAAGGTGACAAGCACCTCACTCTCTTTCTTTAGAAAATATACGCAGATCTTTCTTGAGAAATCATCAATCAAGGTCAACAAATAACTCGTACCACCCTTCGAGACAACTATAGCAGTACCTCAAAGGTTAGAGTCGATGTAATCCACAATGTCTGTAGTCCTATGGACTACTATGCTGAATTTCACAATGCACTGCTTGCCGAACACACAATGCTCACAGAAATCCAGCTTCCTGGTCTTCTGACCAGCAAGCAAACCTCGCTTGCCCAACTCCAGCATGTCTCTTTCACTCATATAGCCCAGTCGCATGTGCCATAATTGCGTAGAATCATCATCTGAACTTCGTGCCACATTTGCACTGCCCATCATGATGCTACCCTGTAACAGATACAGACCACTAATCAACTTCCCTTTCATCACAATTAATGCACCTTGGGAAACTTTCAGGATTCCGTTCTCTACTGTGAAACAGTATCCATGGGAGTCCAAGATACTCAAGGAGATCAGACTTTTCTGCAATTCCGAGATATGCCGGACCTCTAGTGCTCTAATGACATTATCAAACATCTTGATTTTAATTGTAGAAACCCAACAAAATAAATAGATAAATAAATATTTCAATTTACTTATATAATTAGAATATTCATGAAATAATATAATTCTATTATTCCTATATGAAATAAACTAGATAATTGAAATTTTCTTGAAATAAATTGAGAATAAATGTTTTAAATATCATAAAAATCATAGGAGGCCTAATTATATTCCCTACAATGGATTATGATTAACTATTGGGCCTTTGGATAACCCATAATGGGTTGGGTTATAAGTTAATGGGCTAAAAAGAGATAAATAGGGCTAAATTCGTAGCACATGTTAAACACCCTAGTAAATGATTAAATTAGTCTCATTTCTAGAAGATTGTCACACAGTTCAAACCCTATATCATAGCCCACCATAGATTAACCATCTTTCTCACGTTTTCCCATCAAATTAAGGCTAGATTAAGAAGAGAAGTTGAAATTTGTTTCTTAAGTCATTAATTTCGGAGGTCGAGACGTTTAATTTTTGGGGAAGGAATCTTGACATTTTGGCCCTGATTTTTCCTATAAATAGGCACCCCTAATCACCCACTAGACCTTTGCTACGTTGGGGAAGAGATTTGTGGCGATTTGGAGGTGTGATTTGAAGGAGAAAAGGAGCTCTTAAGTATTTCGTTCGATTTTTCTTCTTCCTCTTCAACTCGATTTAAGGTAGGTTTCTCCCAGGCTAAATGCTTAATAAATCATGTCATCTTGTGTGTTTTTAAGTGCTCTTTCCATTGGTACCATTTTCCCCAATTTTTATTGAGTATTGAGCATGTTAGAGGCGTTTTATTGAAGGGGTACCACCGTTTTTTTTAAGATCGGATTCTGTCTTTTAACGTGGTGCTCACAGGGGCGCGTTCTTAACGTGACGGCCCGACCAGGCGCGTTAATACAAAAAGTTTTCCACCCTCTGAAATATTTTTTTAAAAAAAAATTATGTAAGAACGTGGTCATACTGGAGACCGCGACCCCGCGACCCTACCCTATGGGGTCGCGGTCATCATGAAGGCGGTGACCATGGGTTTAAAAAAAAAACAGAGAAAAATACTAACGCGGTCCCCCAAGGGACCGCGACCTCAAGATCGCGGCCCCCTAGGGGACCGCGTTCACAGTGAACCACCCGAACAGTTCGGGGATTAAAAAAATAATATATATATATATATATATATATATATAATTATGAACGCGACCGTATAGGGTACCGCGTTCCCAGTGAACCTCCCGAGTAATCCGAAGGTCAAAACAAAAAGAAAAAAATATATATATATAAAGACATTAACGCGACCATCTACAGTACCGCGTCAATGCCAGTAACCTTGCCATCCGTTTTTTTCAAGAAAAAAAGGGGAAAACAAGTATAATTATGCTATTTTCAGGTTCTAATTGAACCATATATCACACAGCATGTAGTTATGTCATGTTATGTTGCATATAAACTAAATCCACACATAATTAAGTTAAGGATATGAAAGAAAATGATCCTAATCCATGAGCTCATGTTCTTATTACCTTCATAATATCCTTGTTCTCTATGACAATATCATCTTTCTAGCTTGTTAAATTGAGTAGATATTACCTTTAAAACTATATAGGTTTAGTTGCATAATCTTGAATAGATATGCAAGTTTAAGTATTACCGTGATTTCGACAAGTCGTGTAACTCGCTAGATTTCCATAGAAGGACGGTGTCTAAGGAAAGAGGTCCACGGGTGTTGGCAACATTTTTTGCCCACCTACATGTGCCACTGCAGTAGAACAGTAGCAGGCCCAGACCTGCCCGGGGTGGAGCCTCAGACCTCCACGTCAGAGTAGCAGCAGGCCCAGACCCGCCTGGGGTGAAACATTGAGCAGCTGAGAAGCCGAACAGCAGGAAGACCACCTGCCCGGAACAACTTCTGGACCTCCCTGGGATGAAGAAGGTTTGGGGTATGGTCACCCCACTCTTCTCCCCCTCGGGGGTTCCGGTCACCTCCTTGGCCATTGGTGACTATAAGCCAACTCTCACCTCCTTTTTTTTACTTAATTGAAGTAGAAAATGGGCCAGCATGTACGAGGTCGGGGGGACCCGTCTGGGGTCGCCCGACCCCGGGGAGGTCTGTGCGCAACCGGGCAGGACCTGCCCAGGGTCAATCGACCCCGGGGGGGACCTGCCCGGGGTCAATCCACCTCGGGGGGCATGCCCGGGGTTGATCCACCCCGGGCAGGACCTGCCCGGGGTCGGATGACCCCGGATGGGTCCGGGGGGACCTGCCCGGGGTCATCCACCCCAGGCAGGACCGGCCCGGGGTCGTTTGACCCTGGACGGGTCCGAGGACCTCCCACCCCGGGCCGGTCCCATCTCCCGCGCACGGAAACCAAAAAAAATGGGGAAATAGACCTCCTCGGGGTCATTTTCACCCCATTTAACCCGTACGGGTTCAAACACCCCCCCATTTAACCCGTACGGGTCCAGACGACCCCGGGGAGGTTCCTACTTCTATAAATAGACCCCCAGGAGTCCAGAGGAGAGACACGAAGCTACAATTCACGAAGGATCTACAACCTACGCACTTGGAGCATCCAACACTTGGAGTGTTTTGTTCGTTGTTTTGGCCCGCGAGGGGTAAGTCCCCGGGTCTTGTGTATATGCCCCTATGAGGGTATTTTTATAATTTCTCCCCTCAGTGGGCCGTGTTGTAAGTTTCTAAATCCCGGGACGACTAAGTCATACGGTTCTACCCTAATAATGGGAGAATTGCATAAATGTTCCCTCCGGAGTCCGAGAAACATAAAAGTCCTGTTGTTTGCAGTTTTACCCTGCAACTTTTGTAATTGGGACTACGCCCCTATCTCCCGCGTTAGTGCGGACTTTTGTACAGTCGACAACTCGCCGACAACCCTTGTACTCATTCGGACTATAAAAAGCACTCAGCATGTTTTATGTATGTCCTCGGGGAACAATTATAAGAAAACCCCCGGCTTTCACAAAATTACATATATACCCCTCCTTCGGCCAAGTTGACAGTTATATGTCTTCTACGAAGCCCCTTGTCTTCCCTTCGGTCCGAAAATGTTGTCAGCCCAGTCCGACACTCAGATGTCACCCCAACTCTAGGTCTATGTAGGGTATGGTAAAATTACCAAAATATCCCTGCGACCTGAAAACGGCCTACCAGCCCCCGTAACCCTCCAGAAAGAGCCTCAGCGCCTTGGCAAGTCAGGAACCCGGTCCTACTTCCGTTCCAGCTCAGAAATTTCAGAAGTGCCCCTAGCATGGTAAAATTACCAAAATACCCCTAGGTTGGTAAAATTATCAAAATACCCTCGGGATCTAGAAGACTTCTCTCTACTTCAAAAATGCCTACGGCCTCCGCATATTTGCATCTTTACTCCTAAGTCTTAGGGTTTTGCTCAGACTTAGCCTTAATTACCAAAATACTCTCAGGATTAAGAAAACTTCCCTTTACTTCAAAAATACCTACGGCTTCCGCATATTGGCGTTTCTATTCCTAAATCTTAGGGTTTTGTTCAGACCTAGCCCTAACTCTATTAACATGTTGGTAGTAAATGAGTGGTCATGGAGAGTCTCTCGAGTGAGTCTGCCCTCCACATCAGAACCTCTATAGAAGACTTTAGGGATTTCTTTGACAGTCAAACAAAGGTGTTCGGACGTTAGACCGATGTAAATCAACACTGACTACGGTCAGTGGGGAGAGGTCCAACACTCGAACCCAAATCGTCTGATATTATGCGCACCCACGGAATCACCCTCTACTCAGATAGGGGAATGTTTCTTTTCAAAAAGAACATTCATATTTTCATATTTTTCCTACGCGAAAGATTCCGTGTCTCACAGACTAGCACGCCCGGTGGGACTTTTCCCGCCTTTCTTCTTTCTGTCAAAGTCAATCCCCAAAAACCTTCTTTAAGGTTCTGACTTCCCTCCTCTTCCTTTTACAGGACGGGAAGAGGAGGGCACACATCTCTCTGCCCCGCTTGGGAGCTCTTCGTGTATTCGCACGCTACTCCATTCGCGCTACGCACCACCACCACCACCAACCAACAAGCAGCGATGGCCGCCGTCACCTACGGCCCCCAGATCATCGCCAACCACGCCAAGTTCGGATACTTGGCGAAGCCACTCGTCTTCGGTGACCTCCCAGCGGTCGTCGATTCGCCCTTCTTCCTGGGTGTCGTACCCGTGGTCGAGGCCAGCTCAGCCACACCTGCGGCGACAACTACTGAGGGCGTCAGGCCCTCCTCTGCAGCAACTGGCCGGGTTCGCCCGGTCAACAAGACCAACGTTGGGGGTGTCAGACCCCCAACCTCAGCAGCTGGTCGGGTTCGCCCGGTCAGCAAGACTACCGTCGGGGGCGTCAGTCCCTCGGCCCCATCAACTGGTCGGGTCCGCCCGGTCAACAAGACCGCCGTTGGGGGTGTCAGACCCTCAACCTCAGCAGCCGGCCGGGTTCGCCCGGTCAACAAGACCACCGTTGGGGGTGTCAGACCCCCTACCGCAGCAGCCGGCCGGGTTCGACCGGTCAACTCCTCAACTGTTAAGGGTGTCAAGCCCTTCATCCCGACAACCAGCCAAGCTTACTCGGCTACCATGTCAACGGCCGAAGGTGTTAGGCCTTCTGCCCCAGTTATTGGCCGAATTTTCTCGGTCAATCAAGTCACTGCTGGCGTCGTCCCCGCTCAACGGGGGCGGCGCCGTCGCCGTAACGGCGCCAACCCCACTGCGGCCACCCTCAGAGGTACTGCCCCTACTCAACGGGGGCAGCGTCGCCGCCACAACGACGTCGTGCCTACGGCGGATGTCACCAAGGCTGCCCCTGCTCAACGGGGGCAACGTCGTAGCCGCAAAGGTGCAAAGCCTACGGCG